>CM076674.1:143485359-144697859 GCA_038501925.1 Xenopus petersii
CCCAGAGCTTAAAAGCTATATATTTTTTTTAAATTTCAGTCCTTTTTCCCTAAGCCTGCTGTTCCATCTCTTCCACAGTCCCATGCCCCCACCTCTGTGCTACTCGCTATCACCAAGCACTTTACCAGACATGCTATTTTCTTGACTAGGCCTCTTATTGATTGTTAGTTTTTCAGTGTAATAGCATATTAGTATCAAAAGGGTAGTGAACACTACTTCTGTCAAATTAAAGAGTACTGTGCTTACACAAGGATGAACTGCCCACAGAAAAGGGGGGGGGGGGGAGAAAGAATACAGACTCAATCCATAAAAAAAAGCACACTTCAACAAAGACTGAAATCCCACTGTGTCGCCAATCTAAAAAGACTTTCTGGTTTTAGCAGAAAGACACATAAATCACATTCCACTGGCTTGCAATACTACGTGCAAGAATTGTATTTCCCTTTGATTCGGACACCATTTTTTTTTATTAAAGGGTTAAATGTGACACGATGACTTTATTATTTTCTTCTAGTTTCAAGCAATATATATGGTTATTTTGAGTGATCACATTTAAAAGGATTAGTTGAGTAAAGCTGTTCTTTTCAAAGCACATAAATAAAATTTACATTATATGGCATTTCAAATATAGATTTGTATGTATTTTATTTTTCTGAAAGGATATCAATGTGTATTTGAATTGTTTTCCAGCAGGTGGGGATGAACTCTTTGCAGTTTCTCGGCTGGTGGGTTCTCAAAAAAGCATCATGCAATCTTTATAATGACAGCACAATGATTAAAAATAGAAGATTTTTTTTTTTTTTATGATTTAATGTTCTCTTAAGCCAGTATACCTTTGCATAGTAATCTGTGCTACAAATATTTCATATAGGATCAATATGTTTCTAGCCACAAATTCCCTTTAACCGATACAGAGCAATACAAGCCTATGAGATCAAGACTAGTTTCTCCTGTCCTTCAAAAAAAGAACATCATATTTATTTCCCAAGGTTACCCACAGAGATTGTGAAAACTTTATATAAACATGAAAGCATTCCCACTCCCCACCAAATCAGTAATTATCACACATTTTTCTGCTAAAGCTAATGTTGTGTTGTGGTGTTTGTGGTGAGTAATTGACTTTACTGCATCTGTTTGTGAATCCAAGCATGAGCCACAACAAACACCACAGGGGAGTGACATTGAAGTGACACTGTAAGATGGTTCTAGGCCTTAATTAGATCATTTTGGGCACCCTGCAGTCAAGGACTTCTCCACTGTATGGAAACAACCAGACAAGATCATCACATGTAAGCATCTTGAATAACTTGGGCACAGGGAATTCACAGAGAAGTCTAGTAACTAGATGTAATCAAACAAGAACATTAATTCATAATGGCAAATTTAAATTGGTTGGCACACTTTACCCCTTTAGACCCTGCAGTAAGTTAACTTTTAGGGGCACAATTACAAAGGGTTGAATTTCGATTTAGAAAAACTTCAAAATTCGAATTCAAAAAGACCAACCAAAATTAAATCAGAGGATTTTTTTGGCCCAAATAGGTCCGTTTTTGATCGAATAGGTCGGTTTTTGATTGAATTTGAATTGTATGAATCAAAGTAATACCGCATTCGAATCATACAATTCGAAGATTTGCCCAAAAAAAACCTTTGATTTTTCAAATTCCACTAATTGACTCCAAATACATTCTAGGAGGTCCCCCATAGGCTAAAACAGCATTTTGGCAGGTTTTAGATGGTGAATAGTCAAAGTCGTATTTTTAAAGAAACAATACATGATAAATTTCTAAATTAGAATTTTTTTCAAATTCAAACCAAATTTAGACTATCCCCTAGTCGCAGTACACAAAAATTAGCTTGAAATTCAAGTTTTTTTAATTTGAATTTTCACTTTGACCTTTATCTGCCCCTATATATGGTATTAAAAGCCTTATTTCTTAGCAAAATTTCAATGCTTCTTCATTGTTTTGTAGATTTTTTTTACTTATTTGCCTTCCTCTTTCCAACATCCAAATGGAGGTCACTGACCCTGGCAGCCAAATAAACTATTGTGAGACTTCAATTTTATTGTTACTGTTACATTTTAAAGGAGAAGGAAAGCTCCAAGACAGTTTATTGCCAATAGAATAGCCACAATAGTGCAAGCTAGAACGCTATATTTATTCTGCAGAATGCTTTACCATACCTGAGTAAACAGCTCTAGACACTGTCTCTGTTTGTTTAGGATAGAAGCTGCCATATATGCTTGGTGTGACATCACTTCCTGCCTGAGTCTCTCCCTGCTTACTAACAGCTCTGAGCTCAGATTACAGTAGGGATGGGAGGAGGGAGGGGGAGAGGAGCAAACTGAGCATGCTCAAGGCCGTGCCCTGGAAGTTTAAGCTGAAAACAGGAAGTCTGATACAGAAGCCCATGTGTACACAATAAAAGCAAAGAAATGTGGTGTTTCTTTTGACAGAGGACTCAGAGCAGCATTACTTTGAGGGTTTATTGGTGTATTTATATAGACCTTTCTGATAAAGCTTACTTAATTTTAGCCTTTCCTTCTCCTTTAATACTGAAATGTATAATGAAGTAATAGAATTCTTAATGAATAAGATGCAATTTGAGTGTAGGACTGGCCAGATATGGGATGACTTTGACGTAGTTGGCCAGCTTAAATATATTGCAATATATGGAAAATCAACCCCTGTTTTGTTTAAAAGGTAAGGCATTTTTTTAGTAGCTGCATGCACAATATATCTCAATGTCTAAAATATATAGATAATGGGTTGAGTGCAGAGGACATCATGTGTCTACATTTTAATACTTGTCTTTCTGTTCATGACCTCTATGACCTATTCATCGTCCTGTGTCTCATTCAGACCACTGTCTGGTTGCTAGGGTAAATTGGACCCTAGCATCCAGTTTGCTGCTAAAATTCTAAAAGTTGAGTTAAAGGTGAACTACCCCTTTAAAGAAGTTTATTTGCTTCCAGAAAGCTCCGAATTACATTTCCCATAGATCATTTTAATCAAATAGTGTTTTCCCTTTTTTCTCTGTAATAATACAGGCAGAGTACAAGTGGAGTCAGACAGGCAAGGGTCAAACCAGTAGATGAATCAGAAGGGATACGGATACAGGAGAGTCGGTTACCAGGCAGGGTCAGGATTACAGAAGTCAGAATTGTCAAAAGTGTAATGGAAATGGAAGTTACTACTCACAGTCAAGATGGCGACGGCGTCCAAGATGGCGACTCCTTGCCCTTCCATGTGGCTCCTGCTGGTCGCAGCACTATGACGCCAGCGTCTTCCCGCCTGCCGATCGGTCGCCGGCTACGGAATGGTCACCGGCGTCAGAACGTGCGCCGGCGTATAGACGCCAGCATCAGCGTCATGACGCCATTGCACCCAAACTTTGGCACCAATCCTGGCCTATATAAAGCCTTTTGGACACTGCAGACATTGCCCAAGTATAGGTTTAACTTCGTGTATTCCTGGGTGTGTTATTATTGATTGATTCCTGTGTACCAACCTTGCCTGTTATTTCGGATTGACCATTCGCTGCCTGGATTGAACTTTTGCCTGGACTACTCTCTTGCCTCACCCTTCTTATACCACGAACTTTGGTCACTACCTGCCTCCTCCTTGGTCCACACTCCAAGTGTGCCTTCGGGCCCTTACATTAAGCAGGCAGGGGTCACAACAGGTATCAGATATCAGAAGCTTTTCAGCACAGCGGCACCAGGAAACGAAAAGATCCTATAACAAAATGCAAATTGTCCCTTTAAATATGTTTAAATTACGTGCCATTGCGCTCTGGCGCTGGCGACTGCGCCTATAAACTAGGAGGAGGAGTGCCGTCCGCGCCCTTAGGAACCGGCGCATAGGAAGAAGACAGATGGCATGGTGGGAGCCCCTGCCGATGGCGCGGCAGGGTGGTAAGTTGTTACAGCTACTTTATAAAGCAGATATTATTGGCATCATAGAACACATGCTAGAGCCAGTCCCTTACAGCAACCCTGCCAAACCTAAACCCTACACCACTGGACTTGGCTACATCTACTCAGAGCAGAACATTCCTTACAGATTCAAAAAATGTTGCAGGTCGTAAGAGAGAAGCATGTGTAACCTGCATACCTGTCACTTGCAAGAAAAATTGGGACTATAAGATGTACAATTGTTGCCTTGATTTTAAAGGGAACAACTATATCTTATGATATAAAGAATATGGTAAAGCCTCCTTGCTTATTTTGTTAGGTCCAACTATTGACACAAAAATAAAAATTGTTGACATGCATGGCACTGTTCATAGTAGCAACTTCATTGTTTGAATCTTACAACTGCCCCTAATAAAATTCCCAGTCATCAATATGCAATTTTAAGTAGGGATGCACCGAATCCAGGATTCGGTTCGGGATTCGGCCAGGATTCGGCCTTTTTCAGCAGGATTCGGATTCGGCCGAATCCTTCTGCCCAGCCGAACCGAATCCGAATCCTAATTTGCATATGCAGATTAGGGGCAGGGAGGGAACTTGCGTGACTTTTTGTCAGAAAACAAGGAAGTAAAAAATGTTTTCCCCTTCCCACCCCTAATTTGCATATGCAAATTAGGGTTCGGATTCGGTTCGGTATTCGGCCGAATCCTTTGTGAAGGATTCGGGGGTTCGGCCGAATCCAAAAAAGTGGATTCGGTGCATCCCTAATTTTAAGAGATTACACTTACATCACCTAATGATAAATGCCAGGCCCAATACAACTGCAATGTGCAAAGTGGAGGTAAAGCTTATTATAAAGGTGTTGGTGAAAGGCAAATGCCTCTGTGTTTATACAGTTCACATGGCAGGCTGATGAAACTAAAGAACATTGTTATCCACCAGGAAAAAATGCATACAGTATGAGAGAAACTGGAAGAACTGTAATTCTCACAGGTCCATGCAAAATACAGAAGAATAACTCATTCAAGTTTCTATTGTGCGTGTATGTTGCCATAGGATATACAGATAATATATTTAACTTTACTCACTTTGACTGCTTCTTTGAAAATGTTTACTTCCCATTTCCATTTAAGCAGAAAACTTTCAGAGTTGAAGTATTACCACTGATTTTTATTTTAATTTTTTTTTTCTTGTTCTTTTCCTTTTCCTTTTTTTTTTTTTTTTTGCTCATCTTTGCTATAAGATATATTCCTGTGAAAATTAAAACAGGTTAAAATGTTGATATTTTTCATTAACAACTATATTTTGAATATTAGTAAGATTATACTGTTGTAATCTGTTTTGCAAAGGAATATGTTGGATTGTATACTGTAATAACTGATGTATAATCAACATTGATACCGGACAATATTTTTATTTTTACAGATGTTTATTGTCACAAAATTGTTTTATATACAAATGTTGTAAAACAATAAACATTTATTGAAGTAAAGCAGAAAACTTTCCAGTGTCTCTGACACAAGCATACTGCATTTATAACTGATGCTGTAGGATGACTGTTATTAATAGATGCTAATTGAATAACACTTCTACTTAAAAAGGTTTTGACAATCTTTCAGTCTTTACATGCTGATCCTTCTGGAAATCGGTAACAAACTTACTTCTACTGTCCTGTCTTTTAAGGTATTTACTTTACTTTTCTTCTGCCCTGTTTAGATATTTCTATCTAGTCTGGTTAGAAAAAGAAGTTCAGGAGCGTTATTTTGGTGTAGCATTTAAAGCCATTTTGTAACTTAATGCTGGGTTGGAGGTGCATGGGAACGCTTTTGGGCAACAAGATGGTGGTACCTAATCTCTTCTAGTAATACAAACATGTTCCTATGAATATTTATAGGAATGTGTCAGTATTGCTTTAACAAATGTGACAATTTTTGCTGCTATAAAGGACATTTCCACTGATATTCTGTCTTCATGCAGCAGTTGGGTGTCAGATATTCATTGACAGTTAGATACAATATATCTTATAGGGGGTCTCTTTTTGCCTTGATGATGTATTATAGCTCATTCTATTAAAATCACTAGAAATCCTGTTTCTCCCCTGCGGCAAAAATTTGCAGGGGAACATTTTTACACAGTGAAAAAGTTATGAAGACAAAAAGAATAATGGCCATTAACTTTACTGTATTTGAGCAAAAAAGTCGCCAAGACAAAAAAACGCCCATTTGGAGTCAGAAGAATTATCATGCACGTAAAAAAAATTGTGTCGGAGGGCATCGGGGAGGAGGTTGGGAGGGGTCAGGGAGGGGATCGGGAGGGGTTGGCGTCCAATTTGGGTGCGCCGGCATCCAATTCGTTAATTGTTCAGCGACCCAGTTCAGGACTGTGGTTGGGGACCACTGCTCTAGAGTGTAATTCCACCACTCTACATTCATTTCTATGGGATTTTGAAAGGTGTATTTTTTAAAGGATGAACTTTCACTTTCACCCATTGATAAATACTCTAAATTCCGAGAGTGGCGGAATTTCACTCTAGACTGTGGCGATCTCTAACTTCACTTTTTTAAATATACCCCAAAAAGAGATACAAACCCTGTATTTTCTGCCCACATCACACCTCTTCTCCACTTTTTTGGCCTTCCACTGTCAGTAGGAAATCCTTGCACTTCCAGTTTAGGGTGCCAATAATTGCACCAACTTTCACTATTGTGCCATGGAAGGGGTATTACAAGGGAGATCCATTGGTGTCCACAATCATGGCCCTTACCAGCATGTTATTCTACTGGAGTGCCTGCAGGAACAACACATATCTGGAGCTTTGTATGTAATGCATGTCAACAAAGGTACAAAGAGCACAATGCAGAGCTAAGCGGTGCAAGTGTTTAGCTTACATTTGAATCTACACTGCTTTCCACTAACATGTTATTCCACATAATATCTTATTTAGTCTTATGTATCATATGCACTTACAGTAAGAAATAATAGTTTTCCCTTCGGAAGTATAATACAAGGATCTGTTTTGTTTTACATGCTTATATACTGTCAGAGAGATAGATTTCTTGAATTCAGCTCTTAGAATTTAGCAGTGTCAGGAAAGGAAGCCTTTCTCTACAATATCCACAGTATCTTTTAACTATTCTGTAAGCTACGAATTTACAATGTCTTAAGCTGTTTTTATTCTGACTTTGTGCCTTGCCATACACAAGATAAATGGATCAACAATTTATTTGCCACCAGCATAAAGAAAAGCTTAGGGAGAAAGGCAGAGAGACTCTTTCTGGGAAAAAATGTGACTGCTTTATCCAATGTCACTGACAAACCCAAAGCGTTTACTGTAAAGAACACAGATATCCTACGAAGGTACATTGATTTTATCAGGAAACACTAGCAAAGGTTAATATTTTCAAACTGTGTTTGTGAAAAGGAATGATACATATATACTATATTCAGGTATATATGTAAATAATGTATATATACATATATATATATATATATATACATATATATATATATATATATATATATATATATATATACTGTATATATATATATATATAGATATAGATAGATATATATATATATAGTTATATCTATTTATAGTGCAAAAAAAAAAATATATATATATATATATATATATATTTATATATATATATATATATATACTGTATATTTTCTGATCGTACCAGGAAATTTTTCCTATACTTTGTGTATTGATAGACAGACAGATAGACAGTCTGCACAGACAGTGAATCAATCAAACTCTTTTTTGTATTCAGTGTTTCAGTTGCTGTGGACCTTTCTCAAGGGGAAATGGAAATATGGGATGTGTTGATTAAGACATAATTCATAGAAAGTGTGAAAGAAAGTTTGTAGAAAGTATAGTTTAATTTATGGTGCAGAGGAAACTTCGTTTGTAATAGAGTGCTTTCATGTCATGTGCATAGAGGGGAGGGATAATATTGCAAATATTAAGATTCTTGATCAATTCTCACATTTTACTGAGAGTGCAACCTACTCTCAATCCAGCTGACAATGTGTGGCACTGTTTGTAAATGTGGTGCAAGATTGTCATCTGACTAACTGGAATCCTGAAGGATTGCTGCAATGAACCATGGCATTAGCAAAGTATTCTTGATAATAATATTTACTATATAGAGAAGGATAAATAAGATCAGATGTTACAACATAGAGAAATAAAGAGCGAGAATCCAAGTCAGACCGAAGGGCTTGACAATGACCATCTATATATCAAGTATGGGAGAATGACTTCCTTCTATACCAGTATGTGTTAGTCTGCTTTCACTCATGAACTCATATCAATATATCAATAAACATAGGTCCACACTCAATTTGTAACATGGTCCCGTGCAACAAAACACAACGCAGATTTCTTTTTTTTCTATTATGAATGGTGATGGCCAAATCTGTCCCATTTCGCTTCACCGAAAACTATGCGAATCGCATTGAAGTCAATGGATGTCAAAATTATTTTGAAGCACGTCAATTTTTACACAAGCGACAATTTTTACATGGGCAACTTTTTTTGTCCAAATGCATTAAAGTCAATGGGCTTCAAAATAATTTCGACACTCAACAATTTTTATGCACTCGTCAATTTTTACACATGCGGCTTTTTTGTCCAAATGCTTTAAAGTCGTGCTTCAAAATTATTTTGACGCGTGACAATTTTTATGCGCTTGACAATTTTTAGACATGTGACTTTTTTATCCAAATGCATTAACGTCAATGGGCTTCAAAATAATTTAGTACATTTTTGGCAAATTTTTTCACCGGCGAATTTCGCAGCAGTTTTGCAAAACAATTTGCAAGTGGCAAAATGCGGAAATTCATCATGAATCCATGCCTGTCGAATAAATTTGCCCATCACTAATTATGAATAGTAAAGAATGACTGATACCAATAACTAACTTGAATTCTTTCTCTTTATTTCTCTATATCATAATGTCTTTCTACAACTTCTTCTTGTCTTATTTCTTTGTTTAAAGGGGTTGGGTTGGCCAACATTATATTAACGTTTAGTATGATGTAGAGAGTGATAGTCTGAGACAATTAGCAGTTGGTTTTCATTTTTTATTATTTATGAGTTTTATGTTTTATGAGTTATTTAGCTTTTTATTTAAGGGCTCTCCACTTTCCAATCTCTAGGTTTTTATGATTCAAATTACCCTAGCAACTATGCATTGATTTGAATACTGCAATATGAATAAGAGAAGCCTGAATAGAAAGATGAGTAATAAAAAGTAGCAATAGCAATAAATGTGTAGCCTTAGAAAGCATTTGTTTTTTAGCATCAGTGACTATCTATGTGTCTGTAATATAAGTTGATGCTACAGGGGTGCCTATTAAATTGAGATGCTAATTGCACTATTTTCTGAGCTCCCATGTAGTAATTATCTGTAGTGATGGGCGAATTTGGGGCGTTTCGATTCACCGAAAAATTCGCAAAACGGCGCTGGCGTCTCATTTTTTATGCCGGCATCCGTTTTTTTTATGCCAGCGTCCGTTTTTTTAACTTTCGCTGACAAATATTCTTGGCGGTTTTGCAACCAGCGGCGAATCGCGGGAATTTGCGCGTGGCGAATTAATTCACCCATCACTAATTATCTGTATTAATTATTAATCGGCCTTATATTGTGACATTCCTATTCTATGTGTACTGTATATTCTGAGTGGGTCCCTAAGCTCAGTAAGTGACAGCAGAAACCCAAAACATAATATACAACATTTCTAGCTTATCCTTTAGTTCTCCTTTAAAAACAACTTTACTGCCATGTCTCTGGCCGTATTCATTAGACTGTATTATCTAATGCTCAGACGATGGGAAATGAAATACGTTGGTGTTATGTTTCATTAACCCGTAATGAAGTACTTTTTGCTTATATCATGATACTCAAATGTTTATCCATGTTCCTGTACCACTTATAAACAGTACAACTTGTTCCTATGCAAAAAAAACAATATACATTTTTCATCTTGTATTATTTTCCTAGAATAGATAAGTAAGGGCTAAAATTGTTTCAGCAAAACGGAATTTACATAAACATTTCTTTGTCTAATGCTAACATTTATGCTAATTTACATGCTGTTTGTCAGTTATTACTGACTAAACTGGGAAGACACAACTTTAGTCAGTAATAATAAGAGTATTTAATAACTGCTTGGAACATAAAAACTTGAGTGAGAAAATGTGCATATTCCGTTAGTTCACTTCTAATAATTGCCTGCTTACAAGTAATCTTGGAAACCATAGCCTTTTATAAAAGATCTGCTGCTTAGTATAGGCGTGTCTCTCCAAAGAGAAGATTATGATTCTATTTACATAATGCCTGGTTTACTACAACAGTAAACTTAAATATACAGGTATAGCATCTGTTATCCGGAATGCTCAGGGCCAAGGCTTTTCTGGTTAAGAAGTCTTTGTGTAATTAGGGTCACCATACTTTTAGTCTACTAAAAAATACCTTTAACATTAAATAAACCCAATAAGATTGTTTTCTGCCCCAATAAGAATTAATTATATCTTAGTTCAAGGTAATGTTTAATTATTACAGAGACAAAAAGGAAAAAAACTAAATATTTTGATTATTTGTTTAAAATTGAGTCCATGGGAGATGGCCTTCCTGAAATTCAATACTTTCTGGATAACTGATCCTATATACCTAACACGCTTCACTTACAACTATAGTAACAAATTATCTCCAAATACAAGAAAGCGATATACAGGTATGGAACCTATTATCCAGAATGCTTAGGATCTTGGGTTTTATAGATTAGGGATCTTTCTGTAATTTGGATTTCCATACATACAAGGGGTAGATTTATCAAAGGTCGAGTTGTGAGTAGTCTTCAGTCACAGACTCAAATTTTTGGGTTAAAAAAACCTAAAAATTTTTGGGGTTTTTGTAGAAAAACTCAAAATTTATTATACCCCAAAGCTGGAAATAGCTCAAATCTGAAAATACACCATCTAAAACCTGTCGAGGTAATTTAGAAGTCAGTCGCAAAGGTCCCTTGAACCATTTGAAGATGTTAATAGCCTTCATGACATTTTTTTCCGTAGGGTTTCGTTCAAAAACTCGATCAATTTGATTGATCCAAGTTTTTTCCCACAGAAAACTGAACTAATTTGAGTTTTCTGTCGGATTTTTTCCATTCCAGTTTTTTCTTAAATTTTAACTGATTCCAGTTTATATTATATTATATTAAGTTTTTGAGTTATAAAAAAAAAACCTCACAAAGCTCTAAAAATCTTTGATAAATAAGCCCCTAAGTCTACTTAAAATGAATGTAAACATTCAATAAACCCAATAGGGTTGTTTTGCCTCTAATAAGGATGAATTATATTTTAGTTTGGATCAAGTACAAGGTACTGTTTTATTACTACAGAGAAAAAGAAAACCAATTTAAAAAATCTTAATTATTTGATTAAAATGGTGTCTATGGGAGATAGCCTTCGCATAATTCGGAAACTTTCTGAGTAACGGGTTTCTGGATAACAGATCCCATACCTGTAGAAAGAAACCAACCAGCTAAACTTTTACAATAGATTGAAAATGTACAGAAATAGTACTCCCTGGTTAGGAGGGTTGTCATTGTTCATCGTTGATGGAAAGTTTCACCTCCAGCCATAATAATGAGTAAAACTGAATGTGTAACTTCTTCCTCCCCTTCCCTTCATTAAAGCTTTAGTCCAATCTGGATTCTCCAATTTGTTTTTATTTTCACATTAATATACCTGAGATGTGTTATTTATTTGAATTCATCTTTTTCGGTTCTGAGGTTTTTGTGATCTCTTCTTATAGAACTGATAAAATAGAATCTGCATAAATTGAGTCCCAGGAAAGTCTTTATTCTGTGTGTTGCCTTACAGTATGTTTCATGATAAATAGCCAAAATCATTTTCAGCTCTCTATTCTTCAAAGATTCTTCCGACTTGCTTCGGTGTAACATCTACAGGTAGTCTTGACCTACATGGAAGAAATGAATAAATGTGCAGTCCTAAAAAAAAAATAGAGCTGTTACATATATAAGAGAACAATTGCTAAGATAGATATGACATTAGACTATAATGAAGTAGCTACATATACAATCAGGAAAGGAACTTAAAAAACACACTAGGTACCTATTTCGATATCATTTCCTTAACGCTGAAAATAGTGTTGCTTGAAAGTTTGATTTTCAACAAAAACCAGTCACGTAAAATGAAATTGTTGCTTTCTGCTTGGATTGTAAATCCTTACCAGCCAAACTTCTGAAAATGACTAAAGTGCAAAGCTGAAAAGGAATATGCTGGCGCACAGCAAGTGCTATCAGATTGATATTCATATAATACAGCCCCTGTATTAAAGCCAAACTTTGAAAAGATGAGAGGGGGGTCATGAAATCATCCTTATCCTTTTAACTGCACAGTGTTAGTAGAGGTTACATATGGATTGTGTCTAAATAATACGGTTACACTCTAGAATATCTATGAAATCAATAAATGAAAACTACAAAATTAAAATCCATAATGCTATTGGTATATATATATATATATATATATATATATATATATATATATATATATATATATATTGTTTTTTATTTTTATTTTTAGATTTTTTTTGAAATTCACAAAGATGTCAAATAGTAGAAGATAAATGTGAAGATATTACAAGTATCTGGAAACCCATTATCCAGAAAGATCCAAAGCTCCATTTAAATATTTTTATAATTTTATAAAATCTCAGCTTTGGTACATAATAAACCATTAGAACCTATATACGCACATTCTTACCTTCAGACGCACAGGTCCCCGGATGCCTCTGGCCGCAAGTAAGAGAAAACGTGCATGCGCAATGATGTCATTGATGCACACGTGCAATATCGGTGCATTGTGACGTCGGTGGACGTGCTGACGTCACTTATTGGCACCAAATTTAAAATAAAAGGCACTTTTGCCTTATTTTGAGTGCCCAAGTTGGTTCTCCATTTCCTAACTTCAGCTAAAGCCTTATCTCTATTGGATCTTCTGGATAGTAACCTTTTTGCCTGTCTTCTGGCCTCCGTACCTTGCTGCCTGCCTTTTGACTCTCTGCCTGTCCACGCGTTTGTCTCTGCCTGATCCTTTATTGTACCCTAACTCCAATTACCTTGGCCATCTTGAGGATCCCCGCCTGTTCCGCAGCAGAAAGTTCCAGGGCCCCAAAAGGGCGTTGGTGAAAACCACAATAAGGTAGGGCTCTCCGACTACACCTAAAGGGTAATTCTGATAGTCCTTGGACTCCTATACCTACAGAGCATAACACTATGGCAACATTTGAGCACACATGTAAGCACCTAAATAAACTGGTAGTATCTGTAGTATTTTTGTGTGTCCATTGGGTAACATTTTACTCTTGCGAGACCATAATTTTCATCTCATTTCAGCGATACAAAAGAAATCCAACATAGGTAAACAGATACTGGGCAACATATATTTCTTCTACTACATTGACTACAGCGTGGATTTATATGAATGCAAAAAATCCTTGCATTTTATTTTTTAAATGCTAGCAAAGTACACCAAACTGTAGCAAAAACTGTATTTAGAGAAGGAAAAATACAGTACACCCATTATTTTGTGCAGAGCTTGTATAAAGCCAGTTGTATGGGGATTTATATTCATGGCTCATTGAACATCATGGCTCATAGGGAGAGAACAAGCTGTGACAGACGTGTATAGGTAAACAACATGATATACAGTATATAGGGAAAACATTGCCAAAACCATAAATATTTCTTCCAAGACATTGCTGTTTAACACAAGCCAGTGAATTTGTCATCTTTCTGCAATAAAAATACTGATACCCCACTCAGTTTGCTTATCAGATTTAGAGAGCATGCACTTCAGTGATTAGTTCAAAGAATGGACTTGTGCAGACATATTTTGCCTATTGTTTCAAGCATGAAATTATTTCTTTTTATTTATTGAGCTAAACAGGGCAAACATGGAAATTGAAGGGACTCAATGTTTGGTCCTTGTACGAAGGTATCAGCTTTGTATTGATCAAACGTATCTGTATTGCAAATAATGCTCCCATGCCTACACACTATTATAAACATTTAAAAAATAATAATTTATTGCTTTGAGAATACAATTTGAAATTGTAGAATGCATTCAAGTTGGCTCTTACAGGCCTTTGACAATTTATGCCTCAGTATAAGGATATCCGTTTATTTTGACCATTTTAAATGAAGGAGCAAAGTGCAAACCTAAGCAGAGAGCAGAGTAAGATACCAGATTTTTAATTATGCCTCTAAACTGGACACCTATTAAATATTTTGATTTGACTGTTTGACTGGGGATTTATAGAGAACCGATTATGCAGTGAATTACTGCTGATCCATTGTACAATTGTACAAAATAAAGTTTTATGTTTCTTCAATTTTAGAGCTACAGAATGCCACATCAAAAACCTGTATAGGTACGGAATCCGTTATCCAGAAAGCTCCAAATTATGTCAAGGCCATCTCCAATAGACTCCATTTTATCCAAATTAGCCAGATTTCTAAAAATGATTTCCTTTTTCTCTGTAACAATAAAACAGTACATTGTACTTGATCCAAACTAAGATATAATTAATCCTTATTGAAAGCAAAAACAGCTTATTGGGTTTATTTAATGTTTACATGATTTTCTAGTAGACTTAAGGTATCAAGTCTACTTTGTATCAAAGTACAAAAACATTAATTGGGGCAGATTTACTACAGGGGGAAGTGGCCGTCGCTAGAGATGGCGCGAACTGCTCGCCGGAAGTTCGCGAACGTCGCGCAACGTTCGCCATTTTGGGTTCGCCATTGTTGGCGCTTTTTTTTGCCCTCTCACCCCAGACCAGCAGGTACATGGCAGCCAATCAGGAAGCTCTCCCCTGGACCACTCCCCTTCCCTATAAAAACCGAAGCCCTGCAGCGTTTTTTCACTCTGCCTGTGTGTGCTGAAGAGATAGTGTAGGGAGAGAGCTGCTGCCTGTTAGTGATTTCAGGGACAGTTGAAAGTTTGCTGGCTAGTAATCGTTTTGATACTGCTCTGTTATTGGAGGGACAGAAGTCTGCAGGGGTTTGAGGGACATTTAAGCTTAGGTAGCTTTGCTGGCTAGTAATCTACCTTCTACTGCAGTGCTCTGTATGTAGCTGCAGTGGGCAGCTGTCCTGCTTCTGATCTCATCTGCTGACTGCTGCAATAACAGTAGTCCTTGTAAGGACTGCTTTTATTTATTTTTTTGTTGTTTTACTACTACTACTACTACTACTATAAGAGCCCAGTGCTATTAGTCTAGCAGTGTTGGGGAGTGGGACTGGTGTGCTAATCTGCTGCTCCTAGTAGTTCAGCAGCACCAACTTTAATTTTTTTTTTTTTTTTTAATATTCATTTTTTTTTTATTTTACTTTTTTTTTATTTTACTACCGCTGTAGTAGTGTATAAGTTGACCTTTTAGGCATTATTTGCCCTGTAGGCATTTTTTGCCCAGTGTGTTATTCAACCAACTGCCATCTAGCTGTGTGACCTTGTTCACATTCTGTCTAAATATCCATAATATTACCGTCTCCAGAAAAAACACCGGAGTGACTTTTTTCAAGCAGCCATAATATATTTTACGTAATCCGTATCCATCGCTGTAGTAGTGTATAAATTGACCTTTTAGGCATTATTTGCCCTGTAGGCATTTTTTGCCCAGTGTGTTATTCAACCAACTGCCATCTAGCTGTGTGACCTTGTTCACATTCTGTCTAAATATCCATAATATTACCGTCTCCAGAAAAAACACCGGAGTGACTTTTTTCAAGCAGCCATAATATATTTTACGTAATCCGTATCCATCGCTGTAGTAGTGTATAAGTTGACCTTTTAGGCATTATTTGCCCTGTAGGCATTTTTTGCCCAGTGTGTTATTCAACCAACTGCCATCTAGCTGTGTGACCTTGTTCACATTCTGTCTAAATATCCATAATATTACCGTCTCCAGAAAAAACACCGGAGTGACTTTTTTCAAGCAGCCATAATATATTTTACGTAATCCGTATCCATCGCTGTAGTAGTGTTTAAGTTGACCTTTTAGGCATTTTTATTATCCAAAAAAACTGGGCAAACAATGCCTACAAGGTCAACGTATGGCAGTTGTTTAAAGAGAACAGTAGATTACTAGCCAGCAAAGCTACCTAAGCTAAAATGTCCCTCAAATCCCTGCAGACTTCTGTCCCTCCAATACAGAGCAGTATCAAGCAGATTACTAGCCAGCAAACTTACTATCATCTGTCCCTGAAATCACTAACAGCTCTCCCCCTACACTATCTCTTCCAAGCACACACAGGCAGATTTTTCAGATACATTTTTGCCCTTGATCCCCCTCTGGCATGCCACTGTCCAGGTCGTTGCACCCTTTAAACAACTTTAAAATCATTTTTCTGGCCAGAAATGTCTTTTTTAGATGTTAAAGTTCGCCTTCCCATTGAAGTCTATGGGGTTCGCGAACCGTTCGCGAACCGCTCGCATTTTTGCGCAAGTTCGCGAATATGTTCGCGAACTTTTTTTCCGACGTTCGCTACATCCCTAGCCGTCGCTAGTGACAACTCACCAGAAATCCCATTCGAAGGCACATCAAGGCCAGGTGACTTCTTCGCTCTGGCAACCGGTCGTTACTCCACAAATTCACTAAGATGGGAAGTTTACTAAACGTTACCTCTTTCACTAGAGTTTCTTTCGCCAACTTAGACCAGGCAACGGAGCTACATCTTCTTCTGTGACATCATATCCTGTATGCCGGAAAGTCATAAAAGTGAAAAAACTCTTTCATTTTTGAGATCTAGATCTAACTATGAAATATTTTTGTATTTTTTACCAATTTGCGGGGCATGCCACATTTGTTTTAGGGTGGGATCATGTCTAGGGCATTAGAGGATCTCTTTAATTTTTATTTTACTTCCTTGGACATGTGTTATAATAAGTAGCCACTTCAAGCATTTTAACCAACACCTCTAATAAAAACATATATATGACCTACATGTATGTAACCGCCCTTATTCAAATTGACCCAAGTGTAAGAGCACTAACTAGAGCAGATTTAATGCTAGCATAACTTTAACAGCGTTTGGCTGCTGAGACAAGTCTTCTCATTTTACTGAATTAGTGTAGTGGTCATTAATTTACACCTGGCAAAGTACCGTGAAGTGTGGCGAAGTGGTCGCTGGAGAAAATTCGCCCTTTAGTTAATTTGCCCCATTATCCGGAAAACCCCAGGTCCGGAGCATTATGGATAATAGGTCCCATACCTGTTTTTCAATATTTGTTATAGTGTTTTCAGCAAGTGCAGTCCTGCAAAAATGGACGCTGTCAGTGAATGTATTGACTCAATTCATTAATGATACTTGCATCTAAAGACACTTGTTGCAGTACTGTATGGTTATACTCAGCCCGCTGCATCCACCCCACCTATTGCTCCAAGATGCAGACATTATTTTTATACCAAGTGCTGGAAGTGATGCAATTTCGTCTGACTCGAAGCAACATTTAAGTGTTACAATTACATTACAGGGATGGGACCTGTTTTCCAGAATGCTTGGGACCTGGAGGGTTTTTGGATAATGGCTCTTTCTGTAATTTGGATCTTAATACCTATCTACTAGAAAATCATGCAAATATTAAATGACTGGTTTAATCTTCAATAAGGATTAATTATATCTTAGTTTTGGATCAGGTCCAAGGTACTGTTTTATTATTACAGAGAAAAAAAAGAAATCGCTTTTAAAAATTTGGGTTATTTGAAAAAGGAGACGGCCTTTCCGTAATTCAGAACTTTCTGGATAACGGGTTTCCGGATAACAAATTCCATACATGTACATTGGAATTGAGGGAAAATGTTGCATTCTGGGGAAATGCCATGGCAAATTCTATCCAAAACTGCACTGTGCACACTGTTGTTGCATAAGTAAATATAATTTAAAAAAAGATTTTTTGCCCAGTGTGTTATTCAACCAACTGCCATCTAGCTGTGTGACCTTGTTCACATTCTGTCTAAATATCCATAATATTACCGTCTCCAGAAAAAACACCGGAGTGACTTTTTTCAAGCAGCCATAATATATTTTACGTAATCCGTATCCATCGCTGTAGTAGTGTATAAGTTGACCTTTTAGGCATTATTTGCCCTGTAGGCATTTTTTGCCCAGTGTGTTATTCAACCAACTGCCATCTAGCTGTGTGACCTTGTTCACATTCTGTCTAAATATCCATAATATTACCGTCTCCAGAAAAAACACCGGAGTGACTTTTTTCAAGCAGCCATAATATATTTTACGTAATCCGTATCCATCGCTGTAGTAGTGTATAAGTTGACCTTTTAGGCATTTTTATTATCCAAAAAAACTGGGCAAACAATGCCTACAAGGTCAACGTATGGCAGTTGTTTAAAGAGAACAGTAGATTACTAGCCAGCAAAGCTACCTAAGCTAAAATGTCCCTCAAATCCCTGCAGACTTCTGTCCCTCCAATACAGAGCAGTATCAAGCAGATTACTAGCCAGCAAACTTACTATCATCTGTCCCTGAAATCACTAACAGCTCTCCCCCTACACTATCTCTTCCAAGCACACACAGGCAGATTTTTCAGATACATTTTTGCCCTTGATCCCCCTCTGGCATGCCACTGTCCAGGTCGTTGCACCCTTTAAACAACTTTAAAATCATTTTTCTGGCCAGAAATGTCTTTTTTAGATGTTAAAGTTCGCCTTCCCATTGAAGTCTATGGGGTTCGCGAACCGTTCGCGAACCGCTCGCATTTTTGCGCAAGTTCGCGAATATGTTCGCAAACTTTTTTTCCGACGTTCGCTACATCCCTAGCCGTCGCTAGTGACAACTCACCAGAAATCCCATTCGAAGGCACATCAAGGCCAGGTGACTTCTTCGCTCTGGCAACCGGTCGTTACTCCACAAATTCACTAAGATGGGAAGTTTACTAAACGTTACTTCTTTCACTAGAGTTTCTTTCGCCAACTTAGACCAGGCAACGGAGCTACATCTTCTTCTGTGACATCATATCCTGTATGCCGGAAAGTCATAAAAGTGAAAAAACTCTTTCATTTTTGAGATCTAGATCTAACTATGAAATATTTTTGTATTTTTTACCAATTTGCGGGGCATGCCACATTTGTTTTAGGGTGGGATCATGTCTAGGGCATTAGAGGATCTCTTTAATTTTTATTTTACTTCCTTGGACATGTGTTATAATAAGTAGCCACTTCAAGCATTTTAACCAACACCTCTAATAAAAACATATATATGACCTACATGTATGTAACCGCCCTTATTCAAATTGACCCAAGTGTAAGAGCACTAACTAGAGCAGATTTAATGCTAGCATAACTTTAACAGCGTTTGGCTGCTGAGACAAGTCTTCTCATTTTACTGAATTAGTGTAGTGGTCATTAATTTACGCCTGGCAAAGTACCGTGAAGTGTGGCGAAGTGGTCGCTGGAGAAAATTCGCCCTTTAGTTAATTTGCCCCATTATCCGGAAAACCCCAGGTCCGGAGCATTATGGATAATAGGTCCCATACCTATTTTTCAATATTTGTTATAGTGTTTTCAGCAAGTGCAGTCCTGCAAAAATGGACGCTGTCAGTGAATGTATTGACTCAATTCATTAATGATACTTGCATCTAAAGACACTTGTTGCAGTACTGTATGGTTATACTTAGCCCGCTGCATCCACCCCACCTATTGCTCCAAGATGCAGACATTATTTTTATACCAAGTGCTGGAAGTGATGCAATTTCGTCTGACTCGAAGCAACATTTAAGTGTTACAATTACATTACAGGGATGGGACCTGTTTTCCAGAATGCTTGGGACCTGGAGGGTTTTTGGATAATGGCTCTTTCTGTAATTTGGATCTTAATACCTATCTACTAGAAAATCATGCAAATATTAAATGACTGGTTTAATCTTCAATAAGGATTAATTATATCTTAGTTTTGGATCAGGTCCAAGGTACTGTTTTATTATTACAGAGAAAAAAAAGAAATCGCTTTTAAAAATTTGGGTTATTTGAAATTCAGAACTTTCTGGATAACGGGTTTCTGGATAACAAATTCCATACATGTACATTGGAATTGAGGGAAAATGTTGCATTCTGGGGAAATGCCATGGCAAATTCTATCCAAAACTGCACTGTGCACACTGTTGTTGCATAAGTAAATATAATTTAAAAAAAGATTAAAAAAGAAACTCATGCTGTTCAGCTGGTACCCACTCAGCCCGGATGCATGCCACAGACTTCACTCATTTCTAGGAAACACAACTGAAGGCATTACTAATTAATAGCCTTATGCAGGACTGCTCCTAAGAAATGCAGGCAGAAGTTTTGTTTGATGTAACTGATTAGTTATTGATTGGACACTGTCCCTAGTTTTTAATTCAAATTTATCTTACAGAAACAGCTCAGCTTTCTGCTAGTGTCTTAATGTTCTGTGAGTTCCTAAATTAGCTGAGTTATGGTGCCCCAGAGCACAGGGAGCATGTGATTTGCCTCAGGCACCAGGAGGAAGGTCAGCCAAGTTAAAAAGATGTGTGGATGGTTACTGTTATATGGCAACCATATCCCTGGGGTGGTACTGGGAGTCTTGTTTGTAAGGATCAGTGTTTCTTGTATAATTCATGGTTGAATTTCATCTCTCATTTAGGTGACTGCTAGCAGAGTAGTCTGCCTGTTTTCAGGTTACCAAAAGACACAGGGTTTTTAAATGGATGGTTCACCTTTAACAGGGGCGTAACTACCGGGGGATCAGGGGGTGCAAATGGGCCAGGGCCCGCACCACCGCAGGGCCCCCCCAGCAGATCGCGCGGGCTACAGCCGGCTGGATTCGGCTGCAGCCGCATTGAAATATCACACGGACGATGGTGGGGGTGGGCCCAGCTGCACGGCCCGCACCAGGGCCCGCCCCCACCTAGTTCCGTTACTGACCTTTAAGTTATCTTTTAGTTTGTTATAGAATAGCTAATTCTAAGCAACTCATCACTGACCCCCATCTACAAACAAATGCTTTGTAAGGCTGCTAATGCATTTCTATTGCTACTTTTTATTACTCGACTTTCTTTGCAGGCCCTCTCCTTTTCATATTCCAGTCTCTTATTCAAGTCAATGCATGATTGCTAGGGTAATTTGGACCCTAGTAACCAGATTGCAGAACCTGTAAACTGGAGAGATGTTGAATGAAAAAGTTAAATATCTAAAAATAATAATAAATAAAATCCAATAGCAAATTGTCTCAGTATATCACTCTGTACATCATACTAAGGAGTAGATTTATCAAAGGTCAAAGTGAAAATTAGAATTTAAAAAATTAGAATGTCGAGCTAATTTGCGTGTACTTCTACTAGGGAATAGTCCAAATTTGATTTGAATTTGAAAAAAATTTGAAAATTAGAATTTCTCAAATCTGTTCTGTCTCTTTAAAAATTCAACTTAGACCATTCACCATCTAAAAATTGCCAAATTGCTGTTTTAGCCTATGGGGGACCTCCTAGGACCTATTTGGAGTCAATTGGTGGACTAAATTTCAGTTGGTCTTTTCGAGTTCGAATTTCAACGTTTTTCAAATTCGAAATTCGACCCTTGATAAATCTGCCCCTGAATGTTAACTCCACTTTAAACCCAAATTCACAGCTTTTGGACAGCTTGGCCACCCTGTACTATCCTCTGGTAACCAAAGAGCATTGCTGTAGGCTGCACTGACAAGAAACGCAATTCAATGCTAATTAGCTTCTAGGAAATAACAGAAAATAAATAGGTAATAAATATTAGTCAGTTTTAGATCTTTGGTAACACCTGAGACACTATGAAAAAAATTTGGGTTTGGTTTTATCCAAGGATTTCTTTTTACCTTCTGTTATCTTAATAACAATAAGTTTTTAGCCTTACAGAGCATTTGGTTTAGATGAGTCAGAAGGAGACAAATAATTAAAAAACTATAAAAAAGAAAAATGAATGCCTATGGAAAAGTTGCTTAGAATTAGCCATTCTATAACATATTAACTTAAAGATGAACCACTCATTTAAAAAGGTACAGGTATGGGATCAATTATCCGGAAACCCGTTGAGAATTACGGAAAAGCCACCAGTTTATGCAAATAAACCAAATGTTTAAAAATGATTTTCTTTTTTTCTGTAATAATAAAACAGTCCATTCTACTTGATCCAAACTAAGATATAATTAATCCTCATTGGAATCAAAACCAGCCTATTGGGTTTATTTAAATTATTTTCTAGTACTTAAGGTATGAATATCCAAATTACAGACAGATCCATTATCCAGAAAACCCCTGGTCCCGTGCATTCTGGATAACAGTCTCATACCTGTATAATATTTGTAAGAAAAAAAACAAAAAGCTAGCAGGTGATTATAGACATATGCATAACATGCACTATCCACATAGGCAAATCAGATTGTAAGCTTAGTGGGAATAGCTATGTTTAGGGTTAGTCAATGACTACAGAACTAATGATGGGAACTGCACAATTAGAACAAGAAATTATTTCACGTTAATTACTCTGCAAGTCCCTCTGAGTAGAAAGGCAATTAGCAACCTTGGCCTTTGCACAAAGCATATGCTTCACTAGTCTCCAGGTAATTTTCACTTCTGGTCCATAGGATGTATTGAAAAAACATTTACATTTGCTCCTGTTTCATCCTCTGCATCACTATGGGGGCTGGACTGTTGATAAGAATATGATTATAAGATTAATGATGGGAAATAATTACTGGCTAATTATGGCTCACGACTTTAGTGTGTCCTTGACAATGCACAAGTATCTATAGCATACCCCTAATTAGTTATCTGAATCATAAAAATGTTACTTTCTTTGTGGCCTTAAAGGAACAGTAACACCAAAAGTGCTTTAAAAGGAATGACAATATAACGTACTGTTGCCCTGCACTGCTATATACTGGGTTTAGAAACACAACTAGAGTTTATATAAACAAGTTGCTGTGTTGCCATGGGGACAGCCATTCAAGCACAGGATACACAGTAGATAACAGATAAGTCTGAAGAATCCCATTGTATTATACAAAGTGTATCTTGTATCTGCTGTGTATCCTGTGCCTTTTCTCCTTTCTCGGCTTTGAATGGCTGCCCCCGTGGTTACACAGCAGCTTGTTTATTTCAACTATAGTTGTGTTTCTGAAGCAAACACACCAGTTGTATCAACGCAGGGCAACACTATATTTTCATTACTTTAAAGCACTTTCATTTTTTGGCGTTACTGTTCCTTTAAAACAGATATGTGATTCATTATTAAAAGGGCTGCTTCATCCAAAAGCTGTTAATGAAAGAAAATTCAACTTTCAAATGTATATTAATGAAACAGGATTTAAAAGTTATTTTTAAACGACAATTGCTGGTTAAATAACTATCTGTTTGGCTAGTTCTATTAACAGCAGTCTTGGTTCTGACTCCTTAAACAATGTAGCAGAAGCCAGCTGAATTAACAGACCTGGAAGAGAATGGACTTCTGTACATTGTATCTAGAGTCAGAACAAAAGAAAAGAAAGAAGTAAACAAATTTAGAAATAACTAAAATTTACCAATGAATGTATATTGGAAAGTTTCTTAGACGTTTTTAGATGGAGTTCCATTTAAGAGATGGGTGTAATATATAAAGGGGCTGTTTACACCCCTTTTTTAACATAAGTTGAATGAATAAGTCTTGTGCTATTCATACTTTTTGCCTATTGTTTTAATTAAGAAATATCTATGGTTTCTGTTATTTCTGGCACTAAACTGGAATATAAATATATTTCACTTTAGTACTTCCTGTCACTCTTGTTCCAGAAGAACTTTAAAGGAGCTGATAAAACTATTTACCAGTCCACTGAGGAGCCCCTGATAATAAGCTACTCAGAGGCTGCTGCTTAGATAAGAGAGAGGTTTAATTACTAAAGAAAATGGGACAGAGTCACTCACCACTACCTTTAGGGTAATAAGAGATTTGTTGCCTGCTGTTTAAATGTGCCACCATGAATAACAGATCTCCTGAAGATGCTTTCCCACCAGCTATAATGTAAATCGCTGGTGGGGAAAACATACACAAGGCAACTTAAGGGATTTCGGAAAGCTGCAGCGACTTATGTTTTCCCACTTGCTATTCACATTATTGCTCATGGGAAAGGATTTTCAGGAGATTTGTGTCTGGGCGTGCCATCACCCTGAAAGTAGTGATAAGCAAATCTATCCCATTTTACTTCCCCATAAAAATTGTCAAGCCATAGAAAAATTAATCAAACAGCAAAACAATTATTGAAATGCATAGATGGCAACTGGTTAAAGGCAATGGGTGTTTTTTTAGAATGTAGCGAAGACTTTTACTGCAAAAAGGCTTAAAAGTTTGCAGTGAATCCATGCCTGGGGAAATCAATATTTAAATGTAGATAGGGAGCTCTGCATCACCGTATGGATTGTAATGTAGGCACTCAAGGAGCAGTCCTCCAGGCAGTTGTAGTAAAATAAAGGTCTTTATTGAAGTACAAGTGTGGAATAAAGCCTAACGCATTTTATATTGTCACAACACTTAAGGGGGAATGTAATAAAAGCCGGTAACGGAAAAACTATTCGCAATGCGAATAGTTATGCCTTTGCGCGAACAAATTTTTCTTTGCACAAATTTAATGTAGCTTTTGTGAACCAGGAAACTGTTTAGCGACAGTGGGAGACCACTTGCAAATTTTATAGTTTGCATCAATGCGCAGTCAATGTAATAAAACCTCTTACTGAAAAAGTCGTTATTTTTGCTCCAAAAGATTACGCCACCTTCAAGCACTTCTTGAGAAGTGCTTGAAGGTGCAATTAAAATTCGCAATGTAATGACAGTTTCAGGAACTATATTCCATTGTGAGATGTGGATTTTTATTCTAATTGGTGCAAATTGTTTTGCTCTTTGCGACTTTTATTAGATTCCTCCAAATGTCATAGGCTACTATATAGCTAAGTAAGAAATACTAAGTAGCCTATGTGAGAACATGAAATGTGTTAGGCTGTATTCCCCACTTGTTTTTCAATAAAGACTTTTTTTACTACAACTGCCTGGAGGACTGCTCTTTGAGTGCCTACCCTACAATCAATACGGTGATGTCCGCTCCCTTATGCTGAAGGCTTGGGGCAGAGCACCTGAGCCTCCTCGTCTACGTCCGAGTCTCTGACCAAATTGGCCTCTTTATAAAAGAAAGGGCAGGTGAGTTCAACGAATATTAGTGCTTTATAATGGCAAAATTGACTGTGTAAATCAATACAAGTCCTATTTAATGGGCTCATTTGTAGCAAATGAGTTTTTAGGTGTATACTGTCCCTTTAAAGGAGAAGCAAACCCAAAAGTTAAAAAACCTGTACCCCTCTACCCTACATCAGAGCCGGGCCAACCCGGCCAGGTGCCCTAGGCAACTCGATTGCGCGTGCGCAAAATGTCGTGCACACATGCAGCAGGCAGCGGAGTTCACAGGCGCCATCTTCAGCCATGTCTGTAACCTTCCGAATGTGACAGATGCTTCGGCAATTATCATGAGTCTCGGTGCATGCACAGTTGCCGCAACACAGAAAATTGCTACAGCTGCGCATGTGCCACTCCGCCGGTCTCATTCCGAAGATGAGAAGAAGATGGCTGCTGCGAACTCCGTTGGACAGAATGTGCCCAGAGGGGCAAGTAAAGACTTTGGGGCATTTGCCAGGGGTGACACTTAGGCAGGGGGGGAGGAGGGAGGGTCTATGAAGGGTAAGGGTTTTTTAACTTTTGGGTTTGCTTCTCCTTTAAAAGTACAGTGAGATGATACAGATTGTAAGCAGATTTCATTGTCAGAATATGAGGAGGTCCTTATTTTTACTGCATGTGATGTAATCTAGACAAATAAATCACTGTGTATCAGTTGCGTCTGTAGCGGATTGTGGCCATGGATATGTTAAGGCGCTAGGACCCAGCAGATCTCGCTGAGTGAGAAGCGGCAGAAGCGGGGCAGCACTGAGCATGCGCGGAGCGGCTCTTGTATGTGGCTGTTCTGTTAGTTACTGATATAAACAGCTGGAGCCAGTGGAACAGCAGAACAGCCTGGATGCGCCATCCGACAACTCTGCGCTCGCTCTCCGGCTGTGCCCGCGGTCTGGAAAACGCAGCGCTCTGGCGTGGAAACAGCGAGCAGCAAACTGGATTTATCGGCTCATTCCTGAGCTTTCCTTGGGCTGGACAAGTAGACACTTTCCTCTGTGCGCCTTGTTTTGCCCAGGTAAGTTGGATGGCGCTAGTTGTTTATGTGACTGGTCTGGAACCCTTCCCTGGTGCTCAGCATCTTCTTAACTTGTTAAGCCATTGATTCCATTCTCTTCCATAGGATTTGCAACCCATATGAGAGCTCATTGCCTCTTACAGCCCATATAATATACAACTTGGGTGCACTGCCTTCCACTTCAGACCCCGAGGGATTTAATAAACGGGGATTTAATAAACGTGCCCCCCAGTATTAACATATCTATTGCTTTTGATTAGAGCTATGTGTCTTGTCATTTTTAGTTCCTGCTGGGGGATTTCTTCAGATTGTGAGGTCTGTTTTTCCATTGGTTGATCTGTTCAGATGTCTTCAAATATTTTAAGGGCAGACAGGCAGGTTCCAAAGTGTCATCAATGAACCTACTTGGATTGTCAAAGTGACAGACAGATCATCCCTAGATCCCAATAAGCGTACTGTTCATATACATATTCTCCCTAAACCACAGATGCAATGAATCCTTTCTCCCCTTGGGTACCAGCAGCACAAGCAGATATGTAAAATGTCAGTGATGCTGTCAGCACCTATCTAATGTGTATGAGCTGAAGTTTAGGCTGCAGGTAGGTTTGCCTAGAGAATGATACATGCAGCCGACTAAAATATGTCATATCAAGCGAAACGCTCAAGTTTAACAAGCAGCATGCCAATGATCCATGTCCCTATAGTTTCTTGATTCTCCTCAAACCTGCTAATACCTCCTGTTCTGGGCACTGAGCCCCAGAGCTGTGATCAGCACAGACGGATTGTTGCTACAGCCTCTGAGATTATTATTTACTAGTCCCATCATGAGTACTTATTGTTTTTATAGTTATTCCAGACATTTGAACAGCTGTATACTAATAGCACTGTATGCATGGCTGACAGAGCACAAAGAGCCTGCACATTATCATTACAGAGTGATCACATGCTCATAAAACAAGTTTAAATGAAGCCTGGTTCATTGATGATTACGCCTGACTCTTTCTGGAGCTGCCATGTCCTGTGTCTTTAAGAAGGGAGCATTACTACAGTATCACTATAGATTTAGGACTGCAAAAAAAAATAAATAAAATGCAACTCGTCCCTTAAGTAATACCTAGTTGCTGCTCTTTAGTGGCAGCTTTTTTTTTTTTTTCTTTTAAAGTATTAGCTTCTCCAACAGCAAGTGGTGTAAGCACCATTCATATTGTGCCTAGTCTATGTTTAACCCTTTCATTGCTGTTAAAAGCAGACTCCACTGCTTAATTCCTTGTCGTCTCTCCAGTTCCAATGTGATTTGTATGCTGCATGCATGATTTAAATAGCTTTTATGGTATAGCTTTTATGGTATCCCCCCTGTGGCCCTATTTGCTCAGAGTAACCTAAAAAAAATCTGCCAAGAATAGATTTTGACCATTAGGCAAGACAGCCATAAACAAAGTAATTGTTCTAAATCATGTGTAATCGCCCTGTTAGGCATGAATTTTGATTTATTAGCAAGAGGCAAGGCTCTAAATTACCCTTCAATGTATGTAAAAAAGATGATTTGGAAAACTGGATTATGTCACATGAAATATATACTGTGCAATATGTAATGAGCGCAACTCAATTCTGAATTGCCTGGACGGAAGAATACAAAAGGATTACAATCATTTAGAATATTGGATTTGTACAGCCTTTAGCCAGATAAGTTTTCTTTATTATAACAGCAGCTTGGGGATAAGGCTGAAGAGCAAGGAGAAGGCTAATTCTGTGTATGTCTTGGGCATTCATATATTTTAGGGAAATGCTGGAGGGGGTTATAACAGGTGGTAGCAGAGCAAGAGGGAATTGCTTCCTTACTACCTAATCTAGCCATAGTGTGCTCCTCAACTTTCTCTGTATTTCATAAATTATTTATGTTTTATTCTGCATTGTGAAGCATTTTTGCCAAAGTCTGCTGTTCACATATGCAGTGTGGATGGGAAGTTGGGAATGTGAGTTTACATCTCCAAACCTAACCTTAATCAGTTAATAACATTGTGGTATGGGTATGGGCTACCCCAATGAGGCTAATTGAGGGGGGAGGCATGGCAGGAACAGGAGCTCACAGGACAGAATCTCCCCAGGTATGGGATCTGGAAACTATTATCCAGGAAACCCTGAATCACGGGAAGTCTCTGTAATACTAAAACCTTGTACTTGGTCCCAACTAAGAAAAACGTAATCCTTACTAGAGGCAAAACCAGCCTAATGGATTTATTTGATTTTTTTCTTTTTATAAATGTGTCCATTAAACTGTTTAAGAAAAAGAAAGTCAAGTTTAGAAGGACAAAATAATAACAAACAAAAAAAATGTCACAGAAGGTAAGAGAAAAAGTCACAAATTAGCTGACATCTTTTGGTGTCCCGGACACGTTTGGCAAATTATCCGAGTGTTCCTTCCAGTTACAGTCTCAAAATAATGATCCCAGTTTATGTCAGAAGTTGTCCAGGATGGTGGATGATTTTGTTTCCTTTGTCCATGTCAGTTATTGTGGGGTAATAACAGGAAGAAGAGGGAACTATAGATTTAGTCAAAGCAGTTCCAAGAGATAACATCTTCTGAATCCCCAGGTTTTTACATTTGCAAATAAGGCATTATATAGACTCTAAGGAGTGGTTCACCTTTAAGTTAACTTTTAGTATGTTATAGAATGGCTAATGCTTTGTGACTTTTCAACCAGCCTTCGGTTTTTCTTTTTCATCGTTTTTGAACTGTTTGCCATCTCTTTCCAGCTCTCAAATGGGGGTCACTGACCCCATCTGAAAAACAAATGCTCTGTAAGGCTACAAATGGATTGTTATTGCTACTTTTTATTACTCATCTTTCTATTCGGGCCTCTCCTATTCATATTCCAGTCTTTTATTCAAATCAATGCATGGTTGCTTGAACCCTAGCAACCAGATTGCTGACATTTCAAACTGGAGAGCTGCTGAATAAAAAGCTAAATAATTCAAATACCACAAAAAATTAAAACCAATTGCAAATTGTCTTAGAATATTGCTTGCTACGTCATACTAAAAGTTAATTTAAGGTTGAGCAACCCCTTTAATGTATGGAGCTCCAGATTCAGATCCAGGTCCCTAACATTCTGGATAATAGGTCCCATCCTATATAATAAAGTTGAAGTGTCTCTGCGTCCAGTCCCTGTGTCCGTGGGATTGCGCTACTGCGCATGTGCCCCACGGACCTCTAGCGCCCGTTAATTGAACGGGCTTAATGTCTAGTACCTGTATAATTGCTGCTGTCCATCTAAATTGCAATGCCCCTGGCTGTTTCTGTTCCTTAAATCTAACCAACAGCAGAGAAGCAACAGGTACAGATTTATATCAGGGCACACACCTTCATTGACTTATTAAAATTACAATTTATCAATATAACACCATCAATGCTTTTAGGATAGTGCTATGAACAGCAACTTACTTGTGTCTCTTCTACTTACTGTTTGGTCTCTTCTAACAAGTCACAATATACAACATAGACTCCCTGTTCTACAGATAGAATATTGTTTCACATGTTTGATACAGTTTAGGAAAAAAACATAATTTATACTGGGAATACATTTTCACTTACTGATGTTTTTGACATAAAAGGGAGCAGTGGCTTTTGAGATTGATTGATTGCCTCCTTCACAAATCAATTCACTTGAATAATTAGTGGATGTCAAGAACATTATTTGGTGACTTCAAACTGTAATAATGAGAGCACAACTTTAGGAATTAAAGGGCAACTAAAGTCTAAAATAGAATCATGTTAGAAATGCTGTATTTTGTATACTAAATATAAACATGAACTTACTGCACCAGCAGCCTAATAAGACAAATGATTTATGCTTTCAAAGTTGGCGCAGGGGGCTGTCATCTTGTAACTTTGTTAGACATTTCTGCAATATCAAGACTCGCACATGCTCAGTGTGGTATGGGCTTCAGTTGGGAGGTTAAGCTTAGGGATGGTCATAAATTATCAAAACAGCACAAGTCAAATAATATCTGCCATAGAAGTCAATACAGCAAGACTGATGATTTATCAGAATATAAAGACTGCACTGAGTCTCTGGATACAAATCTCTACAGGAATCCAACAATGCTGCTCAAGTTCTGGGAAGTAAGGTGGGGGGGCTCCCCCTGCCATTTAAAAGTATGATCGTTTACCTGCACAGCAGTTGGGGACCGTCTGACAATTCCTATCCACAGCAGTAAAAGAAGGGGGAATATCACTGCATACAGTCAGGTTTATTATAAAAACAGTAGACATTTTTTAATTAAAGTATATTGGAGATAGATTTATTTTTCATTAAAGAAAGTAAAAATGGGATTTTATATTTTTGCCTTTACATCCCCTTTAAAGACAGACCTAGTAAGCTTTGCAGGCGACTTACCATTCAGAATAGTCACACCGTTGGGAATTGTTAGGTGTTATTGTGTATAATGTGTTTTTTCTTTGTTTCTTTATAAATGCTTTTAAGAGGTAAAATGATATTATATTAAAAAATGATGGTAAACATTTTGCATGGGCTTTTCAGAAGTAAGTTGTTGCTTGGCAAAGTAAAGAAACTAAAATGCTATTATATATTATAATTTAGTAACCCTAAGGCTTTATTTCACAAGAGAATGGTGTTTTTTTGCCAGAACAATTCAGACTACTCCTATTCACATTATAAAACACAGATAAAGTATTTAGATAAATAAGGCTTCTAGATATGTAAAATAATAATCCTGTTTATATGTTTTCTATGAATCAGTGATTGTCAGCAGTTGTGAGCCTATAACAAGGTTACAGGTATAGGAAAACATTGATGCTACAGTTTCAGGGCATGAAATAAGTTTTCATCTCAATTATCACCCCAACTACCTTGACACCGGGGGCATAACTACAGAGGAAGCCAACCCTGCAGCTTGGGGGGGGGGGAGCAGGAGGTATAGGGGACCCCATGCGGCCCAAATAACGAACAATTTTAACATATACTGGTAAAACAGGACAACCTCTTTATATGTTGGGGGCCCTGATAATTTGCTGTGGGCCCAGTAACATCTAGTTCCACCACTGCTTTGACAGTTACATACGAGAGGAAAGTATGCATCAATACCATTTTCTCCCAACATTAGGCAAATGGAATGAGGGACAAAAAGTTCTGGGTGAAAATGTTTTTGACCACACCCATTTTATGACGACACCCCCTAAATACCATGTGCATTTTACAAAATTTGGCAGGTTATGGAAAGTTTGAACATGTTTCTGGGAGTTTTAGAGCCATGTTTTAAGTGTTATTAAAGTTTTGCTAATGAAGGTGAAATTGTCCTTTAAGCTGTTAGTCTAAGTTCTCCCAAGAGACCTGCTTATCGTATTAGTTACAGTAGTAGTGAAGTTGGCCAAAAGCCTTTTCTATAATTAAGTTTCAGAAATATTGTATATTTTCCTGGCTTCAGTGCAGGAGATCAACGGGAAATGCAGGACATTTCAGTGAAAAACCGGGACTGCAAGCTGAGCTGTCAAAATCATAACTGTCCGACAGAAAACAGGACAATTGAGAGGCATGCACTCTAAATGGCATTCATGCCGAGCCTCCCTGCCATTGCACAAAGGCTATAGAGAATATTGCACCCCCTATCATAAAATATAAGAATGTTATAAGGCACTGAGGAGGTCCATGACCTCTTGTGTATTTAAAAAAAAAACTCCACGGCTGGATGGCATTTGCGAGTGGTCTCCATTCGTTTCACCATCCAACGGTGTATTCATAAGCAGCTTGCTTGGGTTTGCATATAGAGTGGCACAAAGGATCCCCTGTCCCCTAACTTGCATATCACTCATGCTAATGTACACTTATGTACAAATAACAGCCTAACTTGCTTAGTGCACAAATGAAAATCAAATGAGCATAAATGTATGCTTCATGAATTGATGCTTCAGAAATGTACTTGTGCCTGCTGTATGTTTGATCCTTGCTAAATGAAGGAGAAAGGGAGCACCTGCAACTTGTGTGCAATTTATAAACTTTAGTCAAGTGTATGCAGGAACTTTGGGAGGGGGGATACCAAATTGTGGGATTAAAATATGTGGTAATTTGCCCTTTAATGTGTAAATGCTTAGAATGTCCTCACTAATACATCTATTCATCTAAAGTAAAGAAACTATGGCTGCCTCCTGCATTTATATACAGTATACAGGGAGTCTTCGAATTACATACACCCGGCTTACATACAACTTACACTTACAGGCTGGGGCTGTTACAGTAACATACAATGGTTTGCTTGACTTTTATTAGCATTTAGCTTTAATAAACCACCTGCCCCAAGCCCCTATGGTGTGTGTTGTCTACTGCAGAGCACAGAAAGGTAAAAATACATATACACAGAAAGGTAACAATAAATACTATATCAAGGCAGACATCTGTCTTGTTGCATTTAATAAGTAACTATAAATGTTTCAACTTACAAATTCAACTTAAGAACAAACCTACCCTATCTCATACATAACCCAGGGACCGCCTGTATATCTTATGACTCTTTTCCAGGCCCTGCAAAGTAACTTGTTAGTTTTTGAACACTCGAAGATGCAGCTCTGAATGGCAAATATATCAAAAAACAGGTCAGTTGTAATTGATTTTCTTTTCAGAATGCCCAGGCAAATTATGGGAAATCAAATTAAGATCTCTGTGGAAAAAGCCATTGGTTACAAAATCTACTTGTACGTAGAATTAAATTATCTTATTGCGTTTTGTTTTATTAAATATCGTATGCATAAAATCCTTGAGTGCAATGCAAATTTATTGGCCACATTAGAACAGGAATTTAAATGTATGGGTGGTTTAGATGGGCAGCTTTTTCTGAAAGTATTCATTTAATTCCTGTGCTTTCTACTGCTAAGGCTTATCCAGAAAACCCCAGGACCTAAGCATTCTAGATAATACATGTAACTGACATTGTTCCTTCATAACAAGTGTTCATTTACTAATGTATGTGCAAAGTACAGGTATGGGACCTGTTATCCAGAATCCTCGGGACCGGGGAAAATCATGTAAACATTAAATAAACAGTCAATTAGATAGTCGCTCCAAACTCACCCCCTGTGGGTCAATATCCTCCACTTGTTCCATTCCGAATCCAGGTGCTCAGCCCCCAGCACCTCATCTGTAGTACATGGAAATAAAAGCAAATAGGTGGCAAGTCTATGATTAAGGGATTTGGTTCACGAAACGCGTAAGGCCATGTGGATCCTCTCCTTGTTGGAATAAATTCTCTTTCATTTTTATCCGGAGTGCCACCTATTTGCTTTTATAAACATTAAATAACCCCAATAGGCTGGTTTTGCTTCCAATAAGGATTAATTATATCTTAGTTTGAATCAAGCACAAGGTACTGTTTTATTATTACAGATGAAAAGGAAATATTTTTTTAAAATTTGGATTATTTCGATAAAATGGAGTCTGTTAGAGATGGCCCTTTTCCGTAATTCGGAGCTTTCTGGATAACGGCTTTCTGGTCCCATACTTGTACTAGGCAAATAAAAACATTTGTTATGGATTTCTGCATCTGGGCAAAAGCAGTGTCTTTTATCACATAGTTAGGTATGGACCTATTATCCAGAATGCTCAGGACCTGGGGTTTTACAGATAAGGGGTGTTTCAAGACAAAGTGCTTTTATTCTACCATCAAAAAGATATTTTTTCAAATATAGTAGAGCAGTATTTAATGAATTTTCCTCCAAATTGTGTGGTACAATCAACATGTTTGAAAATGGTCTGTCATCAACATAATTCCACCCATTTCGAAATGCTGGTGGTACAAGGCTGCAATCTAGGCTCGGCTGCTTTATGAATTAACTGATGTCAGTATGTAAGCAGCAAGTGGGATTTGACGACTTGAATTCCTTATATTTATACATGCAGCAAAGTTATTATTCAAACAGGTTGCTGTTACAGTCCAAGAGCAGCGAATTGCAGCAGTTATGCTTTAACTGTATTTGCCTCCTGCTGTTTAATGACATATTTAAGTGGAGATTCAGTCATCCAGCAGACTTACGAAGGTTACTGTTTTTTGTAGGCACAAGGGGTAATTTAAAGAAGTGGAAATTCATGCAGATGACTCTGTGCTTGTTAAACACTTTCCCTCCATGATTCTCTGTGACATTTCGCTGAGATGCCAATGTATATGCAGCAACATTACCAGTAACATGCACTCTGAGGGGGGAGGGCCTTAGCATATGTTAAAAGGGCACAATGAATAGTATTTGTCCTGAACATATTTTTTTGCCTTTTGTTTTAATAATGACATTTTTTTTTTTTTAGTTATTTCTTGAGCTAAACGGACAGCCAGAAAATCTGAAGCTTATCTATATTTGGTCCTTGCATGGTAGATTATTACCTTTCTTATTACTGGTTTGTTAGCAGTGGCACATTATGAAGGTAAGGGATATCTTTGCTGAGAATCTAGCTATTTATCCTTCAAGGACCAAACATGGTTTAGCTTCAGTTTCCCTGTTTGTCCTGTCTAGCTGAAGAAATAGCAGAAAACATGCATTTTTTTGTGGTTAAAATAGGTAAAAAGTATCTTTGGCTCAGGTACTATTCATTGAACTCACACTGAACATGTCGGTATAATTCACCTGTAAGCAGTTTAGCACTTATTCATGTACCACATGTACATTGACTCAGTAAGGACTACCTTTATAGTGGGAACAATTAAACAGGACTAACATAGACATAGACTTAATACTTTTTTATTCAGTGAGAAGAAGATGAATTGATAGTTGGGTCTGTATATGCAGTAGTTCCTGAAGATTCTTCCATAGTCTAAGTAAACCCTGAGACATTTCATTCAAAACAGTAAAGCCTCAACTGCATTGTGTGGTTGGCATGTACCCAGGGCCGAATTTCAGCGGCAGAGCAGGCGCACCAGAGCACTCAGGAACTGTGCATCCCCAGTGCTCCTCAGCAAGCGGCCGGGCGCCATTTTTTTGCCTTTTGTTTTAATAATGACTTTTTTTTTTTTAGTTATTTCTTGACAGCCAGAAAATCTGAAGCTTATCTATATTTGGTCCTTGCATGGTAGATTATTACCTTTCTTATTACTGGTTTGTTAGCAGTGGCCTAGGCCCGGGCCTTTGTGGCTTTGCCAAAAATCCGGGCCTACATGTACCACATGCTACATATGGGTGAGCTGGTAACCAAAGGGAAAGGAATGACACTTATAGAAATAGATGCAGATAAATATGGCTATTCTGCTTGCAAGTTCAGCATTAGACTGGGGGGATCTGGACCCATCAGGAATGCCGCATCAGGGGCCCGCACAACACATCTGACCTTGATGCCCCCTCCACCACACACGTGAGTCCCCCTCCCCAACTGCAACCCCCGTCCACCCCCTTCCCAGCATGTGTAGATACTTGGGTGGAACTCAATAAGTAGAAAATGGGACAGAATTATGATAGAATAAACTGGGGAATCCTGATGGAGCAACAGATCGGATGCCATATTTTAAGAGAAAATTCCCTGGTTATTGTAATATCCCAACTGAAATTTCATTATGGAGATTATAACTATTTATTTTCAATGCACTCACTTTCCCCTGCTTATTGGTGAGCATTGTAGCTCCTCCCAGGATTGGAGTCACGGATCTCTTGGCAAGCATTTTGCTGAACTACCTCTGACTGCATTATGTTTGTAAATATTGCACCCCAACCTGTCTACTGTCACCAATGTGGAGGTTGCAAAGAACCATTCTTGCTGCATTATCTGCCCCCAGCAGCGACAAACCTAACCCCAGCCCCTACTAGTTTATTTGTAGTGCAACACCTACCTTACAGGGCAGCACATTCCTTTCTTCAAATCACAGGGAATTTGAGGGAAAGCACTGCTGAAATATTTAAACCAATACCGCTGTTAAAGCCATATCTACAGCTTTTTATCCAAATTGCCTGACAAGCATTCGCAGATCCCAGCATCCTGGCAGCTTAACTTTAGGCTCAGAAATAAATAAACCCAATTTATAAATATTCAAACCATGTTTTTAACCTAATGGTAAAGTTCTCCTTTAATGTCAAGAAAAATTCAACAGGCTGTGTATATTCTTTTTAACATGCTGTGTACATTCTTCATGGTCAGATCAGAGTAAAGAAGCAGCTTTAGCTCAAATGGTAAATAATAAAGCAAAGTAATAAAAATGCTGTAAAAATAGTTTATAACAAAAAAAGTTAAAACAATTGGGTAAAAACCACATTGTCCCACTAATAAATAATTACTAGTGAGCTAGGAAACTTCTCTCTAGATGAATTGCTTGGTGAAAAATTCATTCCATTACCTCTTAGGTAAAAGTAAATGAAAAGGAACAAGATTTCTACTATAAAAGATGAGCAGGACAATGAACCATGGAAACATTTTTATATCGGCTGCAAGAGTTGTAATAGGGTCTGACATACAAAAGAGGGACAAATTTCACTCTCAATCTCCTGTGAAGCAAAAGTAACTAAAACTGATGAGAATTTGCTTGATATATTGATCTAAGGAATTCACATTCTTCATGCAATGCCACAACAAGTAACTGAGCTGTGCAGGCTGCTTATTGAACAGATGGTGGCCGGGGTCCTTTCATGCATTGTGAATGAAAACCTGTTTTATCTGTGTCAGTCCCAGCTCATAGTAATATTTGATATGGGCAGGTTAGGGCTAGATGTGTTAAACACATTTACTTGCTCAAGAGCAGTTCCGAAAAATATCAAGAATGTCTTTAGTTTAGAAAAAAAGGGGGAAGTTGAAAGACGCAAGTTTAAGAGAGGATGGAAGGATGTTTCAGCAAGAGCCTTATTTCTTGCAAGGCATTTCTTTATTTTTCATTTTTCAACAGAATAAGAAAAGCAAAAGAAAGAAAATAGTACATCATAAGAAAAAATAGAAAAACAAAGGTATAATGCATAATACAGGTTTTTAGGCTTACAGATATGGGATTTTTTATCTGGAAACCCGTAATCCAGAAAACTCACAATTACGGGAAGGCCATCTCCCATAATACTCCATTGTAATCAAATAATTCACTTTTTTTTGTATGTAATAATAAAACAGTACCTTGTACCAACTAAGATTTAATTAATCTTCATTGGCAATAAACAACCCAATCTGATGTTTTTGTAGTAGGCTTAAGGTATTGAGATCCAAATTATAGAAGCATCCCTTATCTGGAAAACCGCAGGTCCTGAGCATTCTGGATGATAGGTCCCATACCTGCATATACAGACATAACAGATTATCACTTTTGTTACAAATATTGCATAGTTCTTGTTTCACCTACGTAAAAGAAAAAAGTAGAAGATTGTTCTGCTTAGGGGGGTATTTAGGGGGTGATTTATCAAAGTCCGAATTTATCTCAATATTTTCTGTAAACAAATCTGACCAAATCCGCCCAGGTTTTTTCGGCTTATTTATTAATACACTTTCCTGGAAATTTTGTTTGCAGGAAAAAATCAGTTTTTCAAGTTTGTTTCCAGATTTTTCATCCGATTTTCACGATTTCTCACCCGAAAACTCCACAGGTCTGAGATGCCGGATTTTCAGATTCGGACTTTTCCCATCCTCTGGGTTTAATAAATTCCAAAACATTTCTGATTTTATAAATTTTATAAATTCGGAGTTTAGTAAATAACCCCCTAAGCGTTATAAACAATAGAAACCATCACTACCTTTATTAAGATATGGCAACTTTTTATACTCCTGTGTTCCCATGTATACCTGAGTACCGGGTAATGAGGATATTAGTTCCTCCACTCTAATAATGGTTCCGGATCTTGGACGTTGGGGCCAAGCACAACTATTTGGAAGTGCAAAGAGTATATAGTCATGCAAGTACCTTTAATGAAAGTGGTTTTAGGTGGAAATGACTGTTGGGAAATTGTGAGAACTGTAACTGCACTTGTGGACATGCATGCGCCCTATTGGGTTTTAGGTGAGGAAAATGTTTTTTAGCAGAAAAAGAAATGGATGTATTTATTATATATTAAACACATTTTGTAGTTAATTTAAAATAATATATTTTTCTTGTGTATGGGTAGCAGAATGGGAGAGAGAAGCCTTTGATGATAGCTGTATTGTACTCATCAAAGTATTGGCCCGTTACTAATTTATGTCTAGTAAATTTTGCTATAATTGTAATATGAATTGTCATTTCCCTTTGATTAGTTGTGCTTCACAGTTACTGATATTATAAACCATTCAAGTTCAATGCAGAACAATGCTTTGCTTCCCAAACCAATTAATGCATATTCTGGAAGGTCGTGTTATGATATTTTAATAACAAAGCAGCCCATCTGCGAGTTTCACACAACACCTGTATTCATTATTCATTATGCTGTTAAAGTGCTTCCTTTTGCAAGAAATGTCCTTTGTGGGGACATAGGCTAACCAGTTTTCTGCAAAAGAAGACACAACAAATCATGATCTTAATAGGTAAGGGATATATTTTGCAGTTCAGTTTTTCTACATCCTTGGTTGTTTCTTTTTCAGAAGTTGCTTCAAAAATGCTCTTTCGTTTGGGGAAAATGAATATAGTTAATTCCCTACACAAGATAGGGAAATTAGAATATCGTATGGGTATATACTGCATGCGAATCTTCTAAAATAATAAAAAAATCACTGTCGGGCCACTTCTAACATGAGGCAAGGTTAAGTTTTAGAGAATAAAGGACGTACAGGTATGGGATCTGTTATCCTGAAATCTGTTATCCAGAAAGCTCCCGTCCCATAGACTCAATTTTATCCAAATAATCCATATTTTTATAAATGATTTTCTTTTTCACTGTAATAATAAAACAGTATCTTGTACTTGATCCAAAATAAGATATAATTAATCCTTATTGGAGTCAAAACAATCTTATATGGCTTATTTATTTAGGGACCCATTAACTAAAACTCTTATAAGTAAAATAAAATAAAACATTTTCTTAAAGCAAACTCGACCAAATTCCCTTTCACGAATTAAACTCATTTATCAATACATTTTCTCAAAAAAGTTGGAGCGAAAAAAAACTTTAGCATCGCTGCTTAAACTTTTTCGGATGAAAAACTCTCGCTTTATTGGATTATCTAGCACAGATCACATTGTTAAGGAACAACTTCAGGGACATCTGCCATTGACTTCTACATAACCTCGACAGGTTTGAGATGGAGTAGTGAAGGATTTGGATTTTTAGCAGCTTGGATTTTTAATCTCTAAAAAAAAATCATTTTTCCATGAAAAATCAGAAAAAACTTGACCATAAAATATTAAATATTCCCCTTGAGGTTTAAATAATTTTTTGGTAGAATTAAGCCATTGAGATCCAAACTACAGAAAGACCCCTTATCCGGAAAACCCCAGGTCCTGGGGATTCTAGATTTGAATAAAACAAGTTGCGGACAGTGGGCCATTTAATGAACATACTAACTGAAACTATATGTGTTTCTGGCAATACTCATTAGAAGTGTTTATGGTTAATATTTACAATGCAAGTTTACCATTAGCTTTTCACTGAAAAATAAAAAGTTTTTGGTGTATGATAGTCTCTTACATTAAAAGCAGCTTTTGTTTTCAAAATCATCAGCTGTCTTATGTTTCAAAACAGGAAAAAGAAGTTCAGAGAGAGTCTCAGGATATCACACAGTTGCACAGCCCTTTCAACTGCATTTGGATGTGACTTTGAGGCATACTTCTTTAAAGAGTTTGTTAGTATCATTGTCAAGTGTTATAAGTTGCGATCATGACACATTTTCTGGAAAGTGTACCTGCCTCACTATTTCTGTGAATATTACCTGAGCTATTTATAATATGGGGGCACCTGAATTCTTAGCCCGGGTGAGGTCACTTATTTCAATGAGCTTGGAGAGTTGGAGAAAGTCAATGTGTGATGTTGCTTTATGAATACAACCCTGAACTACAGCTCCCAACATACTTTATTATAATATGTAAGGATGATATGTATTGTAACTTATTTAAACAATCTCCTTTATTTCTGCACAAGGCAAACTGCAGTGGCACAATCCCAAATGAAGCACTAGACATAGGTTTACTGGATGCAGTTTCTGTGACCCCTACTACTTGAAATCTGGAAGGTCCATATGATCACATACGATGTTTGGGTGTAAAAGGAAACAAAAGGCAACCTGAAGGGGTCATTACATTGCCACACTATAGAAGTGACTGCGCTCTGGGAGAGTAGTTTAATAGGCTTCTTCTATCTCAGTGTACACCCCCACCTCAGGTGTAGAGTAAATCAATTGAAATTGGAGTTACTGAGAGAAACAGCCAAGAATGCAGTGCTTGCTGCTAATTGTGCTTTATTGCCACGACATGTTTCGGGCTCAAGGCCCTTTATCAAGTGTTATTACTAAATATGGGTATTAAGTGATGCAGTTGAATAAAGGGGTTGGAGATGAAACTGGTCGTCTTTGGGTAAATAAGTGTTTTAAAGAAGAAGTAAACCCCCTTTTTTTAAAAAAAAAAAACCCTACCCTACATTGACCCTCCTCCCCCCCAATCTAGCTGCTACCCGGGCAAATGCCCCTAACTTTTTACTTACCCCTCAGTGAAGATTCGCTGCGTCGGAGTTCACGACGGCCATCTTCTTCTCTTTGGTCTTCATCAGGAAGTAAGAGATAAATTTGAGTTTTACTAAATAATCCCTTTAGAGTAAGTAGCATGGGTCAAACACATTTTAATAAACTGACACATTAATCTGCTTGGATACATTTCTGAATTTGTTACGTGCAATAAGATAAAATCCAGACTAGTCCTCTGAAATAAACATTGTTAATTGTTTTACCTTAAAGATATTCTGTTACTACTACTACCCTAGGTTGTGTTTGCATAGCTAAAAGTGGGTGTGCGGGGGGGCAGGTTTCCTGCTTTGGTGCTATTTTCATTTCTACCATTAAGTATAGCAATGCAAGCAAATCATTCAGTAGAGCAGTCAGGTAGCTACGGATTGTTCTGTTGTTAGGCTGCTCAGGCCTGGATTTGTGGCAAGGCCACATAGGCCCGGGCCTAGGGCGGCACATTTTTGGGGGCGGCATGCCGCCCAGCCGCTCTGTGGGGAGCCTGTGCACCCCAGTGCACCGGCGCTCGCACGCTGGCGCTTTTGCGCTAGCGTGTGGTAGTGCGGGCGGGCATCAAGGCCTACGCAGAGCGCACGGCCTAGGGGCGCCTGTCCAGCGAATCCAGTGCTGAGACTGCTGGGGAGGGAAGAGAGGAGGGTGATATCACTCTAACTTGTAATGTAGCAGTGGAGAGTGACTGAAGTTTATCAGTCAAAAATTTAGGGGGGGCGGTGGAAGCACTCTTAAGGCTAATACATTATGAGACAGGGGCCCAGGGAAGTGCATTGTAACTAGCACTTCCCGTATACTTAAATATATTTTGTATTAGCCTTAAGAGTGCTTCCACCGCCCCCCCCCCCTAAGTTTTTTGAAGTTTATCAGAGCACAAGTGACATGACTGGGGGCTCCTGGGAAACTGACAATATGTCTAGCCCCATGTCAGATTTCAAAATTAAATATAAAAAAATCTGTTTACTCTTCAGTGTAGAAGTCTGCTGGAGCAGCACTCTTAACTGATGTGTTTTGAGAATAAAAAAGTTTTCTCCTGACACTATTCCTTTAACAGTATCACATTGGCAATTGCTTGTATAACTTGGCACTTAACATACTTTCTGCCTTGTTTAATGGACGTCAATTATCGCTACTGGGTCACATGTATGACTCAAGCTTTATCAACAGCAATCATATTTATTTATTTTCTGTATTACAATCATTTTAGCTATACAGATACAAGCCTAAATAAATATAATCTGTTGGTAAAAGGGGATGTTATTTAAGTTAAGAACCTCACAGGAAATCACAAGCCCAAATAAAATAAAATACTGATTTACTGTAATCTTTAATTTAGTCCAGGAGATTGCTCGTATTTACATTTTAGTTCTTCTAAACATAAGTCTGCCACGGTCAACTAATGCTATCATGTCTGGTTATATCCGTGTTTATGATGGGGTCTGTATGCTTTGCAATGGCAAAGACAGCATTATTTATGAATATTATAGAATTGTAAAATGTTCTTTAGAAACGTGATGTGGACTATAGGGCTTATATACTATAGGCTGGTCCAAGTGCTGGAGTGCTAGAGGGGCACACATTTGCACCTGTTATGTTTTTTTTTTGCGCTGAAAATCACACATTTCACGTATAGCAAATTATTTATTAAGCAAAGAAAATGTGAAAAACTGTAAAAATGTTTAAACTTTGGCATCCGAAATGCTTGAGAGCTCATGTAGAATTCAATGGGAGCCGTCCTAGAGAAAATGTAAACTATTTATTCAATCCGAGTTTTCTGATAATTAAAAAAATGCTAAAAAACTAATTTCAGGCATTCATATTTTTTCATTGTTTTATTTAAGTGTGTTTTATATATTTATTTATTTTTATTATAATTTTTTTTTATATTATTTCAAGACTATTTGAAGTAAAAAAAAATACACAAATATACATTTTAGTAAATAGGCCTCCTTAGGTGTTACCAGTGTGGGAACTGGCCCACTGGGATACCAGGAAAACTCCCGATGGGCCCAGGTGTCAGTGGGCCCTCCTGCTTCTAAACATTTCATGGCCATTCTCTATTTTCTTAACAAAGAGGCTAAATTGATGCAATAATAGGTTATAGTATGTACAGAAAAGAGAATAGAGGTTGAGTGAGGAGAGGAAGAAAATAGTACTGAGAGTGGGCTCCTGGTCTAAGGTTTTTTGGTGGGCCCGTGATGTCCCAGTCCGATAGTGGGTGTTACTGAGCCTATAAACCCCACATTTATGCTAGAATGGAATTGTTCTTACCATCACTCTTTATTATATTTGCTAATGCAAGCTTTATTTTCTCAGTAGGATTATAATAAACTATAGCAGTACATGAGTAATTACTTTTATCTAAAGTGTAATTTTGATGCCAAAAGATTTCCCTATCCAGTTTTCATTAGAAATAAATGCTATCAAGAGAGGAGAATACCTTTTGCTTTTATAAACAGTGTAAAAATGAATGGATTTCATATCTAAAACAATGTATCTCAGATCTCAAAAATCCTGCTGGATACAATCATCATACAGTACATACTTCATTAAAGACCCAGTGTTCTTCATTAAAGGTCCATTGTCTCATTGTTATAAAGGTCATATGGTGTGACACCAAACACACTTATTAAATGGAATACATCAATAGACTGAACAAAAGAAAACATTGTTTATTAATATCAAGTCAACTGATTTTTCAAGATTTTTTTTTTTTATTAGATAACAATGTGCAATTTACATTCGGTTATCATGTGCATTTTAAGTTTTTCTATGCTAGATTCTGTTGGGGATGGGATATAAGAGGAACTTCAAGTATTATTTTGGAAAAGCTTAGAATAGCTTGAGTAGATGGTGTAAGTGTCATAATCATTAAAATACCCATAAATTAAATTTTTGTGGAATCGAACGATTCGAAGGATTTTAATCCAACGATCGAAGGATGATCCTTCGACCAAAAAAACTTAGCCAAGACTATGGGGACCTTCCCCATAGGCTAACATTGGGTTCGGTAGCTTTTAGGTGGCGAACTAGGGGGTTGAAGTTTTTTGTTAAAGAGACAGTACTTCGACTATCGAATGGTCAAATAGTCGAACGATTTTCAGTTCGAATCCTTCGATTCGAAGTCGTAGTCGATGGTCGAAGTAGCCCATTCGATGGTCGAAGTAGCCCAAAAAACACTTCGAAATTCGAAGTTTTTTTACTTCTATTCCTTCACTCGAAGTTAATGAATTGGCCCCTTAAAGAAAGATCTGATTCTTTATTATGATTAATTGTATTGGGGGCAGTTTAATGCGTGTCATCTAAAAGGGGACCCTTCACCCAAACATAAAAAGCTGTATAATAAAAGTCCTTTTCAAATTAAACATGAAACCCAGTTTAATTCTGATTTGAACTATTGTAACTGTCTCAGCTGTCAATCATATATTGCCTGCCTCACCTCTATGCCTCAGCCATAGAGACAGGGCAAGCAGTTACTGTCACTTTACATTCTGCACTTCCTAGATGTCACTGCTCTCCTCACATTTCCCCTCCCTCCTTACCATCTAATTGTTTAGGCTGTGCATGGGCATCAGGTGCCCCATTTTGGCACATACACAAGAGTTTGGTATGATCTAAACATAAAATATGATTTGGAAATATGTCTTAGGGTGACAGGTCCCTTTAAATTGGCTTTAATAGTTCTTATTGTAACTTGTATAGAAATGTAGGTATAGGTTTGGGACCTGTTATCCAGAATGCTCCGGACCTGGGTTTTTTCATTATATCTTAATTTTGCTCAAGTACAGTACCGTTTTGATTTTACCGAGAAAAAGAGAATACATTTTAAAAATTTGTATAACTTAGATAAAATGGAGTCTGTGGGAGACGTAATTCAGAGCTTTCTGAATAACGGGTTTCCTGATAACAGACCCCAAACCTGTACTGAATAACAGGAAAACACATATTTTGACATCTTAGTTGCTGGTGAGGTTTCTTATGTTCCTTCTGAATACATGTTGAACAATTATCAAGTAATTAATAAGAGTTAGTTCAAATCAAAATTTATAATGGACCTGTTTGAAGCAAAACAAAAAAGTAAGGCGGGGGTGGTGTTATATGTGGTATAATTAAAGCTGGCATCTAATAAATCGACCTCAATAGCGGCTGCCGGTCTCCTATCAGAGTTGCTGCTAAAGGACAATTTAGCTCACCTGCCTCTGATACACATTAGTTATAGAGTAGGGCAGTGAACATTCCCCTGCCAATCAAATCATTACCTTTTCTTGATCTGAACTTTTAGTTGTTCGTAAAAATAAGAGAAACATGGATGAACAAAAATAGCCTGAGGTTTTTGCAGCTTTTGTTTTGGCTTGAAGAAAAAGAGAGAAAAACAATGTCTAACTGTTGTTTTGACAAGGCTCCGTGATCCAACTGCCAAATGTGATTCTTCTATTTTATGTGGTTTTCTGTCTGCTGTGATGGAAAAGTGCTTAATCTAGGTCTAATAAGGTCTTTTACTGGTCACTTTTTCCTTGTGGTTAACTTTATTATTTATTTTTAGTGGGTACCTATCCATCTCATTCAGCACAGGCACCTTGGAATGTCACCCTGATTCACAGCAACATTTAATGGCATTTATAGTTTTAAATATGACATAAAATTAAGCAGATATAATTGCTAGATGTGTTACTGATAAAGTGTGTATTAAACCATCATTAAACCACCATTTGAAAGAGGTGTGAAAGAGGCTACAATGGACAAGTGCCTGTGACACCGCTTGTTAGTAACATATAATACCATTTTAATGTATTAACCCCAGCACTTTCACAACAATTCACACCTAGGAGCAGGTTTTTCAAGGTTTGAAATTAGAGCTCTCACTGAAAATCTCACCCACTTTCCTTCCTTTTCTATCGGATTTAAGGTGTATGTATCAGTGGGTGAAAGATTGAGTTCATCAGTAAGCTTCTAAAAATCCCATATGAATATAGAGTAATAGAAAGTGGGTGATTTTGATAAATCTGCCCCTTAAAATCACGAATCAACAACTGCCTCAGTAAGATTCATGGTATCTGAATCACACTTTACACCTGTCACTGTCAACTGTTCACTGGAATCATGGTTAACAAGATTCTCAAGTCGATCAGGTAAAGGGTCAAAAACCAGTCCGAAAAAAGTAATTTGGAGCACAGCCAGGAATTTGCAAGCAAAGTCCTATGGTTGAGCATTAAACCCAGGTCTCCAGCGTCCTTTTCTATAAAATTTTCATGCTGAATGCGTCATGATGATGTGTTGCTCTGAAGTCATCTGCTCTGTTTGTTTTAGACTTATTACTACCAGTCTTAAGTCCACCCTATTCTGTTAAAGATTCCTAGCAAGAATCCAGAAGACTCCATTTTATCCAAATAATCCAAATTTTAAAAAAAAGATTTCCTTTTTCTCTCTGATAATAAAACAGTACCCTGTACAAAATCCAAGCTAAGATATAATTAATCTAATGAATCCTTATTGGTATCAAACCAGCCTATTGGGTTTATTTAATGTTTAAATGATTTTCTAGTAGACATAAGGTATAAAGATCCAAATCAAAGAATAGGGATGGGCGAATTTTTTTGCCTTGTTTCGCCTCAAAAATGACGCCCATAGACTTGTATGGCGTGCATAAAAAAAAAACAATTACGCCGTGCGACAAAATCTTTTGGACGCCCATAGACTTTAATGGGCATCGGCGACATTTCGCTAGCGGTGAATTTATGGTGAAACGGCTCAAATTTGCCCATCCCTATTAAAGAAACATCCATTATTCAGAAAACCCCAGGTTCCGAGCATTCTGGATAACAGCTCCAATACCTGTAGTGATCTGGTTAGTCTAATGCAGCTATAATTAATACTGTCTGTTGCAAATGAAAACTATTACCTATTATCATGGGTGTTCTGTACTAAGAACAGGTTAGTATCTTAGGTGGTTATTTACTAAATGCCGAATACAAATTTTTTTCACAGATTTTTCGGAAATTTATTAAACTCGGAGGACGGAAAAGTCAGAATCTAAAAATCCGGCATCTCAGACCTGTCGATGTTGCATATCATTCAATGGGAGAAGTCCCAATGTTTTTTTGATGTTCGCTGGGTTTTGTGCAATACCCCAAAAAATCTGAATTTTCGGATGAAATTTTTTTGAAATTTTGAAAATCAGATGAAAAATCCGAAAAAAACTTGAAAAGCAGATGAAAATTCGAAGAAATCGTGAAAATCGGATGAAAAAATTCGAAAAAAGCAAAATATTTTTTCCCACAAAGCAAATTTTTGGGAAAATGTAATAATAAATAAGAATAAAAAACCATAGTGGATTTGATTGGAGTTTGGAGCAGAAAATATTGCGATAAATTCAGACTTTGATAAATAACCCCCTGAAAGTTTAGGGATTGTTTTTATCCAAGAGGTCTATTCTCAATCAGAGGGTAGTTTCCTATCTTTGGATATCTGGTGAATAGACATCAGTTACAGGATTAAGCTAGACAACTGTGTTTTTTCCCTTCTGAAATGAACACAAATTACTGCACCATCTACAGTTTTATTGGTATTTATGAGTGATTTTACTTATGTGCTTGACCGTTTCTAAACATTAGTGGGGGAATGTAAGAAAAGTTGTTAACAGAAAAGAAAATGCGTGATACAAACAAATTTTCCTTAATGAGAACAATTTTTCCTTTGCACATATTTAATATAAGTTTGGTGAACAGATAACAGTTTACGCGAAAAGTTGTTTTTTGAGCAACAAAAACTAAGTGCAATCTCCAAGTAAGACTTAAACAAAATTTGTGGATGCAGTAACAATTCACTAATGTTTTCAAAGAACAATATTAAATTATATCATGAAATGAGAAATGTTTTTTTTTCTTCATTTTGCAATTTTTGTTCCTACATAGGTCTATACATACTGTACTAGGTTGAATAATTTTTGGCTGGTAAGCAATATGTTGCTCACCAACCTCTTGGCTGTTGCTCCCAGTGGCCTCAAGGTAGGTTCTTATTTTTGAATCTCTGGCTTGCAGGTCAGTATTGGTTGCATAAGAACCGGGGGGGGGGCAGTTACTAACAATCGATTGTTGACTTTTTCCACAGATCTCTAAAAATTCATGGTTTCCCCATTAATAAAAAAAATCTATTAAGTGTAAAAACACGAAAACCATTAATACAAAACTTCACCAAGTGAAAGTTGTTGAGGTCCTATAGAAGTCAATGGGTGCTGCCCAATCCTATTTTAGAGGTATTCATGTTTCTTAGTTTACCATTCAGTGTAATTTTCTGTTTGTGCTTATTTGGATCTTTTAATAAATGTCATGACATTTGTAGTTTTAGAGTTTGTGAGTTTAGTCATGGTTTCAAAAACCTCTTTTCGGAGAAAGCTCCAAATTACAGAATGGCCGTCTCCCATACACATCATTTTGTACAAATAATCCGATTATTTCTTTTTTCTCCTTAATAATAAAACAGTACCTTATACTTGTTCCAAACTAAGATAAACCAACGTTCATTTGGCTCTTTCTGTAGTAGCAGCAGGTTTCACATACATAAGAGACAGGTACACAAGCTTTCACACTTAGGGGCAGATTTATCGAAGGTCGAGGGGAATTTTCGAATGAAAAAAAAAGCGAATTTCGAGCTATTTTTTGTGTACTTCGACTAGGGAATAGTCCAAATTCGATTCGAATTTGAAAAAAAATTGAATATCGAAATTTATTATGTATTGTCTCTTTAAAAATTCGACTTCGACCATTCGCCATCTAAAACCTGCCAAATTGCTGTTTTAGCCTATGGGGGACCTCCTATTTGGAGTCAATTGGTGGACTTTAAAAAATCAAAGTTTTTTTGGGGAAGAACTTTGAATCAAATTAGATTGAATACGCAATTCCTTTGATTCAAACTATTTGAATTTGGCCGGATACGGACCTATTTGATTGAAAATTGACCTATGCGACCCAAACAAAACTTCGACTTCATTTCGTTTGGTCTTTTTTTAATTAGAATTTTGACGTTTTTTCAATTCAAAATTTGACCCTTGATAACTATGCTCCGTAACTTTGCCTCATCTTGTATTTTTTTTCATATAGTTGATAAACTATGGAGCTGGCCAATTGATTAGATTCCTATCCATTCCAATAAATGCCTGGTTCAAAGATTCCAAAAATGTAGATTTTTTATTTCTGATTGGAGTTGGTTACATCATTACAGATACATCTTGTTTAAATTAACGAGTGTCCAATTCATAATTCATTCAGCAGGTTGTTCAGTGAGTGGTACACTATTTTTAGTACAATGATGTAGCCAAACACAGGCACTCTATTAGAGCAATGTAGTGGTTATAGCTTATGTATCTGGTGTTATCTGATTGCGTCACTCTCTAATGCACATAGGGAATATCAATAAAAATAGAAACTAGTTTTGAATGGGCAAATCATCAACCAGTCAAATTAAGGCAATTATTTGGATGACCAACCCACAAAGTCAGAACCCTCGACTTCTGAAGTTGCTAGAAAATCCAAATTTCCACGTTTCCTGAAGCAGTCTTATCTGGTAAGTAAGGCAGCGTTCCATCATCTTGATTTTCATGCTACTATGCCGTAGATTAATATTGTTTCTCCCTGAGGATTTCTCATCCATATATTTCATATCTATCTGTCCCATCGGTCAGGACAGTAAGCTAATGTTGATAAATGGCTGGAATGATCTGTTTCAAAATAAAGTCTCATACATCTAGACATAATTAAATCAATATGCTTCCAGCTATATGTTTGACTATTTATATTTGTATCTGGATCTAAAAGAAATCATTACAGCACTGTCCATTGAACAGTTTGGTCCTGTTGATATTTGTAGATACCAATCCATGGCTGGAGGCCTTATTTATTTTACCATAATGAAACATAAAATAAACTGATTTCTTCAAAGTAAGCAAATAATAACAGTATTCTATTGTGATAATAGGGAATATGCTTTCCTTTATTAGCTACATGTTCTGGAGATGTAGCAGACATAATAGTGCTTGTAAAGAAGGTTCTTGACTTTTCTGGATACACCAGTCACTATACAGAGGGTGACCTTTGATATGTAACTTTATCCTTTGGTTTGTCCTGTCCATTACTAACTTGTATGTGTTGCAGCTCTGCCTGGGTCGAGCCCCCCTACATTTCCATAGATGTAAGCAGCTCAAACCATAGTTAAAGGAGAACCAAACTCTTTATACTACAAACCCCTAACCCCTACCCTACATAGACCTCTCCCTGCTTCCCTCCAGCCTAGATGTTACCCTCAGTAAAAGCCCCTAACTCTTTACTTACCCCTTGGTGCAGATTCACAGCATAAAATTTCACAGGCACCATCTTCTTCTCTTCTGTAATCTTTGGGTCTTCTTCCGGCGCTTCAGCAACTTTCATGACATGCGCAGTTTTCAAAAAAACCTGCAGACTGCTCCAACTGCACATGCTCCAATACGGCCCTTACTTCACGAAGATTACCGAAGAGAAGAAGATGGCGCCCGTGAACTTTTATGCTCTGAATCTGCAACGAGGGGTAAGTGAAGAGTTTACCAAGGGTTTCTTTCTCCTTTTAAACTAATTTGCAGAAGTCTATTTTAGACTAGATGCTTTAACTACTCCTAGATACCATAAACTGTATTTGGCTTCTCTTCTTTGATCACATTTAAATAGCTGTGAAGAAATATGTTTAAGAAGAGATGTGTATGGAATCAACTGCACTTATTTTAGGGTTGTGCAATTTCAAGTGTATAGGCATTTGTTGGAAGCTATTATTTCTAAAATACATATTTGGTATTTTCAGTACTGTAGAATAGTATTTATTGGTCATTTGTTTTGTATTGTTGGAATACAGACTGCCAAGGCTGATTCATTTTAGTATCTCTGTGCTGTCCATACATGGTAAAAATAAGCACAAAAAGCAGAAATCTTTGGTCACTTATTTCCTTTGCAGTGCCCATTTTTTCAGGGGGCAATGCAATACAGGTATGGGACATGTTATCCAGAATGTTTGGGCCCCGGGGGTTTTCCGGATAAGGGAGCTTTCCATAATTTGGATTTCCATACTTGTCTACTTAAAAATAATTTAAATATTAATTTAAATTATTAAAAATAAATTGTTTTGCCATCATTAATTATATCTCAGTTTGGATCAAGTACAAGGTACTGTTTTATTACAGGTATAGGATCCCTTATCCGGAAACCCGATATCCAGAAAGCTCAGAATTACGGAATCCTATAGACTCCATTTTATCCAAACAATCCAAATTTTTAAAAATGATTTCCTTTTTCTCTGTAATAATAAAACAGTAGCTTGTACTTGATCCCAGCTAAGATATAATTAAACCTTATTGGAATCAAAACCAGCCTATTGGGTTTATTTAATGTTTAAATGAATTTAATGCATGAAAACCCAAATTACGGAAAGATCAGTTATCTGGAAAACCCCAGGTCCCGAGCATTCTGGATAACAGGTCCCATACCTGTATTACAGAGAAAAAGGAAATTATTTAAAAAAAAAAACTGGAATTATTTGATTACAATTGAGTCTATGGGAGATGTTCTTCCAGTAATTCAGAGCTTCCTGTATAACAGGTTTCCGGATAAAGGGTCCTATACCTATATAACAGATACAGATAATTCATCCCACTCCTGTATAATAAATGGTACTAATTCAATGAGGCCAGTATCCCTTTAAATACTGTGTTTCTCCTAATTGTAAGTCACCTTTTCTTTTATTCTGCCTCTTTATTTTGCACAGTATGGGGATGATGTGCTACTGAATAGATCAGATAATCAACAATAAGGCAAAGGGAAAGGGTGGTAGTGATAATGCTACAATTAGATATTTTTACCTTTTAAAGAAAGCCTTTTCATTGACTGTGTAGTTATTTGATATAATGATTAGGCATGAGGGCATCCATTCAGTTCCTCAGCAGTCTTTATTTGGTTTGACATAAAATAGCATTGGGATTTTTAATGATACATTTTCCCAGCACAGTAATTAGGCATATTCTGCTGCTTTATAAGAATTCACTTTGTTCTTTTGGTATTACTTTACAGGTATCACATGTTTTCAAGTTAGTGTTATATTATATTCCCATTTACAAGTAGTAGATACATGATATTGTTCAATCCATGACAAACACAACTTCCTTGATACCCAGAGAAAAGCCTTTCTGTTGTAGTAAAATAAATGGATAGCCTATTTGCAACCTTCAGACACAGGATCCCTCTATGATTTACACAAAAGCTTTGGCCGTGTTTTAGAGGCATTTATGCAGGGAAAACCTCTTGTAAGCTTTCTCATCCTCTCAGAATGGGAATCGAGTTGGAAGTCGGGAGGGGTCCCAGTTGCTATGGCACACTGCTGTCTTTTATTTTCAAAAAGAGGTCATAGAGTGCCCAAAAGACAAAGGAGCTATTTCTTGCTTGGACAATTCTATCCCTGTGAGGAACAGATACACTAACAGTCTTAGCCAAAGCAAATTTGATATAAGATCACTAAGCAGTTCAGACAGTTTAAAATAAGCTTTCTATTCACTGATAAAGGCAGACATATGCACTTCTCCTGCAGATTGATCAAGCATTATTTGTAGAATAAATATACATTTGTATTACATAAGAAGAGCAAACTAGCTGATTGGTAAAGGGAATCTGAAGAAACTTTAGGCAGATTTGTATATCTAACATTTGTTTACATTAGACAAAAGTATGAAAGCAGAATGTGCTTTTTTTTAAAATTAGACTGGACTGCCATATTGCTTCTTTTGTTTTATTCATACTGCCAAACCTATAAGGGAAAATTGCAGTTTAATAGTCTATTGCAGTGATCCATGCTCACCAACCCCTTAGATGTTGCTCCCGTTGACCTCAGAGCAGGTGCTTATTTTTGAATTCCTGTCTTGGAAGAAAGTTTTAGTTGCATAACTTGTCAGTGCTATATAAATAGCTGATAAATGATGATGTATAAAAACCTGGTTAAATGCCAAACAGAGATTCTTTAGGCTGCCAGTCAACAAAGAGACTTCCAAATCATAGCTCTTATTTGGCACCCCTGGAACTTTTATCATGCTTGCGTTGCTCCCCAACTCTTTTTCAATTTGAATGTGGCTCATGGGTAAAATAGGTTGGGAACCCCTGGTCTATGAAGACTGCGTCAACAGAGTCAGGGAAAGTGGCAGTGCCTACTCATGCAAGTATGAAGAGAAGCATTTTATAATAACCCACCCTATAAAAGCATCTGAGTTTGCTTTGTGTCAAAGGGAAACTCTATGGTCTGTGCTAAAAAACATTCACAGGGTTGCATACTAGAGGGTTACCTGCACAAATGCAAGCATTTTATGAGCTTGTAGAAGGTAGCAAATTGGGTTGCATATAAATCAGTTGTGGAATGCATCATGTAACAGACCCAGATGGTTAAAAAATGTAGGGGTTTGGTTTAGAGTGACAGGTCAGGTCCAGGTCTACCCAGTCCGAACAGCAGAGGTGATGTGAGTCCCTAACACTGACTCCTATGGTACAGTATGCATAATGACTAGCCCTCTGTTGAGAATATATGTCTAGAATCACATAATCACACATTAAAAACTACTGTGGTCAATCCTGTTGCAATCAATTTCAATGAACTATGGTAGCTACTTCTGCTTACAATTGGATATAATATGTGTTTGTGCCACAATCAGTAAGGAAAATGTAGGGATAATTCCTATTAAGGATAAAGTATATTTTTCTTTAATGAAAATGTTTTGTAGTAGTCTTAAAAATGATAAACAAATTATAAACCTATAGAACTAGAACTAGGCGTTCTTTTTAATTTTTCTGTCTCATTTTCCAGCTATTTGGCTTTTGCTTTAGTCATCTAAGAAATCTGTATGCCTTTTTTTTTTTATTTCATATGTACCCACTGGCTGCACTTTATTAAAACAATTTTTCTAAATTAAGGGCCTGGAGAAAAAGTTAAATCCAGCACAATTATATTAGGCAGCTCTGAACTTTAATTAGTTAGTGCAAAGGATAATGGAATTCTCTTGAAGCAATTGTGCTGCTTTGATATGATTGGATTATTGCTTTGAAATGTGATGCTGGTGTATACATTGTAAACATCTGATTTGTTGTTTGCTTATGAATGTGTCTCAGTTGCAAATAGAAAAACCATGAGAAATTATTTCTTTTATTCTATTTTCTCTTTTGTTGCTGTATCCAGCACCGCATTTGACATTTGGATTCTCAAGCTGATAGACATCATGAACCATCACCTCATTCTATTTATGAACAGAGCTGTCACATTCGGTTCACTCCTTGCCTATTCCATTTTCATGTCTCTTCTTCTTTTTGCACCTTCCCAACAGTCTGCTGTCCACTGAATTCCCTTGTTATCATGGTTAACCAAGCTTATTTCCACATCATCAAGGTTTGAAAATAACTATTGTAATGTGTACAGCGTGTTCAACTTATTCCTTAGCATGGCCCTCAGTTGAAACAGGCCATTTATTTTTCAGTCTTGAGGTTTGTTTTATGAGGAATGAGTTCATAAAATAATTTTAATATGGGCCTTCTGCTTTCAATACAATTGCACAACTAATTTACCATATGAGATGTGTCATAAAGAGGCGCTTCTTAAAAGGGAGCATATACTTGCATATTCAACATGACTTTTGTTTGAAGTATTAATATTTTCTTTTTTATTATAAATCACTAATGGATTATTGTTTTTTTAACCTTATGACCTCACCACTCCCACCATAACCAGAAGACATTGTTTAAACAGACAATTAGCCTGTCTAAGCTTTAACCTGCATCTTAGACTTAAAAGAAGGAGTTTATTTTAACTGGGAAGGGAAAATACATTGACTGACTTCCCACCCCCATCCTCTCTGAAGAACCAGGAAAGTCCTGTTCATTAAACGTATTAAATATGCCCTTAATGTCAAATGAAGGCAATTTTATGGAAGTGAGATTGTTGCTTTCCAGTTTTGGAAATCAACAAGAGGGCTGAGAGAAAGCAGGCAAAGAGGCAGAACTTGCTGCTAAGTGCTCTTTATTGCACACAACATGTTTCGGGCCCAAAGCCCTTTATCAAGTGTACAAATCATTATGTGAACAGACATTTTAAAGTGTAAAAACAGGAAGTGAGATCATAAAACATCATATGCTAATCAGAAGTGACATAGTGCTCATGTCATCATAGTTTAAGTTAATAAAATTATATATAGTAACCTTTTTTGCATCGTTATTATAGTTCAACCGTGGTATAGTGTTGATATCATCACAATATGTGCTCATAAAATCAATAAAAATTGTAAAAATAGTACAAAAATAGTCCAGATGGTATTTGACTTCATTCCAAGGTAACATTTACATACGTATTGCACAAAGGTTGTATCTACATAGTGTTTCACTAAAGTGCTGATATGCTAATGAACACAAAAGGAACTGCCCATTTCTAGGCCTACCACTAAAACAACAAGATCACATGTCTATTTTACATAGAAGGAATTTCCAATATTCTTACCACTAGTTGTACATATAATGTAACTATCGTGGACTCAGTAAATCTGTTATCTGCAAGAAAACAAATCACCTATAAGTTTCAAGGGACAATAAATTACAAATGTATCAAAAAGAACGTCTCGCTGGGCTGTAAAAAGTTAAAAAGATATCAATCATCGTTTACACAAAATAGAGATAAGGGATGCAACAATGTAGTTATAGGAAACATTTGACACTCCAACTATCATTCATGCCTTTTGGATAGAGAGTATCCAATTTTTTAATCCAGTATGCCTCCCTCTGTGATAATTTTTTCCTCTGATTGCCTCCTCTTTGCAATGGGTTAACAACTTCAAGTATAGCCCATCTTAGCTGGGACTGGTTATGGTTGGCAGTATTAAAGTGTCTAGATACTGTCGTGTCGGTGGCTGCTCCTTTTTTAAAATTCCTTATATTCCCTTTATGCTCCTTTATGCGAGTCTTAACTGCTCTTATGGTTTGACCAATGTATGCAAGCCCACAGGGACATTTTAGCATATAGATCACATAGTTTGTGTCACATGTAGCATAATGATTTAGCTTAACAGGAGTACCATTTGCTGGATGTCGCAAGGTTTCTCCTTTGATGATAGCAGAGCAGCAATTGCAGTTTAGACAGGCAAATGTTCCCACTTTAGGTTGACCCAAAAATCTCTGGGTACCCAGTAGACGGGGCGGGTTAACTTCAGGTGGGCACAGTATATCTCGAAGGCACCTTCCTTTGTTGTAGCTAAATATTGGGGGTTTCGTCAGGGAGTTCCTCAATGTTTTTTCCTGTAACACCAATGGCCAATATTTGTGAATTATACGTTCTATATCTTTGCTCTTGGCGCTGTATTGGCTTACAAATGGAAAGACTTCCTTTCTGTCTCTAGCTTTATATGTCAGAAGCTCTTTCCTAGGTATTGTGCCTACTTCCCTGACGCAGTTTTCGATATTTTTAGGTTTATATCCTCGTTCGATAAATCTATGTTTAAGGGTATTTGCTGCAAGGGAATAATTTTACAATTTTTATTGATTTTATGAGCACATATTGTGATGATATCAACACTATACCACGGTTGAACTATAATAACGATGCAAAAAAGGTTACTATATATAATTTTATTAACTTAAACTATGATGACATGAGCACTATGTCACTTCTGATTAGCATATGATGTTTTATGATCTCACTTCCTGTTTTTACACTTTAAAATGTCTGTTCACATAATGATTTGTACACTTGATAAAGGGCTTTGGGCCCGAAACATGTTGTGTGCAATAAAGAGCACTTAGCAGCAAGTTCTGCCTCTTTGCCTGCTTTCTCTCAGCCCTCTTGTTGATTTGCATATACCTTACACCTGGAGCGGGGGTGCCTTGCTGAGATTGAGAGCATAGCTGCCAGTTCCCCAGTCATCCTGTTATATTGTCCAAAAGTGAGTACCGCTAGACTGTGGGTGAAGGACAGCATATTAATATGTCTGAGGATTCTATCCCTTTAACTGCGACTACGTTTGCATACGATGAAGCAGATATTGGAAGGATTTTAAGAAAAATTGATGCAGTAAATCTGCTTTCAACGCAAGACATCGCTACTACAGATACAGAGAAGGATCTGTTTAACTTACGACGAAAGGAAATACACACCAGTCTGCATGTAAGTTCTTTGGCTGAATATATCAAAGTTAAAAGAATTCCCCGAGGTCTAAGACTTGACATTAAACCTAATTTATGTGCTGAAAATAATCTCCTGCAACAACGCTGGCATGAAATATGCAATAAATGTAGCCAGGATTTGATGCTATTAACCGTTGAAACACTTACTGAAAAGCTGGTGGATATCCGCACTGAAGTCCTTAAATATAAAGAACAGCTATTGTTGGAGAAAGGCAAGGATCAAGCGGAGAAAGTGATCAGCGAACAGGAACATGCACTGGCTAAATTACGCGAGACTATTATCCTCCGAAAGCGCAGTAAGTTTGAAAGAGACGCGCGTGACTATAGAGAGGGCCGTGAATACACGTGGCGAGAAGACAGGAACAGCCAGCGTACACAGCCAGGCCAGTATAGTCCACGCTATAGACGAACGGATCGAGCAGACAGAAGATCTTGGGCCTCAACTGACACGGCACAGCCCCAGTACCGGCGCAAACAGCGTTATAGAACCCCACGGCAGGGTACATCACGTGTACAGACGGAGCCAACATCCAGCAGCGAAGAATGCTCTGCCTCATCTTCCCAATCCTCTGCGCCTTTTTTAGGAGCTGCGGCACCCCAGGACACGATGGGTATACCACGCAAGCAAAAGCCACAGAACACCAGGGAGCAATACCCAACGAGGAACAGCAAGGCAACAAGGTAAATCACCTTGTGGTTAATTTATCCTCCTATGAACTAGACAAGTATGAAATACAAGTACTTAATAAGGGCCTAGGTTTTGTACCAACATATAACCCTGAATTCGTGACCTGGGAAATTGACTTTCAAAAGTTTCTAAGGAATATTAAATTAAAATTACATTTTGGTACACTTGGGGCAGCCAGTAGTAGTAAAACTACCAACCCAATAGAAGTGTTTAATGGGTTAAAAAATACTAGCACTTTTGTACCTGAAGTAAATAATGAATTTTTGTCTGCTTTTGAAAAAATCGTTACACATGAGGTGAAACAGGTTTGGGAAAAGAATGCAACCAAGGGGTGTAGGACAAATCTTACTTATAAGGATAAATTGGCGCTTCAAAAACTTAAAACAAATGAGTCAATTGTTATACGTAAAGCTGATAAAGGTGGGGCAATTGTATTACTAAATAAGGACTTTTATTTACAGGAGGCCTATAAACAACTCAATATGCCAGGCCATTATGAGAAAATAGGTATTGATCCCACTCTCAATATAAAAAAAGAGGTTGAATTAATGGTCTCACAAGCAGTCGAGAATGGCCTTATTCCAAATCATGTAAAAGATTTCCTTTGCAAAGAACATCCGCGCATACCTGTGCTATACCTGCTACCTAAGATTCACAAGTCCTTAGAGAACCCGCCAGGTAGACCTATAGTTTCTGGAATAGATTCCGTACTAGAACCTCTCTCCAAGTTTGTGGATAAGTTTCTACAGCCCTTGGTTGCCAATATCCCTACCTGCCTGATTGACACCACAGATTTACTTTGTAAATTAAGGGATCTTGGGAAAATAAGTACCAATGCTAAATTGTATAGTATTGACATACAGAGCCTCTACACGTCTATCCCGCAAGAAGAGGGTATACGATATGTGGAGGAAGCATTATTAGAAACAAATGTCTCTCACCAACTACTGTATTTTATCATTGATTGCTTGTCGGTAGTTTTAAAGAAGAATTATTTCAGATTCTCTGGGGAATACTATTGGCAGAGACAGGGGACGTCGATGGGTGCAGCCGTCGCTCCATCATTTGCCATTATTTTTGTCCACAGAATCGAGAAGCAATTATTCCTGACAGCACCGTATCTACAGCACATACTGGGATATTATAGATTTGTGGATGATATCCTCATAGTGTGGGAAGGCTCAGACTCTGCCTTTAAGGAAATGGTTAACAAAGCAAATGTGGCACACCCTACTATTAAATTCACCACTGAGCAGGGGGGGCAGAGTATCAACTTCCTTGATGTTGCCATAACTTTAAGTGATGGTAACATTAGTACAAATCTGTACCGTAAACCCACGGAGAAAAATAATATCTTGCATGCCTCTAGTTTCCATGCCCCTAAAGTAATGAGAGCAATCCCTAAGGGCCAGTTTATAAGAGCACGTAGGATCACTTCTGAAGAGGCCGACTATTCCCTTGCAGCAAATACCCTTAAACATAGATTTATCGAACGAGGGTATAAACCTAAAAATATCGAAAACTGCGTCAGGGAAGTAGGCACAATACCTAGGAAAGAGCTTCTGACATATAAAGCTAGAGACAGAAAGGAAGTCTTTCCATTTGTAAGCCAATACAGCGCCAAGAGCAAAGATATAGAACGTATAATTCACAAATATTGGCCATTGGTGTTACAGGAAAAAACATTGAGGAACTCCCTGACGAAACCCCCAATATTTAGCTACAACAAAGGAAGGTGCCTTCGAGATATACTGTGCCCACCTGAAGTTAACCCGCCCCGTCTACTGGGTACCCAGAGATTTTTGGGTCAACCTAAAGTGGGAACATTTGCCTGTCTAAACTGCAATTGCTGCTCTGCTATCATCAAAGGAGAAACCTTGCGACATCCAGCAAATGGTACTCCTGTTAAGCTAAATCATTATGCTACATGTGACACAAACTATGTGATCTATATGCTAAAATGTCCCTGTGGGCTTGCATACATTGGTCAAACCATAAGAGCAGTTAAGACTCGCATAAAGGAGCATAAAGGGAATATAAGGAATTTTAAAAAAGGAGCAGCCACCGACACGACAGTATCTAGACACTTTAATACTGCCAACCATAACCAGTCCCAGCTAAGATGGGCTATACTTGAAGTTGTTAACCCATTGCAAAGAGGAGGCAATCAGAGGAAAAAATTATCACAGAGGGAGGCATACTGGATTAAAAAATTGGATACTCTCTATCCAAAAGGCATGAATGATAGTTGGAGTGTCAAATGTTTCCTATAACTACATTGTTGCATCCCTTATCTCTATTTTGTGTAAACGATGATTGATATCTTTTTAACTTTTTACAGCCCAGCGAGACGTTCTTTTTGATACATTTGTAATTTATTGTCCCTTGAAACTTATAGGTGATTTGTTTTCTTGCAGATAACAGATTTACTGAGTCCACGATAGTTACATTATATGTACAACTAGTGGTAAGAATATTGGAAATTCCTTCTATGTAAAATAGACATGTGATCTTGTTGTTTTAGTGGTAGGCCTAGAAATGGGCAGTTCCTTTTGTGTCCATTAGCATACCAGCACTTTAGTGAAACACTATGTAGATACAACCTTTGTGCAATACGTATGTAAATTTCGTTACCTTGGAATGAAGTCAAATACCATCTGGACTATTTTTGTACTATTTTTACAATTTTTATTGATTTTATGAGCACATATTGTGATGATATCAACACTATACCACGGTTGAACTATAATAACGATGCAAAAAAGGTTAATATATATAATTTTATTAACTTAAACTATGATGACATGAGCACTATGTCACTTCTGATTAGCATATGATGTTTTATGATCTCACTTCCTGTTTTTACACTTTAAAATGTCTGTTCACATAATGATTTGTACACTTGATAAAGGGCTTTGGGCCCGAAACATGTTGTGTGCAATAAAGAGCACTTAGCAGCAAGTTCTGCCTCTTTGCCTGCTTTCTCTCAGCCCTCTTGTTGATTTGCATATACCTTACACCTGGAGCGGGGGTGCCTTGCTGAGATTGAGAGCATAGCTGCCAGTTCCCCAGTCATCCTGTTATATTTTCCAGTTTTGGATGTTAGCTGGATGGTGGCCATTGAGAAACATGCCTTGAATAACGGTATATGAAGCACCCGATCCTCAGGCTTTGCCTTTAAAACATTTTACTCCAGCGGAAAAGTAACACAAGCTTTCGGGGAAAACCCCTTCCTCAGGTGCATTACATACTAAGGGACAGATTTACATATGGTCGAATATCGAGGGTTAATTAACCCTCGATATTCGACTGCCGAAGGTAAATCCTTCGACTTTGAATATCGAAGTTGAAGGATTTACCGCAATTCCATCAATCGAACGATTTTTCTTTGACCAAAAAAAGCTTGCAAAGCCTATGGGGACCTTCCCCATAGGCTATCATTGAAGTTCGGTAAGTTTTAGATGGCGAAGTAGGGGGTGGAAGTTTTTTTAAAGAGACAGTACTTCAACTATCGAATGGTCGAATAGTCGAACGATTTTTAGTTTGAATCGAGTAAATGTGCCCCCAAGTGAACCTCATGCATTGAGTACCCCTTACATTGTACCCCAAATTGTATTTGGACTGCATTGAGAAACATATACCTTTTAAAATCTTAGAGAGGCTGTGCATTAAAGGCCTAGCCTGTTATATATGATATTGCAGATGTCTGAAACACCAATGGTTTTGAGATCTAAGTGTTTAAAATTATGTTTATATGGGCTTCATCTTAATGGAATTGTGTTAATATGCAGTTGGCCTGATTTTGAAAGATTGTCTTTATTGACTTTTAATATGATAGCTTGAGTAAAGAGGAAGTAGGAAAGGAAGAAGAGAGAGAGAGAAGTACATCAGTGAACATTTCCAAATACACTGTACCATATAAAACATTGATTAGAAACTGCTAGAGAGCTGCAGTACCGTAATTTGAGTCAGCAAGCCATCTGTCCCATATTTTTCCGATTTATCCAGGCAGCCTTGTGCCAGGTATTTTAATTTTATTCAAAGAGCAAGGATAGATGTTCTGATGCTTTCCATGTAAGTATAATAATTTTTTTTGCGCAGTGTAAAAGCTGCTGTAGACAGTCTATCACTAGAAGGTAAAGTCAGTCCCTCTAGATGTCCCAGTAGGCAAAATGCTGGTGGCATCTGATAGAGGTGTCAATAAAGGAATGCACTACAGTCCAGTATTGCTGTGTGGAGTCTATTCAGACATTTGAAATGTATGTAACAATCCCGTACAGATATGTTGGTATCAGGTATTAGCTCAAGTATGTCCTTCCAGGTTTCCTCACCTAAAGATGGGAAGTTCTGGTCCCAATTATGACAGATATGTTTAACAGAGTCAAAGTTATCTTGAAGCAGAATGGTATAAAACCAACTAAGGGGTTTGGAGACCTCTGACCTCTGACCTATTTGAAATTTTTACCTAATAGAAAACAATTCCATCATTTCCATACTCTAGTAGGACCATGTAGCAGCAATGGTACAAGCACATTTGCCCCATGTCATAATAGTAAACAAGTTCATGTATTCTGTTTATATATTTTTCGACCTTGATTTTATTATCTACTATCTGTAAATATTTCACTGATGAGCACATCATTTTGTGGGGACCAAATTGCATAATCTTTTAGCTTTGTATATGCTAAAATATATTACATTCTGCTATTGTTTGGTGTGTCCTTTTCAGGCCATTTCTCTGGTCCAGAGAATCATTATGTGAAATAAAATAGCATTTATTCACAATCATCAGAGCATACCTCCCAACATTTTGGAAATAAAAAGAGGGACTAAAAAGTTTTCAGGTCATGCCCATATTGCGGCCACACCCCCTCATTACCATGTTCATTTTACAAAATCTGCCAAGTTATCTTATACGCATATTTTATAAACTTATTTTATCTGCTGATGTGGCTGTTCTGGGCTCTCTGCCAAAAGCCAATTAAGTTAGAAACGTTGTTTCTTTTTCTGGCTGTTCAGTGCAGAGAAAAAGGAAAAGAACAAACAAGGGACTGCCGGTTGAGCTGTCAAAAGAGGGACTGTCCCTCTAAAAACGGGACAGTTGGGAGGTATGACAGAGTGTGCTGATCTTTCGTCTGCATATATTACAATAATTGATTGTGCACCTCTGGCATCACAAAGTTTGAGTATATATTTTTAAAGCTGCAGGGGTGGTGGCAGCTGAGAGTAAAGTTGCAAGTCAAGGTAAAAAGGGAGTGCTCCAATACCTGGGAATTCTGTCTGTTCTCTGTGTGTAAGAAAACCACAGGTTCTGTGGTGCCTGAGCTTTAGAGAGAGAGTGCAAAGGGGCCTGTGACTGTGCCTGGAGAAAAGCCATTTTCTAGGAAAGTGCAGCAGTGAAGCTGACCTTGAAGTACGCTGTGTGGCCTGAAAGAGAATTATCTCTGAACTGTAACAGGTTGCTAACCTTGTCGTGGACCAGAGTCTAGGAGAGGCCCTGGGGTAGTCGGGAAGTTTACATTCTCAGCTGTGAGAGAGGCTATTATATAGTTTTGATGCCATATGGAGACAAGCTCCTTGTTGATGTGTTTGTCAGTCAAATAAAGTAAATACAAATTCCTATCTTTATGCATTTTGTGTCTTCCTCTCTTCTCTGCATAAGAAACAGATGTGCCTATCATTATAAAAGCTAATCTTTCCACAATATATATGTACACAGTATTCTGTACACACTTAATCAGAGAGTCTGAAGCATATGAGTTTTTAACAGTGTACTTTAGGTGGCAGAGAAAAGCCTGAGACCATCCAAGCCACCTTCCATTGATGTAAACTGACTGACACAGCAAGTACAAGCAGTTCTCATCCCAAAAATGTATGTGAGAGCATTTAATAACCCCTGGACCAGCAGGTTGCTGAAATGCCCTCCTGATAATATTAAGGGGTTGTTAACCTTTGAGTTAACTTTTAGGGCCAGATTTATCAAGGATCGAAGTGAAAATTTGAATTTTTAAATTCGAATTTCGATGTAATTTTAGTGTAATTCGACTAGGGAATAGTCCAAATTCTAATCAAATCTGAAAAAAATGCAAATATTTAAATATCGAAATGTATCATGTAGTGTCTCTTTAAAAATTCGACTTCGACTATTTGCCATCTAAAACCTGCCGAATAGCTGTTTTAGCCTATGGAACCTATTTGGAGTCATTTGGTGGACTTTGAAAACTCAAAATTTATTTTTGAAAATACTTTGATTTGAATTCTATCGAATTCGATCCAAATTCAAATCAAATACAGCCTATTCACCCAAAGTTAAAAAATTAGATTTTTTTTTAATAAATTACAGTTGATCTTTTTTTATTCTAATTTCGATGGGAGTTTAAAAAAACTCCCATCACCTGAAATTCGACTCTTGATAAATCTGCCGCTAAGTATGACGTAGAGAGTGATATTCTGAGACAATTTGCAATTGGTTTTAATTTTTTATTATTTGAGTTATTTTGATTTATTTACCTTTTTATTCAGCAGCTCTCCAGTTTGCTAGAGTCCGTATTACCTTAGCAATAAGGACTAGAATAGAAAGAGGAGTAATAAAATGTAGCAATAACAATAAATTTGTAGCCTTACAGAGCATTTGTTTTTAGATGAGGTCAGTGACCCCCATTTGAAAGCTGGACCAAGTCAGAATAAGAAGGCAAATAATTAAAAAAAGCTATTAAAAATAAATAATGAAGACCAATTAAAAAGTTGCTTAGAATTGGCCATTCTATAACATACTAAAAGTTAACTTGCCTCACCCATGGTGTATTTCATATTATAAACCATGACAGCAGATACAGTAGGGCCTATTTAATCACAGATTTTTTTGACAGTAGCAACAGTCAGTTCCCTCATCCTCCATGTGCTGTAGTCTTTAGTGCAAAGATAGATGGGATACATTTTTGCCCACAGGCGATCCATATGCATGAACGTTGGATTTATCCACAGCAATTCAAATATGTCGAATATATTGTATAATATATGTAAGGATATTCTGGTAGTTTGTTGCCTGTGGGGAGTGAGATTTCTCAAGGGTGACAAAGGGTTTGCCATTGCCCTTATTTTGAATGGGAGGCAGTATGGACAGTTTCTCTACTAGCATGTGATATTAGCCTAAAGCAGAGTCGTGATAGCAGCATGGAAACATGGAGTTGCTAGCGCATCAGGTAGTCAAGGTGAACTGTTATCTTGTGGAGAAGAAGGGGTATGTCATCACTCCTAACTTGCAGTGCAGCAGGAAAGAAAGATTGAAGTTTATTGGGAAAGTAAGAAAATGATTAGCCTCATGCCAATTTCGTAGTGCAGAATCCTGATCTTACCACCAATTTATATCGTAAGTGATGCCATATGCCAATTATATTTTCCTATGCTATTATAGGTTAATGTTTCAAATAAGTACTTATCTGCCTTTTTCATTTTATTTTTTACAGGGTTATCCAAAGTGCCAAAATGAAGAAATAAAATGGAGTTCTTCTTCAACTTCCAACCACTGACGTTAGGAAGAAGATAACTTTCTACAGCATGGCAGAAAATATTCCATATTTTGCTGGAACTTTGAATGGACACAGCCAGATTTTTATGAAAGCGGTGCTATAATCTGAAATATTTCTCCTTTTTTCCCCTCCCCTTCCCTCCTTTTTTTCTCCCTCCCCTAATTTTTATGCTTTTACGGTGGGCATGGCCAAACCTTTCTTCAGCCTACAGAAATTTCTAAGGCGGGCTCAGTTTTTTCTCTTCTTTCTCACTGTTGCTTATCTAATGGCTGGAAGTTTGCTGCTTTTACAAAGATCTTATTTGGTTATCCAGCAAAGTAACCGAGGAACTGTAGGCAATCAGGGTTCATCAGCTGACAGTGTCGGCGATCAGTATCTTGATCACAGGATGGTTCAGAACACATACTGGAGTCCAAAGGGATTGGCTGATGGAAAATTAAGCACTAAACATTTACTCACTAAAAGACATGGAGTAATAGATCAGCCACTTTGGTTGATTTCACGCAACTCTGAGCTGAGACAGCTAAGGAGAAGATGGTTTCACAATTTTGTAAAAGATCAGGATCCTTCTCTTGGCACACCATCCAACGTAGTGAAGCACACGCTGGTCAACAAAGGTACTAAACCTTTTTCATCTTATACGTGGAATGCTATTCTTTTTTAAAGGGGATATTAATTACAAATTTAATTTATGCAGACTTCTTCAGAATGGTCCTCTAAGCACTTTGAGGTATTCAAGATATTACCAATTTTAGACATTTAGTATTAGACTGCTAATACCAGTATTTCTGCCCTCTTTGAAGGTCAGTGAGCCTAACTGTCTATGCACTTTCTATATTCGTTTAACCCTAGGCTTGCTAACTCTCAGTCGAGTCAAAAACCTGGTATTAGCAGCCTAAAAATAAAAAACCTCTAAAAATAGAAACTTACTAATTCATCAAGACTAATTTTCATTGAGACATAATAATTGTAATGTATTTACATTTTTATACCAGGCAACAATTCCAGCATACAGTATATTGTGTACTATACATAGAGCATTTGCATTATACTTATACTCCATATTTATCTGTCTGAGCCATTTGTTTATTTGTTCTTATTAAGGACTTTGTTAATGTTGTTATAAGAACAGTCTTCATTGTTGTTGACAGCACAAAATATTGCAAGATAAAAATATATGTTACATAACTTTGTACTGGTTTGAAAAGGATGGGCTGGATAAATGATCTGGGAGATAATGTATTTCATCATTGATCATTGCAAGGTAATGGTCTTGCATTAGGGAATCCTTTGGTGAAGGGAATTTTGAAAATAGGTGTCCCTAACTAATGCCACATTTCACTTTAACCATTCTTATTTTATTCCAAAATCATTATGACCTTATTTTTAGCTTGGAAATTTAAATGTGGCTGTTGAGCTCATGACACCTGTTTCTCTGGTGGTCGTACATTGTTCCCATTCAAACTACCCAAAGGTGCTGTATATTGGAACAGTAATACCTCATAGAGGGATCAGGCGGTGACGCATGAATTAAATAGGGCCCTTCAAATGAAATATCGGCAATGTCTAGTGACAAATGTCAGATAAGACTTTAACATTAAAAGCATTTTCCAACTGCACAACAGGGAGAGAAGTGGAATTGACAGGAAAACAAGTGAGGGGTAAGAAAGTGTCCATAATGGCAGCTAAGTACTGAATAACACATCACACTTGATATACAGTTCTTTAGATGCAAAAGGTGACTGTGCTCTATGCCTCTGGTCAAGGAAATGGTCTCCCTAATTCAAACCTGGTTACTTTAAAGTGAGAGACTAAGCTTTTTATGAAAAGTTTTAAACCTTCTTTTTCTATATGTTAATTCAAAATGTTTTTTTTAGTGCATATATATATATATATATATATATATATATATATATATATATATATATATATATATATATACATATCTGTGAAGATTCTCATTCATCCAGGTCATGGTATATCTGTAAAACAGCATTGTGTGTGGCAGACAATAGATGTTGTACCCCATCCCCCACCCCGCCTCTATTCAAACTTGGTTTTTCAGTTTTTACATAAACGGCTTCTTTAACACCTCTTTTGAACCAATCGCTCTCCTGGTCTAGAATCTGTCCTTGGAAGTCTTCTCGCAGTTATTCTGATTTGAGATCAATGAAAAAACACAGCAAGTCCAGTTGATTTGACCTATTTCTACAGATAATTTTTAAGTCATATGTATATCACGTGGTTACATAAAAGCAGCCATATGGGTATTTAGTCTTTTCAATAAAATTGCATTCAAAGACACCCTGGGGCTCATTTATCAACATTGGGTAAATTTGCCCATGGGCAGTTACCTATAGCAACCAATCAGTTATTAGCTTTTTGAAACCAACTGCATGTAGAACAATGAATGCAGCAATCTAATTGGTTGCCATGGGTTATTGCCCATGAGCAAATTTGTCCAGTGTTGATAAATGAGGCCCCCTGTATGTTTGAAGTTGTAGTTCTTTCTGCCAAGTGAGAAGCTCTTAATAGATGTGTGGTTATACTATCACAGGCTATTCTAGTCTGCTTCATTATACACTTATGTGTTCAAGCTTTTACCCATGCATTATCGTCAAGCTTTTGTCTACCTTTATTGTTCATATTTTGCCTATATTTACTTGGGATTTGCAGTTGATGGTAAAACCTATATGACTTTTTAATTATGGACAGGGGTATACGTTTTGGATTGGTAATAGGATCACAATTAGGCCCTTCAGAGCCCATGTATTAATCATTTGCACTTTTTCCCATAGCTAACCAAAAAATCACAAGAACAAGGCAAAGTGCTTTGTGGCCTGGTGGTCCTTTTTTGAGAGTCATGAATTAAAGTGTTTTTTAATTAAGAACTATTGCATTGTGCTTAGGGTCATGAGCTAAAATGATGACCCAGTTCCTCATAGATTTTGATAATGGGCTGATTGCTGAGGATTGTATGGCAGGTGTTAAAAACTGTGTTATAGTGTTAAAAACTGTGTTACAGTGTTAAAGACTGTGTTATAGTGTTAAAGACTGTGTTATAGTGTGTATATAGTGTTGTAGTGCTCAGGCTGCTGATTGTATGTTGAAATGATTATACTGGCATCAAGTTTCTTTTGCTTATGCAAGGAAAATCTAATTAACAACTTATTGGAAAATTCACATATCAGGGATATTATGGTCATGTTCTAATGCCATCACTCCAAGATGAACCAAAGCTGTAAATTGGAAGAATATCCAGATTGCCCATTAGGGTAAAATCTGTAATAGTTCCTTAAAAAATCTTGAAATCTCAACCAAGAGGCCAGTTACTCGGGGATTTGGTTTATAAGCTGATTTCCTTTCTTAGAGATCCATGGAACTGTAAAAGGTTAGTTGAAATAACAATATTTACACGTACCTGCATCATTGTTTAAAGGAGGCTGACCAAATGTTGGCCTGCAAAAGGTTATAAATCTGAAAACCACAGCATTATTGGTTAAGAAAATATCAAAATATTCAATTCTATTACACAGGGTATTAGTGGTTACAGAATAGTCTGAGGAGCATACTTGCTCTGGATGCTGTCCTTAACCATAAATTGTCATATTCTGATTGACTCTAATTTATAGGGATCATTTAACAGGGCAAGTTCTTTGTGGCTAACTTTTTAGAAAGAAACATATTTAAAGAAACATTAAGGTTGATTAAAAATAATAAGTAATGAAAAAATATTCTGACAAGTGGTGCAGTGAGCTCTTTATGATAAGGTTTCTTTATTTGTCAGATACCTGGCATTTTAAAAATCCTATAACTATGTTATTAAAAAAGTATTATCATTATTATTATAACTCACTTTAGATGAAAGAGAAAAAAAATGATTCTGACAGGTGTTTAAACAGTTTTAGGGTAAAAAAAAAAAATTCTTTGATATACACAATAAAGAATCAGTTGCAGACTTTGAACATTTGATAGAATAACTAAAGAGGAATTGCAAAGCTCTTATCCCTTTTATATCCATTTAAGCATCATCTATTTTTTTTAAAGCAGCCCTGCCATGGTCCATTTGATGTATTTGTTAAAGCGACATTTATGCAATATTCAATTTGTTAAAGTGGCATCTCAATGCTCTGTTAGTCCCATTGTTGGAAGAAATGCCTTTTTTTTCATGGGAACTGATTTTGTAGCCATATGATCAAATATGATAAATGTAATATAGCTTCTGTCAATGCATTTTCTTTTTTGGACACTAGTTTTCTTTGCTGGTGTCATTCAACAGATAATTTTCACTTGCTCCAGATTAATTGATAGGTTTAATTAATGTGGTTCACTGTCGCTGGGCGACTAATCTCCCCGAATAGCAGCGTGTGCCACCACCCTAATAAACAGCACTGCTACTTGGAATGCCTGTAGCTTTCGTAACAATGAGAAATAAGGAGTCGTAATAGAGGCCATGTAAACACATACAAAAAAATACTCAAAATCTGAATGCCTAGTGCAGTGATCCACAACCAGTGACTCAAGAGCAACATGTTGCTCACCAACCCCTTGGATGTTGTTCTCAGTGGCCTCAAAGCAATTGTTTTTGTTTTAATTCCTAGCCTGAAGGCAAGCTTAAATTGTATAAAAACAGGTGTACTGCCAAACAGAACTCCCTGTAGGCTGTTAATCTATATAGAGGCTTTCAAATAGCCTGGCACACCAAGGAACCTTTTTCATGCTCCTGTTTTTCATTTTAATATGGCCAGGGTTTGACTGGGCCGACGGGACATTGGGAAAAAAAACCCTGTGGGCCCCAGCTCTCCTGGGTGCCCCCAAACCCACTCCCTGACCTAGTCTGTTGTTCCTGCCCCTTCCTCTCTGGCCCGGTCATGGCAAAAAACTTGCACGTGTGAGGCAGGAGGTTGAAGGAGGGTTGTGGCTGGGGCTGGCTGATGCAGGGATTCCAGAGGGGTTTTGCAGCAGGGGCAGGGGATCTAGGGGCATGTTTACTAACATTGGAGATAAATATCTGGAGAGATTTCTGGAGATGTTGCTTATAGCAACCAATCAGATCTTTGCTTTTGTTTTCTAACTTATAGGTGGATGTTCTAATTGCTGATTGGTTGCCATGGGTAATATCTAAAGAAATCTCTCCAGATATTTATCTCCAATGTTAGTAAACATGCTCCCAAGAGTGGGGCCCTGAGACAGCAGCTCTAGTGGGCTCTGGGCCCCCTAGTCCGACCCTGAATGTGGCTCATGGGTAAAAAAGGTTGGGTCATCCAGCCTACTGTAGTATAACAAAATATAGCAAAGCACTGTAAAAAAAATGTATCATAAAATTGGGTTGTTGTGCGACCTTGATACTTTGGTCTGAGAAGCCTTTAAATATTTGTATTCCCATCTATTGTCTTCTTGGGTTGAAGGCCCAAGACTGAAGTTTGCCTTGTAATAATCCTGCAACAATACTAACCACTTATCTATAATAAATGTAACTCAGTAGTGGACAACAGTGGCCGAGTTTCCTCAAAAATGTGCATCTGCCAGGAGTCCTCACTACACATCCCCTTGATGGTATAAGGCAAATGTACATGTATATGAAGATGGGGACATACAAAACTTAGTTGCTCTTACTGTATTACTATAAAAAAAAAAACAGATAAAGTAATTTCACTGCACTTAGCAAGCAGTGACATTCAAATATTTTCAAAATGTTTTTCAAAAATTTTGTATCAAAGAGCTCACCCCACTTTTTAAAAATGCACCAATGAGATTACAGTTGATTGCAAAAGTTTGTGCACTCCTTGTCATATTAGAAAACATGTAGAATCTCTAAATATTATTTTAATTAAGTGATGGTGGTAAGTGATGGGCGAATTTATTCGACAGGCATGGATTCACCTGCAATTTGTTTTGCCAAACTGCTGCGAAAATTCATATATAGGGACATACGCTAGACCTCAGAATATACCTGATGTGCTTCAGATAGTGTAGAGAGATTAGGTCAAATTAGACTATACAGTGGACTTTTTATTTAAAGATTTGACTCTCAAATCTACTTCATTAATAGCTTAAGGCCAGTGCCACATGTTGCGGATACTTGGACTGCGGATAAACACAAGCTGAGAATCCGCTCCTATGTTCCCAACAGCTTTTTTTATGTACCTGCACCCACAATAATCCTATTGGCCTGGGTGCAGGCACATTAAAAGGGTTGTTCACCTTCAAACAACTAGTTGTTTTCAGATAGATCATCAGAAATAACAACTTTATCCAATTACTTTCTATTTTCTATGGGGCATATTTATCAATGGTCGAATTTCGAATTTGAAAAATTTTGAAATTCAAATTCAAAAAGACCAACCAAAATGAAGACGATGATTTTTTTGGCCAAATAGGTCAGTTTTTGATCAAATAAGTCCGTATTCAGCCGAATCTGAATCGTACAAATCGAAGTAACAGCGCATTCAATCGAATTCGAATTGAAGTTTTTCCCAAAAAAGTCCACCAATTGACTCCAACTAGAAGGTCCCCCTTAGGCTAAAACAGCAATTCAGCAGGTTTTAGATGGCGAATGGTCGAATTCAAATTTTTAAAGAGACCAGAAAATGATAAATTTCAATATTTGAATTTTTTTCAAATTCAAATCCAATTTAAAGTCGAAGTCGAAGTACACAAAAAATAGCTCGAAATTCAATTTTTTTTAATTCGAAAATTCACCTCGGCCTTTAATAAATCTGCTCCTATGTGTCACCTTTTTTCTAATATTGAAGTGTTATTTTTCACCTTTTAAAGCAGCTCTGGGGGGGTCTCCGACCCTGTAGACTATTCTAAATTGTTACATTTAGTTGATACATTTCTTATCTTTGTCCCTGCTGAGCAGAATCTCTGGGTTTCATTACAGGCAGCTGTTAGAATTGATACAATAGTTGCTAATACTCCATAGATGCTGCTGAGAAATGTATCAACCAAATGTTGCAATATTGTAACATTTTATAATCTGCACCTGAATTACTGCTTATGTAAAAGCATTAAAACAAGAAAATACTGTTAAGGGCTCATTTATTAAAACTCAAATTTATCTGGTCAAGTTTTTAATGGGGAAAAGTGTTCAAGAAAAGCAAAACTCAAATTTTTAGAGATTTATTAAACCCGAAGCTGCGAAAAATCCAAATCCAAAAATACTCCATCTCAAAGCTGTAGAGGTCATGTAGAAGTTAATGGCAGATGTCCCTTAAGTTGTCTCTTAGCATCTTGATCTGCGATGGATAATCAGATAAAGGTCGAGGTTTTCACCCAATAATCCGATACGTTCGAGTTTTCACAGCGACATTTTGATCGAGTTTTTGGAGCATTAAACGTACAATATGAATTGACGCTCTATTTTGTTGCAATGATTTTTTGCTCTGACTTTTTCAAGAAGAAGTATTTATAAATGAGTTCAATTAGTGGATGGAAGTTTGGTTGACTTTGTTTTAATAAAAAAAAACTTGAGTTTTAGTTAAATAACCCCCTAAGTTTGATAAAAGATATTTTTGTAAGTTACATTATTAACTATGAACCGATAAGCTTGGTTAAGAAAGTGTAGTCTTGTCAAGCAAATCTGCTAATATTCTGCCTGGAGGTGAGTAAAGTACTTGATCAGGCAATTAAATTGATTTACAGAAGTTTTTGCTAAAGCTTCTAATACTATTCCACACTGTAGACTGTGCATTAATCAGAGCTGTTATAATAAAGGTTAAAAGGGAAATTGCCGGTGAACTTGAAGCAAAAGGGAAAGGCATGGTGGTTACTGTAAGGGCAAGAAATAGTGAGATAAAGAATATTTTCTTGATTCCTTTTTCGTCTTTGAGAATGCACTTTTTTACCCAGCCAAAAAAGGCAGATGCTGTTACAGTTATTCCAACAATTGATCCTGGCAGTTATCCAGTTGTCATCTTTGAGGTCAATAAGGAATTATATCTCTAAGTAGGAATACATTATCAAGCAGTTTTGCTTTTATTCTTTTATGAATTCCATGATAGCCTTCCTTTGCCCAGCCACAAATGTATGCGTCTGGCAGAAGCTATCCACAATGGACAAGCATGCATGGGTGGGGGCTGGGTAGGTTGCTGCGCGTATCAGGTCCCTCCTGATTTTTTTGCAGGAGGCCTGGTGCTGTGTATTTAAACCACTGATGACTTGCCAAAAATTGATCTTCTTGCTTCTTATTCACTAAGCACTTAACGTCTTTGGCCTTACTGTAATCTCCATGTAGTGCAGGATTAACAATTTGGCACTAGGTTTAGAGCAAGGTGAACTCAACCTGCCCCTGACTAAGGACAGTGCTCCTTAGCATCCTATGTCCAGCAATGCTTCCTAACTTAAGGAATGAGAGATGGTTAGGTGCCTCCCTTAGCCCACCCCCATAAATACAGCATTGCTAAATGCCAGCATCTCTGTGTTTATCTGTGCTTGTTTTTGCACCCAGCCCTGCACTTTGTAAATGACTTTTCTTTATAGCGGGTTGCTTTAAAACTATAGCACTAACATCCTGTGAGGTTTTTTTGATGCAACTATTATAAATACGCTTGATAAAATGTTGGTAAAGTGAATATTGTGATGTCAACTACTAAGTATTGATGGGCGAATTTCGGGAGTTTCACCAAAAAATTTGCGAAATTCACGAAACGGCGAAAAATTCATGAAACATTTTTTTGACGTCAACGTCCAAATTTTTTTGACGCCGGCGAATTTTCGTGGCGGTTTCGCGAATTTATTCGCCCATCACTACTACTAAGGTGTTACTGGTGTGGTCTATGATAAATCAACCCTTGGAAACCGCAACACAAGGGTTAGTTCCTAACCCTTTTAGCATCAATAGTTCATTTTCAAATGCACCCAGCATTCTCAGTCTACAATAGGCATTGTGTTGCTCAAGAATATAACATGATTGTCTGTAAAATTATTTTAGGTATTTCCAGTCAATGTAATCCCCACTATCTATAATTAGTTTACACCATATGTGATAGGAAATCACACAGACTTGACTCTGAATTTTAGTGTTATAGACATAGACAACTGCATTTAATGAATATTTTCAAACTCTGTGTAAATAATGAAAAAAAAAAAAAACGGAAATTAACAGATCCAATTAAAATTTATATAAAAATAAATATCATTAACATGTATTTATAGAGCGCCAACATATTGTGCAGTGCTACGCTATTTTTTTTTTTAAAGACCAGCAACACTGGGATTTTGCGACCTTTCTCAACAGGGACCAAACATCACATTGGCTGTATGTAATCTTTTAATGCATTTTTCTGTTTGTGTTTTAAAGCAGAGTGCCACCCTAGATAACATATATCTATTAATAATAATAATAATAATATATATCTATTAGTCTATTTATGGAATTTATTGAAGTCAGAATTGGGGATTCATAATTACAGGTATAGGATCCATTATTCAGGAGTCTGTAATCCAGGAAGCTTCGAGACTCCATTACAATCAAATAATAAAAATCTTTAAACATGATTTCCGTTTATTTTTTGGTAATTATTTTTTGTAGACTTATGTACATCCAAATTACAGAAAGATTCCTTATCCAGAAAATCCCAGGTCCTGAGCATTCAGGATAACAGGTCCCATACCTGTACTTAAATAACATGATCATCATTGTTCATATGTGATAATATATTAATAAGAATGCATTTTAGTGGTATTCATGGATCCTGAATTAAAAAAATACAATTACTCTTTTATTTAATATTTAGGAACATATGTTGGATGCTTTGTTGATAACGCAGAGAAAAGAACCCTCAAAGCGACAGTGTTCTTTGATATTCGGAAAATGACTGTAAGTCACTGCCAGGACGCCTGTGCGGAAAGGTAAAGAGCCTTCAGAATGAATTTAACTTCTTAAAAATCTGATTCAAATTCCTGGGGAACTTTCTTTTTTGCAGTTTGACTGTAAGTCTCACGTCATTTTAATCAGTTTGCTCTCAGTGCATGTAATGGATTTCTACAGAATTACTGATTTACACAAAAGACCCTTAGCTTACATGAAACATGTCTAAATACAGCATACATCCATACATTGTAATTGGATTTAAGGCACATAAATTAGATATGCGCATGCTTCATTTCTAGGCTGCATATTAGCAAAACATTTTATAGCTGACAATTTCCCTTTAATTCCCTGTACCTAATGGAACATAAATGCTTTACTCAATGTTGGAGAGTGAAATCATTAATCTTCAATCTGAGGACTTGCCATAAAATCCACACCTTGCTTTATTTAATAGCTTCTGCTCTTTGCCAACATTATTATACTTAGGGCATACCCCGCACAATCAGCGTTAACCTACATTATTGTGGACGGTCGGAAGACTTGGGCTGCAATCATTGCAACTATTTAAGATCAACAAGGTTAGGGCTGGGCAACCCTATTTGTTCTGTTATCTAAGATTTTCATGACTGCAGAGGATAAGTATCCCAAACACAAGACAAACTATAATTCACTATTATCTGTAAATCAAGCTTTTGTCATAGATCAGCAGATGTTCAGTGCAATACATTTCTGAATCTTAGTATGGCATTTGTTCTTGCTCCTCTGGCTTTAATAGACAGCCATTAAGTTGTCTGCTGTCTCTTGAGAAATTAGTACCTAGATGGCATGGCACATTGTATTCACAGCTGCATGCATTAAAAATGAACAGAAAATAAAGGGCTTCATACGTTGAAAAAACATCTCTGCAAAAGAAAATGTTCAGGATTGTTGGGTATTGGTCCAGAATTGTATTGATGTTATTAACCTCTTCTGTCAGCATAGCGCAACAAAGAGAGGAGGAATGAGTTGCTTTTTAGATTCTTAGCTGTCGAACACAATATAAAACATCATATCCAGTCCTGTTGCATTTTCTTTCATGCCATGGGTCTGAATTCCTACTTTAAACGGCTTTCATTGCTGTGAACTCAAAGGCACAGAGAATATACAGATTTGTAAATGTTTGACTTCCCTATACAAACCTGACCTGTTCACATTTTAATAACACGGTATAGCATGCCAATATATATAACGCGGCAAGATTCTCTGTAAAAACAATGTTTTGTCATGATAGCTACTGGTATGTTCCTGTTCTGATTTAGCTATTACACATCAGTATTTAAATCAAATTAGATATTTTTTATGAGGTAATTTCAATAAAAAAAGGTCAAAAGAACATTTTTAATGTGACATTTAAAATGGAAGTTGACAGAAAGTAATTGCCCATGCGCTTTTTCAGTTGGACTTATGTGTAGCTTCTGTGTCTAAGATACAGTAGTAATCAAAAGTAGTATATATTATATGTATATAAAAACTCTTCCCTCAAAATTTAGATTCATAATGCAGCTTCCCCAACACCAAAGGGTTAAGGAAAGGGGAGTAGTGATGGGCAAATAAATTCGCCTGGCAAATTTGCGGCAAATTCCCGCGTTTCCCCGCCAGCGAATGAATTCGCAAATCTCCCGCAAAAATTCGCCAACGTCAATTTCCGATTTTCACAATTTTTTTCGGGAAAATGTCAGATTTTCATGATTTTTTTGTGAAAATCTTAAAATTTCACGATTTTTTTGTGAAAACCTTCACATATAACGTTTTTTCTTCGTGAAAATGTCTGAATTTCACAATTTTTCGGAAACTTTCCGACTTCCCGATTTTTCGCGAATTTTGCGGGAAATACGCTAATTTTTCTGCGCAGCGAAACGGGACAAATTCGCCCATCACTAAAGGGGAGCCTTGGGAGGACAGTGATGGGGATTGGATTTGGGGGAAGGAAAGAAGGGGTAGGTTGTATAAGCAGGGGTGACAGGGAGTTACACTTCCTCTTCTGTCTTTGGAGCCAGGGTGGAAGATTCCACCTGCCCCTGTTCACATATGGGGGTTAATTATGTTTTATCACAGCTAGGGCCTTTAGAAATAAGTATGGTCATCTTTGGTATATATCAACTTCAGTTTATATTCACCAATAAATATGCCCGATAGAACATCAGTTGTATATGTTACTATAGAGAAGCTAAGTTACAGTATGTTCAATATGTATACCACAAGCAGGTACATTTTCTCTACCCTTGTATTTACCAGGACATACCTTTATGCTGGTTTAGCATATGGATCTGAATGTTACTGTGGAAACTATTTGCCTCTGAACAGAGCGAAGGAAAAAGAGTGCAACAACGAATGTAAAGGAGAGAAAGGCTCTGTGTGTGGAGGAGTCAGCCGGCTGTCTGTTTTCAGGTTGGACAATCTACAGGCATCAGCAAAGCAAAGTGAGTTATTTAAATTTAACCCCTAATATGAAATGTAAAACAATTGTATGTTTTGGGGAGACAAACTCTGTATGGATTGGAACCATTTGCCAATATTAAGGCAAATTTGTCTTCATTTTTTTTATTATCATTTTTTAATTATTTACCTCTTTTCTGACTCTTTTCAGCTTTCAGTTGGGGGTCACTGACCCCATCTAAACTACAAATGCTCTTTAAAGCTACAAAATAGTTGTTATTGCTACTTTTTAGTACTCATCTATTTATTTGGGCCCTCTCCTATTCATATTCCTGTCTCTTATTCAAATGAATGCATGGTTGCTAGGGTAATTTGGACCCTAGCTACCAGATTGCTGAAACTGCAAACTGGAGAGCTGCTGAATAAAAAGCTAAATAACTCAAAAATCACTAGTAATAAAACATGAAAACCAATTGCAAATTGTCTCAGAATATCACTCTCTGCATCATACTAAAAGTTAACTCAAAGGCGAACAACCCCTTTAAAGTGGTTTGACTTGCAACTGAATGCAGGGTAACTGCAAGGGCCGCAACTACTTTTGCAGATATAATGAACCCATTATATACAAGTCAGCTATACCTCTTCATATTAGATTATTTTAATGATCATGCATATGGCCAGCAGTGGAGCTTTATAAATATACTGTTTGTTTTACACCAACCTTTTTACTTTTTTGGTTTCAAATACTTGACATACCACTATGGATTCACCTTCTCCAATGCTAAATTTTTATTATCATCAATGTAATAATTTGGCGGGGTATTTATCAAGGGTCGAATTTCGAGGGGTTAAAACCCTCGAATTCGACCATCGAATTGAAATCCTTCGATTTGGAAGGATTTAGCACTAAAATAAGCATTCGATCGAACGATTAAATCGCTTGATCAACGATTCGCACGATTTTCAGCAATCGATCGAAGGATTTTTATTCGATGCCAAAAATTTAGAAAATGCTTGTAGAAGGTCCCCATAGGCTTATAATGCAATTCGGTAGGTTTAACTTGGCAAAGTATTGAATTTGAAGATGCTTGTAGAAGGTCCCCATAGGCTTATAATGCAATTCGGTAGGTTTAACTTGGCAAAGTATTGAATTTGAAGGATTTTTAAAGAGACAGTACTTCGACTATCGAATGGTCTTTGAAATTCGAACTTTTTAAAATTCGAATATTCACCCGAGGCTTAGTAAATCTGCCCCTTAATGTCCATGCCAATACTGCTTGTATCTTCCCCATCCTTCTTCCTTTCTGTACCCCCATTACAAAACTTTTCAGAAGAAGAAGATATTAAATGGCGCTGCTTAATTAACAGATAACATAAGCTCTGTAGAATAGAATGGGTAAAGTTCAATCCAAACCCGTTGTGTTTTACAGAATGTATCTGTTATGTTAAGATATGCATTATTGGGTGTGCTGTCATAGTACTCTTAGTACTCTTAAACTGAAACAGTGTCATGTGACATGATCTTTGTCTGCTAATGCAGAAGTGTTAATAAAGTTATGTCTTCTTGAAACAAGAAAAGCATGGTGTCTGTGTGCAGTTTCTCCTCTGTCTAAAAGAAAGCAGCAGGCTCACGTGAGATTGAGATACCGGTTATCCCATCTCAGCAGAATGGAAACAAGTTACCTGCCATTTAACTGGTATCATTTAGCCTTATTTGTAGCCCCATGACTACACAGCAGCTTGTTTATATAACTATAGTACTGTAGCATAACATACCAATTTTACCAGTACAGGGCAACAGTACATTATATTAAATAACTTTAAAATGCTTTCATGTTTTGGTGTTACTGTTCCTTCAAAGTCAAGTTTTTTTTCTACTGTTTTAAAGGAGAACTAAACGGTAAAACATACCCTATCCTACATAGACCCCCCCTCTCTCCTCCCCCCCCCCCCGCCTAGCTGCTACCCCGGGCAAATGCCCACAAGTCTTTACTTACCCCTCGGTGCAGATTTTGTCCAGCGGAGTTCACGGCAGCCATCTTCTACTCTTCTACAAGCTTCAGTAATAGTCCGGCATTCAACTGCGCATGCTCCAAAAGTCACGGAGATTGCTGAAGTGTGAGAAGAAGACCAGTAGATTACTGACCGAAGGGAGGGTGGTCTATGTTGGGTAGGAGGGTAGGGTTTTTTTACTTTAGGGTTTACTTTTCTTTTAAGCAGTCGGGCCTGTCCACAATATTTTACTGTGATCATGATAGAATGATAACTACTTTATAAATTTGGCACTCAAAATGGTTTAGGACAGAGTAATGTTAAATTTTGGGCCTTACAGTACCTCTCCACAGAAACTACACCAAAATCACTGTCTTCATAGTTTTGTTGGAAATTCAGTGTAAGCCCAGAGATCTGCAATTCTTTATAGAATGCAGCATAGTGCAGTGTCCCAGCACATAACCAGATAAAACTAATAACACATGCACAAGGCATTTGAGAAAACACAGAGCGGTTCATTTGCAATATGTTTGTTTGTCCTTTCCAGTGAAGGGTCATCTTATTTGCAATTATAACTAGCTTTATGCTGTATAAGGTTCAAAAGTCGTGTACTAACAAAGTAAGCAGAAAATAAAAATAATGATTGTTTTCTCTCTGTATTGATTTGTCTTAAAGGTAAGAGAACAAGGACATTTTAAGAATATAAGAATTATTATTATAATAAGTATGGTATCTATTATCTAGAAGTCTTCAATACAAGGTTTCCAGTGCAGCATCTTTTCATATGTCAACATGCTTTAAAGAGGTTGTAACTTTTGGTATGATGTAGAGAATGATATTCTGAAACGTTTTGCAAATTGTTTTCTTTTTTTATTTGTTGTGGTTTTTGAGTTATTTAGCTTTTTATTCAGCAGTAGGGTTGGGCGAATTTGACCCGTTTTGTTTCCCCAAAAATTTGCCGCTGGCGCCCATTAAAGTCTATGGGCGTCAAAAAAAAATTGTTGTGCGGCTAAATTTTTTTGCTGCACGGCGCCATACAGGTCTATCGCCAACATTTCTGCGGCAAAACAAGGCGAAAAAATTCGCCCATCCCTATTCAGCAGCTTTATAGTATGCTTTTTTTAGCAAAGCTAGAGTTCAAATTACCCCAGAAACTATGCACTGATTTGTACAAGGGACTGGAGTTTGACTAGGAGAGGGCCTGAATAGAAAAAATAATAATGAAAAGAAGCAATAACAATAACTTTTAAGTACCCTTATAGAGCATTTGTTTTTTCAGTGGGATCAGTGAACCCCCCCATTAAAAAAACCGGAAAGATACAGAAGAAGAAGGCAAATATTTCAAACGCTATAAAAAGGAAAAAATGAAGACCAACTGAAAAGGTGCTTAGTATTAGCCATACTATAACATACTAAAAGTTAAAACTTAAAGGGGAACCACCCCTTTAAGGCTCCTAAAAAATAAAAAAAACTATAAGCAGCATTGTTGTTCCCTCAACACTTAAAGCTAGCTTAGTTATCATCAACTGCCAGGCACTCTTATTATTACAGAGAAAGAAAAATCAGCAAAACATAAGACGGGTTTCCAGGCAGAGCCTTATACCCGTAGTATTTAGCTTGTATAATAAAAGATTCAATGGAAATATGACTTTATATTGGTGTTTAATAATGTAGACGAGGCGAGGTTAGAAAATCAGGATAAAGACCTGAGCTACACGAAGTTCAACAAAGTTTTGCACAACTGAAACAGTGGGGAAGAGATGTGAGTGGTGAAGGGCAAACCTGGGGAACAACTAAGTAAGAGATGAATGTTAAAACACGTGGGGTAGACAAATAATTGGCTTGAAAGAAGGAAATAAAAAATGAAGACATGTTAAACAACAAGTATGGGATACATTACCTTGGTTTATTGCCATTATATTGAATGTGGATAAAGTCTATCTCATACATTGTGCATTAAGCCATTATACAACATCTTGGTTCTGTGCTCTTGGCACAGGTGTTTGTATGCGTCTGGGATATATGAGACAAGTAACAAACCTCAAAGCTCTTATCCTCAATTTTTCAGAGACTGGTCCATCTGTTGGTGAAACATAATGCTTACAAGACACTTATGGCATAGGTAATATAAAACATAAAAAAAAATCTGTGTGTAGAAAAAAAAGCATTAGGCATCCAAACACAGAAAAGACGTCTAGGGAAGAAAACAAATATTGGGTTATTATGCGCTTGATTTTGGAAAGAGGAATCAAGAAGATCCACTCATGCAAATGTCACCACAAATTCCCTTGACAGCTGTGGAACAGGACCAATCCAACCTAACAATCTGTACCGTTTCCAGACACGAGCCGTAATGAATATTGAAAAGGTTAAATCTTTGACTATGTGAAACAGAATCTTTATTTTGAATTCAGGTCACAGGTTAGCCAAATACACAGAAAAAAATACAGTTGTTTTGTATTTTCTGCTTATTTTTTTATCAGTATATGACTTTTGAACCTGTCATGGAATGAAGCTTGTTACCATTGCTAATGAGACTGCCCTTCAATAGAGAGAAAAATAAACAAATTGCAGTTGAGTCTAAGTATGCCTTTTTGAAATGCCACGTTCTTCCCTGAGGGCATTGTTTGCAGCATGAAAATATATAGGAAACCCTTGGGAATACCTCTGACATCCCCCATTCTTTCACAAAAAGAACTGTAGTTTGTTACAGAACATCAGCTATGTATACTGAAATCATTTATCTCAGGTACACAAAACCAGATTAGATGTGTCAGAATTGATGGAAAGTGTTGGCAGTTTTCCCAGGAGTAGAGGGGGGGAAAAACATTTTAGTAACATTAAACACAATGTAGAGCAGCATGGACACAGCTCTTGTTACATTATTTTGGATAGTGTTCCCAAATTATGATTGATGAATGACAATTAGACTGTTGCAGGGACCTCCGTTTGTAAAGGACATGGGTGCAGAGATATAAAGTATGAACTAGACAGACAACAGCTAAAAATAAAGCTGTTTACAACTGCTCAGTCTGGAAACAGATTTGAACATTTTATTTTGCTGTGATTTTTTTTTTTTGTATTGTACATTTGACTGAAAGGATAAAATCCAGAATATTGATGTGTGGGCCGACCCGATACCCGCGGGCAGGTTCGGGTCGACCTCGCAGTGCTCCTCGCCACCTTCAAATGCCGGCATCCGACTTCCCGGTTCTGGTTTTATAGTCTTGTGTCTGCTCGCCCCGCCCCTTTTGTGACATCATTGTGATGTCATCGGCAGGGCGAGTCTATAAAAGGAACACAGAAGCGGGTGCCGGCGGGCACGGGTTGTAGCAGGGCGGGTTAGGGTCGGGTGCGGGTCAGGGACTGACTGCTTTTTTTTAGGAAGCAGAATATCTAATAACAGCAAAGCATGTGAAAAAGAGAATAAAACAGATGAACACACACAGTGAAGTCATAAATTAGTCTTAGGGTGCTTCCATAGACTATATGTATACAGGGCAGTATCTCTCCAATGATAATGTATGCTGAGACATGTGAGATTCCACTCACTAACAACTGGATTTCGATTTTTTTTCCACAGATCTCTAAAAATGTTTGTTTTTCTCATGTATTTTAAAAAGAAAAAAGCTCTATAAATTCGGGATTTTTGAAGTGTAAACACCATGAAAACCTCTAATACAAAACTTTGCCAGGTAAAAGTTGCTGAGGTCCTGTAGAAGTCAACGGGAGCTGTGCTGATGCTATTGGACCATTCGAATACATTCAGACTTTTAGAGGTTTTCATATTTTTTATCAATATGAATTGTCTGAAAAACTCAAATTTTTAGAGGTTTTCGATGTCTTTGTATTTTTTAGTGCAGAGTTCAGCATAATTTGCCTTTATAATTATTTTTAATCTGATTTTTTTTAATAAACCTCACAACATGTTAGTGTTTAATGTTTTTGAGTTTAGTTGTGGTTTAAAAAACTACTAAAACTACAGAATGAGACTGTTGATAAATAGGCCCTTACTGAATGATGTAGATGCTGTTCTGCACTTTACACGCTCTAATTTCTGAGGAAATGGCAAGAATGCATTTGTTGTGGAAGGGTATCACAAACAAACAAATTCTACCTCGCTTAACGGGCACCTGTTGGGTTAAAATGTTATCCCCAACCAAAGGTGCGGGCTAATAGAACCTGCATTCCGGTTGGGGATAACAGTAGTTTTTTGTTAAAAAAAAATGTCCCCTGCCAGCTCTACGCTTCCCGCACAGGGAGGGAGCAGCCATGTTGTGTCACTCGCATGCACAGAATCCTCATGTGACATCATGCGCAAGCGCATAACGAGCTATTTGTGGCACATTTTCATTATGCGCATGTGAGTGACTGGGTTTGGCTGCTTGCACCGGGAGCTCTAGGGTAGCGTTGGCAGGGGGCATTTTTTTTTTAAAAAGAAAACCGTAGCGCAGAAAAAATTGAATCTCGGTGGGATGAAATAAAAGCTGATAAATAACTAAGCGTTCATTGAAGAGTTTTGATGACTTCTTGGACTGTTTCCATTGATAATGAAGTTGACAAGGTGGACAGTTGCCTTGTAATTGTAAATTAACTGTTTGCAGTCGGTGAAATGCTGCTTATTTTGAATATGGCTGTGTTTTTGAGAACAGGTAGAAAACATAGAACTGGTATTTGATTTCTTTATCAGATAAGGAGACTAATGTTGTGCAGACACTTAAGCTAAGTTTCTCAGTCTCTTTCTCATGTTGCATTATCTTTCATCTCACTGCAGGGAGGAATGTTACATACCGAGGATGCTTCAGAGCCCCAGAAAATGTAACAAGGATTTTTCCTGTCTCATTTGCAAATCTGACTGTTGAAATGTGCTCCGAATTCTGCTCTGATAAAGTAAGAGATGGTGTTTTTAATGTCTTTATTGTCACTGTTTGTCTCATGGCATATTATACTATGACCTTGTTGCATTCTGTTGATGTGCTGGAATCATGGGACTGATATCTATTTGCAATCTGATAAGAAGAAACTATATTCCTGTATGAATGTAATATTTTGTTTCTGTTAATGGAACAATAGTAATTTTGCTGCGTTTACTGATTTTCTGCATATTACTTGAAAATTGTATATGTGTATGGGACCTGTTATCCAGAATGCTCAGGACCTAGCTTTCGGATTTGGATTATTTGGATAAAATGGAGTCTATGGAAGATGGCCTTTCTGTTATTTGGAGCTTTCTGGATAACAGGTTTGTGTATAATGGATCCCATACCTGTATATGTATATTCTCCATATTTCACCAAACTTTGGCCCTTTACCCAAAAAGTCTGAATTTTTCTGACTTTTCCGCAAAAATCACAAACTTTTTGGTCAAAAATCCCCGAAATCATTGGTACGGACAGCAGTGCAGACACTGGGACCTTCCCCATTGACTTATACAGGATCCCGGGAGCTTTGAGATGCCGTATTTTCGGAGTCAGGTTTTTCAGACTATCGGACTTTAATATATCCTGAAAAATTATTTTTTTCTTTGTCCGAAAAATCCGAATTTTTCGGATTTCAGATATTCGGTGCTTGATAAATAACCCCCTTAATATGCTCAATTTTTTGTCGTTGAGATGTAGCTAATAAAACAGTGCATATATAAAACCCCTGTAAAATGGTTTCTTGCTAACAAAACAAAGGCTAGAGGGAGGGGTTGTATAATTATTTTCACAAGTACAGGTATTGGACCTGTTATCCAGAATGCTTGGGACCTTTGGTTTTCCATATAACGGATCTTTCTGTAATTTGGATCTCCATACCTTAAGTCTACTAGAAAATCATGTAAACAAAAAATAAACCCAATATGCTGGTTTTGCTTCCAATAAGGATTCATTATATCTCAGTCTGGATTAAGTACAAACTACTGTTTTATTACTACAGAGAAAAAGGAAATCATTTCTAAAAATTTGGATTATTTGGATAAAGTCCCATAAAGTCTATGGGAGACATCCATAATTCAGAGCTTTCTGGATAATGGGTTTACGGATAACAGATCCCATACCTGAACCACAAATGGAGTTGCTTCAGTTTACACATTCACCTTTTTTTTTTACCTTGATCAAAGTAATGAAAAACAATCTTATTTATCTAGGTCTATCCAAAAGACAAGGGTATTTTAAAGGAAAAATGCTGAGTATACTAGCAGTTAAAGAAATAAATCTAAAAACAGATAGGAAGAAGAGAGAGTTGATGTCACCCTTTAGTAGGTAGTAACCCTTGTAGTTTCATATGAAACATCTACTGAAAATTGTGTGGAATATATTTACAACACTTTCATTCTTGTTTTATTGAAAAACTGTACTCTTCTATACTGTATATCTATAGAAATATTGCAATAATGTGATTCTTAATTTTCTAGTTTTAACTTTGGTTATACGTTATATTTTGCCATTTTGAAACACCTTTCTGAATGAATTGTGCTTCTAGAGTCTTTGTGCTTGCACATCAACATCTGCTAATCATGCAGGATTCAGTAGTGATGGAGCTGCAAATCACACTAGACTTTTGCATTCCATTTCATGGGCATTTGCATGTAGTATTTTAGCAAATAGCTATTTGCTGTTCATCTGGACAGGTTATTTTATTTACATATTCTTGAGCTCAGTAAATGCTGAAATACAGAAAATACTGTAGAAATAATATTGCCTATAATGTTTCAGAAATATGAGCAGTGCACAACTAAGTCAATGAATAAGGAACATATAAAAGTGAAAATACTGTGAAATACAGTGTAAAAATAAAAAACAATAATTAACAAGGAGTGGTAAACTAGTTTTATTATTTTGTAGAAATAAAAAAGCAATGAGCCCACCAAAAATATTTAAAGTAATAATTTCTAACATTATCCACTAAATCATGCAATATATTTGGACATTATTTCCATATATTTAGACTTTACTCTGGACCATCAACAGAAATCCATAGAATGATCTGAAGACACATTTTAACCTGGAGTATAATGCCTCTTTAAGAGACATACAGATACTTTATATACCTAAATCAAAAGTCAGGGTGTAAACCCCTGACTGAATAATGAGATCATAATTGCATATAAGGCTGCCAGCAGAAATCATGGGTCCCCAATAGTAGCAGCACACTCTCCCCACGGGCCCCAATAACTAACTCACCGGCCACATGGCCCTCTGCTAACAAGTAAAATGGCCCTCCGCAAGCATGGCTATGCCCCTGATCTTCCCCTGGTACTCCCACTTTTGCCCAAAATCCATCTACAATTCGCCCAAACCCACCCATTCCCATACAAGTCCCGCCCCTTGACTAATCACACATTCCCATTTCTGAGTATCCCTCTGGAGTTGGTGTTATTTTATGTTTAAATTATTTTTAGCTGTTTCAATTATACAAATTATGAAAAGATCTCTTATCCAGGAAACCCCTGATCCCTAGCATACCTTATATTAGACCCTATACTACAGATTTACTACTGAAATACAGTAGAACCCCCATTTTACATCCCCTGATTTTAACTTTTCCCTCATTTTACATTGTTGTTTTGTGGTCCCACCTATATATTGTGCATAATACATTTCTTTGATTTTACATTTTCCTGGATTTTACATCATTTTTTTCTGATCCCCTGAAAAATGTAAAATAGGGGTTCTACTGTATACCCCAGAGTTGGTGTTAAATCAGTGGGGCTGATGAGACATTTTTGAATAAGAAGCAGCGTAAAACCAATGAAGTTTATTTAGGAGTGAATTTTGTTTTACTCCAAAAACTCACATATGTCCACCATTTCAAATTAAAGTCAAATTAAAGTGAGGGATTAGTTTAGAGAACACATTCTTCAGTAACAAGTGGTGAAAACCCCTGATTTTTACTCTTGGATACACATTCATTATACAGCTAACATACATGTGGTGTTACCAGTTGGTGATGTGTTGTGTATTGTTTTGTATTCTTTCGGGTTTACTCAAAGGTGGCATTGGAAATCAGATAAGACATAAAATTAGATGATTAGAATCTTATCAACCTTATCAACTTTTTATGATACAAAAGTCTCCCTTCCATATTGTATTTTGTAGTCTTGTGTTCCAGTTTTTGGTCTAACTGTTTTGCTTTGGGAATATTTTGGGGGGGGGAATTATGAGTATTTAGGTTACAGAGAAAGGATTTACTAAAGATTTCTGTTGAATTCAAGCTGTATGTGTATGTGTTTGACCACAGACCAATGTTTGTGAGTGATCATCAATATAACTTCACCATTATAGACTCGGGGTAACAATAACTGTATGGGAGTAGGTGCAGTGAAAGTATGGGCTTTGGTTAGCGTCATAGTAACAGTTTTGACTTTGGTCACTGATCCAACTGTGTAGGAGCGAGCTACAATATTAGCAGCAACAAAATAAGGATGTGCAACCCTGTTCTGTATGAAGGTCATACATTTAACTTGCTTATTCATTATGGGCACAGCAGGTTAGTTTAGGCATACTCATACTTATTCAAACCCATTGTGTATTTTAATATTCTAGGGAACAATCTAAACTTAGCTTTCTTTATCATTTTGCATTTACATTCAATATTCAGTTTCAATGTTTCAAAACAAGGACAGTTCAGTTTTGGAGCTATTATAATGGGCAAAAAAGTGCCAATTATTTGAAATCAGACATGCTAGTACACATTAACAACCAGCTATATGATGAGCTGTGAAGCAATTCAGTTTTTGGTGGATAAAAAAAAAAAAAAAATCTGCAAGAGGTTGTTCCCTGTCATTTATCTTCTGCTACCACTTGCTTGACAGGGCTACTTTGTTATGCAGTGGCAGAGGAAATCACATCTTGTGAGCACAATGGGAGCATGCTGACACCAGTGCCAACATAGCAAAACTGAGCCCAGCCAGGCATGATGTGAGCTGCTTTGAAGAAGTTGGAGTCATTATTTGGGAGACAGGAAGAAATATATTTAAAATTAATGATAAAGTAGCAATATTTTTTGCCTCATTTTACCTATGCTGGCCGCCTCAGTGCTTAACGTATCCAGTGAAAAATTCTAGCAAACCAGAACCAATATCACTGGACAGTTAAGGAGATTGATTTAGATACATCAGAGATTATTTATAAGTGCAGATGCAAGTGCAATCCTTTAAACTGGATGCATACCTTATTGTGATCAATGACATCCTCTTGGACTTTTGTATAGTTGTGCCATGGGCCATCTTACCTCTTTACCTTAAAGGGGATGTAAAGGCAAAAATATAAAATCCCATTTTTACTTTCTTTAATGAAAAATAAATCTATATCCAATTGTGTCCGATATTGCACTCTACACACTGCTCTTATTAAGTGCTTCATTTACAAAGCACGTACAAAGTACTATAACAATATTCCATACACGCATTTCCATATTGAAATTGCATCTCTCTATTGGCTATATAAAGCTCAGACTTGAATGTTTTTATCTTTAATGAATAGATCTGCCATGTAGGTCAGTGCTTATAATTCCAATGTTGTGCAAATCACAGTCAAATCCCTAGTGAGCCTTTTCTGACTCTTTTCGCAACGGTGGAAGGAAAATGAGAGCTCTCATATAACTCTTAATTTACTTACTGATGTTTTTTTAATTAATCTTTAAGAGAAGAACATGTCCAATCCATGGGGGTTAGCAGAAAATGCCTTATACTTTATACTTACCCCTGAACGTAGATTCTGGCATCAGAGTTCCACGCAGCCATCTTCCGGGTCTTCGTGTCTTCTTCCGGCACTTCTGCAATTTTCGTGAGTTTCGGTGCATGCACAGTTGTCGGAAACTGGCAAATTGCTCCAACTACACATGCGCCGACATGCCGATCTCCCACTCAGCTTGCTGAAGACTCGGAAGATGGCTATGTTGAACTCCGCCAAAATCTATGTCGAAGGGGTAAGTATAAAGTATAGGGCATTAGACAGTTAGGCTGGGGGGAGGAGGGAGGGGGTGTCTACGTGGGGTGGGGGTATGGGTTTTTTTGTAAAATGGTTGAATTCACCTTTAATGGCCTATCCATAGTCCTCTTTCTTAAGTGCTCTTTTAGCACAATACAATATAATAACTGTTGTTAATGTTTAATACATTTCATTAGCCAATTATTTGTCATACTAATAGTTCTGGCCAAAGAAAACACATGAATCGCTGACAGTGGTTTAACTGGCTGATTCAAGTATAAATAACAACTTATAGTGCACTACTGACAAACAGCATGTTTGGCAGTTCTGCATCAAAAATATAGATGCTGATATCACACTAATAAACCTTATTCAGTGCATTGCAAATTTCCTGACTAATTTTTCTTTTTTATTGAAAAAAAAAGGCTATATTTGTGTTTCTAAACACTGAAACAAATGTATTTGTGATTTTAAATGACAAAAAAATATGGTCATCAGCAAATTCTGCCTGGAAATCTCAGTAAGGTGCAATGAAACAGTAAAAGATTTTGAGGTTCTATGCAGTAATTTGTTAAAAAAAATATCTTGCTTATGGTCTAGAGCAGGGATCCACAAGCTTTTTCATCTGAGATGATGAGGTATATATGTAAAATCCAAAATACTAAGTAAAGCAGAGCTGCCATGTGGCCAGTCTCTTTCCCTTTAAACTCCAGTTTATTTAATGTTCTAAATGTTTGCTACTCTTGCGTGCTTTATTTATTCCTATTGGGGCAACCCGTAGGTGCATTTCTCAGATCCCATTGGGTACTCTGTCAAAATCCCATTATCTATAGTGGATGCAATACTATACACAGGCCAACAAGCTACTGGGAAATGTTCTTAAATGTAATGGTCAAATGTTTTCTTTTACCTCTAAGGCTAGATGGTATAGATGCCCCTCCATACTCAAAACAAGGTATCAAAAAGGTGCTGATTGTTGTGTCCATGGAATATAGGGAAACACACAGACAAGTAGCTGCTGGAGTAATTGTGTAATGCTTAACAGAAGGAAACTCCATAACTCAGTAAGATAAAAGTAGCATAGAAAACATAACAGCAGATTCAATAGGAAGCCTTATACATACGACTCTAGTACTAGAACAGCATCAGCAGATTCAACAGGCACAATTACTTTAACTCATATTTAACAGTTCTCTCCTCCATCAAGATTCATGGTGGTAACACCTGTAAAATAAATGGTTAATAAAAGTCACAAGTTATAAGTTAAGTCTATCAGGAGGTCGATGCTCTCTTTGTGGGGGACGCCTAGAAATGTTGCCCTCTTCTATGGAAGGAAACTGGTGCTCGGAACAATCAGGTACCACCGATGCTTCAGAGTATGTACTCTCCATTTCGGTTGGACTTGCAGGGGTTGTTACCTCCTGGTGATGTCACAATCTGGGGCTCAAGGGGTACCCCTTTAGTATAGGGAATTCCAACAAGGCTATATGTCTGGTTTTGCTCAGTGGTAACTGCAGTATTACGTAGGTGGTCAATATGACGACACCAATATAGATGGCCTGCCACTTTTACCGTGTAACTGCATGGACCTCTTTGAGCAGTGACAATTGCTGGTAGCCATTTATTAGGCCCTCTGTAGTTCCTTGCCAAGACAGTTTGCCCAACACTAAGCTGCCGCAAGGTTCTCATCTCTCCTCCCCTGATTTTAAACTGGTGGTTTCTCACATGACGATTGAGATCTGGTTTCAGCAAGTCTAACCGAGACCTAAGATTGCGGCCCATAAATAACATTGCAGGCGTACAGCTTGTAGTTGTATGAATTGAATTCCGATAGGATAACAAAAACCTTGCCAGTTTGTGCTGCAGGGATCCACTGTCATGTGCCATCGACCGCAGTGACTGTTTCATAGTTTGTACAAATCTTTCAGCTAAACCATTTGTTGCAGGATGGTATGGATTTGAAGTAGAATGTTTAATTCCATTGCGTTTCATAAACAATTACTAACAATCTGTTCAGGTATTCCAGTTCTTGCAAACAAGGTTCTCAATATATCAATAGTATATGAAGTACTAGTAGACTTCATGCAGGAAACCTCTGGCCATTTAGAATGAGCATCCACATTAATGAAAAACATCAGTCCCAGAAATGGTCCAGCAAAATCAAAGCAGCAACTGATGTGCATAGAGTGGTGGCAGGTCAAAATAAAAGATATTCTAATCAGAATTGTGGATCTTGCTACAGGTGTGGGAAAGGATTCCATAATGCAGCAACCTGTAAATTCAAGAATGCTTACTGCAGAAAATGTAATAAAATGGGCCATATCCAAGCAGATTGCCTAAGTCACACTGATGACTTGATAAGTAGTGAGTGCCATGCTACACAACTGTTTCTTCTAAAGTATTTACAATCTAACTACCACTATAGGATTATTATCTGTGCTTCAAGGGACAGTGCAGAAAAGCTATGACAAGTATTTTAATAATGAGCAAAACAGTGTAGCCTGTCTCTGGGGCAAAAAACTCCATCCAGTACCGAGTAACAGCTTAAAGAAATGCAGTATTTTATATATAAATAACCAATACTTGCCCATGTTACCTCCCCATCCCTCTGTCCCTCCCCACTAATCAGTGAACTGTCCCCATGTTTTTTATTCCATGCAAAGTGTTTACTTTTACAAATAAAGGGGTTTTTAGTTACAAGTGTATGATCATAAAATTGCCCACGGTAAAAAGTGAACTATAATGGAAGTGCAGGGGCTTAAAAATATTTAAAAAAGTTTATTTCACAAACATTTAACTACAATTTTATGATCACAAAATTGCCAAGCCACCATACCACGGCAAGGTAAACCCCATATGGTGGAAAAATTTTTTGGCTCTGGTCATATTTTTTTAAGTGTAAAAAGGGTGCTATTATACATCTCTACTATAAAGATTACAGATCATTGTTTGTCTTAGTAGCACCCTGTACCCTAGGATCCCTACCACATTTAAACATACAGTACTATGACCAGAGCCAATTAAACCGCCTGTATGTTTTTGGAGTGTGGGAGGAAACCAATGCAGGCACAGGGGAGAATTTACAAACTCCTTGTAAATAGGGTCCCAGATGGCATTAAAGGACCCCATGCAAGTCTGCAGTGCTATCTATGCTGCCCTATTACATCTTATCTGCCTCATTTTTGTTTGAATATCACATGACACCAAGGCCAAGTTTATTTCTTACAACAAGGTTATCCTTATGAGGGACACGTTACTAAGTATCCCAAGGGAGCACGGGACACCACGTTTAAAAAATGTAAGTTACTGTATTAGGCTAAAGAGAAGCATTCAGTTAGTGTTGAGTCCATGTTTATATCTCATGTTTATTTTTCATGTGCATTTATCTCTTTGAGCAGTGCGGGTAACCCAACCTAACCTCCCAACCAACCTCCCATTCTATTGCTTTCTCCCATTCTAATTATTTCTTGTGTTGTATTTTGTTAATCTTTTTTATATTATTATTAATGGCTTATGTAGAAATAATAAATTTTTTGGTGAATCATCCTTTTTTTTTCCCGACTGCTCAGATCTGATCATTTTAAGCATATCTTTTATCTTCATACTTGGTGCTCTTTGCCTCAATCTTGCCATTACTACTTCTATTTCTAACAACAAGGTTATCCTTATGATGGACAGCATTGTACTGTATTAGGCTACAGAGAAGTATTCAGTTAGTGTTGAGTCCATGTTTATATCTGATGTTTATTTTTCATGTGCATTTATCTCTTTGAGCAGTGCAGGTAACCCAACCTAACCTCCCAACCAACCTCCCATTCTATTGCTTTCTCCCATTCTAATTATTTCTTGTGTTGTACTTTTGTTAATCTTTTTTATATTATTATTAATGGCTTATGTAGAAATAATAAATTTTTTGGTGAATCATCCTTTTTTTTCCGACTGCTCAGATCTGATCATTTTAAGCATATCTTTTATCTTCATACTTGGTGCTCTTTGCCTCAATCTTGCCATTACTACTTCTATTTCTTACAACAAGGTTATCCTTATGATGGACAGCATTGTACGTTACTAAGTATCCCAAGGGAGCACTGGACACCACGTTTAAAAAATGTAAGTTACTGTATTAGGCTACAGAGAAGCATTCAGTTAGTTGAGTCCATGTTTATATCTCATGTTTATTTCTCATGTACATTTATCTCTTTGAGCAGTGCGGGTAACCCAACCTAACCTCCCAACAACCTCCCATTCTATTGTTTTCTCCCATTCTAATTATTTCTTGTGTTGTACTTTTGTTAATCTTTTTTATATATTTTATATTATATTATTATTAATTTATTATAATATTAATGTAGAAATAATTAATTTTTTGGTGAACCATCCTTTTTTTCCGACTGCTCAGATCTGATCATTTTAAGCATATCTTTTATCTTCATACTTGGTGTTCTTTGCCTCAGTCTTGCCATTACTACTTCTCTAGGTGGAAATATATCATCCGTTGTACAATCTTCCTTTCCTTGTATTTGCTGTGCTTCTGGCTTTCTTTCTAAGGCTTTGGGATGTACCCTAGGACCTTTGCCCAATCTCAGCCTGAAACGCTTGGGGTTCCATAAAGATACAGCTTCAGGGCTGGTGTCAAACTTTCTCTTTCTTGTTTCAGGAATTGGGTTCCTGAATAGAGGGGAATCTTCATATATTGAAAATGGTGACATTCTCAGATGCTCCATTTGCTGCTGTTGAGCCATCTGCTGCTGATGTGCATTAATGGCACGTTCCCTGTCACTTAAAGCTATATATTCATGTATTCCCCTGGTTGAAGCAGAACTAATGTTTGGCACTATCCTGGTATCAGTTGCTGAAATGCCAAAAATAGTCCCAGTGTTATTGTTCTGCTGTTTAAATCCATCTTTGTTCATCACCAAAGAGCTAGTACTTGATATTGTGCTAGTATCTTTGGCTACAGTCGTTAATGGTGGAATAGGTGTCTGACTAGTGACAACACTAGTATTTACTCCACTTGAAGATATTCCAATAACTTTGGCAATTGCATCCTGGAATACTTTGTATGCATTAGCCTTTAGCTGGCTATACAAACTGGACTGTGATGTGTTCCTATTCCCAGTGTTATTGTTCTGCTGGTCAAATCTATCATTCTTCATCACCAAAGAGCTAGTACTTGGTATTGTCATAGGAGCTTTGGCTACAGTCGTTGTTGTTGGAACAGATGCCTGACTAGTGATAACGCTAGTTTTTGCTCCCATTCTAATGGGAGCTGCCTCTAATTTGCTGGCCAGGCTTGTATATGACACAGAAGTTGAGGCAATCTGTGTACCTGTCCCTGTGCCAGTGGTTGTTGAGATTCCAAGGGCTTTGGCAATAGCATCCTGGAAGACTTTGGCAGCCTGTTTCTCCTTTTGCCTCAAAATGCTTTGCTTGTCCGGAGTGCGTCTTTTTGTCTTCTTATATTTTCTCTTCTGAGCATAAGAAGAATCATTTTGTTGTGATGTTGAAGGGACCATGGTTTTTAATTTTATGGAACTAGTCTTGTCGTCTTTATCTGTTCTGTGACGTTTCTTGCTGCTAGTCTGGTCCTCAGGAGAACAAGCTCTTTTCCTCACAGAAGATGTGGTACTTGGGCCTGCAGTTGAATTGCTAGCCAAGTTTGCACTGGATGATTTTCCAGTTACAATGCCAGAGTTTGCTCCAACTGGAGCTCCACCTGGGCTAGATTCTGATGAAAAGCCAAAGGCTCTTTGAATGGCATTCTGAAATGTATTCATAGCCGTGTTTATCTGTTCTCTTAAATTTTTTCTCTTCCCCAAACATGTTTTCATCACTTGGTACTTAGTACTTGATATTGTCTTAGTAGCTTTGGCTGTTGTTGTTGGTGGAACAGATGTCTGACTAGTCATAACACTAGTGCTTGCTCCACTTATACTCGGAGTTGCCTGTAAATTGCCTACTAGGCTTGTATATGGAACAGAAGTTGAAGCAATCTGTGTACCTGTTCCTGATGTGCTAGAGGCTGTTGAGATTCCAAGGGCTTTGGCAATAGCATCCTGGAAGACTTTGGCAGCCTGTATCTCTCTTTGCCTAGAAATGCTTTGCTTATCCAAAGTGTGTTTTTTTGTCTTCTTATATTTTCTCTTCTGAGCTTGAGAAGAGTAATTTTGTTGTGATATTGAAGGGACCTTTTTTTTTAATTTTATTGAACTGCTCTTATCATCTTTATCTGTTCTGTGACGTTTCTTGCTGCTAGTCTTGTCCTCAGGAGAACGAGCTCTTTTCCTCACAGAAGAGGTGGTACTTGGGCCTACAATTGAATTGCTAGCCAAGTTTGCACTGGAACTTCCAGTTACAATGCCAGAGTATTTTATTGAACTGCTCTTATCATCTTTATCTGTTCTGTGACGTTTCTTGCTGCTAGTCTGGTCCTCAGGAGAACGAGCTCTTTTCCTCACAGAAGAGGTGGTACTTGGGCCTACAATTGGATTGCTAGCCAAGTTTGCACTGGAACTTCCAGTTACAATGCCAGAGTAGGCACTAACTGGAGCTCCACCTGGGTTAGATTCTGATGAAATGCCAAGGGCTCTTTCAATTGAATTCTGAACTGTATTCATAGCTGTTTTTATCTGTTCTCTTAAACATTTTCTCTTCTCCAAACTGTAATTAGTGGATTTTCTTGGATCCATGTCACCCATGTTAAAAGCTAGAGATGGAAAAGCTGCAAAATGATGTTAAGTAACTATAAAGTATCTAACATGCGAACCATTCCATCAGCTTGCTAAAAGGTGACTGCATCCATCGATATCCAAAAGTCAAATGACAGCTGTAGAAGCTGCGACTGCCCTTTATATAGTGGTGAAACTGGATACTGAATATGTGTCCATATATGGTCATATTTCGTACACAGCAGAACATATGTCCATATATGGTAATATGCCTTTGTAAACATTCTCACCACAGCAGATGACATGACCATATATGGGCATATGTTGTCCCACTATTCTGCTGTGGTCAGAATGTTTGCAATGACATATGACCATATATGGTCATGTGTCATTGTAAACTTTCCCATGAAAACAACAGCGGTGATGTCATTATTTTCAGCAGTGATGGCACAATACCACTGATATACATAAAAATGACTATGGAATACCAGTATAGCATATGTTTCTCACATATAGTAAAAGACTTATAACAGCACTATTTGCCTTCCAAATTGTGTATTTGATATATTATAAAATATACTATACATATATTGTACTGAGCCAGAGTTAAATAAAATGTATTTCAAACAAGCTAATTAAAATGAAACTGTTGACATAAAATGGCATTTTCTTTTAGTTAGAGAACTTTATAGTAATACTCCCCTGATGGAATACAAATTCATTCAGATTTTGCCACTATTAAACCTGAATAATCACTTCAGGAAGCTAAATTGTTTTAAAGTAAAACAATCTTTGCATATTTATATTTCTTTGTCAGGTAATGCACCAACAAACTTGTTCCACTCATCCATAAATCCTTCAAATATCTCTTGACATAATCTGGAATAGGAGCAGTTGGTTTAGTCCATTGTAATTGCTTTCCTGGGTGCAGCACATATGAGGTTAAAGGGGAACTATTGCAAAAATGAATATAAGCTTAATTACACTGAAATAAGAAGTTTTCTCATTTTAATCAATTAAAAATGCAGTGCTGTCTTTCTTCATTTTCTTCATGCAAGAGTTCTGATTTTGAATAACAGTTAAATCTGAAATATCTTATTGGGGGGCTCCTTTTGCCTAGAAGATGTATTAGAGCTCACTCTATTAAAATCACCAGAAATCCTGTCTCCATGCAGAATTTGTGCAAAAGGAGGTTATTTTGTTAGATTTTGTATGGACTGGAATCAGTTGAGTTAGCTCTAATACAACTGCCAGGAATGGGAGCCCCCTATAAGATATATTGGATCTAACTGTCAATGAAAATCAGATTGCCAACTTCATGAAGACAGAATGAAGAGAAACAGATGCTGAGAAGGGGATAGTGAAGATAAACTTGATTATTTCAGAAACAATAAAGAATTTTTAATTGATTATATTTAGGAAGTTTGTTATTTCAGTATGATTAAGCTTATAATAAAATAATAAAAACTGTTTTCATCCTGACCTTTTCATTACTGATCAAAAAAGATAGTGTAGCTACCATATGCTAGAGTTAGTAACAAAGTATGATTGTTTTATGATTATACTTCAGAAAATGCAAACTGCAAATGTAAAATTAATATCATATGGCATAGGAAAATTTAATATGTTATAGACAACATTCTTCGGAAATGTACAATATGATATTTACTGTTTAATGTTTATTAATGTCTCATATATGGCAATGTAAAACATTGTTTCAATAATAATGATTATGAAAAATAGGATAGTGTAGCATAGCATTTACCTGTCCTAATCTGATTATTTTTCTATTATGGGATTAAAAAAATTACGAATCTATTGGCCAAAATACTCTCTGCTCTTTGCAGATAATAAAATACTCTGCTGAAATATTGTTTGCATAATATTGGCATATTATATGTAAATCTAGGAATGGCCTTTAATCATGTATCCTGGATCACAAACCCTGCACCTTAGCATTAGAAATTGCAAGTTTATAATTGCAAATCAGTAAAGCTTGTAATCAGGTTTCCCACATGACTTGGGGCAACTGGGAAATTGACAATATGTCTAGCCCCATGTCAGATTTCAAAATTGAATATAAAAAAATCTGTTTGCTCTTTTGAGAAATGGATTTCAGTGCAGAATTCTGCTGGAGCAGCACTATTAACTTTTGAAAAAAATATTTTGAAAAAATGTTTTTTCCCCATGACAGTATCCCTTTATTGTGGCAGCTCATGCCATTATCTAGAACTAGAAATATGTAGATAAATATAGCTCCCTGTGCGCAATAACCTACAGTCTTATATGTTAACAACATCTTTACCCTTGACAGAATAATACTATTAGTGACCTTAGTAACTATAGTACACTGACTGAGAGGTTTATCACTCATCTTCCTCTTCAGGCCCTGTGCTTCTGTAGTATCTCACCCAGAATTCCCAGTTGCTTTGGCCAATGATTCTGGCAACTGGCTGTTTAAATTTCAACAATAAATGGAAAACTGAAAAAGTTAGTGCATTAATAAAACTAAATTCACGAAAAACAAGTTGCAAATCTTTTAAAAATAACAGATTTGTCATGCATCTGTTTTATTGATTTCCCAGTAAACTAAAGTAAATATAAAGTAAATGTTATCACTGACCATAAAGTTTATTTGTCAGGATATTTATCCATGTGTTCCAATAGCTAAGCATCAGTCTTTGCCATGGTTCCCATACCGTGTGGCTACCCTCATCTAATGGGATCTGGAGCAGTGGCCTGAAACCTAATTTGGCTAAAATTTAGGGAGAAAGACTATTTGCAGTAGCGTCACTAGAGGGGGACGGGCCCTGGTGCGTGACGCGCAGCCGGGCCCCGCCCCCCTCCGTACGGCCGCATTTTCAGTGCCGCATGGGCTGCTGGGGGGGCCTGAGGGGGTGCGGGCCCTGGCCCGCTCGCACCCCCTGCTCCCCCGGTAGTTCCGCCACTGACTATTTGCTATCTTAGATGCAGTTTGAAGGTCATTTACAGCGATATTTGTGACTTATTTGCTGATATTCTTGAAACAATCACTAATACCAATTTTTTTTCATATATCTGTAATCTTGCTATGAAAAGGGGCATGGGTCCTGATCAATGGTTTTATCTTAAAGGGGAACGTGAACCACAAAAGTCTGACATCCACTGTTTTATAGTAAATATACATGACATTTTTTAGAGTTATTCTTCACACCTGCAAGAGTAGCATTTTTACAGGAAGTCCCATTAAAAAATGCTGAACTAATCGTACATAATCGTACATAACTAAAGTTGAAATAAAGTGCTTAATTTTATTTGATTAAATACTGAGTAATGGTTTTGTTGTTCTCAGGCTCAGACTGGCCTACCCGACTAGTCATTGATGATTGATTGTAAATTACTGCTCTAGAAAAGGAGGGTGGGAGGCATATAACAATAACTCACAGACCCAAAGTCCTCTAAACATTTGGAAAAAATGCTTTAGAAATCACCCACAGCTTGTCGATCTATCTATCTATCTATCTATCTATCTATCTATCTATCTATCTATCTATCTATCTAGCTATGTAGAAAACTACAGCAGCACCAGGAATCCAATGTTTAATATGTATTTAAAGCTGTATGTATAACCAACATGATGTTTCAGTCAGTGTGAAAAAGGTCCCAATGAAGACTCAACCCCAAGAACTACCTTGCGCCTGGGTTATTACTGAAGAAGGAGTGCTGTCCGTTGGACATGCTGTATCAGTGATGGTCCTGCCATCAAGTGCTCCATTTGATTTGAACATGGTTATGTTTTGTGAGCCTTGTGGTCCTTGAGTTAGGTGCCTCTGTATTAGATTCTAATGGCAAATATAAAATCCTTATGGAATATATAGTTTTTCACAAATCAAGTCTCACACTGTATTTTCTCCTGTATTCTCAGCTGAAGTAAGAGCTACAGCCATGCTGAAAATGGTGCTCGAAAGTTTTTCTTGTGAGCCAGTACACTGGGCTCTTGGCAGAAACCAAATAAACATTTTGTGACATCAGCATTACCAAGGTTACAGAAGCATTGTTGCTCCCCCCTTGAGCTGTTACATGAGCCTCCATTTTACTGACGTGGAGGAAAAAGTGAATACCGTACATCTCAATCTAAGCACAACCTTTAGACTGTAAGCTCACAAGATCATTTACAACTTTGCTTGGGGCCAGGATGGGGCTTCCAAAGTCTGGGCAGGGAGCAGGCCTATAGCTCACTGGGTTTTTCCTCAGTTTCCCACTGGGCAAAGGACACAGAAACCCCTTTATTACAAAATGTAAAAAAAGGTTTGCCATATTCTCTCCTCTAAAATGCTTACATCTCTTTAAATTGTCCCTGAGGATTAAATATGTGCTGAGCATTCTTAGGCCACCATCTAATTTCCTTATGCGTCATATGTATCATCACAAATGCAATTCTGTGCATGCGCGATATTCCCCACTCATGTTACCATCATTTTGTGGATTGCAGAATGGCATAGAGCACATACGCTGGATTCTAACTGCAGCTAATGCGCAAAAGCTATGGTCTTGGTCTGCGCAAAGTGCTTGTGCGGCTGTGACATACATCAATCTCTTGGATTTGTATAGATTCTGTCCAAGCTGCTGTTGAAAGCATTGAAACTATACATTATCTGTAAGCATGGGCCTCCACAAATAGGGGCAAGAGTGGGAACTTGCCCCACCCTGGACTTCTTCACAATAAAGGATATTCTTTGGGTGTTCCAGTTATGGGCTATGATTAACTATTGGTGGCCCCTATGTAGACTGGCAGCCTACAAGAGACTCTGTTTGGCAGTACACCTTGTTGGGGTCCACTGGTCTGTTGTGTTAGAATAAAGAAGTGTCTGAGACTGTGAATGTGTTTGTTGTGGTAGTGTGACCTAAGAGATGTGTAAAAAGGTTTGTTTTGATTTTAATTTCTCCCCAACAGGAGATGTAAGCTCCAGGAAAGGTGTTACTAAACAGAGAAGGGGTTCTCTGGTCCTGGAAGCTGGAGTATTCTGGAAAGAACCAGCAGGCTAAATACTCCATTCCGTAAGTCCAGCTCGCATATTGGAGCTCACTTTCCACAAGAAGGCTGTGTCCTGTGGAAAGATATTTAATTCTAGTGAGAGTTTTATGAAGGTCTCTTAGAGCAGGGATGATACCTGCTTGTGTAAGGAACTCCCAAAGAGGCTGGGGGTGCTGTCTGCAACTGCAAGGAGCAGAGGGACCCGTCATCAATAACAGAGTCTGTCTGAGTGAGACATTGAGGAAAAGCCAGGAGGCTGAGCAATCCCGCAAAAGGAAGTATTGTGAATACAGGGGTGACTCCAACTTATTAGTTTTTGCTGGTAGTCCACAAATGGGCCAGTTTATTGAGGGAACTCATCAGATGTATGTAGGTAGTGCCCAGTGGACAGGATTTATTTTTATGATCTATGTTTTGTATTCTGAAATGTTCACCCCTGTGTGTAAATATGCTACCTTAAAAAAGAAAGTGGATCTCGCAAGCGCGTTTATATTTTCATATTTATATATTAGTAGTTGGTATCGGCATGCATGGTGTCCTTTCTATACTGGTATTTGGAAACATATTATAAATACTAATTATTAATATTCTAAGGCTTGCAATGAAAGCACTATGATCTTATGACCTATTTACCCCGCTCTTTGTAATTTGCATTTTCCTATGTGCTTTGCATTGCTGGATAGGATCATTCTGGCAGTGTCCTTTCAGATACAGTGTAGTTTCTGCAAATTCCATTTTTGATTAAGGGAAAAAAATCTGGGACAAAGTCAAGTGTGAATATATTACACTGTAATCATACAGTGGCATAAAATCAGAATAATTAGCTCTTTTCCAGCACTGCATAAGTATTATTTTACTTAACAAGCCCTCTGAGTGAGTAGATGATGACTGCTTTTGTGGAATCTATATATTTGAGCTGTATTTTGCTATAGAATTTCAAAGTACAGTATTAGAAATCTCTGCTGAATGATAATTGGACTTATGCAGCTATTGCTTATCTCTCTATCTATCTGGATATCAGTTTACCCAGGTCGAGCAAGGGAAAGGGGCTGCATGACAAGGGATCCCAATGACCAGCAGCCAAATTATACTGGTCTAGGTTAGAGATGTGCAGAATCACATGTAGCTGTGCTTTTATAGCCCCATCTGAGTGACTCAGGGATTTGTCAATCATCCCTGGGACTGTGCCTCTGCTTTTGGGAAAACCCCCGAGGTTAGTCAGGTTAGTCTGGTTAGTCTATGCAGAGGAAGCAACCCAGTCAACAAGTTGTGCGAGGACGCCCTGGATCTCCAAAACCAGGATTAAACTAAACCTCTACTTCCTCTGAGGCCATTTGCACTTTCTTACAATAGGGACGTGGTCATTTTTCCCATTTTCTTTACTGTACTGTATAAATATACATTTTTATTTATTTAATTCCAGTTAATAAATCTACTGGCTTGGCTGATAAAAAGTACCTAAAATTCTTATCTTTTTGGGGTTTGCATAGTAACTTATAATGTTAAATTGTATTGTGGCAAATGTAGAGAAGCCATAATGGCGGAGCTCACCCAAAGCATGTAGCATCTCCTAGCAGTTCACTGCTCTTGCGAGATTTCGCCGACTTCAGCATTTGCACAACAGATACAGATAACAGCTAAAGACACACTGAAGACGCTAATATTAATAACAATGCTGCTTTATTAAGGCACACAATGTGACATCAATTTGACAGTGGGTGACAGTAGTTGTTTTCAGACAGATCACTAGAAATAACGACTTTTTCCAATTACTTTCCATTTGTGATCTTTTTTCTAATATTGAAGTGTAAAGTGTAATTTTTCTGGGAGGGGGGTCACCGACCCCCCAAAACTTCTAAATTGATACATTTAATGGATACGGGTTTTTTTATCTTTATCCCTGCTGAGCAGAAGCCCTGGATTTCATTACAGGCAGCTGTTAGAATTGATACAATAGTTGCTAATACTCCAGAGATGCTGCTAAAAATGTATCAACTAAATATTGCAAAATTGAAACAGTTTAGAGTCTGTACCTGAATTACTGAGCTGACAGATAAATACCGGAGACACAAACACTCAACTTTAAACTGAATAAAAGTTTTGGAAGGTGAACAACTCCTTTAATAAAGCCGACTTGTTATTATTATTAGCGTCGTGTTTTTGCAAATGCTGGGGACCTAGGCTGTCTGGTACCTCTGAGACCTACAGGTTTATGGGAGCTCAGTGGGCCCAGGCAGATAGGATTTGGGGTGTAAGTGAGAGGGCATCGTAATCACCAGTTGATCACATGCTACCCAACCCATGTGATGCTTTGGGGCAACTCAGGGAGATCCATTGAAGCATCATCCATGGGGTCTGGGGATTTGGGTGCATTCAGGCTGGTGTGAGTTGTGCCTGTTGTAGAGGTGAAGCTAGAGTAGGCCTTTTTGGTTTAGCCGAGGAGTATTAGTATTTGGTATAGTCCCACTGAGTTCACCTGGTGGACGGAACTACCCCCCCCCCCCAGTTTCATCACAATAACATCCCTTATAAGGTGGGAATATTGTAAGCCATATACAAGAACATTTGACTTAACACTTTCAGATGTTGCCAGGGCAATTATACTTAAAAGTATTTATGTTAAAAGATGTTGGAGCCACTTTAGGGAGTTTAAGACCATTCCATCATTAGAATACAAATCATAGTCTTCAAATAAAAAACAGCAGAATGTATGATACCTTTGTATTGAATTTGGATTTAGAAATATAGTCTTAAGGATATATTGGCAAGATTATATTTATTAATATATACATTATAAATAAACTTGTAGCCATGTTCCTCCCATTTCTGCCCAATTCAAGTGTTCTGTTATTTATTCATAACAAAAGGGGGCCCAGGTGGAATAGTGATCCATAACAAAAGGATCATTTGAGGATTTTCCAGCAGAAACAATTATATATGTCAGTGCTTTTCACTATGTATAGCATCGATCTACTATTCTATTATGTACAGAGCAATCTATAAACTTGCACGTAACATCTTATAATTCTAAAACATTGTGTTCTAGATTTCTCCATCAATCAAACTCTTAGTAGGTAAATAGTGCTGCAAAAGGGATGCCTAATTTGAATTAAATATTTAGTTGTGTTTAGGTTCAGATAGCAAATATTGCGAATAAAATGTTGCAACATTAGAGGTAAGTATTAAATCCCAAAACATTGGCTTCAGTATTATTATAAACTGTTAGTCTGGAGAGAGAGCACATTACAGAGTAAGTTTGTTCAAACTGGTACACATTTAATTGGCCATTGGGATTAAAATTCTTATGTGTTCTGGGCCCCTATGAGAATTTATTTCAAGGTTATACTGTAATACCTATCTACATCCTAGATTTTATACATTTGGGATATTAAGGACTGTGATAATTACTGAAGGAGCAGTGGAAGGGGGGTGATAAATAAAGACAAGATCAGAATGGGTAAAACATAAAAAAAGAGTTAAAATGGCACTATACTAAACTTTTTTATGTGTAAAAGTAAAATGAAAGGGATGATTGTACATCATAAAGAATTTGGCTGGCATGGGCAGTAAACTGTGCTCTGTTTTAAAACATTTTATTCCCATAATGCTGGCTTGTGTGTCTCCCTTCCGTTATTTAAAATGTGAAAAATGAGTTGTTGCTAGCAGCATTCAGATGCGACTGAATTTGATTTTTCTACAATATCTCATCTTCTCTCTTATTACACACTTTAATGACACCCATGCAATCTGGTTTTTGACTTTTAGACAGAGACCCATTTTTTTACTGTAGCTGCAAATCATCTTGAATTGGCAAAGCCAAAGGACACTATTCTGAAGCTTCTTGAATCATCCTCTGCTTTTGATGTTGTCAGCCATTCCATTGTAATTCAAAATCTCCCTTCTGTTGTTATCTACAGTCAAGCTGCATCTCAGTACACATAACAATCTTTCGCTGTTTCCTATGCCAACAAAATCCTCTTCTTCATTTCACCTTAGTGTGGGGATGCCTTGGAGTTTTCTCCCATGGGAAACAGCTCGTCTGTTCACTTGGCTTTAAAAACAATTTGCATGCAGATTATATATGGATATATTCAGACATCCCTTTACTAAAGACTGAGTTAAAGACCCAGACCTCTATTTTCTAGCTCTCTTTCCTTGGGTGAATCAATGCTGTCTCAAATTGAACCTAAGAAAAACAGGACTAATCTTTTCACCCAAACCGAGCATTACTGAATATCGCCAGAAGAAGAGTCGATATGACGCCGGACAACTAATCTCCACGAATCTTCTTGTCTGTCTCTGCCCTTAGAAGCCTCCCCTTTTCCTCCATTTCTGTTGCCTGTCCTCTGCCTCTGTACTCATTTTGCCTATGTGTTTTTCACCACTTTCGCAGCTAACTAGGCTGAAATGGCAAATAGAATTTACAAGATGGGGTATATGCCCAAAATGTGTGACCATATAATGAATCTTTATAATAATTTACTATGAAAATACAGTAGTGTTTATTTTAGATATTTTCGATATTTGTGTACAACGTCAACGGTTCATCACCTTTAAAAATATTTAAAAATTGCACCCAGCCTACCCCTTTTGAACTGAACATATTTATAAAGATCACTATTGTGGACATACAGGTACACATGACATATGGAATGTTGCATTACAATTACTAAGCATTGCCTCTTCTATTGGAAACTTAGAATGCACATTCAATATGGTACTCTACTTTAGATTGTACTGTGCAGGTGCAAATTTGATAAATGGGCCTTCGCCATGGGTGTGTGAGAGTTTATATTCCATTTGCAATCTCCAAAATCCAAGATGCAGGCTTGCATACCTGCAGAACAGACGTTAACTTAAAAAGAACATTTTATTTCATACCTTTAAAAACACCTGACACATTTTGTACAAGACTGGAAATCTTGAGCAGATTTAAATCCCCAAAGGAACAAACATCACGTGTAGAATCACTCTCACTTGATTTTACAAGTACCTGTATAAACAATACAAAATAAAAATGCAAAAACATTACAAAATAAAGACACACTAGCCCTTCCTTACGTATTTGCTTATTAACTAAAGAAGTACATCTGTGAAAAAACCTCTGTACATCTGTACATCTCATGTATTATGAAAACTGCAGTTTGTAATACAGACAATCTGCATTTGTACTTAGATAATGTTAGATTTTTAGAATGTCACTGGACAATGTAGGTGTCTACGGCAGCTGGTCAACGGCACAGCATGAGTTAGACCAAGCGCTGACGATAAAACAGCCCATATGTAAAACCCTTCTTCATCTAAATAAACCATTTTAGTACAAATGCACTTTTTAGTAGTATGTGGTATTGGGTAATTCTAAGTAGGAAATTTCAGTTAGAGCTGCATTATTTCTGGTCAGTTGATCTCTGACTGAGCACACAGACCATCAGAAAATTGAGGTTCAAGTTAAAAGATGTAAAATAGCAATATTTAATGATATTTATATATTTCAGTTTGGTAAGATTCTTTAATCAGCCACCGAATATGAAATAAAGTATATGTTGGTTAAGTATTTATTCTGGGTGTATAGTTTTCCTTTAAGAAAGAACTGTATTAATATGATGTTCAGGTATTCTGTTTAATGATTATTGCAAACCACAATGGTTCAGCTCAGCACAGCAGATTGTTGTCATTTTTTACATGTCTCACACAATTAACTTCACATGCTTCATTAGTGTTCTAAGTTAAATGACATACATTTGATGGTCTTAAGTAACTACATGCCGTTGCTAAACACAGCAGAGTATGATCAGCACCATGTTCTTTCAAATGAATTTCTAAAATAGACCATTGCAATTAACCTTATTCTAATATAATGAAAAAGCAGTACTGTATTAGGTTTGTTAAAAGAGCCTGCAATAAATCATTTATCTTTAACTATTATTATTAAAGGTACAATGACAAGATGACAAACTATACTGTAGTTATGCTTTCCGCAGGCATATGCTAAAATGTTTGCTTAAATCTTTATCTGTGGGGTTCGTGATTACTTGTCTCCAAGGGAAGGCTTTGGAGTGGGCGTCCCCCTTGTGGGAGAAGAACTCTCCCCTTACTCACAATGTCGAGTTGTTTCTCCAGTCTTTTTGCAAGGTCTTTGATGCACCCGGCCGGGTGTCCACCGCTGCTTCCCGTTTGCTACAGATTCGCCAAGGGAGTTGCAGCGTTGGCAATCGTGAACTTCTGGCGGTCAAGTTAGCATTAGAAGAATGGAGGCATCTTCTTGAAGGTTCCGCAGTTCCTGTGACCATTTTTACAGACCATAAGAACTTGGAATACATTCAAACCCTTAAACGTCTGAACCCTAGACAGGCTTGTTGGTCCTTGTTCTTTTCACATTTTAATTTTGTCATTACTTTCCGACCTGGTTCTAGAAACAAAAAAGCAGATGCCTTATCCAGAAGTTTTTCTCCTGTGAACCCTTCTTTAAAGGACGAAGAGCCAATTATTCCGTTCGGAAAGATCGTGGCTGCTTTGTTTCCTTCTATGGGGTCTCAAATCCTGTCTGCTCAAACTTCTGCTCCAGCTGATACACCCCCTGGTGTGGCCTTTGTTCCCCCAGATCTTCGTCAATCTATTCTTCTTCAATCACACAGTTCCAAGCAGGCTGGCCATCCTGGAATCAAGAAGACTACTGAGTTATTATCCGTCTTGTTTGGTGGCCATCCCTCCGGAAAGACGTTAAAGAATTTGTTTCTTCCTGCTCCATTTGTGCCGCATCTAAAACCTGTCACACCTCCGCCAAGGGACTACTGTTACCATTACCCATTCCTTCTCGGCCTTGGACACATTTGGCCATGGACTTTATTGTGGATCTTCTTCCCTCCCGTGGTTGTACAGTCATTTGGGTGGTAATTGACAGGTTCAGCAAAATGTCTCACTTCATCCCTCTCCGTAAATTACCTTCTGCCTTGGAACTTTCAAAATTTTTCATTCAACACATTTTTCGCCTTCATGGTTTTCCTTTGGAAATAGTGTCTGACAGAGGTTCACAGTTCATTTCCAAGTTTTATGAGGTCTATAGGCAAATCTCTCAATATTTCATTACATTTTTCCTCCGCCTATCATCCTCAGTCCAACGGAGCTTCTGAACGTGTCAACCAAGCTCTTGAACAATTCCTAAGATGCCATATTTCCTTGTGCCAAGATGATTGGGCTGATTTACTTCCCTGGGCTGAATTTGCTCACAATAATTCTCTTCACGCCTCTTCAGACAGATCTCCTTTTTTTTGTGTTTATGGGCAACACCCTTTCGCTTTCCCTCAAGATGTACTCCTCTCCAATGTACCAGCTGCCAACGACCATGTTTCCCATATGTCTGCCATTTGGCAAGCCACGAAGGTCAACCTTGAGAAGAGTTCTTCCAGTCAAAAGTTTTTTGCTGATAAGAAGCGTTCACCTCCTCCACAGTATGCTCTTGGTGATAAGGTGTGGCTCTCTACTAAAAACATTCGTCTTAAAATTCCTTCTGCTAAATTAGGTCCCAATTTCCCTTTTTCCATTATTGAACTCATAAACCCTGTGGCCGTTCGTCTTCAGTTAACCCCAGAGATGAAGATTCCGAATGTCTCTCTCCTCGGCTGCTGTTGGTCATGTTTCTTCTCCGCCAGTTCCTGTATCTGTTGATGGTCATCAGGAGTTTGAAGTGGAAAAAATTTTGGATTCTCGGGTGTCCAGGGGCTCTCTTCAGTATTTGGTGGAATGGAGGGGGTTCGGCCCTGAAGAATGTTCCTGGGTCAAACATTCAGACATTCATGCTCCTCTTCTAATTCAGAGATTTCATAGAAGATTTCCTCTGAAACCCAGCCTTGGTGGTCCGGAGGCCCCCTGTGGAGGAGGGGGTACTGTAAGGCGTCCTCGGCGCGTCCAAGATGGCGGCACCCAGAAGAGGCCATGCGGCCATCAGACGCCAGCATAACGCTGGCGTTTTTACACAGCGTATTTACTTGGCGTTTTTACGCAGCGTATTATGGCGCATATTCTGACGCACATCCTGTTATGTCACATCTACCTATCCACCTATTTAAGGTCGCCAGAAGGTTCTCTCAGTGCCCGAGTATAGGTTCTTCTATCTAGAGTTCCTGGGTGTTTTCGTATGATTGATTCTTGATTCTCGACCATTGCCTGAAACCTCGACTTTGATTCTTCGCTGCCTGGACTGAACTTTGCCTGAAACCTCGACCACGAAACCTTGCTGCCTGGACCAACCTTTGCCTGAATTGACGATTCTTCTGCCTAATCCATTGTACCGCGAACTGTGTTTGCCTATTGGCTTCCTCCTTGGTCCGCACTCCAAATTGTGCCTATGGGCCCTGACACTTCATTGTCTTGACCTTCATAACAATCGAGTATCATCTTATGCCTTACCTCCCTCTGTTGGGTTTCCTCAAGGCTCTGTCCTGAGTCCTTTATTAATTTTTCTGTATTCTTCCTGCCATGGCAAACTAATAAACGTATATGGTTTCCACTACTACCTCTATACTGACGATACTCAAATCTATCTCTCCTTACCTAATCTCAACTCTTAGGTCTCTTCTTACTTGTCTGCTATCTTGACCGGGATGTCCCAAAGATGCCGTAAGTTAAACCCTTCAAAAATAGGAATGGTTCTCTTTCCATAATATGCCTGAAGTGTCTATCACAGTTAACAACTCCATTATCACCCCATCCCCCTAGGCGGGTGCTTTGTGGTTATCCTTTATTCTGCCCTGTCTTTCACTCCTTTAATCCATTCATTTTCTAAATCATGCCACTTTCACATAAGAAACATTACCCACATACTATTGTTTATCACCCAGGATGCCACCAAATATCAGACAGTGCATTTATGACTGTAACTCTCTATTAACTGACCATACCCTCCAGAGTGTATTACTTCTATGATCCATAATAAATACTGCCACTAGGCTTATACATCTTAGCAACTGCTCCTCCACACACTCTGCCAGTCCCTGCACTGGCTTCTGATACCTTTTAGAATAAAATTCAAATTAATGACCCTCACACTCAAAGCAGTTCATAAATCTGGCTCACTCTACATCTCTGAACTTATCTCCAGATACTCACCAAACCTCTCATTATGCTACTCTACTGACTTTCTCCTCAACTCACTCTCATTACCTCTTCACATACCCACATTCAAGACATAGGCTTCCCCCATTCTTTGTATTCTCTCCCAACTTTCTTCCTTCAAAAGGTATCTTACAACGCATTTCTTTAGAGAAGCTTACAATTTATCTCCATTAAGTATGCCTCATATGATCTATCTAAATAGTTAATTGGCTCTTTTCTTAGGTAGATCAAACAAACAGCCACATAGCCTATTCAAGTTTTAGAAATAATGACTTGCAATCATAATTCTGCTAATCTTCATCAGTTAGAGCAAATTAGCCAGGTAATTGTAGTTTACAAATCCTTTGATGTCATACATTCATTCGTGAATAAAGATAAGGACCTATTGGCATTACTAGTTTGATCATTTGCGTAATTTAAATATTACAAACCTAAGTCACAGGTAATGAATGACATGGATAATTACACACCAAATGTAACAAGAAGTATATCATATCTCTGGAACATTAGCTTTAAAATACAGTTTTCAACAAAAGATTTTTCAGTGTGTAGACAGTTGTCATACCATTTTCATATAGAATTACTATATAACTCATATTAACAATAACTATTGCTTTAATCACGATGAAAAATCAATGTTTTTGTTCTTGCAAGTTAGATAATTAACTTACCAGTACACAGATAACCTTCCTGCACAGAGATGTTTGCTTATCTGTAGCAAAAGACGTGGGGGTGGGGGGTTGTTTATACTATTTCTAGTTAAACTAACTCAGTTAAGTGGTAACATTTTGAGCATAAAAACAAAATCAGAATCATAAGAAAAAATTTTTTTTTCTTAAATAAAATAGGCGAAATGGATTGTCTGCAGCATAAAATGACATTGAATATAATGTCATATATTGTTCCATGTTAAGGTAAAATGTATTTGTTTTGCTCATGTTTTAAAAAAGTGTATGTAGCTGTATACTAGACAAGAGGCAGGTTGCCATGTCTTGAATATTACAAGACATCAAGAACTCCAAACTTTATCTCATACAGTTTATGTTTTCTTGCCATGGAATTACTGAAATGCTAATAATCAGATATAAAGGAAAATTTTTCAAAAGTAGACTAATTTAAAGGAGAAGGAAAGTCGTATCCCACTTGCAGGTGCCAAATGTTAGGCACTCCCAAGTGATTGTATTTACCTGACCTGACACCCAGAGCTGGTCCTCCTATCAGCAGAATTCTCACCAGGGGATGTTCCAGCAAGCACCACAGAGTGATCCTCTTCCGGCTTCTTCTTTCTTCAAATTATCCGGGGCAGACGCATACACAGTAGAACGAAATAGCCAACTATTTTGTTAAAGTTCTGTTTTTCACTCTAATGCGCTTGCGCAGCAGCGCGAATAAAGAAGAAGCTGGAATACGAACGATCCGCAGTGCCTGCTGGCAGAACCCCAAGCCAACATTTGGCACCCCCAAGTGGGTTATGACTTTCCTTCTCCTTTAAAGGGGAAGGAAACCTAGTCAGCGCAAAACCCCCACCCCCCCTCCCGTTTGTTACCCACCCTCCCTCCTCCCCCCTGGCCTACCCGTCCCGCTGGGCAAATGCCCCTAACTTGTTACTTACCCTTCTGCGCAGGTCCAGTCCAGGGAGTTCACTGACGACATCTTCTTCCACGCGATCTTCTTCCTGCTGTGAACGGCGTTTTGGCGCATGCACAGTAGGATCATTTCGCCGGTACGGATCTACTGCGCATGCGCCAAAAGTCACGCGCATGCGCAGTAGATCGTACCGGCGAAATGATCCTACTGCGCATGCGCCATTCACAGCAGGAATAAGATCGCGTGGAAGAAGATGCCGTCTATGAACTCCCTGGACTGGACCTGCGCAGAAGGAAAAGTAACAAGTTAGGGGCATTTGCCCAGCGGGACGGGTAGGCCAGGGGGGAGGAGGGAGGGTGGGCAACAAACGGGAGGGGGGTGGGGGGTTTACGCCGACTAGGTTTCCTTCCCCTTTAAAAGGAAATCAAATTAGAAACTAAATCATTAATATATATGTACATATATTTTTAGCTGTAAGATATTAAAACACACAATGTAGCAGTCAAGTTACAATATAGAACATACAATGCCTACATTTTAAAACATACCTTTTCCAGGTTTGTATAGTGAATATTGTACATATGTAGCATTCTTGTAGATTTATAGTTTTTTATTTGGTAGGCAGAATCAGCGACTCTTCCGATTCCTGGAGAAAAGTTAGTTTATCCAGCAGTTTTTCAGATATCACACAAGTCTGAAATTAAAGAAGGAAGGGGGAAAAAAAGAGGAGAAAAAACTATACTTTATCAAACCATTATAGACTGTCTCTCTAATAGTGTAATAAAACTGTGGTTCTTTGCTGGAAGAGGAAGCTCATTAGGAAATTGCCAGTGTTAATGTTAGTAGTGTTTCATTCTGGCGAAAAATGTTTCTTATTACAAATCCAGCTCCAAATGTCTACCTTTAGAAAAAATACAGGGACCGGAGTCTCGAAATAATAAATGCAATGTGCACTGCTTCTAAATTAAGATCTACAGCAAGTGCTCAACGTCAGCAAGGTGGTTGACAGCTTTTATTGTTGGGGGAGTAGTTTTTGATGTATGGTAATTGAGTGCCTTGACAGTATTTTTCACTTGTTTACAGGCCTTGCTGGCAACTGTATGTGGCTGTCAAGCTTTAAAAAACAGATGAGAAAAGAAACATTATTTCCCTGTTTGCTTATTGCTTAAACTAACTTGGAAATACAGTACATTACAGTAGAGAAAAATGCACTGACCTTTCTGACATCCCTGTTTTAAAGAATATATATATACTGTATTTGTATATGTATTTACTGTTTTTCTATCCAGCACCGACCTTCGAGGTTGTGCATCCCGCATTATTAATTTGTATATAGAAAATTCAAACATATGATCATTTAGGAGGTTTTCACAAAAGAAACAATACTTTAATAGGTCAATGTTTTGGTTACAATCATAGAGCCTTTATCAAGATACCGAAAAGTTGCTCAAATAAAATATTGTTTATTTGAGCAAATAGAATTTTTATTTTACAATTTGTGGACATCTTTTAACTAGGGGATGCACCTGAGCTACAGTATCTGATCTGTCTCTGTTGTCTTTTTAAAATCACTTAAATTAAGTGGTTATACCTTTGTAAAGCTCCCCATAGACGCGACGATTCTTATTGCTGATTTTAGCGAAGTCCGACCAATTCTTCGAAATTATCGTGCGGTTAGTGGGATTCGAACAACCGTACATCTTACGATTTGTCAGCCGACATCTGTCAGGAAATTGATCGGCCAGGTTAAAAAATCTATGTCGGTCCCAGTACAATCTATCTATGTTTGCAGGGCCAAGCAGGCAGCTCCCCTTTGTTTTCCTGGCAAATTGGTCTTTTTAGTTGATGGTAAATTCGTACGTTCGTTCCGAGAAAATCACGGTCTCACTATGAGGATCGGATCTTTTAAAAATCTCAACATCTATGGCCAGCTTAAGAGTAGAGAAGTAAGAGACAGAGACACCCAGGGTAAAATCAAGCAGGAATATGCCTGTTTTTTTATTTATTAAAAGGGGATTTTATTTCTGCGCACAAAAAGTTATGTTTCAGTTTTACACAACGCATGCAATAAATAAATAAAAATTCATGGTTTCAGAAACCAGAACAGACTCATCCAGGCCCGGATTTGTGGCGAAGTTTTAGGGGCGGCATGCCGCCCAACCGCATTAGGAACGCATCGTTCCTGTGCCGTTCCTGCACTACGCTCGTGTGGGGGGGGTGCTCGCAGGCGCTAGGACCGCAAAGCCTCGGATGGCGGGCGATAGAACCACGTGGCTTTGGGGTGCAGTGGATGCAAATCTGGCCCTGGACTCATCTGTTCATATATTTTATAAAAAACCTTCTATTGGATATGACCCAAGCTACTATTAGGGCTTGTTCCAATCCCCTGATCAAGGATCAATGGAGCAGAAACATGTAGTTCTGTAGACTATAAGGGGATTATTTATCAAAATCCGAATTTATCTCAATATATTCTGCTACAAACTCCGATCAAATCCAATCAGGTTTTTTACTCTTATTTATTATTATTTATTTATTATTATTTATTAAAATTTACTTTGCAGGTAGAAATCTGATTTTCACTATTTTTTCAGATTTTTTTTCCATACGATTTTCATGAATTTTCATGAATTTTCATGATTTTTTTTCTGAATTTTCACCCGAAAACCCAGAGCACATCAAAAAATTATTGGAACTTCTCCCATTGACTTATATGCAACCTCGACAGGTCTGAGTTGCCGGATTTTCTAATTCAGACTTTTCAATCCTCAGGGTTTAATAAATTCCGAAAAATTCATGATTTTTTAAGTCTGATTTTATAATAAAAAAACACAAATTTTTTACGATTTTTGCATTCGGAGTTCAGTAAATAACTCGCTTTATGAATGACTGAATGATGGACTTGATTCTCCAGAGTGAAATTTATGTTGATTTATAAAGTCTGGATGGTTTGACGGTACCACTACTACTGAAAAACTTTAAAGCAAACCTAGCATTGTGAGAACATCACCTAGTTTGCAAGAATACCAAATCCAGGAAAATGACAGATAGTTAACTGACTTTTTTTTTAGTTTTTCTTCTCTTCTTTTCAAACTGTTCAAGCATACCTACTACTTCTTGGGCAGAGAGCTTATTACAGCCTCTCATTCCTTCTTTCCCATTTGTTCAGTCATTAATTCCAGCAAACTGTACTGGCAGACTGAGTGAACACAGCCCCTGTTATTCTTCATATCTGCTTTGTCTCAGAGCATTCTGGGAGACATACCTGCCCTCTATATATTTGTTTGCTGACATGGGTGAATGTGTATATATTATTAAAATATATATATTGCCCTTTACAGTGTGTGCCAGATGCATCATTCAAGTCTGTTACATCCTGTTTTTGCTCATCTGTGTTTTATATCTTTAAATAGTATCTAGGCCAATTTGTTTTTGCAGCAACATATTTATTTCTCTTCCATATATATAATAATTGTGGTACCTATGCACAATAAGCAGTGATTAGAACCTAGATACTGACAGAGAGAGCTTTGATAAATGATAGAATATGCAAATATAGCAAAGCATTGGCTGCAATATGTTATGCCTTTTATTGCTATTACAGTATCTATATGCATCTCTGCTAGTATAAAATAATCTCATTTTATTTGTGTGTGTGCTTTGTATTGCATAATGTATAAAAATAGATATTAGTTTTGTTTTTTCTTTTCCAGTAGATTGGTAGACCTAAATGAATACTGCATAATGGGAATTTGAGGGCACATACACCAAAGTCATTGATGAACATGGGCACCTAAAATCTTTTGGAATAAAACATTTTCCGTAAAATATATTGCAACTGCTTATAGCTGCCACAGGGCCCCTATAGTTCTTGTGGCCCCAACAGTTGCAGGTTCTGTTTCCTCTATAGATGTTTTTCAGTAAAATGATTTGGGGATTGTAGTAGCTGTGGCTGAAAAGAAAAGCACATCTATCAATTTCAAACTTTTACCCTAGCAAAACCTACCTACCTGGCCAAAAATGTTGATACTTCTACTACTGCTTACACTTGTGCACTCATACTACACTACTGTAAATACACTTGTGCAATTGCATTTGTTTTGGCACTCTGGACAAATCAAATGTAATGGCCACAATGGTGCTAGAATTATGGGAGGGGGTTGTTGCATTGTGGTTTAAAAACATGGTACTTGCATAAGTAGATGAACCTTTAAGCCCTTAAACGGTATGTGGTGCAAGCTGCAGAAAGCCCCGTATTTAATGCTTACCCTCAGCAAACCATAAGTACAGGCCTCCAGAGCACCTTTTTTTAAAATTACAATAATAAACCTTAGGAAGATATATTCACTTCCCCATGTCAAGTTGTATTCACTTCCCCATGTTAAGTTGTACTTGTTCTCGAAGTTAAAAAACAATAATTTTTTTTTATAAAACACTGTGTTGTTATTAATTACATTACAGAGAAGAGAGAAATGTACAGAACCATAAAACTCTTAATACATGCATTAAGCAAAGCAATATAGATAATGGTTCATAAGACAACAAACATTTTTCATTATTAGAGCAAGCAGGGACATTCAGATAAGTTATCATTGGACAGAATCAAATGCTGGTCATGGAGGTGAAAATAATCAAATATATTCAGTAGTGATTTCTTAAATGTTAAAAAAAAGCACTAGTTCATTTAAAACGTTTCTGTTGGCTGTTTATTACAGTACCGTGACTTTAATGCCCATAACGAAAAGAGCATTGATAAAAAATCCAGCTGGTACGCAAAAGGGATTTTACATAGAAACTGGACTGTTGCAGGTTTTTGCGTAAAGTTTTGAAAGATATACTACATTATATATTTTTTTTAAAAGGTTTTTATTTATTGGTTTGTACAACAAGATACAGTATTTGCCATTGGGCACAATACAACATTCCTTCTTTATACTTGAGATTGAACCATCTTTATTGCATTATTCCAACAAAGCGGAGTGTATGAATGAACAAACCTTTTTTTTAACTTTTTAACAAATACACAACAAATGGGGGGGGGGAGGCCATGTAGTTTAACCAGTTCACTCAGAAGTTCCTGTCCTGGGTGCTATTTTATCGGTTATTTTGTGCTGTAGCGGAGTCCATGGTGTCTGCCCACAGGCCCCATACTTTGTTAAATTAGTCTGGACAGCCTCGACTCAAATAGGTCAGCTTATAAAGTGAGAGGGCCCTATTTATCAAAGATTTCCATCTTTTCAGGGTATGTGGGTTGGGTAGCTTCCATGACAGAATAATGGTTTTCCTAGCATAGAAGTGTCAAATAGGGAGTGTCTGTGCTTGTCTGGCACTATATGTTCCACCAGACGCAGGAGACATGCCTCTGGTGATCGCACCTTTGGCAGGTCTAGAATTTGTTCTATGAACGTTGTTACTTTTGCCCAAAATTTATCAGTTAGTGGACAAGTCCAGAAGGTATGTATGAATGTGCCCAGACTGGCTCCACATTTGAAACAAGTTTATTTGGCATAAGGCTCATTGAGTGCAACCTCGCTGGTGTGAGTTAAGCAGGGCCGGAACTAGGGGTAGGCAGAGTAGGCACGTGCCTAGGCCGCAAAGCCGGGGGGGCGCCAGGCACGCACCTCCTCTGTCGCCTACCCCCAGTCCGGTGCCCAAAATTTTACGGCTTCTTGCGCTCCTGCGCATGCGTGCGAATGTATCTCTCGGCATGCGCACATTCGCGCCAGTTCGCACATGCGCTGAAGCGCAAAAGAAGTAACAACTGCAGCTTTTCTTGCGCACGCGAGCGCCACCTTGCGCATGCGCACTTGGGCTCAGCCGGCACCGTGTCCGCAGGCTTGACTTGGGCGCCTGTGCGGCGCAGCCCTGGAGTTAAGTTCTGTGTATTGTACGGTACTGTATTAGTGTATCATTGCTACCAATTACAGAAGGTAAGTATAAGTGGATGATGTCCTCCCAGTCCTCTAGGTCTAACTGCGGCATATCAGTTACCCATTTAGTGTAGCTATGTGCAAAGGGATTTCCTCTCTGCTTGTTCAGGATAGAATAGATCTGGGAGGTTAGCCCTTCTACCTTATATTTTTGATGGATATATATTTTTTAGAAGTGAGGTGAATCTGTTTATTTTTATGCAGAAGAAAACGTAAAGCTGTGCTCTAAAAGACAAGTATTACAGAGTGAATGCCTTATGTTTTATTTGGACAGGTCCATCAAGTTCAATCCCCTCAAATTATCTCCAGGTCTTTGTCAAGAGACCAAGGTGTTTTGACTGCAGCTGTTCTTTATTAAACAGACATTTTAACCACCTACTTTCTTCTGTTTATGGCAATGGGGAACTAGATAATGAAAGTTTAGTTTTTGATGTTTTTAATTCTAATTATTTTAAATATAGGTGACTTGTTCACTCAAGGGGATGTTCAAAAGGATATATATCATTGAAAGGTAAAAAAAGAACCAGAACCTGATAGTATTCACCCCATGGTACTAAAGGAACTAATGTGGTGCCATTATTTCAAATGGTATTCTTTTCTCAGCAAGGAAACTATAGACCTATTAGTTTTACATACAGTATGTGAGAAGCTTTTGATAATGATATTAGAGGATAAGACATTGGAATACATTCCAATGCAAAATATAAGTATGTTCCAGCATGTGCAATAGATCCTGTCAGACATATTTAATTGCCTTCTACCATGTGATGAGCAGAAACCTAGACCTTGGGTTCAGTGGATGTGGTTTACTTTGACTTTGCTAGAGCATGTGAAACAGTACCCACACAGAAGGTCTGTGATTAAATTACAGAATGTTGACCTTGAACATTCTATTCATAATTGAATCGGCAGACTAGCGGGATGATAAATTATAAAGAGTGGGGATAACTGGACCATTTTCTAGTTGGACCAATGTTATTAATTGGGTGTCTTGGTGGTCTTTGTTTTGTCCTTGGCCAGTTGCTTTTCACTAATTAAATAATTGATCTTGAATAATTGTAAGTAAAAATTATACGTTGTATCTGTTTGTTTTTATTATTATTATTATTAACATGTATTTATATAGCGCCAACATATTGCGTAGCACTGTAAAGTAAATGTGATTATACAACTAAATCACATAAATTATGTACATAGAACATATGGAGTTACATACATCACAATCAATACAGGTACAAAAGGTGAGGAAGGCCCTATGCATAGGCATACACTCTAAAGGGAAGGGATTAATACACAAGGTGTGGGAGTGGGCACGATCGAATTAAGTGGGTGAGAAATGTGGTACTGTATGAGGTGTTGCGTTTGGTAGTTAAGCAGAGTGAGGGTAGGCTTCTCGAAAGAAGTGTGTTTTCAGAGATTTCTTGAAAGCAGAAAGGTTGGGAGAAAGTCGGACAGACCGTGGGAGAGAGTTCCAGAGGTTTACTGATGATACTGAATTGTGCAATGTGCAGCATCTTTCCACCTTACAGACTGATTGTCTATTGGGGGTTGGGCAGAAAAACTCACAAATAATGATCAACAATGATAACTGCAAGATTTTACATTTGGGCATAAACAACACAAATGAAAATAATAATACAAAATGTATTAACAAGTTAGGTGTGTCATAAAAATACATATAACCTTTAATAAAACAGCTTTTCAATGACATGAACAACAGATGAACTTGTGGTATTAGTAGTAAAAGTTATCATGATACTTCCCGTACTATTAGGGAATTCAGCTTACACCAGTCATTATATCTGGGGCCTTTATATCAGGTTGCTAATATCTCTATGGTCATTCTTTTGTGTATTGCAAGAGTTTAACTAAGCAGAATATTCTATGTTAGTTTGATAATTTTATTGTTTCACTGATGTCTAAGTAAACTGATAGTAAAAGAAAGTTAATGGGTAAGCTTATGGGCTGTTGCTAAGATGATCTGAATTCTGAGAGCTTCATGACTAACTAGGACTGAACCTTCCAATGCAGGTATAAGTTGGAACCTGGGAAAAAAGGAAATAGACTGGAGGGAAATGTATTCTGCCAAATAATTCCAGTAATGCAGCAGGATAAAACAGAGTATAATTCCATCCGCTCACAATGCCTTTCCATAGAAATATATCTCAAGGGTGCTTGTGAAAAAAAGAGAGGCATTGAATGTTCCTAGTAGGTCCTCAGTGTTCCAATTGGCAACTGATACGTACGTTAATATAATTCTTTAGTCATGAATGATCCTTTATGTGCTAATAATGTAATATATCTTAAAACTGTTTCAATAAAGCCTACTCCAAAATATAAGTGAGTGATACTACAGTCTTTTTCACAACTCTCTTTGCAGCAGATACAGCATATGTAATTTGTTTGTGATGTTTGTAAGCTCAAATAAGTGTAAAGGTTGTATGAAAGTAAAGTAAAAATCCATTTTATTAATCTAACACACTTAAGAAACTCTGCATAGAGTGCATCTAGTATTTGAAGCAATAAGGCTCTAATAGTTTTGAATTTTTTTGAGGGTCAGTAAGTAACATGATTTTTACTTATTAATTTCACTGACGCATTAGCTGAATTTGATTTAAATTCTGTGTTTCTATTGAAGCATTGTCTTAACAGAGGGGAACCTGCCAAACGTTTTAAACATACAGGGTACCTGTCAGGAGCGACCCAATGGCACTCCAGTCTCCGTTGTTGGCGCTTCCAAGATGGGTGCCAGTGCCTCGTCGCCAGTACGATGATGTCACAGGGTCAAGAAGATGCTGAGGGCACGGGTTCAATGCCCTATTATAGGAATTGATACTTGTGTCCCTGGGTGTTCCTTAATTCGCTCCTGATTCCTGGACTTTTGACCTTGCCTGAACTTATTGACTTTGATTCATTCCGCCTGCCTATTGATTTACTGCCTGAATTCTGACTATGACTACTCCTGATCCCTATTGGTTACTGCAAACTTGAACTTTGTCCTGAAGCTTCCTCCTTCGGCTTCTAAGCCGATAGGCCCAACAGTACCAAAAACCAAACCTTTTACTCCAGCATATAACTTGACTTCACTCATAGAATACCCCATCTACAGGCCAATAGAAAAGCAGTACATTAACTATAAAAAGTGTTTAACCAAATTACTATCCTTAGTGACCTTGCTATCAGAGATACATTCTTTCAAAAATACTTTCAAAAATGTGAGGCTTAGATGTACATGTTCCATAAAAACTTTTTCATATGATCATCTATCCGATGATGCCTGCCTATTAGAGTTCCATTGCTAGACTAAGGGTGGAATATTCATGGTTATTTCCCCTTTGCCACATGGTGGGGTTTGGGAATAGCATTTATAAACTGCATTATAAGCTGAGCCCTGCCCTTAACATTGGCATGATTAAAAAGTGTGGGAGATGTTTGCAGGAAGCCCCGGTCACTACTATACATCATCTATTTGTCACTGTGGGAATGAGGTAGTTATTGAAATCTGAGGTCTTGCCATAATGTCCTGATTTTTTTTGTCAGAACTTCTGATCATTTTTTTAATTTTGTGAATTATGAAACCGTGAAATTCCACAGAAATTAAAAATGAACCAAAGAGTCCATTCAGTAGGTCCTTCATTTTTCATTAATTTGCTGGTTTAAGAATATGATGATTTTTTTGTTGTTGTGCCACCATAAAGCCAGTTATAACGATGCACCAGTGTATCCGTTTTGGCCAGAAATACTTCATCTGAAACTTGATTTTTTACAAAAATAAAAATGCGAATTGCCACTTATATACACATGTTCTCAAACTAGGAACGATGCTGGGTGAGGTGTTCTCAGCTGTTATAGCCAGAAACAACGGCATCTGTTAACAAGATAATAAAATGTAGATTTATAAATCTATGCATGAAAATAAAAGTAGGTAATTTTTTACTTAGGAGAACATTTACTAAAGGTCGAATAAACCCTCGATATTCAACCCTTGAAGTAAAATCCTTCGACTTTGAATATCGAAGTCAAAGGATTTACCGCATTTAGTTCTATCGCACAATCGAAGTAAAAATCGCTCGATTGAACAATTAAATCGATTCGAAGGATATTAATCCATCGATCAAAGGATTTTCCTTTGATCAAAAAAAGCTTAGCAAATTTATGGGGAAGGTCCACATAGGCTAACATTGAAGCTCGGTAGGTTTAAAGTGGCGAAGTAGGTAGTTGAAGTTTTTTTTAAAGAGACAGTACTTCGACTATCGAATAGTCGAGCGATTTTTAGTTTGAATCGAAGTCGTAGTCAAAGGTCGAAGTAGCCTATTCGATGGTCGAAGTAACCAAAAAAAATTCGAAATTCAAAGTTTTTTTTACTACGAATCCTTCACTCGAGCTTAGTAAATGTGCCCCTTAGAGTAGGCTCACAAACGTGTTTTGTTTTTCTTATGTAATTATTGTCCCTGTTTTAATCTACAAGGAGTAGTGATGGGCGAATTTGCGCCGAATTTGCGAAACGGCGAAAAATTCGCAGAAACTGCATAGTTTTTTGGCGAAAATGTGCCAGCGTCCATTTTTTTTGACACCGGCGAATTTCGTCAGCAAATTTTCGCGCCTGTTTCGTGAATTTATTCGCCGGCGGTGAATCGCACGAATTCACAGCAAATTCACGCCTGTCGAATAAGTTGGCCCATCACTAATAAGGAGTTAATGTACTGGCTAATGGTGGCATTAGGGGTGCAGGAGATACAGGTTATTGTCAGTTTTACTTTAAAGTCAGAAGCTACCTAGTTTATATTGACAGTAAAAATAGCAATGCTCGGCACCACTGGTACTGGTGTTATAAACTGAAATCTGCATGAATATCTAATATGTCTGCCGGTGAAATTTCAGGAGGAGCTCTTGGGAGACATGCTAGATATTAATGTTCAAAAAAAATGGCTTATTAGCAGCTCTGCATGGGTAAATGTAAATCTGTAGAATTTCATCTTCTTCCTCGGCAGGATTTCACACCAATTTCTGGTGAATGTGTGTGTTTCTTCAGAAGTCATTTCATTATGTTTTTAACAGGAATTAAACGTCTGTTTTGACTTTGTAGGACAGGCTTCTTGTAAAATCTTGTTGAAATAAACCCTATATTTTTTCAAATGTCCCATAATGGACGTATGTACGATGAGCTGTTACGTTAGGCACTTTCTTTTCATCGTTTATTTAATTGGCTTTTGGTCAATTTACATTTAGATTTATTTACAATTATGTCATGTAATGTATATTTCAATATGCTCCATTCACTCTTTATCCCTCTCATATGTGCAAGTAGTGCAAATAACTTATTTGTAAAGATCTCCTAAAACATTTGTATCCAGTAAATCTTTTTTTGAATTTTAATTATATATATATATATATATATATATATATATATATATATATATATATATATATATATATATATACTTTATATATTTTTTAGTTCAAAATACATGTTAAATAGGAAGCCAAATATAGATATTGTAAAACTATTATACCAGTATGGGACCTGTTAACCGGAATGCTCTGGACATGGGGTTTTCTGTAATTTGGATCTCCATATCTTAAGTCAAAATTAAAAAATATATATATATATATCATATTTTTATTTATTTATTTATTTTTTTATAAGGATTAATCATATCTTAGTTTGGATCCATTCCATTGATTGATTTCTCACAGAGAAAAAGGAGACAATTTTTAACATTTTGAAATATTTTATTAAAATGGAGTATATGGGCCTTTCCGCAATTTTTCTAGCAGGTTTCTGGATAACAGATCTTTTCCTGTACCTTGTACTTGAGCCAAACTAAGATATAATTAATCCTTATTGGAAGCAAACCCCATTGGGTTTATTTAATGTTGACATGATTTTCTAGTAGACTTAGGGGCCGATTCACTAACTTCGAATGAAGGATTCGAAGTAAAAAAACTTCGAATTTCGAAGTGTTTTTTGGGCTACTTCGACCATCGAATGGGCTACTTCGACCTTCGACTTCGACTACGACTTCAAATCGAAGGATTCAAACTAAAAATCGTTCGACTATTCGACTAGTCAAAGTACTGTCTCTTTAAGAAAAAACATTTCCCCCCTCTAGTTCGCCATCTAAAACCTACCAAACTCAATGTTAGTCTATGGGGAAGGTCCCCATAGGCTTGCCTAAATTTTTTTGGTCGAAGGATTCGAAGGATTTAATCGTTCGATCAAAGGATTATTCCTTCGATCGAACAATCAAACTATTTGCACTAAAATCCTTTGACTTCCATATTCGAAGTCGAAGAATTTTAATTCCCAGTCGAATATCGAGGGTTGATTAACCCTCGATATTCGACCCTTGGTGAATCGGCCCCTACAGGTATGAAGATCCAAATTATGGAAAGATCTGTTGTCCGGAAAACCCCAGGTCCCACAAGTTCCATACATGTACTAAGATTTTTGGGTAATTTTATTTGCATTCATATGTTGATAAAAATGTAAATGTAATATTTTTTTTAAATTTTAACTTAATATTCTTTTATATTTTTAATTTTACCTCACTCCTAGGAGTATCCGTTAGCAATTGTGAAATGGTCAGAATGCTTCTGTGGCTACCCAACAGTTCAGTTCAACCTTTATGAACCCCTGGATGAATCGCTGTGTGCTGGCTACCTGAATGGCACCAATGAATCAGAGGCACTAAGGGAAGAGAATTACTGTTCTGTTTATCAAACACCTATACAAGGTAAAGGATAAAAACTGCTCATTCAAGTGATTCAGATGTTGTGCGTTGCAGTTAAATTTCACTTCACAGCAAGTTCATTAGTTTATTGAAGTGGCAAATAAAAATGTGGATTTGTGGATCTGCTGTGTGGTTATAAAAAAAACTAGCCCTGGAACTTAATGCAAAAATGAACGCAATCATTAAGGTATGAGAGAGATATTTGCAGAGATGGAACAGGTGATTATAATTGATTTATTTCCACTGGTCCCTTGTGAAAGTATATAGTATAGTATTTATATCTGACCTTCCTCAGTGACAAATAGAAGTCACATCTATTCCCCAGGGCTTTAAATTTAATAAAAGTAAAGTAAATGACATTCAATTTATAGCTTTTACTCTTGCTGCCAGCAAACTAATAAGCACCATCCCAAAAGGGCTCCATCCCCCTTCCAATTACAATAGCTTATCTGTGTGACTTTAGGGCTATAGTTCTGAGCATGATCCTACAAATCATACCTACACGTGGTACATACAGTGATCAATGATATCTTGGTACATCACCTGCTAATCAATTTGCAATAATAGAAATTAGATGATCAAATATACGTTATACCTTTGTGCTGAAAAAAAACCCTCTGTGAACTGCATAACATTATCTACACACCCAAAACTATATGGACTACACCTTCACCCCAAAGAATTTATGATACTGTAGTTTAGGATTCTTATAGCATTGTGATTGTGTGCAGTGTGTTTGCCTTTGATTATTCTACAATAAGATTGTAATATAATTGTTTTGGCATTTTTATTTTTTGGCAAACTTATTTTTTCTATTACTTTTTAATTTAATGATTTTATATTAAGGAATAAAATCAAAAGAGCTACATTTTCTTGACATTGTCAGTGTGATTACTGGGTATTTAGTGTAACGTTTATGTCAGATACTTTCATACCGTCATATGGAATTATCTTTAATTACAGTCATTAATTATTTTGTAATTTGTTTTCAGATCTCAGATTTGTTTACAGCTTTTCTTACTTCAAATTGTGCCTACTAAATGGCACTGACATTTAGACATTTGAGTACATTTTATTAAAAAAAGGCATCTAGTCTAGGCTTGGAAAATTTGCTTTTTGCCACTAGTCTACATTTCCATCCCAAGCATATTGCTGAATTGCTTGTATGCATTTACTGTACCACCTAAAGTGAGGGTATATTTGTAATGGATAATGTAGGGGGCACTGTGGAGGCAGTAGAAGGAAAGCGAGTCTTTTAGGCAAGATCTGGCTGAACCCACGGTACACAGACAGGAAAAGGACAGGAACATGAGGGCGATGAGTCAGACTGGAACAGATGTAGAGTGGAACAGGACGGAGAGGGCGACAATCAGGACTGGACTAGACAGGATGAAGAGGGCGAAGGTCAGGACAGGAACAGACTGGATGGGACAGGACGGTGTGGGCATAGATCAGATCAGGAGACAAGAGCAGACTTGAAATCGGGAGGACTGGATAGCGGGAGGACTGAATAGCAGGATGACTGCATAGTGGGAGGACCGGATAGTGGGAGGACTGCATAGCTGGAGGACCTTATAGCGGGAGGACCGGATAGCGGGAGGACTGGAGCAGAAGGAGACTGAAGTAGATAGCAGGAAATGGCCGGAGAGGGAGGAAAAGGCAGAGTGAGTCAAGGGAAGATATAGACAGGGTACAAGTCACAAAACAGAAAGCAGGAACCAGAAATTCAAGGGCAGGTCAAGGTCAAGGCAGAATAAGGTTAAGGCAGGGTCAAGTTTGGAGTGAGGAGCAGATCAAGATTCAGAATAGCAAGGCAACCTGGGTAGGGCAAGGTCAAGGCAAGGTTAAAGCAAGGAAAAATCAAGGTTTAAAGCAGGACCGGAGCAAAACTGGAAAGGGAAGGTAAGGCAGATCAACACAAGACAAGGTTCAGAGCCAGGTAGGACAAGACAGGGAAGAGTTGAGGCAAGGCAAGGAAAGGAAAGGAGGTTAGAGCAGGAACCCTTAGCTAGGGACAATGTCACTCTGCTAGTTTGGGAAGTCAATGCTCAGACAATGAGTTTTTTGAGGGCTGGCCTTAAATAGGGCAGAGTCTGCCCTAATTGGCTGACTGCGAACCAATCAGGCTGCTGCTGGGCTGGGGCTGCAAAGGCCAGGTAATATATAGTGAGCAACCGTGCAGACTGCTCACCTGGCCCAGTGGTTAAGACATTGAACCAGAAACCCAAAGGTCCCTGTCTCGAATTCCAGGAGAGCCCGACAATATTTAATTAGCAAGAAGGCAAATCCTATTTTAGTACAGGAATATAAATGTCAAGTCATTTAAAATCCTTCTTTACATATTTACTTTATAGTAAATTGAATATTGCTTGAGGACACTGTATTATGTTTTTTTTTTATGAATAAATACATATACATATAATATTTTGTATTCATCTGTATAAATCATCTCATTTTGTATTCAAAGAAAAAAATTGTATTATTACTGGTACTGTCATGCAATTATATATAAAATCCCAATACACTTGCTTTTATGATCCAGCAAATGGCAAGCTACTATATAATAGAATTTATTTGGATCTTTAAGTTACTGCTCAGATATATTTTCATTCGTAGTTGAATATTTTGTATATATACATATAATAACAGGATGTTATATACTGAGGTTTAATTTTTGTTATCCTGTATATCCATTTTTTTTCATGGTCTTATACAGCTACTGCATAGTCATAGAGCCTTCTTTTTGTTCGACAGTATATCTATTGATCTGAGAAATAACTAGATGACACATTATCACTTACAAATTTTCCAAAGATGAAATACTTATGCAGTGACACAAGCCAGAGCCACCTGAGTGAAGCTATTTAATAATTCATGCGTCCTTAGGCAGAGCTGCTTGCATACTGTATTATCATATGACTTCAGCCAAGCTCTTGTTAGATTCCTGCAGGGAGAAAGAATCAATTGAGTAATAAACAGTCTGGATGGCTCTCAGGTCTCTTGCTATTTCAACATCTTGCAGTGTAAGAAACGACTCCTTTATCTGTGATAATGCATTAATGACCCTAATGATGGTTTTCATTTTGTCTTTTATTTATAAGACTCAGAAATGTTCATTGTAACCAACATGCTGAGGCCTGTTTATCAAAATTCAAATTTGTGTAATTTTAGAGGTTTCTTTCTGCTTCAAATAATCTCACTTTTTGAAAAAAGAACTTGAATGTTCGCTTATTTATTGAAAAATCTGAATCTAAAAATCTCAATTGAATTAAATTGTGGAAGAAACTCATCATTTTTAGAATTTAGAATTTTAGGGGCCCATTTATTAAACCTCAATTTTTTTCTGGTTGAGATTTTTAGGGGTAAAACTAGAATTTTTTGTGGGGAAAAAAAACTTGACATTTTAGAGATTTATCATACCCCAAAGCTGCTAAAATTCCAAATCCGAAAATACGCCATCTCATACCTGTCAAGGTCATGTAGAAGTCAATGACATATGTCCCTGAAGTCATTTTTTGACATTGTGATTTGCGAATAAGTCTAATTTTCGCATCGAAAACTCAATAAAATCTGGTTTTCAGAGCGTCAACCGAACCATATGAATTGACGCTTTATTTCCGTGGCATTTTGTTGCTGCAATTTTTTCGAGAAAAATTATTGATAAATGAGTTCAGTTTGGGGAAGGGAGTTAGGTCGAAAAAATTGCTAAATTTGAGTTTTAGTAAATCAGCCCCTTAGAGTGTATACAAGAATAGATAAATAGACAGTGAAATGGGTACATAAAGAAAAAAAATGTTTCATTTTTATTCCATCTAGGCTCATTGGCAACTAGTCTTATCTTCTCTTGGGAAGAAGCTAGCAGCTAGAGTCTATTGCTTCTAGTTTTTATGTTCTCAGGCCTTCTGTGCCTGGGAGAACATTAGGGCGTGCCAGATGAATAGTTTATGTCCTGGGTGACTGGTCACTGGTTATGGTTTTCATTCTTTTCTTGCCTTCGTCAGTGTCAAGATAAAGTAGAGATGGAAGTTTAGTGGTAATGAGTAGTTTAACAGTTCTGAATAGAGACAGCTATGCTAACAGATGTAAAGGACATGGGTAATTTGCCTAATCATTCAATCTCCTGGTCAGGGGCGTAACTATAGAGGAAGCAGACCCTGCGGCTGCAGGGGGGCCCAAGAGTTATAGGGGCCCCATGAGGCCCTTATTCATATACAATTTCAATAAATATTGGAGAAACAAGTCAACCTCTAAACATTTTGAGGGCCTGAAAAATAATTTGCTGTGGGGACCAGTAATATCTAGTTACGCCACTGCTCCTTCATTTAAATTTAGGGGCGTTATTTATCAAGGTCAGAATTTATCTCAATATCGGCTGCTACAAACTCCAATCTAACCCGCTCGGGGTTTTAACGCTAATTTATTATTACTTTTTCCTGAAAATTTGCTTTGCAGGAAAAGCTCAGATTTTCACCCGAAAGCTCAGAAAACATTGTGAAATTGCCCGAAACCCCCAACACAACCAAAAATCAATGGGACTGTTCCCACTGACTTTTATGCAACCTCGACAGGTGAGATAAATTCTGAAAAATTTGTGATTTTATTAAAAAAATCACGAATTTTTCAGATTTCGGGGGAATTTCGAGTATTTGGAGCTTAGTAAATAACCTCCTAGGTATTTTCCTCCGAGAGTTACTCTTTAAGGAGAAAGACTACTCACAAACACATACTGTTCAGTGTTTTCATTTTCTTAGCAAGCAAGAGTAAATGTGGCTGAACCTTGAAAGACCAAAACCAAAGGGTTTTTGGGTTTCAGAGGTTATGAGTACTAGCAAGAACCATTGCTAATGACAGCTTGGCTATGTTAGTGGGAATATTTTGCAGGGGGCTACACAAAGGTGAATTTGGACACCCATTTGTCCCCCTCATCCACCACCAATTCTGTTACTTTATGTGTGATTAAGCCACAAATTGCCACTGGAATTTTATTGTAAGTCTACTGTCTTTGTTGAAAGTAATAACAATGCAAAGCATTGAGACCCTAACTGCCAGCAATATAACAATGAGATTTTTCAACCTGCCATCTATTATGGATGTTCATTATATTATTTGCCCTTTAGTAAGCTGCAAACCTGAATATTCTATTTTTAGGTGGAGTAGATGCTTTATATTTCATTGTTTTCTTGCAAATAGAACAAGGAAACGGGCAGTTCTGTTTCACTTGTAATTCCACCATTTTCTTGGATTGAGCTGTTTATACTATCGCAGTAGAATGGATTTTAGGGGTTTACAAACCAAAAGTCACTTAAATCTTCTCATTATAGATAAAAAATGTAACCTATTCCTGGAGACATTGATTTATGTATCTTCCTAGGCTTACCCACAGAAAATATTTTAAGGTGCCCTAGAGGTTCCCATTGGTGTCAGTTAATATTCAGTCTGTCTAGAATGGTGGTGGGAATGGAATTATCTTTTCACATTAAATAGGAAACACCAAGGGTTGTAATATAGTCTTTTATTCTTACTGGGTTATACCAATATTGCATACGTTACATTCTGCCAGACTGACAGAGTAACTAAAATTGGAGATAGGCAAGTATATTTGTTTAAGAGCCAAGATAAGAGATGGTACAGTGTGTGTCTTCTTGCTAATACAGAAATGCTGATCTTGTATGCACTTAAATAGGCACAAAGAAAACCTCTATATGTTTGTGATCAATAAAATATTTTTAAGATAATTATTTGTATGTTAAGAGTAAAATAGGTCATTAATCATCTATAGCTGAAGGTACATTTAGGGGCACATTCACTTAGCTCGAGTGAAGGAATAGAATAAAAAATACTTTGAATTTCGAAGTATTTTTTTGGCTACTTCGACCATCGAATTGGCTACTTCGACTGCGACTTTGAATCGAACGATTCAAACTAAAAATCATTTGACTATTCGACCATTCGATAGACGAAGTACTGTCTCTTTAAAAAAAAAAACTTTGACCCCCTACTTCGCCACCTAAAAGCTACCGAGCATCAATGTTAGCCTATGGGGAAGGTCCCCATAGGCTTTCTAGCCAATTTGTGATCGAAGGAAAATCGTTTGTTTGATTGATGGATTAAAATCCTTCGAATCGTTCGATTCGAAGGATTTAATCGTTCGATCAAAGATTATTCCTTCGATCTATCGAACAAATAGCGCCAAATCCTTCGACTTCGATATTCGAAGTCAAAGGATTTAACTTCGACAGTCGACAGTCGAATATTGAGGGTTAATTAACCCTTGATATTCGACCCTAAGTAAATGTGCCCCCTAGTATCTAATGTTAAAAAATTTATTATATAATATATTCTTCCCATTGTTATTGGGCAACTGCAAAGTGTGCACCCGGCCCACTTCTAAAACAGTAGTTTAATTTGAACAATTATAAGTGGATTTTCAAAGATAGTAACTACTACTAAACAGCAATTTTAGTACACTTGTAAAACATTTTCCTAATTATCAGGAAATTTATAGTATATTAAAGTAATGAATGTGTTATTGGAGGAGAACAACACTTTAGAAAAATGCAGGAGGTTTCAGAAAAAAATGGACAGTGAGATGATCTGCTGCTAAAAATGCCCAGCACATACTGTACATACAGTAGGCTATTATAATTGTATCATGTTTATCACTCCATAACTAACGTATTTTGGTTTTTTTTTTCAAAATGCCTCTGTTAATAGTGTTGCTCCAGCAGACTTCTGCACTGAAATCCATTTTTCAAAAGAGCAAACTGATTTTTTTTTATATTTAAGTTTGAATTCTGACTTGGGGCTAGACAGTTTCCCAGATGCCCTTAGTCATGTGCTCAGATAAACTTCAGTCACTCTTTACTGATGCACTGCAAAATTGAGTGAGATCACCTCCTCCCTTTCCCCCGGCAGCCTATCAACAGAGCAATTGGAAAGTAACCAGATAATAGCTTCTTCATTTAGATTGAGCAGGAGAAACAATAGCTTATCTGAACGCAGTTCCATTGTGAAATGCTGTTTCTAAAATAGGCAAAACTACTGGATATAATTGAATACACACCAATACAACAACTAAAAAAGATACACTTGTTGGTTCAGGAATTATTTGTAATGTCATTTAAAAATTAAAACTACACCATAAAAATCATGGCAGAATGCCTTTAAACTCAAAAGTGTCAAGATTGGACTGCCAAGTCTGATTAATTTTCTAATTACATACAAAGGAACAAATATTGCTTGTGAATATAACTGAAAATATAACTGTTTGTGATTCAAACGGTATTCCTTTTTTCAGATACCAGGTGCACAGACAGGAAATTCCTTCCAATCAAATCTAAAGTGTTTATTGCTTTATCAAGCTTCCCTGGGGCAGGAAATACATGGGTGAGGCACCTTATAGAGCACGCAACAGGATATTATACTGGAAGCTATTATTTTGATGGAACATTGTACAACAAAGGTATTTATAAATATGAACATTTGTTTGTATGTTTCATGGAAAGCTTTTCTGCTTGTTGCGTATATACAGCAATAGAAAAAGTTTATTTCAAATGATTTGTAAAATAAAGATTGGCATACACATGAGTTGGAGGCATATCTGCCCATGTATGGGCCTTCTCTGACTTCCTCCCCAGTAGTGATAGGCGAATTTGCGTAATTTCGCTTCACAGAAAAATTCTCTAATTTCCCGCAAACAGCGAAAAATTAGCGAAACGGCGCCAGCGAATTTTCACTGCCGTTTTGCAAATGTATTCGCTGGCGGCGAATCACGCGAATTCGCACCTGGTGAATAAATTCGCCCATCACTACTCCCCAGTAAATATCTGGACAACATTTGATCAGATATCTGTCAGTCGGGTTTGGAATGTATTAGCATGTTGGTGTTGTCCTCTCCTGATGGGCCTACATAGGCCCATACATGGTCTGATGAGCTGCTAAGGCTGAAAGGCACAGATCAAAGAGTTTAAATCATCCCAGGTATAGTCACCTGAAGGGGTGATTCATTTCAGTACAGAGGGTCTCAGACACTTGATGCACTTAAAGGAGTTGTTCGCCTTTGAGTTAACTTTTGCTTTGATGTAGAGAGTGATATTGTGAGACAATTTGCAATTGGTTTAAATTTTGTATTATTTGTAGTATTTGAGTTATTTAGCTTTTTATTCAGCAGCTCTCCAGTTTGCAATTTCTATAACCTACTAAAAGTTAACTTAAAGGAGAACCACCCCTTTATAGGAGAACTTAACCCTTAATTATAAAAACCCCTATCCTACATAGACCTCCTCCCTGCTCACCCCCCCCCCCAGCCTTTGGTAAATGCCCCTAAGTCTTTACTTACCTCTCTTTGCAGATTCAGTGCAGCAGAGCTCATGGGTGCCATCTTCCATCTCTTCAGTTTTTGGGTCTTCTTACGACGCTTTTGCAATTTCCACCAATTTCGTTGCATGCGCAGTTGTCAAAAACCTGAATACTGTTCCAACTGCGCATGCGCCGATACGGCACTTACTTCCCAAAGAAGACCGGAGAGAAGAAGATTGCACCCGTGAGCTCCGCTGCGCTGAATCTGCAAAGAGAGGTAAGTACAGAGTTTACCGAAGGTAACAGCTAGGCTGGGGGGGGGAGGGGGGTCTATGTAGGGTAGGGGTTATTATAATTAAGGGTTTGGTTCTCCTTTAACTTACACATCACCAGAGAGATCAGAATGCTTATACATGAAAAAGAATATTTATAAAGTTGTGTGAAAACATTAGAATACAATTTACAATCTGCACAGACAGTATAAGCCTAATGCAATTATAAAAAGCATGTATCTTGGCTTTTAAACTTCACTGGCTCTACTCTTAAAAGATTATTTTTAGTTTGAGGTTCCCCTATTTCTTTTTTCTTTTTCAAACATTACACCTGATTAACCTTACAGTTGTTTCAAAGACTTTTAGTTCAGTGTAGGTGAAGTATTAACTTTCTCAGGCATAGTGTTGTTGCAGCTGAACCATGTCTGCCTTCTTCTGGAAACCTCAAATCCCACTAGAACCCAACCAAGGCTCTTATGTTTTCATTTCTAGCTTCCTCACTTAATCTCAGTTGGACTAAGTTTGCCCTTTATTTTACCTTGTACACAAATCTATGAAAGACGGATCGCCTAACATCCGTATGTAGTGATTACACGTAGAGATCTCAAAGCAGTAAACCATGTTTACTGTCCCATTTATGTAGCAATAGGCATAGATTATTCCGTGATGCTTTTGAAACCATAGTTGAATTTGCCAAAAATTTGGTAAAAAGGGAAGTTTTGTTACCCTTCCATTGTATAATGTTTGGCATGATTTACATATGTGCTTGAGCAGGGCCCTGTTTACCTCTTGTATAGATTATTTGTTGTTTTAGCATGTAAATCTGTATGTTCAATGTAATCTAGGGATGAAAAATACTTTGGCATTTGGCATAATCACACTGAAGAATTCGGCCAAATCCTGAACCCAAGTCTACTCTGCACCACAAATTGGGGTACAAAAGAACCACATGCACATCATGGGTTTGATTCAGACAGGCACTTGTGTTAATAATAATAATAATAATAATAATAATAGTGAAAAAAGATAAGAACCTCTCTTATATATGGTTATGGCTTTCTGTTACAATAGGGGTATGGTTACAATAGGGGTACCTTACTCTCTATATTATGCCGCTGATATTTCATATTAGTGGTACTCTTTACTAAATTAAAGGGTTGTTTACCTTTAAATTCACATGTAACTTTTATTATGATGTAGAGCGTTACAGAGACAATTGTTCATTTTTTTCATTATCATGATTTTTATTATTAATATTTATTATTATTTATTATTGCGATTTGAGTTATTTTGCTTTTTTATTCAGTAGCTCTCCAGTTTGCAATTTCAGCAATCGGATTGCTAGGGTCCAAATTACCCTAGCAACCATGTATTGATTTGAATATAAATGGCATATGAATAGGAGAGGGCCTGAAAAAAGTAGCAATTGCTTTCAAAAAATGAAGGTCAATAAAAAAAACTATTTTATAGCATACTAAAACCTAAAGGTGAACCACCCTTTAATTATATACAGACTGAACTTTGTAAGCATATATATTGACAAATATTACATTTTTTTCTAGGCTTTAAAGGGGAAAAGGATCACTGGCGAAGTGGAAGGACTATATGTGTGAAGACTCATGAAAGTGGCAAGAGAGAAATAGAAATGTATGATTCCTCCATTTTACTTATCAGGAATCCTTACAAAGCTTTGATTGCAGAGTTTAACAGGAAATGTGGAGGCCATCTTGGCTATGCAACAGAGAGACACTGGAAGAGTAGAGGTAATGTACTGCTCCCAGTATTATTGCACTGCAATTTTTGGCAACTGCTTCATTTTTGCTTCAAACTAGTCACGTGAATAATAAGAGCTTTTTGATGATTCATTCAATATCTCATTCAGTTGTGCTTATGTGCATAAACACTAAACACTTACATAAACACTAAAATGAAAAATAATTATAATAATACTTTATTTTTACCCAGTACTTTGTTGCATGGTGTTATGGGGACGGGGGTGACGAACCTGGGTGGGCCTGGGGGCGGTGCCTGCTATGTAAATCCGGCCCTCCCTGCTCTAAGGTAGTTGGTAAGGACAAGCCCCCTTGCAGGCTGCCCTTCATTATTACAGCACTGACGAGTAAAGTCACTGCTATATTAGTGAAGGAAGCTACAGATCCTTTTGCTCAGTTATAGCCTGCAGCTATTTGCAAAAATTGCCTTTTTTGCATTTTGCACACGGCATTTGGGTTTGCAAATGGACCCTAATACTGTATATTCATCACAACCATATTCATTGTGTAAGAGGATATATTAGCCATTTAATTTAGGACTTTTTATGCCAGTCACATAAAAATCAGTAAATGGTTTTATGAAAATGTCTGATTTTTTTTTCTTAGTGTTCCATAGTGATAAAATATTAATGTAAATTGTGGTATGATTTTATTTTTTTACACAGCTTTATAACTATGGCCCTGTGTGTCACACATTGTTTGATACAAAATATAATGAAATAACTTGCTTTATTTAAGTTAATTAAGCAATTAACAGCTCATAATGTTCAGGGTCATGTCTAAACATGATCAACAGGCCAAGATGGCCTGTATGTTTGCAACTACTGCTAGAAGAGAAAAAAAAACCCTCAATTATGTTTAATAAGGGGAGATTACAGGTAGTGTTTGGTAGGAACAAAGACAGCTCAGCTTGCTAATTAGGTGAATGCCGGCATCAAAGCCTTGGGGGAAAACATCTCCAATCAGGAGAAGTTGCGCGTATCAATCGCTAAACAGATAAGCCACTTCGATTTGCAGCATATTATACTCTTATTTTAAATGTTACATGTTAGAAAGACAATAGTTTTTAATGCCCTTAAAACTTTACTAACAGCTACCCATAATACTGCACAAACTATCTTTATGCTATTTATTTTGATGAACGTGTATCTATTTTTTACAGAGTGGCCAGAATTTGTTAATAGTTATGCATCATGGTGGGCTTCACATGCTCTAGATTGGCTCCAGTATGGGAAGAAACTTCTTGTAGTACACTACGAAGACCTAAAGATGGACCTTATTGGTAAATTAAGAGAAATGTTGGCCTTTCTCAAAGTGCACATCAATGAAGACCGCCTGCTTTGTGTGGAAAACAACAAGGATGGAAATTTCAAACGGATAGGTTCCAGTCAGTCATCCTTGGAGCCTTTTACTCAAGAAATGAAGAATGTCATTGATGGATATATTAGGACGGTAGACAAGGCTCTTAAGGCTAGGAACTTTACAGGTTTGCCGGGAGAATACATGCCAAGATGATATCTCGTTTTTGCCTTTCATGGACTTTAAATAAAACAAAAAGCTGCAAACAAATTATCTGTGGTGGTAAGTTGGTTTTAAAGCCAAGGCAGAAACCATAGGCATCTGTGTGTATGTGTATTTTTCTTTTTTTTTTTGTACCAATGGCCGGGAGTGTTACATTTGTACATTATGTTTTTGGAGAGGTTATTTTTTTCTTCATCTTTACTGTCTTTTAGTCAATACCTTTCAGAAGTCTTTAAATCTCAGAGCTTGAAATCTGTCAGACTTGCTTCGTGTAAAAGAAATAAAGGTGGGAGCAGGATACAGCATATTTTCTTTAAAATGTTCATGTGTCTGTGTGTTTTGTTATCATGGGAGATGAGCTAACAATAAGTACTTTGTGGATCCTATCAAATGCTATGGAGATGTGCAGCTAGATTCTCGAACTGGAAAAAAATAATAAAAAAAAAAAAAAAAAAAAAAAAAGATTCTCGAACTGGGGTTTCACCCTGCCCCCAGATAGTTATTACGGCAGTAATTTACTAAACTGAATTCCATGGTGTAATGATGGATATGAAATTACATATTTTTGCTTTATACACTTTAAGGAAAATAAATAAGGATGTATAAAGAAGTTACTAATACTGCATTCAAACATTAGTCAAGGACAATAATGGATAAAATTTGATTTAACTAAATTAATAATATTGTAGAGGTTTTGCTTAATTGGGAATAGCCGAGTTATGGCAGACAGGAGACAGGGATGCCAGACGGGACTTTCTTTCTGCTCTTTATTATCCACAGTACTAGTTTCAAACAGAAAATATAACAAACACAAAATTTCTCTAGAGACGCCAATTAAACAGAAGATGGACCTTCTCTCTGCTGGAGTTTAAAGATTTTCCTTCACCTGGAAGAAAATAAGGTGCAGACCTTTTACAAATTTTCTGTCCTCTTTGTTGCAACACTGAAGAGAACCCCTGACTCAAACAACAGCCAGTACACTCTGAACAGCAGCCTTAGGGGCCGATTCACTGAATTCGAGTGAAGGGTTCGAATTGAAAAAAATTCGAATTTCGAAGTTTTTTTGGGCTACTTCGACCATCGAATGGGCTACTTCGACCTTCGACTACGACCTTCGACTTCGAATCGAACGATTCGAACTAAAAATCGTTCAACTATTCGACCATTCGATAGTCGAAGTACTGTCCCTTTAAGAAAAACTTCGACCCCCTACTTCGGCAGCTAAAAGCTACCGAAGTCAATGTTAGCATATGGGGAAGGTCCCCATAGGCTTGCCTGTGATTTTTTGATTGAAGGATTTTCCTTCGCTCGTTGGATTAAAATCCTTCGAATCGTTCGATTCGAAGGATTTAATCGTTCGATCGAACGAAAAATCCTTCGATCGAACGATCGCAGGATTTGCGCAAAATCGTTCGACTTCGATATTCGAAGTCGAACGATTTTAGTTCCCAGTCGAATATCGAGGGTTAATTAACCCTCGATATTCGACCCTTCGTGAATCGGCCCCTGAGTCAGTGTAAGCATAAATCATGAGGACTGGCTACTAAGCATTGGATCTAGGACATATCTTCCCATCTAAAGCCTTTGCATTCCAAGACCCAAAACAAAGCCTGAGGAAACATAACTTGTTTCCTCCAGAGTCCAGACCATAGGCCTTTGAGCCCCTCACTATATGTTGGTGAGAAACCTAGATAAAATATACACTCCATCCACTGTAGCTCTAAATTCAGCTACTAAAGGATTCTACTCATGGTTGTTCATAGGTGCCTTTCAGTAGCAATCATGGCTTAGATAAATAGTTGCTGTGTTATTAGGTACAAGCCCACCTTTTGCAGTCCAAAATTTACCTTTCCTTGGTAATGGACATGGTGACATGAATATAGAATTTCTGCTGTTATCAAGCACTTTTCAAGCTCATTAAGAGTGTGTTCTATATCTAGCTTAAATGGATCTAATGCTTTGGTTACAATGATATCAAGGACGTACATGAAATAGGCATTTACTGCAAGTCACAACTTAATTGGCTTCAGGCTGGGCCCTCTATTCTATAGCTCTGTGCAGTCTAAGTCTTACAATACAGTGCCTTTTCAAACCACTAATTTTTTACTATTAGGTTTTGTAAAATGATGAATAATGGTTTCCATTTTGCTAGTTAATATTCAAGTTATAAAATCAAGTATTATGAAACGTGAAATCATAGTTTTTTTTAATATGAAAGGGGAAGATCTAGCTAAAGGTGGCCATATACGGGCCGTTTGGACCGTTCCGGCAGTTTATTTGCTCAACTGGGGACCTCTGTCAAGACTAGAGATGGCGCGAACTGTTCGCCGGCGAACTTGTTCGCGCGAACATCGGGTGTTCGCGCTCGCCGGAAGTTCGCGAACGTCGCGCGACGTTCGCCATTTTGGGTTCGCCATTGTTGGCGCTTTTTTTTGCCCTCTCACCCCAGACCAGCAGGTACATGGCAGCCAATCAGGAAGCTCTCCCCTGGACCACTCCCCTTCCCTATAAAAACCGAAGCCCTGCAGCGTTTTTTTCACTCTGCCTGTGTGTGCTGAAGAGATAGTGTAGGGAGAGAGCTGCTGCCTGTTAGTGATTTCAGGGACAGTTGAAAGTTTGCTGGCTAGTAATCGTTTTGATACTGCTCTGTTATTGGAGGGACAGAAGTCTGCAGGGGTTTGAGGGACATTTAAGCTTAGGTAGCTTTGCTGGCTAGTAATCTACCTTCTACTGCAGTGCTCTGTATGTAGCTGCAGTGGGCAGCTGTCCTGCTTCTGATCTCATCTGCTGACTGCTGCAATAACAGTAGTCCTTGTAAGGACTGCTTTTATTTATTTTTTTGTTGTTTTACTACTACTACTACTACTACTACTACTACTACTACTACTATAAGAGCCCAGTGCTATTAGTCTAGCAGTGTTGGGGAGTGGGACTGGTGTGCTAATCTGCTGCTCCTAGTAGTTCAGCAGCACCAACTGTAATTTTTTTTTTTTAATATTCATTTTTTTTTTATTTTACTTTTTTTTATTTTACTACCGCTGTAGTAGTGTATAAGTTGACCTTTTAGGCATTATTTGCCCTGTAGGCATTTTTTGCCCAGTGTGTTATTCAACCAACAGCCATCTAGCTGTGTGACCTTGTTCACATTCTGTCTAAATATCCATAATATTACCGTCTCCAGAAAAAACACCGGAGTGACTTTTTTCAAGCAGCCATAATAAATTTTACGTAATCCGTATCCATCGCTGTAGTAGTGTATAAGTTGACCTTTTAGGCATTATTTGCCCTGTAGGCATTTTTTGCCCAGTGTGTTATTCAACCAACAGCCATCTAGCTGTGTGACCTTGTTCACATTCTGTCTAAATATCCATAATATTACCGTCTCCAGAAAAAACACCGGAGTGACTTTTTTCAAGCAGCCATAATAAATTTTACGTAATCCGTATCCATCGCTGTAGTAGTGTATAAGTTGACCTTTTAGGCATTATTTGCCCTGTAGGCATTTTTTGCCCAGTGTGTTATTCAACCAACAGCCATCTAGCTGTGTGACCTTGTTCACATTCTGTCTAAATATCCATAATATTACCGTCTCCAGAAAAAACACCGGAGTGACTTTTTTCAAGCAGCCATAATAAATTTTACGTAATCCGTATCCATCGCTGTAGTAGTGTATAAGTTGACCTTTTAGGCATTATTTGCCCTGTAGGCATTTTTTGCCCAGTGTGTTATTCAACCAACAGCCATCTAGCTGTGTGACCTTGTTCACATTCTGTCTAAATATCCATAATATTACCGTCTCCAGAAAAAACACCGGAGTGACTTTTTTCAAGCAGCCATAATAAATTTTACGTAATCCGTATCCATCGCTGTAGTAGTGTATAAGTTGACCTTTTAGGCATTATTTGCCCTGTAGGCATTTTTTGCCCAGTGTGTTATTCAACCAACAGCCATCTAGCTGTGTGACCTTGTTCACATTCTGTCTAAATATCCATAATATTACCGTCTCCAGAAAAAACACCGGAGTGACTTTTTTCAAGCAGCCATAATAAATTTTACGTAATCCGTATCCATCGCTGTAGTAGTGTATAAGTTGACCTTTTAGGCATTATTTGCCCTGTAGGCATTTTTTGCCCAGTGTGTTATTCAACCAACAGCCATCTAGCTGTGTGACCTTGTTCACATTCTGTCTAAATATCCATAATATTACCGTCTCCAGAAAAAACACCGGAGTGACTTTTTTCAAGCAGCCATAATATATTTTACGTAATCCGTATCCACCGCTGTAGTAGTGTATACGTTGATCTTGTGAGCATTATTTGCACAGTGTTTTCTTCAAACCGCCATCTAGCTGTGTGAGCTTGTTCACATTTTGTCTAAATATTGATAATATTATCGTCTCTAGAAAAACCACTTGAGTTACTTTTTTTCAAGCAGCATTCTTATATTTTACGTAATCCGTATCCACCGCTGTGTATACGTTGACCTTGTAGGCATTATTTGCACAGTGTTTTCTTCAAACCGCCATCTAGCTGTGTGAGCTTGTTCACATTTTGTCTAAATATTGATAATATTATCGTCTCTAGAAAAACCACTTGAGTTACTTTTTTTCAAGCAGCATTCTTATATTTTACGTAATCCGTATCCACCGCTGTGTATACGTTGACCTTGTAGGCATTATTTGCACAGTGTTTTCTTCAAACCGCCATCTAGCTGTGTGAGCTTGTTCACATTTTGTCTAAATATTGATAATATTATCGTCTCTAGAAAAACCACTTGAGTTACTTTTTTTCAAGCAGCATTCTTATATTTTACGTAATCCGTATCCACCGCTGTGTATACGTTGACCTTGTAGGCATTATTTGCACAGTGTTTTCTTCAAACCGCCATCTAGCTGTGTGTATTATCGTTTCCAGAAAAACCAACTGAGTTTTTGTTGTTGTTGTTTTTTTAAAAATAATGCCAGGCAAAGGCAGGCCGCCACACAGAGGCCGTGCTAGGGGCCGTGCTGCTATGCAATCCTGTGGCCCTAGCAAATTGCCCAGTTTTAAAAAGCCAATGACCCTGAACTCCCAAAATGCTGAAGAGGTAGTTGACTGGCTTACACAGCACACCCCATCCTCTACCGTTTCTAACTTTACCACAACATCCTCCTCATCCTCCACTGCTATGGCCACCCCACGTAACACTTCCTCCACCACCGGTGCCCCTTCTTCACTGGAGTCAGAGGAGTTATTTTCCCATGAGTTTCTTGAACTGAGTAATGCGCAACCATTATTGGCAGAAGAAGATGAAGGAGATGAGGACGTTACACCAGATTTAATTCTGGCAGAGAACACGACAGAGATGGACATAATGATGAGTGATGAGGAGGAGGTCCCCGCTGCTGCTTCCTTCTGTGATGTGTCAGAAGAAATTGATGCATCTGAGGAGAATGATGATGAGGAGATTGATGTTTTGTGGGTGCCTAGTAGAAGCGAGCAAGAGGAGGGTAGTTCAGATGGAGAGACGGAGAGTCAGAGAGGCAGTAGGAGAATAAGACTTAGAAGAAGCAGGGAGGACAGCCCGCAGGGATCAGTAGGGCAACAACATGTATCGGCACCTGTGTTCAGCCGGCCAACGCACCCGCCATTGCCGCCAATGCCGCCAACTTCTACTGTTACCGCCAGATCGCACACTTCCAAAAAGTCAGCAGTGTGGGATTTTTTTAATGTGTGTGCCTCTGACAAAAGCATTGTAATTTGCAATGAGTGCAGTCAGAAACTGAGCCTTGGTAAGCCCAACAGCCACATAGGTACAACTTCTATGCGAAGGCACATGAGCGGCAAGCACAAAGCACTTTGGGAGCAACACCTCAAAGGCAACAGGCAAACTAAAAGTCACACTCCTTCTGGTCCAGCATCTTACTGCTCTACCTCTGCTCTCCTTGACCCATCTGAACCACCCTCCACTCCGCCTTCCACCTTGACCACCTGTTCCCATTCCCAGTCATCTGCCACCAGCCAAGTTTCTGTGAAGGCCATGTTTGAGCGTAAGAAGCCAATGTCTGACTGTCACCCCCTTGCCCGGCGTCTGACAGCTGGCTTGTCTGCACTCTTAGCCCGCCAGCTTTTACCATACCAGCTGGTGGACTCTGAGGCCTTCCGCAAATTTGTAGCAATTGGGACACCGCAGTGGAAGGTACCCAGCCGCAATTTTTTTTCTAAAAAGGGAATACCACACCTGTACCAACATGTGCAGAGCCAAGTTACCGCATCTCTGTCACTTAGTGTTGGGCCAAAGGTCCATATGACTACTGACGCATGGTCCTCCAAGCATGGTCAGGGCAGGTATGTCACCTACACTGCCCACTGGGTGAACTTGGTAATGGCTGGGAATGGGAAGCAGGGAATGGGTAGCTCAACAACAACAACAACAGTGGAGTTGGTGTCACCGCCACGGATTGCACGCGGTTCTGCCACCACCTCTACTCCTCCATCGCTCTCTACCTCGTCTTCTTCCTCTTCTTCTTCTTACTCTGCTGCTGGGTCCTCCTTCTCCTCCTCCACACCTGTGCACCCCCAGCTCCCCCTAGGCTATTCGACGTGCCAGGTACGCCGTTGTCACGCTGTCTTGGGGATGACGTGCCTGGAAAGCAAAAACCATACCGGATCTGTACTCCTGTCATCTCTGCAGTCACAGGCCGATCGGTGGCTGACCCCACACCAACTGCAGATTGGAAAAGTGGTGTGTGACAATGGAAGCAATCTGTTGGCAGCGTTGAGACTGGGAAATTTAACACATGTGCCCTGCATGGCACATGTGTTAAATTTAATAGTCCAACGTTTTGTCTCCAAGTACCCAGGATTCCAGGACGTTCTCACCCAGTCCAGAAAGGTGTCGGCCCATTTCAGACGTTCCTACACAGCCATGGCACGGCTTGCTGACATTCAGCAGCGCTACAACATGCCAGTCAGGCGTTTGATTTCTGACAGCCAGACTCGCTGGAATTCAACGCTCCTTATGTTGGAACGTCTGCTGCAACAACAAAGGGCCGTCAACGAGTACCTTTTTGAACTGGGTGGTAGGACTGGATCTGCAGAGCTGGGGATTTTTTTCCCCCGTTACTGGGTGCTTATGCGCGATGCCTGCAGGCTCATGCGACCTTTTGAAGAGGTGACAAATATGGTCAGTCGCACCGAAGGCACCATCAGCGACCTAATACCCTTCGCTTTCTTCCTGGAGCGTGCCGTGCGACGAGTGACAGATGAGGCTGTAGACCAGCGTGACGAGGAGCTGGAAGCGCACGATTTATGGTCGGAATCACCAGAACGAACCCAGGCACCTGCTGCAACGCAGGGAGAGGTGCCAGAAGTGGAGTCAGAGGAGGAAGGTGGCTTTGTGGAGGAGGAGGAGGAGGACCAACAGGAGCAGGCTTCCCAGGGGGCTAGTGGTGACCTTTTGGGGACCCCTGGTCTTGTACGTGGCTGGGGGGAGGAGACCGTGGATGATGCAGTCCTTGATAATGAGGAAGCGGAGATGGATAGCTCTGCATCCAACCTTGTGAGAATGGGGTCTTTCATGCTGTCATGCCTGTTGAAGGACCCCCGTATCAAGAGGCTTAAGGAGAAGGACCTGTACTGGGTCGCAACGCTACTAGACCCTCGGTACAAGCATAAAGTGTCAGAAATGTTACCAACATACCACAAGTCCGAAAAGATGCGGCATTTACAAACCAGCCTGCAAAACATGTTGTACAATGCTTTTAAGGGTGATGTCACTTCAGGAACTCATCAACATTCCAGGGGCAGAGGTGCCAGTAATCCTGCCACGAGCACACCTGCAAGGACAAAGCCCTTTGGCCGGTCTGTAACATCAGACATGCAAATGTTTTTCTGTCCAAGGCAGCGCCACAACCCTTCTGGATCCACCCTCAAAGAACGCCTCGACCGGCAGGTAGCGGACTACCTGGCATTAACTGCAGATATCGACACTCTGAGGAGCGATGAACCCCTGGACTACTGGGTGCGCAGGCTTGATCTGTGGCCAGAGCTGTCACAATTTGCCATGAACCTCTTGTCTTGCCCAGCCTCAAGTGTGCTCTCAGAAAGGACCTTCAGTGCAGCAGGAGGGATTGTAACTGAGAAGAGAACTCGCCTAGGTCACAAAAGTGTCGATTACCTGACCTTTATTAAAATGAATGAGGGGTGGATCTCGGAGGGTTACTGCACGCCGGAAGACTTGTTCTGACTTCTATGCAGCTGTCCTTCTCTTCAAGCCTCATGACTCCACACACAGCTGTGCTTTAGCGTCCTCCTCCCTCCGCCACCGTTACAAACTAGGGTGCAAACCCTACTGGTTTAATTTTTTCTGGCCTCTGTGCTTCAGTGGCTGCAACCAAAAAAACTGGGCAAACAATGTCTACAAGGTCAACGTATGGCGAAAAATGACTATTTTCAGCATTTATATGGCATATTTTTTCTGGCAACTGTGCTTCAGTGGCTGCGTCCAAAAAAATGCATATTTTCTGCATTTATATGGCATAATTTTTCTGGCCTCTGTGCTTCAGTGGCTGCAACCAAAAAAATGCATATTTTCTGCATTTATATGGCATAATTTTTCTGGCCTCTGTGCTTCAGTGGCTGCAACCAAAAAAATGCATATTTTCTGCATTTATATGGCATAATTTTTCTGGCCTCTGTGCTTCAGTGGCTGCAACCAAAAAAATGCATATTTTGTCCATTTATATGGCATAATTTTTCTAGCCTCTGTGCTTCAGTGGCTGCAACCAAAAAAATGCATATTTTCTCCATTTATATGGCATAATTTTTCTGGCCTCTGTGCTTCAGTGGCTGCAACCAAAAAAATTTATATTTTCAGCATTTATATGGCATAATTTTTCTGTCAACTGTGCTTCAGTGGCTGCGACCAAAAAAATGCATATTTTCTGCATTTATATGGCATAATTTTTCTGGCCTCTGTGCTTCAGTGGCTGCAACCAAAAAAATTTATATTTTCAGCATTTATATGGCATAATTTTTCTGGCAACTGTGCTTCAGTGGCTGCGACCAAAAAAATGACTGTTTTCAGCATTTATATGGCATATTTTTTCTGGCCTCTGTGCTTCAGTGGCTGCGGCCAAAAAAACTGGGCAAACAATGCCTACAAGGTCAACGACGTTGACCTTGTAGGCATTGTTTGCCCAGTTTTTTTGGCCGCAGCCACTGAAGCACAGAGGCCAGAAAAAATATGCCACATAAATGCTGAAAATAGTCATTTTTTGCCATACGTTGACTCAACGTATATGGCAAAAAATGACTATTTTCAGCATTTATATGGCATATTTTTTCTGGCAACTGTGCTTCAGTGGCTGCAACCAAAAAAACTGGGCAAACAATGTCTACAAGGTCAACGTATGGCGAAAAATTACTATTTTCAGCATTTATATGGCATATTTTTTCTGGCAACTGTGCTTCAGTGGCTGCGTCCAAAAAAACTGGGCAAACAATGTCTACAAGGTCAACGTATGGCGAAAAATTACTATTTTCAGCATTTATATGGCATATTTTTTCTGGCATCTGTGCTTCAGTGGCTGCGTCCAAAAAAACTGGGCAAACAATGCCTACAAGGTCAATGTATGGCAGTTGTTTAAAGAGAACAGTAGATTACTAGCCAGCAAAGCTACCTAAGCTAAAATGTCCCTCAAATCCCTGCAGACTTCTGTCCCTCCAATACAGAGCAGTATCAAGCAGATTACTAGCCAGCAAACTTACTATCATCTGTCCCTGAAATCACTAACAGCTCTCCCCCTACACTATCTCTTCCAAGCACACACAGGCAGATTTTTCAGATAAATTTTTGCCCTTGATCCCCCTCTGGCATGCCACTGTCCAGGTCGTTGCACCCTTTAAACAACTTTAAAATCATTTTTCTGGCCAGAAATGTCTTTTTTAGATGTTAAAGTTCGCCTTCCCATTGAAGTCTATGGGGTTCGCGAACCGTTCGCGAACCGCTCGCATTTTTGCGCAAGTTCGCGAATATGTTCGCGAACTTTTTTTCCGACGTTCGCTACATCCCTAGTCAAGACCACCTTACCGGTGTCTGACCAAAATTGGGTGATTGGGCAGGTTTGATTTTCCTGACGGATTGGGGACCACAACAACTATTCGAAGGGTTCCTCAATTCAACTGCTCGTATTCCCATCGCTGAAATTTGGTAGAAGGGCCAACAATTGTATTAAAGCCTGATATTGTCCACCTTAGATGGGCATATCGGGGGCAAGGTTTGCTGTTTTGATAATCTTTTCAAAGGAGTGGATCTTATAGGGGCCTATTTATCAATATGTGAGTTTAGAGCTTAATAAATAAAAACTCACCCAAGTTCAATTCATTCCTATAGGATCTGTATTTATCAAATGGTACGTTCTATCACCCATTGATAAATACAGTTCTAAAAATGAATAGAACGTCGGCGAGTTATTATTTATTAAGCTCTAACATTTTGATAAACCTACCCTATAGTGTATGTTTAAAAGCAAACATCTGATTTTTGCTGTGAGTTTCTAGAACATAAACTGGCAACTTTTATTATCTCCTGTACCTGAGAAGTCTCACCATATCACAGCTAAACAGAATATTGTGACACATCTTTCATTACGTGAATGCCGTAACATGGTGGGGCAGATTTAGCAAGGGTCGAATTTTGAAGTAATGGGAGTTTTTCTGAACTCCCGTAACTTCGAAATTCAAATGAAAAAATGAAATTTATCAAAAAATCGAAGTCTTGCGGTGAATAGGTCCATTGTCGACCGAATTTGAATCATACGAATCAAAGTAACAACGCATTTGATCGAATTTGATTTGAAGTTTTTCCAAAAAAAAACTTAAATTTTGTAAAAGTCCACCAATTGTCTCAAAATTTTTAAAGAGACAATATATGATACATTTCGATATTCAGATTTTTTTCAAATTTGAATTGAATTTTGACTATTCCCTAGTCAAAGTACACAAAAATTAGCTCTAAATTCGCATTTTTTTTAATTCGAATTTTCACTTCAACCTCTAATAAATCTGCCCCGTGTGTCACTTGAGCCATGTGATGTCAAAACAGCTTGCTCCATCTGTACGTAGAATTGCAAGATGATTAGTCATAAATTTGGTCTTTTTTTTCTGGTCCTATTGTTCTATTCATTGTAGTTCCAATGCAGTACATAGTTGCGATGCTGTTTTCTGTTTTATTCGCCTTTCCTTGTTTCCAGTTTGTAGTATTCCCATTTAGATAAAATAAAAAACAATTTAGTCTTTTGTAAAAGTCGATACAGGTATGGGACCTGTTATCTGGAAGGCTCAGGATCTAGGGTTTTCTGGATAAGGCTCTTTCTGTAATTTGGGTCACCATACTGTACTTGTATTCTACTTATACAAAATTTTAACATTAAGGGGCCCATTCACTAAGTTCGAGTGAAGGAATAGAGGAAAAATAGTTCGAATTTTGAATGTTTTTTTGGCTACTTCGACCATCGAATTGGCTACTTTTACCTTCGACTTCGAATCGAATGATTCGAACTAAAAATCGTTCGACTATTCGATAATCTAAGTACTGTCTCTTTAAAAATTTCTTTGACACCCTAGTTCGCCACCTAAAACCTACCGAGGCCAATGTTAACCTATGGGGAAGGTCTCCATAGGCTTGCTAACAATTTTTTGATCGAACGATAATCCTTCGATCGATGGATTAAAATCCTTCGAATCGTTCAAGAATGATTATTCCTTCAATCGTTAAATCGAACGAATTGCGCAAAATCCTTCGACTTCGATATTCAAAGTCAAAGGATTTTAATTCGGCAGTCGAATACCGAGGGTTAATTAACTCTCGATATTCGACCGTTGATACAGCTGCCCCTAGATAAACCCAATAGGCTGGTTTTGCCTCCAACGAGGATTAATTATATCTTAGTTTGGATCAAGCTCAATGTACTGTTTTATTATTATAGAGAAAAAGGGGTAAAAAAAACTATTTGTTTAAAATGGAGTCTAGGGAGCTTTGTGGATAAGGGGTTTTCGGATAACATATCCTGACGTTTTTCCACAGATTAAAAGTATGAATCTTACTGCTCTATGGATATTCATATCTATCAGATTCATAATAGATTCAAATATATGCAAATGCATTCACTAAGCAAACCATAAAAACATTACAACACAGGTTGCAAGGTTAATGTAGCACATTTGCAGCTATTACACAGTGACTGTTCATTGCTCTTTCTCTCTTTGAAATCTTCGCCGTATTGTCTAGATGTAGCGATCGCTATAACGTGGCCAGTCATTTCATGTCTGAAAGGATAAACAACTTAATAATCCTTGAGAAACATTTTTGAAGCTAAACTTCAAAAGACAATCAAGGTATAGAACACTGTGTTACTTTCGAAACGTAAGAGGCCCCTTATTATCCCTGTGACACTAGCATAATACTCAGCAAACACAGAATACATTATCCCCGTAAAATGATACAAATGAAGCCTGGACTATTAAGGATGTCTAATTAATATTTGAGTTTGTTCAAGGTTAACACAAGGTGCGCTATAAATATTCCACATTTTACGGCACAGATCTTGTTTCCCCACTGGATGCTGACTTCCAACTCCCAGTAGGCCTTAGCCTTTCTGTAGTTGAGCAGCAATGGAACGTATGCAGACATCCCTCTGAAATAAATAAAAGCTGGGGGCAAATAAGATATGTCAGTCTTAATTAATCGGAGAATTACAAAACGACTGTGCCTGCTATCCAACCTTATAATATAGACACGTGGCATTTGAGAATGTATCTTGTTGAATCCCAAAGGCAAGTGAACCCATAAGTGTTGGTTAAATATTACTTGTTTTTTTAATTATGCAAATTTTTGTTACTGGAGCTTTTCTTTAAGCTAATGACCCATGAATGACTTTTCCCTGGTGTTTGAACTTTAGCAGCGAGGTCCTGGGGACTTGTTCACTATTTACACCCTCAATCCTTGTTTTACTTGTAAATAAAAGAAAAAAATCCATTTCTATGGAGGAATGCTTTACTGTTTAACTGTTGCAGTGCAGTATGTTTCACCTGTTTAAGGCTAGCAGGAAATCACATGCTAATATTCACATATGTATATGTATATAATAATAGCCATCATGCTGCCGCGCCCCACAAATAATCCGAACCACTCAGTTCTGCGTCCGTTTCCGGCCGTACGGAGGGGGGGTGGGGCCCGACTGCACGTCCCGCGCCAGGGCCCGCCCCCCTCTAGTTACGCCGCTGTGGACAAGATTCAATTTGAGATGCAATTCAGTTCAGAAAAACTTCTCATGGTTTATCATGTGAAAACTCTATTGAAGTCTATGGGGAAAAAAAAGTGTTTTCTCCTCGCATTGAATCTCGTCCATGACTTCACACGATAATCAATTCACTGAATTGAATCTGGCCTAAAATGTGTTACACGCATGCAGTTGACAACTGTTTGAATTCTGTACCATTACCACTGGCACAGTTAAAGTGGTATATATATATATATATATATATATATATATATATATATATAGTGCAGAGGAATCTTGTATTTGTCTATATATATATATATATATATATATATATATATATATATATATATATATAATACACAAAAGCCATGAATATCTTATAAATGATATCCTTATAAAACGGTGACTAGTGATGTCATCAGTTATAAACGGTGAGTCGTGATGTCATTTTGGTCACATGACTCACTAAAACTTGTGTATTATAATAAATAAAGTACCCCTTGTTGGAAAATATGAGGATATTGGAAGTCATTTGGCCTTGTGTTTTTATATGGTCATAAAACTCCTCTGTAACTAGGGATGCACCGAATCCACTATTTTGGATTTGGCCAAACCCCCGAATCCTTTGTGAAGATGCGGCCGAATACCGAATCCAAACTCTAATTTGCATATACAAATTAGGGGTGGGAAGGGGAAAACATTTTTTACTTCCTTGTTTTCTGACAAAATGTCATGCAATTTCCCTCCTATATAGATATATATATATATATATATATATATATTTTACAATAGGGGGTACTTTATTCATTATATAAAATTGCCTGGGTGCCAGAATCAGAAAACTATATACAGGTCTTGCAAAGTGAAAAAAAAGTTGAACCAAAATTTCAGTCTCAGCAAACACCTTTTCGTGAAAAGTTTCTGCTGAGAAAGGGGTGGATACGTCCAAAACATTAATGCTGCTGATGTGACTTTTGGCAATTTTTCTAATAAATATCTTTCAAAGGAGTAGAGCTGCGCACCATATGAACTGCACTCCTGCATTCCATCACAGGATAAAGCAGAATGAAACACAGCTTGTTCTTCCGTACTGCATATAGAACATTCAGAACTATTCAGAACATTGAAACTACTTACAAAAGGAATGCTTTTAATACAGAAGATGAAGCTGCTCAAACATTTGTCCATATCAGAAATGATATAAATAGATACTGTAAATACAATAATGCACTGTATGGTTCTGCTGCAGAACATAGTTTACCTTTACCTTTCTTTAGGCATCATTTTTCCAGGATTTCTACAGTATTCAGACTTGAAAACGTACATTTTTTAATATTCTTATTGACGATATAACTGACCACTAGATCATTTTTATGTATGTATAAGTATCAGTAAATGGGCTTAGCAATAGAAAATAGTCATACTATTTCTTTTCGTCAGAAGAATCCTGGGGCATTAAACTATACCACAATAGTAAAGATGAGGCCCCATGTAAATAATCCTTGCAGTATTCCACCACATTGGTCTTCAGTAATCGGGTATGGACTGAGAATCAAAATAGTCCCTGGGATTACATGTACACAGAGGCCCAAACAGCCCAATATATACTTTATAGATATATAGTGACTTTTTATTGTGTCTTACAGCAGCCCCTCTAGTATTTGCCAGTCCAGGATGAATAAGGGTAAGTAAAGACTGCTTTTTGTGGTCTTTTGGCTCCACCAATGAAGGTTGTGGATTCCAAAAGCAATGTCATGGGCATGATACCAATTTATTTCTAATGAATAACATCAGGAAATTAAAACTGGGAATGTTAGTCCTCCACCATCAGGGTTGTATTTTCAAAGTTTCTCAATAAAACCAGCTGCCAGAAAATGCTAAATAATCCACCACGTGTAAATCTGGCTTCACGTTCATTGTTCCTGCAATTAGAGATGGAAGCATAAAGCACATATTTTCTAGCACTGAATAAGCATGACCTTTATCCCCCATTTTTAATATAGTAATAGTATTACTGTATATAATAAAGCCCACATGACATAATAATCTCGGTGTAAGATATCAGCTAGATACTGATACTCATATTGTTCTGCTAATCAGCATTCTCACTAGTCTATTTTCTTGCATGAGGTTTTAGTCTCTATAGCGAGCTCAGGAGTGCAGTGGGGCAGCTTTATGGTTGGGTTTAGATTCCCTTTAACAATGATAATTAAATGTGGCCATTGTTTTCAATGGTTTATTTATTTGAAAGGGAAAATACATCTGCTTATATTATGGGTTTTTTTTTAAGTAAATATTTTTTATCTGTATATGTGTGATCTTTTACATAAGGGAGAGCAAGCATGATTGCAACTGTTTTCAAGTTTACCTTATACAGGTATGGGATATGTTATCCAGAATGCTCTGGGGGGGTTTTGCAGATAACAGATCTTTCCGTAATTTGAATTGTCATACCTTAAGTCTACTAGAAAATGATGGAAACATTAAATAAACCCAATAGGCTGGTTTTGCTCCCAATAAGGGTTAATAATATGCTTGTTTGGATCAAGTACAAGGTATTGTTTTATTATTACGGAGAAAATGGGAAATCATATTTAAAAATATGAATAAAATTGGATAAAATGGAGTCTATTGGAGGCGGCTTTCTGGATAATGGGTTTCCAGATAACAGGTACCATACCTGTACAGAGACCTGAACAAAAATGTATCTAAATTGCCCAGTTTTAAGAAAATGGTAAGTAGTAGTTTAGGGAATAGTGGAATAACACCCTTTGCACATATGAATGCCCTTGTTAAAAAGCAATTAAAGGCGTGCATACTACGAATTTCATTTTATACAGTAATCAATCATTGTTTAATATAATGGCTTTTAGAAGGGCCATTGGCCTATTAAATGCCATTATATGAAACTAAAATGTGCCCTCTGGCTTTTTCAAATTCTTAGTTTGAGATATAACGGTTAGTGATGGGTGAATTTGTCAAAGCAAAATTCGCAAAATGGGTGAAAAATTTGTGAAACGGCAGTTTTGATGCCTGAAACAATTCGCTAGTAGCAAAATGGGTGACGTGGTCAATGGGCGTCCGGTTATCGTCGCCGGCTTAAAAACTGACGCAGACATTGAAACCGGCGCCAACATTTTTTTGCGGCAAATTCGCTAATTTATTTGCGACAGCGAAATGGCTAAATTCGCTGCGAATAGGCGTCTGCCAAATAAATTCGTCCATCACTATATATCAGTTGCACAGGATTGTGGGGGTAGTAAAACAGGGCACCCAGGAATCAAAAATAAGCAGATTTTAATCATACTTTTACTGCTGAAATGAAGAAATTGAATGAGACTGATGCACTGTTTATGGGCAATTATGCATGAAATACTCTTGCTTTAGTATATAATTGTTTTCAGGAATGAGTAGGGGGTTATTATCAGAATACCTGTACATGTGTTTGACTGGAGGGGGGGGGTCTGGAACTCACTGGGGCTGCCAACTCAAGACCCCCCCATCGTGAACTCTCCTCTTCATAAAAGCACCCTCATGTGTATCTAATCCTGTGTGCTCACAGCAAAATCATCTTGGAGCCCAGATCCCGGGCAAGGTAGCCAGCCCAGTCTAACCCTGATTCAGTGAGCATGTCATTTATGCAACTGACTTTTAGGGGATTATTTATCAAAATCCAAATTTTTCTAATGTTTTATATAAAAAAATGCCCAAACAAACTAGAATCCACGATTTAGCCTTATTTATTACAAAAAAACCCCAAAAAAAAAATCAGATGGGGAAAACCCAAAATTTTTTCTGATTGTCGCACGAAAACTGCAACTTTTTCAGATTATCGCATGAAAAATCGGAATTTTTCTGATTTGATGCCTGAAAAGTCTGAAATTTTCATGAAATCAGCGGAAAAGCCTGAAATGTTCGCAATATCGTACCAAACCCAGTGCAGACCACCATATCTTCAAACTACAAAAAGGACCACTGTCATTAACTTTTACAGAACTTCGACAGGTTGAAGATGGAGTATTTTCGAATTCTGACTTTTTGCATCCTGGAGGTATAGTAAAAAAAAACTCACATTTTTTAAGTCTTTGGCATTCTGACTTTAATAAATAACCCCCATAATGTAACTATTGTAAGCACCTCCACCCCGGGGGCCCCCGAAACCCAGTGGACCCCCAATGATCCAGTCTGACCTTTATTTATACAGTTATAAGTATAAAACTATGCAAGGCTATTTTTTCATGGAAGGTTTCAGGAATCAGCATTGCATTTAGATGTACCTGCAATACAGCTGCTTATAGTTTAAATATTTAATATAAATGTATTGTATAAGAGATGTATACAATATATACTGAAACCTGTGTTCTTTGAAACAAATGTAATGTGTTTGAGCATACCATTTTTGGTATTTTACATCATTTACATCTTTTACCTGACAGTAGCGGTAATTTACTAACGATTCCAAGACAAATTGCAGTTGATCAATTCAGTTATATTATGTATTCAATCAGCGTGTTTAAATGTAACCTGAAGTGAGGCTTTAGCGGAGAGGAATTGTATTGTACCATGCAATATAATTGATCTATAGCATCAGCATCCACTGTAGAATGAACACTAAAGGTATTTTTCAGCAATATTTTAATTATTTAGAGTGCTTCATCTGTATAATAATGTGTTTTTGATTGAGTGTAATGTCATGTGTTGCTACAATTGCAGAACACAGGAGTTATTCTGTATAGTAATTTAGCAGAACTACTAGAATGAACAATGTTTAAAATTAATCGTTTTTCTGATACTCTTTCTTGGGATATTTGACCGAACACCATGATCATTTCACAATGGACAAAGTGCTTTGTAGGGATCACCCACATAGGGAAGGATGATCAAAGCTTGCTTGGAAAATAGCCGGCGAATATATTTGTGAAATTCCCACAAAAATTTGCAGACGAAAATCAAAATTGCTGTGCATCAACACTATTAGAACGCCCATTGACTTTAACATCAACATTGGCGTCGAAATTTACGAGAGTGGATTTTCGTACAAGCGTCCAAAATTTACGTGGGTGTCAATTTTCAAGTATCACTAATTTTTCAGCGAAGCAAAACGGTTGAAATTTGCCCACTGTTAAGGACTGCATAGTAGTGATAGGCGAATTTATTCGCCAAGCGAGAATTCCTGCGATTAAAAAAACGATACGCTGGCACTGTTTGGCGAATATTGCACCACTTTCGGGAATTTTTCGGCGAAATGCCCCAAATTCACCCATCACTACTGCATAGTCTAATGTTATAGGGAATACGCTTCACCCATTCAACACTATTAATTACAAGCTACCAAGGAATTTATATTAATAGATATAGTTCACACTTCTTAAAAGGGTGGTTCACCTTTGAGTTAACTTTTAGTATAATATAGAGAGTGATATTCTGAGAAAATTTTACAATTGGTTTTCAGTGTTTATTATTTGAGGTTTTTGAATTATTTTGCTTTTTTTCAGCAGCTCTCTTATTTGCAATTTCAGGAATCTGGTTGCTAGGGCCCAAATTACCCTAGCAATTTGTGACGACCCCTAAGTTTAGCTTCTCAACAGCTGCTCAGAGCCCACTGAGCATGTGAGTGTCACAGACACTTTCTAAGATGGTGACCCCCTGTGACAAGTTTGAAGTCCTGGATCATTGCTGCTATTGAGAAGCTGAAACTTTAGGCCGGTGCAATAAGTTCTGTATATAAAATATGGCATTTTTAGCTGTATTTATTTTAAGGGTTTAATTCTCCTTTAAGTTAACTTTTAATGTTATAGTATTGCCAATTCTAATCAATTTTTAATATGGTCTTCGTTAGTTTTTAGTTTTTTTTATAGTTTTTGACTTATTTGCCTTCTTCTTCTGACTCTTTCCAGCTTTCAAATGGGGGTCACTGGCCACATCTAAAAACAAATGCTCTGTAAGGCTACACATTGATTTCTATAACTACTTTGTATTACTCGCCTTTCCATTCCGGCTCCCTCCTATTCATATTCCAGTCTCTTATAGTGATGGGCGAATTTATTTGGCAGGCGTGAATTTGCGGCGAATTTGCGCGATTCACCGCCGGTGAATAAATTCGTGAAACGGCCGCGAAAAACCCTTTTTTTGGATGCCCGCGAAAAAAAACTGACACGGGCATCAAAAAAAAAAAAACAGACGCCGGCATAAAAAATGGACGCCGGCGTCAAAAACGAGATGCTGGTGCCGTTTCGCAAATTTTTCGCCGTTTTGTGAATTTCGTGAAACGGCGCAAATTCGCCCATCACTAGTCTCTTATTCATATCAAAGCATGGTTGCTAGGGTAATTTGAACCTCAGCAACCAGATTTCTGAAATGACAAACTGGAGAGCTGCTGAATAAAAAGCTTAATAATTAATAATAATTTATCCACATATTACTGGGTTTAGTATAGAAAATACATATTGCTGTGTTGATAGCCCGAAACTAGCAACATTTTGGGGAGAATGTAATAAGAGTATTGGAATAAAAATAAGCACCATTAAAACAAATGATTTAATGATTCAAGTCCGATTATGTATCAGTTACAGTATTATAAATGATATTTCCCTTGTACATGCAGACATGTTTTTCAGTATCAATATTTTTTACAGAAAATTAAACATGACTTACTTTGAATCCAGCCTGTGGGCCCACATTTAGCCTCCCAGTCCAATATATCACCCTCCAACGATGTGGAAACCGCATACCGAACCGAATCCTGATTTGCATATGCAAATTAGGGGCAGTGGGAAATTGCTTGAGTTTTTGTCACAAAACAAGGAAGTAAAAAATGTTTTCCCCTTCCCATTTGCATATGAAAATTTGGATTCGGTTCGGTATTCGGCCAAATCTTTCACAAAGGATTCGGGGTTCGGCCAAATCCAAAATAGTGCATTCGGTGCATCACTATATTTTTCATATTGCATATCTGTAAACTCCCATAAACGTATGCTAGGGACCTGAGGTTTTCCGGATAGCAGATCTTTGGGTCTTCATACCTTAAAGGGATACGGTCATGGGAAAAAAACATTTTTTCAAAATGAATCAGTTAATAGTGCTGCTCCAGCAGAATTCTGCACTGAAATCCATTTCTCAAAAGAGCAAACAGATTTTTTTATATTCAGTTTTGAAATCTGACATGGGGCTAAACATATTGTCAATTTCCCAGATGCCCCCAAGTCATGTGACTGATGTGTTTTGAAAATAACATGTTTTCCGATGACAGGATCCCTTTAAGTCTGATAAAAAAAAACATTTAAACATTAAATTAACCCATTTGGCTGTCTTTGCTTTTAATAATTATATCTTAGTTTAGATTAGGGACCCCCAACCTTTAGAACTCGTGAGCAACATTCAGAAGTAAAAGGAGTTAGGGAGCAAAACTAGCATGAAAAATGTTCCTGGTGCCTAATAAGGACTGTGATTGCCCATTTAGTAGCCCCTATGTGGATTGTCAACCTACATTAAGGCTCTGTTTGTCACTACACCTGTTTTTTATGAAACCAAAACTTGCCTCCAAACTTGGAATTCAAAAATAAGCACCTGCTTTGAGGCCACTGGGAGCAACTTCCAAGGGGATGGAGAGCAACATGTTACTGGTTGGGGATCACTGGTTTAGATCAAGTACAAGGTACTGTTTTATTATTACAGAGAGAAAGGAAATCTTTTTTTTTTTAATTATTGAAATAATAATTATTTGGATAAAGTGGAGTCTTGGGAGACAGTATTGCTGTAATTCGACGCCTTCTGGATAATGGGTTTTCGGATAACAGATCCCATACATGTATATGTTTTTGAAACCCAGCTCTAGCAGCATTTGTATCTGCATTACTAATGGGAAATATTGAAATTGCTTCTGGGTATAAATAGCCATGTTGAGCCCAAACCTGAACATAATAATTAAGGTATTTTTTTCTTCTTAAGCCTTCTTTGGATTTTACTCATTCTTTTGTTGTTTGCCTTTCAATGTTCTACCTAAAAAGTGTTTTCTCGTCATTTTATAGCGCTATTTTTCTTTGTGCATCGCCTCACACATTTTATTATGTGGTTTGTCTCCTTCAGCCTAGCCTTGAATCCTTTTTATGATCCTCCATCTGCTTCTTTCTGTAATATTCACATGCAGCTTTTCCTACTTTCACAGCAACTGCCACTTCACTGAAGTACCACATTGTCATAAGACTTGTTTTAATTTGGTATGTGGCGGTTTTTCTGTGATGTTTTATATTACGTATTTTTAGTTTATTCTCTACAGCGTACACTCTAGTAACACTGTAGTTATCATTCCACTCACATTGGTGTAAAGCCCATGGAGATTGATATAGTATATATGTCCTTTTGAACTTAATCTGTTTGCCTATAATCATTTCCAAATTAAATGGATTAATGCACATGGAATTATTCTGGGTAAGCACACAAAACAAAAGAGCTCATTTTCTAAAACAGTGCAAATTGAGAACTATAAATTGACACAATTCAAGAGTCTTTCCTGTGTAATTGTTCCCAGAAAAATCAAGCATGTTTTACGATAGTGATGAGGCAACGATTTGTGACAGTTAGTCATTTGCACACATATCAGCCCAACTTGTACCAGCCTATAGTTGCAACTTGCAAAGGGACCCCTGTATTTGCCACCTAATTAAAGGGATTCTACAGAATCCTGCACTGAAATCCATTTCTCAAAAGAGCAACCAGATTTATTTATTTTTCATTTTGAAATCTGACATGGGGCTAGATGTTTGTCAAATTCCCAGGTTCGCCCAGTCATGTTACACGTACTCTGTTAAACTTCAGTCACTGCTGCATTTCAAGTTGAAGTGATATCACCCTCCTCCCTCCCCCCCCAGCAGCCCATTAGCAGAATAATGGGAAGGAACCCGGATAACAACTCCCTAACACAAGATACCAGCTCCTTGGTACATACTGTATGAGAATAGCACTCAATAGTAAAAATCCAAGTCCCACTGTGACTCCTTCAGTTACATTAAAGGGGTTGTTCACCTTTAAATTAACTTTAAGGGGCACATTTACTAAGGGTCAAATATCGAGGGTTAATTAACCCTCAAATTCGACCCACGAAGTTAAATCCTTCGACTTCGAATATCGAAGTTGAAGGATTTACCGCAAATACTTCAATCGATTGATCGAAGTAAAAATCGTTCAATCGAACGATTAAATTGATCGATCGAACGATTTTTCTCGGATCAGAAAAAGCTTAGAAAACTTACAGGGAAGGTCCCCATAGGCTAACATTGTAGCTCGGTAGGTTTAAAGTGGCAAAGTATGTAGTCTAAGTTTTCTTTTAAGAGTCAGTACTTCGACTATCGAATGGTCGAATAGTCAAACGATTTATAGTTCGAATCGTTCGAATCGAAGTCGAAGTAGCCTATTCGATGGTCGAAGTACCCAAAAAAAAACCTACGAAATTCAAAGTTTTTTTAATTCGAATCCTTCACTCGAGCTTAGTAAATGTGCCCCTAAGTATGATATAGAGATTTCTGCAATTGGTTTTCATTCTTTATTATTTGTAGTTTTTGAGTTATTTATTCTTTTATTCAGCAACTCTCCAGTTTGCAATTTCGTCAATCTGGTGCTAGGATCCAAATTCCCCTAACAACCATGCACTGATTTGAATGAGAGATTGGAATATGAATAGGAGAGGCCTGAATAGAAATATGATTAATAAAAAAATAGCAATAACATTAAAGTTGTGGATTTACAGAACATTTGTTTTTTAGATGGGGTCAGTGACCCCTATTTGAAAACTGTAAAGAGTCAGACGAAGAAGGCAAATAATAAAAAACCTATAACAAATAAATAATGAAGACTATTTGAAAGGTTGCTTAGAATTGGCCATACAATAACATACCAAATGTTAGCTTACATTTAAGTAGAAGAAACAATAGTCTATCTGAAAGTAGTTCCATTGTGAAGTGCTTGATCTTTCTGAAAGCATATGGCCAGGCAGAATAACCTGAGATGGCTGCCTACACAACCAATATAACAATTAAAAAAATATATACTTTTTGGTTCAGGAATAACATTTTATATACAGTAGTAGAGTGAATTATTTGCAGTATAGTTTAGAAATAAGAACTAAACCACAAAAAACATGACAAAATTCGTTTAGGGCACATATATGTAGTGTCCTTACATTACATAACACTATGGAAAAATTTATCAAGGGTCGAAATTCGAATTCAAAAAGACTAACCGAAATGAAGTCAAAGTTTTTTTTGGTGTAAAAGGTCCATTTTCGATCGAATAGGTCCGTATTCGGCCGAATTCGAGTCCACTAATTGACTCCAAATTGACTTTAAATAGGTTCTAGGAGGTCCACCATAGGCTAAAACATTAATTTGCCCGGTTTTAGGTGGCGAATGGTCAAAGTCGAATTTTTAAAGAGACAGTATATGATAAATTTCAATATTCTAATTTTTGAATTTTTTTCAAATTCAAATCGAATTTGGACTATTCCCTAGTCGAAGTACACAAAAAAATTGCTCAAAAATCTAAATTTTTTCATTCGAAAACTCACCTCGAACTTTGATAAATCTGCCCCAATACCTCATGCATGAACGTTGGGGAGTGGAGTAAATGGCTCTGTGGTGCACTAGTATTGACCTGGGCAAGTAAAAACAAGAGCATTGTATGTGTCATGTTTGGGTCAAAAATTCTGCCTATTGTCCATAAATAAGCCCTAACATAACAATGTTGTTATCTCTGTGTAATATAGTTCTCATTTCAAGGTCTCTTTGCAGTCTGGTGTTTCTTTCGTCTGATCACTGAGCCCTTTAATTATGGCATAGCTGATGAATGAAAAGGAATCACATAATGAAATGCTCTCAGCATTTTAGCCTGATAATCCAAGTACTGATTCTTGTCCTGGAGATTGGAAATCATTATTCCAGACACACAAGTCTCTACTGGGTAAGATGATCTATGCACTGAGTGGCAAATCATAAACATGAAAGCTTAAAAGAATATGAGGATGTACCCTGTGAGCCAAAATACATTAACCTAAGCTATATTTCAAAATAAATAAAATTTATAAGATACGTGGAGAACATTTTTTTTTAAGTTCTGTAACCAAATGAATTATGTATACATTGGGTTAATCACAACATATCCATTCTTAGTCACTCATTGATACAAATTATTAAGAACTTTTAAGCATGGTTGAAATAAGTGTTCTTATGAGCGTTGTAGTCATTGTTTATGGAATATAAGGACATGAGTGCATTTCGATTGCATGGATGCTGACATTGTTTTCAGTGTTATGTTTCAATAACTGTGTGTATAATGTATTATGGTACATGATATTGTTCTGCTGGCTTCACTAGCTAAGCACTACTGCCTGCTGACTTGCTAGAAGGCATAATCAGGAGATGGCTACACTATGGGGCAGATTTATGATGCTTTGATCCTTGAGTTCTTAGTGGTCGCTCCATAATTCTTGCACTGATTGCTTTTTTCCCCTTACGATCTCTCTCACATTTTCTCAATGATAACTATGATGATTACAATGATTACTACCTCTGTCCACTTTCACAAAGAGATTTGGAAGTTGTGAAACCTTCTGTCTATTGATGGGCGAATTTGATCCCAAATTTCCAACGAAATTCACGAAACAGCGGACAATCAGCGAAATGCGAATTTTGACGCCCGTGTCAGTTCTGGTGCTCGCGTCAATTTTGACGCTGGCGTTAAAGTCAATGGGCTTCCCAATAATGTAGACACATGACGGTTTTGATACAAGCGACCTTTTCCGACGCGCAAGTCTAAATTTTCGTGGCAGTTTCGCAATGAAATGCAGAAATTCACAGCGAATTCCCGCCTAACAAATTTAATTACCCATCACTACTTCTGGCCATTGGTAAGCCCCTGGGACTGGCAAGCGTTTGTTTTGTGTAAACACACTTTTGGTTAAAAAACCTGCACAAGGCCAATAAGATCTCATGATTTCTTAAAATTACTATGAACACAAGAAATAAAGTACAGTAAGTCTGCCACTTACTTAGTTATGGATTTCCTCTGTCATAAGGAGATTCAAGTTCTTCTTGAAGCTTCAATACGTGGAACCTTCTGTAAACTGGTAAGCACCTGGGCTTCTTTGGCACCACAAAAACAATTATTCCTCACAATTACAGAGGAATTGGTTCTCCCTGTGTGAGCATTAGCTATTACAATAAGTAACTGAAACATCTAACATACTTAGTTCTCCAGAAGTCACAGTATAGGTATGGGACCTGTTATGTGGAAACCTGTTATCCAGAAAGCTCAGAATTAAGGAATGGCCATCTCCTATAGACTCGATTTTATCCAAATAATATAGATTTTGAAAATGATTTCCTTTTTCTCTTTAGTAATAAAATAGTACCTTGTACTTGATCCAAACTGATCATATATACCGTATATACTCGAGTATAAGCCGTCCCGAGTATAAGCCAAGGTACCTAATTTTACCTCTAAAAACTGGGAAAGCTTTTTGACTCGAGTATAAGCCTAGGGTGAGAAACGCAGCTTCTGGTAAGTTTCAATTAAAAGATTGAGGGGCAAATTCACTAAACGCCGAAGCGCCGAACGCTAGCGTTACTTCGCTAGCGTTTGGCATTTTCGTTACTGCGCAAATTCACTAAGGAACACTGGCGTAGTTTCGCTAGTGTTACTTCGCACCCTTACGCCTGGCGAAGTTTCGCTAGCGACGTACAGATGAAGCCACTTAGATTTGTGAGTTAAATGCGTCGTGACTCAGGGTTAATTGAAGAAACTGTGCTATCTAAAGTCATCTTAACTCATTTAATGCATTTAACCTTTTCATTAGCATACCAAAGCACCATTGTTCACAATGGTGAATGCTTTAATTAGATGGGATGTTGTGACGCAGTTTTCTGTGTTAAATTAGATAAATGGGATATATGTGTTTAGTTATTCTGTGTCAAACAGACAAACCAATGTGGCTGCATCTGTAACTACGCAAATTCACTAACGCGCGCAGTGTATTGAACACTACCTTTTACGCTAGACTTCCTTCGCCACCTCAGACCAGGCGAAGCGCAATACAGTAGATAGGGATTGCTTCAAAAAAAGTCAAAATTTTTTCTAAGTCCCAAAAAACGCTGGCGTGTTTTCTACATTATGGGTGATAGGCTGAAAAAGATCGAAAAAATGTTTGGGGCTCCCCTCCTTCCCCTCTACATCTCCTGACTCATGGCAACTTACCTAGACAGTGGGCACATGTGTAGGGCAAAATAAAAATTTTATTTGATGTTTTGAAGATTTTCTAGCCATTTGTAGTGCTGATACGTATTCCTCCATTGAAATTTGAATTTGGCGCCGTATGCAAATTAGCCTTCGCTAGCATAACTTCGCTTTACTTAGGGAATCAATGCTAGCGCATCACTCAAGCAGGACATTATTGTATTAGAGAGGGTACAGAGAAGGGCAACTAAGCTGGTAAAAGGTATTGAACATCTTAGCTATGAGGAAAGACTGGCCAAATTGGGGATGTTCACGCTGGAGAAGAGGCGCTTAAGGGGTGATATGATGACTATGTATAAATATATAAGGGGATCATATAATAATCTCTCTAATGCTTTATTTTCCATTAGGTCTTTCCAGCTGACACGAGGTCACCCATTCCGATTAGAAGAAAAGAGGTTCTGCCTAAATATTCGGAAGGGGTGTTTTACAGTGAGAGCTGTGAAGATGTGGAATTCTCTCCCTGAATCAGTTGTACAGGCTGATACATTAGATAGCTTTAAAAAGGGGTTGGATGGCTTTTTAGCAAGTGAGGGAATACAGGGTTATGGGAAATAGCTCATAGTCCAAGTTGATCCAGGGACTAGTCCGATTGCCATTTTGGAGTCAGGAAGGATTTTTTCCCCCTCTAAGGCAAATTGGAGAGGCTTCAGATGGGTTTTTTTTGCCTTCTTCTGGATCAACTGGCAGATAGGTAGTTAATAAAAAAAAAAAAAGGTTGAACTCGATGGACATGTGTCTTTTTTCAACCTTACTTACTATGTTACTATGTTACTATGTAACTTCGCAACCTTACGCTACCCCTGAGCGCAACTTCGGATTTTAGTGAATTTGCGAAGCGCTGGCGAAACTACGCCTGGCGAAGTGTGGCGAAGTGCGGTGAAGTGCGGCGAAGTTACGCCTGGCGCAACTATGAATCTTAGTGAATTTGCCCCTTAGGGTTTCTGCTCCCATTGGAGGTGCCGGCGTCTTGTTTTTGGATGCCGGCGACCATTCTTGGACGCCGGCGAATATTCTTGGAGATTATTCTTAGGCGCCGGAGACTATTCTTAGGTGCCGGTGACTATTCTTAGGTGCCGGCTACTATTCTTAGGCGCCGGCAACTGTTTTTGCACTTGACCCGAGTATAAACCAAAGTAGAGTTTTTCAGCATATTTTGGGGGCTGAAAAAGCTTATACTCGAGTATATACGGTATATATAATAATTAATCCTTATTGGAAGGAAATATTTACATGATTTTCTAGTAGACACAAGGTATAAAGATCCAAAATACGGAAATATCCGTTATCTGAAAAAGCCCAGGTTCCAAGCATTCTGGATAACAGGTCCCATACCTGTACTATATTTTTTATACTGTTTTTGATTGCTACAAATTAAGTCATTTGGTGTGACATCATACAACTTAATGCTGAAAACATGATTCAGCATAGCATACCAAGGCTCAACAGACATATAATTTATCTCAAAGGAAACAATGGGGGTTATGTAATTAAAGGCACTAAGTTTGCCCAGAAGCAGTAACAAATAGCGACCAATCAGCAAGTAGCATTTCCTGGTCACCTGTTTCAAAGCAAACATCTTATTGGTTGCTATGGATTACTGCTCATTGGCAAACTTATTGCTTTTTATTACATATGGGGAATGTGTTATAATCTATTAACTGGAGTGTCTTTGTGGACATAGAGATTGGTATAAGACACATGACTAAAAAAGTTTTTTCCATCTGATATTGTCCTTAAAGGAGACGTATAGCATTGGTGAAACCCCATCTAATATATTGTAGGCAATAATGAATAATAAATGGTGCTGGTTTTACTTTGGGCTTACTAAGTAAGACCATTTTACTGTAGCTCCCTATAGATCTACTATAGTCACTGCCTGTGTTTCAGATGAGGGGTAGGTGTGTCCTAATGGTCCCTGCCAGAAGTACAGTAGGAGGGGGACAGCCAATCACAATCCTGCAGTTACACAGGCAAGGACAGATGCCAGCTCCCTATCAGGTCCACTTAGCTTTTGATTGGTTTTTACCCTACAGTGTAGTTTGCTGCGTACAGATGGCTTTCCTGCACAGGCAGAGAATTCAATGGGCTGAAAAATGAACAGATGGGCAGAGCTAGTGTGATTTTGGGTGTTATTTTTCAATAAATACAATTTTTTAAGTACATCCTTCTATAGTTAGAATAGTATAATGCACTATAATGCACATACACAATATGTAGCCTTTAAAGGGTTCTTCACCTTCAAAACACTTTTTTCAGTTCAGTTGTTTTCAGATTGTTCCCCAGAAAAAAAGACTTTTTTTCAATTACCTTCCATTATTTATTTTTTACTGTTTTTCCCAAATCTAAGTTTAAAGCTGATTGTTCCCGTCTCTGGTGTTTGAGTCAGACAGCTCAGTAATTCAGGTGCAGACGCTAAACCAGGCATGTCCAAGGTGCAGCCTGGGGGCCAATTGCGGCCCGTTTTCAAATCTACACCGGCCCTCAGCATCCATCATGAAATTAATAATAATGAGGCACCCCAGCACAGTACGATCAGGAATCCCATAGCAGTAATATTTGGGCACATTAGTGAAATGATCTGTCACTTGGTCTATACTGCAGGTCAATAGAGATGCGCCACTCTCACATACTTCTTTAGGGCTGAAGGTGTCAATAGACGTACTGATGTGCCAGTACAGTAAACTAAAGAAGTATGGCGTCACTACATTCTAGTACGTGTCTATTGCTAACACCTTCAGCACACAGGCAGCAGTATAGACCAAGTGGCAGATCATTTCCCTTAAGTGTCCCCAAATATTACTGCTACGATTACTTGATTCCTGTAATATAATGTTAATGGTTCAAAGAATGTCGGGCTGAATGGTCCCCCCCCCCACACATTTTCACCTCAGCAAATCTGGCCCTCGTTGCAAAAAGTTTGGGCACCCCTGCACTAAACTGGTGCAATTTTGAAACATTTAGTTGATACATTTCTCAGCAGCATCTCTGGATTATAAGCAACTATTGTATCAATTCTAACAGCTGTCTGTAGAGAAACCCAGAGATTCTGCTCAGCAGGGACAAAGATAAGAAATGTATCAACTGAATGTTTAAATTTAGAAAAGTTTACAGGGTCGATGACCCCCCCTCCCAGAGCTGCTTTAGAAGGTGAAAAATTACACTTTACACTTCAATATTAGAAAAATGGTCACACATAGAAAATAGAAAGTAGTTAGAAAAAGTCATTATTTCTGGTGATTTATCTGAAAATAATGTTGTTTGAAGGTGAACAATAAATAAATAAGATATTTCCATTCTAATGCAATACTTTCCATTCCTCCTAAATGCATGTTGTTTGCATATAGTATATTATGTAATTGCAACTGATTCTCTGTCTAAAAGTTACATGTAGGGGCTGATTTATCAAGGGTCGAATTTCGAAGTTGAAAATACTTCGGAATTCGACCATGGAATTGAATTACTTGAATATCGAAGTCAAAGTTTTTTTCCATCGAATTTGGCCATTTGCGGTCAAAGTAAAATCATTCAATAGAGCGATTAAATCCTTCGAATCGAACGATTCAAAGTATTTCAGCGAATGATCGAACTATTCTTCGACTTAAAAAACTTAGAAAACTGCTCTAGAAGGTCCCCATGGGCTAACATAGCACTTCGGCAGGTTTAATTAGGCGAAGTATTGAATTTGAAGTTTTTTTAAAGAGACAGTACTTCGATTATCAAATTTTCGAATATTCAAACTATTTTACTTCGACCAGAGCTCATTTACTAATGCACTATGCCTTTCCTGCTCCAGATAAAGATGATCAACTACATTTATAGGAATCCTTACAAAGTAGTATGATTTACATGCAGTGAATGATATTGTGAAATAGATCATACAGTTTATGGTAGGTTTTATCATCATTTACTATAAAAATAATAATTACTTGTTTATTATCTGTTATAATGTGTATATTCACATTCTGTATTTGTACTAATGTGTTTGAAAGTCAACACTTATTTCATACAGTACATCTTTTGTACAATCTAAACAAAGATTTGGGCATTAAGATTATATAATAGTACAAGTGTGGTGTCCATTATCCAGAAACCCATTATCCATAAAGCTCTGAATTACGGAAAGGCCGTCTCCCATAGACTTAATTTTAGCCAAATATTTCAAATTTTTAAAAATGATTTCCTTTTCTCTGTAAAAATACAACAGTGCCTTGATTTAAACTAAGATATAATTAATACTTATTGAAGGCAAAACAATCCTACTGGATTTAATTAATGATTAAATCTTATTTTAGTAGACTTAAGGTATGAAGGTTCAAGTTATTGAAAAATCTGTTATCCAGAAAACACCAGGTCCCAAGTATTCTGGATAACAGGTCCCATACCTTTATTATATTCTCAGGGGATGAGCCACAGTTTTTTTAGGGTTCTAAATGTGATGTATACTTGTAATGCAAGTGTAATTTTAGATTAGACAGTATTACTCAGGCATGAGTTATAAAAGCTACAGATGAAGCCACTTGGATTTGTGAGTTAAATGCGTCATGACTCAGGGGTAATTGAAGAAACTGTGTTATCTTAAGTCATCTTAACTCATTTAATGCATTTAACCTTTTCATTAGCATACCAAAGCTCCATTGTTCACAATGGTGAATGCTTTAATTAGATGGGATGTTGTGACACAGTTTTCTGTGTTAAATGAGATAAATGGGATATCTGTGTTTAGTTATTCTGTGTCAAACAGACAAACCAAAGTGGCTGCATCTGTATATAGGAACTAACCTTGCGAAAAATACAGCTCCAAATTACTATATCTGAACATGGATTGTCGAGGAAACTAAGCTTTTCACTATTAGCAGTCATTGGATGATGTAAATGACAGAACACTTTAGGCCGTGTGTTGGAAAGCATTACAGTGGTTGCTGAACAGCAGATTTGATAGATATTAATACTGCCATATACTTTGCTACTGTGCTATATGTAGGAGGACACACTGCTAAATTAAGAGCCATGCAGTCTCATACCCGTATCTAACAGCCCTTATTCCTATATATCTCTCCAAAGATTAATGCTATGCATTACAGGCACTCAAGGGAGACATAAATTTAGAGTTTACTGCAACTCCTCTCTCAGTAAAACTTTCCAAATAACCTTACGCTCTCAGCCTGCTCCATTATTCATTATACTAAAACATGTAAATATAGTTTATGGAAGGTTAATGTGAAACACCTTTCCCCTGTAGAGAAAGCGTTTTTAAATATTCTACTATGCCATTAGCTCTGCATGAATATTAACCTGTTCACTTGTTATAGCATGGATAATAAATGCGTGCAGAAAAGGAAGTCTAATAATTGGCTTAAAAGGGCCTTTTCAGCCTTAAATAATTACTCTTCACTCCCTGAAAAAGTTTATATTCTATCCCCTTTACAGCTCTCTCTTGAACTGTAGATGAAGTAATAATCGAATTGACCTGGACATTAAAAATAAAGGACTTAACTATTATTGGTTCATCTAAACAACGGACACCTTTTCACCTGACCTGACATACAGTTGCTTACAAAAGTGCAACAATTATTGGACTTCAGCTCATAAAGTGCCCGTAAAATATTATACTGCACAATGTTTTAATATAAAAGTTCAAAGCAGTCATTAATTACTAACTATTCTTAAGAGCAGACTGTTGAACATTACAATTGATAGGCAAGAGCCTCAACCAATTTATGCCTTTCATATATGTCAGTTTATAAATGTGTAATGCTTTCTGTGGGAACATATGTCACCTGTAGTGGTGGGCGAATTTATTCACAAAGGTGCAAATTCGAGACGAATTTCTGCGATTCGCCGCTGGCGAATAAATTCACGCAACCTCCTTGAAAATTCTCCAGCGTCAAAAAAAATGGACGCTGGCGGCAAAAACAAGACACCAGCGCCGTTTCGCTAATTTTTCGCCCCAAATTCGCCCATCACTAGTCATCTGGTATAGATTCCGATTCAGACAAACCATCTGTCAAGAACCTTAACCCTGAACTGTGTGATTAGCACCCAGTGCAAGTTCTCTGTTGAGCCACTGGAAGCTTTTGCAGCTCCTATAAAAAAAAACATTGTAAAATTGCTTTGCACACAAGTATTTTGATGTACTTTCTCTAATTTAAAAGAAGACAAAAACTCATAATTAATGACAGGCAAATAGACTCCAATGTATTGTAAAAAAAAAAAAACTTGCCTATTGACGTCAACGCATTTCTCAAATCTTTTGGTAAATAGAAAAGGGACAAATTTGCCCATAATTACCCACAAACTAACATTTTTGCCCAAAGATGGAGCTGTATACATTATACTGATACCCTATAATGGTTTCCTTTGAAACCTTAACATGAAGATGCATGTGTACAGTCAATAGGAGGAGGAAAAACTTTTCTCCAAACTCAGTTCCAGTTTTTTTCCCAAATAATTGAGCTTTCATGTGAAAAACAGGGAGATACGTTGTTTTCTGATTTGAATTGCATCTCGAATTGAATCTCATCCATGAGTTTACATGTAAGCTTTTTCTCTCTGAATTGAATCTGGCCCTTGGTTCGGTAATCTTTGCAGCTACCATCTTTACCAGCATGTCATCAGCACATGCACATTTAGTCCATTTAGATATGACAGACATCCTTTCATCTAGCAGAGGGATGGTACATAGTGATGGGTGGATTTATTCGTCAGGTGCGAATTTGCGGCAATTTTTTCGAAACCTTAGCGATAAATAAATGGATGCCGGGTGTCAAATCGAGCCAACGGCGCCGTTTTGCAAATTTCGCAGGAAATTCGCAAATTTTTCGGTGAAGCTAAATGCCCCAAATTCACCCATCACTAATGGTACATCCAGGAAACCTTGGTGTTGACTGTATTAAATCATATATACCTTTTATATCTTGCATGGTGTTCTTGACCCATATTACAGGATTCTCTACTTAATCCAATGGCTAACCAATGGCTCAAAACCTTTTATACCCTGCATGATGTTCTTAAATCATATTCCAGGGTTCTCAACTTAATCCAATGGCTAAATAATGGCGCAAAATGCATCAGGAGGGAGTGGCTGACATTAAGTTTGCTGACTGAGGAAGGAAACTGCCACAAAAGTGGTATGTTTTAATATAAACTGATGTAATGATTTTGATGTTGTTTGCTGTGATCATTCTGCACTAATAAATGCTTGAATTGAGCTATCTTGCACATTATTTATTTTTTGTACTATGTTATTGGAGCCTATATTAAGGGGCTCAAATGGTAACAGTAAATATTCAATCTTTGTTTATTTAACCTTGGAGTTGTGTTGAGCATTGCGCATGCTCCTTGCCAGGTCAGGGGGTGGATTTCGAATACAGGCTATCCGTGGGTTATGTACGAGATAAGGTCTGTAGGTTTGTTCTTAAGTTGAATTTGTATGTAAGTTGAAACATATACATTTACTTCTTAAATGAAACTTAGACAGATGTTTGTCTTAACATAGTATTTATTGTTACTTTTCTGTGCATATGTATTTTTACCTTTCTGTGCTCTACAGTTGAGAACACATGTCAGAGGGGGTAGGGGTGGGCGGTTTATTGAAGCTAAATGCTAATAAAGGCCAAGCAAACCATATGTTACTGTTAGAGCCTCAGTTTGTAAGTGTGAGTTGTATGTAAGTCAGATGTTTGCAACACGAGGACTCCCTGTACTACAGTGCACTGCTGTCACCCATCACTTAAGGAAGTGAAGCCAGAAATGTGGTTATAAAGGGAAGGAGAAAGTCAGCTACTCAGAGTGCTTTCAGATTGGTTCTAATTCTTATTTAGGGCTGTCCAACTGGCGACCCGCGGGCAGCATGCCCCCCCCCTTGTGTGACCCTCCACATGAAAGTCTGCCTGCTGTGTCTGCTTACCTTGTGTAAACTTTACTATGTATAACTACAGAGATTAACTGATCCCTGCATTGTTTAAACCTCAATTTTACACTGTAACGCCCTGTATTGTTGACACACATAATCCCCCTGCATTGTTCACACTTGTGACACCTCTATTGTTCACACCCCGAAAGCCCTGTACTGTTCACACCTGAGACCCAGACTGAAACTGCCCACATTGTTCACCTGTTCACACTTTATTCAAAATGCTAATGTGGCACCAGCACTGTGTCACTGTATGTAGTACATTTTAGAGTGGTTCTGATAGGTTTCCCTGTTTCCTGCTCTGTTCTGCCCTATGCTCCCTGTGTGTGCCATAATCTGCCTGCCCTATTCTCATTGGGTGTGCCAAACTCTGTGTGTCCCATACTCTGCCTTCCCCATGCTCCCTATGTGTGCCCTGCTTTGCCTGTGAAATATAAATCTGGTATATGTTCTGGGGGTTTGTTAGCTTTTGAAAATTATTGTTAGGGCCCCTAAGGTGTTTAATCCTGTTCTGGGGGGTACTGTGTTATCCACAGGGGAGGAGGAGGCACATGGATTTAAGTGTATGTCTTAATATGACTTAACTTTTTTCACACGAGTCATATCCCTGCAGTGAGCACCAACCATTTGGTTTTTTGGTGTGCTATTAATGTGGACATGGTTTTGTGATAACATGGGTGTTTTTTAAAGTGGGTGTGGTCTAAAACAGGGAGTGGCTAACACTGGCTTCATTATCAGCCCTCCATCACCTAGACCAGAAAAATTCCGGCCCTCGGTAGCACAGAAGTTGGACAGCACTGTTCTAATTTATAAGAGAGACAACAAGCTTTTTATTAGAAGCAGTAATATACATGTACATACGAAAATATATTGATTATTGCATGATGAGTTTTTGGTACAGTTGCTATGTGTATAGGGTTCCTTATGCTGGGTCTTTATCTTCTAATAATGCATGTTTTTGGCAAGCCAAATCTCTCCTAAACTGATATTCAGTAAAGTTGGAGTTGCATTAATTAATAAACCTTAGTGATGACACCAGGATAGAAGGGTTCATAAAGCCTTTTAGCCAATGATATTTTGTAGTTATATATTCCAATCTTATATGCCCCTATGCTTTTATTAAGTTATAACTATTTGTTCTAGTAATGATAAATGAACAATTCTACACATACTTGCATTTTTATTTTCTATACCCATCATCGCCCACACACATCTACTGCTGTATTAATACGTATTATTCAACATCCTGTTTAAACTGCTTAGCATGTAAGGGATTAAAACACTCCAAACACATTCTGTGTGTCTCAGCATTTGAAATATGAATAGGAGCTGCCCATTAGCAGGAGAAGATAAATTAATCATTGCAACTACTCATGTTTTTATTCTTCTCAAAGTATAATTAGACAGATAATAGAAAAGCACTTCTGCAGTTCCTGTTCATATGTATTAATATCAGTGTTTGTAAAAAAAAAAAAATCTCTGCAAGCACTCATAACATTTTGTGTCAATCTTTCTCCAAATATGCACTACAGTATATATATTGTATATATTTAATAACCCAGAACAGAGTCATCTAGTCTGGCCCACTGTTTTGGGTCTCTTATATGGCACATTATTTAAGCAGTAGATGAGAATCATATGGAACAAGAGAATACACTTTGTTGTTAGCTGACTAGAGGATTCATTTCATGATTACTTTTAATTAATAAACCTTTCTCTCTCTCATTCTGTTTCTCTCTGTGTAAAATATTCCTGTTGTTTCTAGATTCCTAGTCGCAACTTATCTGTGTTTGCTCTGTCCTTGGCCCTTTGCCTTTTAACTTGTGTATTAATGACCTTGAGGTAGATATTATAAGTACTATCCCTATTTTTGCTAAAAAAAGAAAAAAGTTCCATGTAAGAAGGTGACACTTTTCAGGCAGATTTAAATAAACTGGAGAACTTGGCAGCAAACTGACCTTGAGGTTCCATGGTGACGAGTGCAAGTTTATGTACTTTGGTAGAAATAACAGAAATCATGTTAAATGGTATTGGGTTATCCTTAACTGAGAAGGATTTGGTGATTTCTGTGGATAACAAGCTGTGTAACTCTAGGCACTGTCATTCAGTGGCTTAAAAAGAAAATACTGTCTTGCATGGAAAAGTACATTAAGAGTACATAGAGTTGAAAGCATAATCTTGTATTGGTGAGGCCTTTCCTTGAGTATGCAGTGTAGTTTTGGGCTTCAGTTCTTAAAAAGGATATTAATGAGTGCAGATACGTACCATTAAAAGAAATGGAAGAACAAAATATGAGAAAAGACTGTCAAGGTCAGGTTTGTTTTGTTTGGAGGAAACGAACTTGCAAGGGGACATGATTTCTTTTTTACGAATACATTATAGGACATTACTGCATTCACACGAACAAGCTTGCGCGTGAACCAGCGCACAAATGCGCGAACCAGCACACATGTGCGCACGTACGCATGCAAGGAGTAGGGATGTAGCGAACTGTTCGCCGGCGAACTAGTTCGCGCGAACTTCGACTGTTCGCGTCCGCCGAATGTTCGCGAACGTCGCGCGACGTTCGCCAATTGGTGTTCGCGTTCGATTCGAAGTAAAATTTCGTTCGACCATTCGACCATTCGACCGTTCGATCGCTAAAATCGAATGATTTCCATTCGTTCGAACGATTATAAGCATTCGATTGAATTAAAATCATTCGATCGAATAGCTTCGATCGTTCGATTCGAACGAAAATCCTTCGATCGTACGAATAAAATCCTTCGATCGTTCGATCGAACGATTTTATCGAGCGTTCGAAGTTCGCGAACTGTTCGCGAACTGTTCGCTTTTTTGCCGGTGTTCGCGAACGGCGTTCGCGAACACATTAACGGCAGTTCGCTACATCCCTAGCAAGGAGTAGAGTGAGCGGCTGGAATGGCTGCCACAGGTGGGGGCACAAGGGTCGAACTAGGGGGAATCCGGCAGAAGAGGGAGGTACCGTGTCTGGCACTCCTTCAACTTTGCGCCACAGGAACGTATCTCTTCTGCCTACCCCTAGTTCCGGCCCTGCCTGGTGACCTAGTAGGCCTAGTATAGGACCTGGGGTTTTCCGATTAATGGGTCTTTCTGTAATTTGGATCTTCATACCTTTAGTCTACTAAACAGTCATTCAAACATTAAATAAACCCAATAAAATTATTTTGCCTCTAATGAGGATTAACTATATATATTGGTAAGGATCAAGTTCAAGGTACTGTTTAATTATTACAGAGAAAAAGGAAATCATTTAAAAATTTTTAAATATTTGGATAAAATAGAGTCTATGGATAACAGGTTTCCGGATAATGGATCCCATAACTGTACACCTTCTTCTTATTTCTCCTCATGCAACTCAGCAGGTTTGTATGGAATCAGAAGTGCTCCATTTGGGCTCCGTTTGTATTTATCGCATAATCACAAGAATGACATTAACAAAAACATGGAGGGTAAAGAAAGGCTCAGCTTCCTGTCTATTTTACATTTGTTGTTCTAGTATTTAAGAGCATAACATATGCAGCATACAAAACATTACTTCTAACTCTTCAATGCTACATTGCATTTCACAACCCTTTATGACATAAAGGAAATAATGTTATGACAATTTCTCTTTAAATAAAAAACATCATTCTCTCAGCATTGTGCTGTTTATTCCTGTTTTTGTATACTGCTCTGCCTCAAAATACTTTAAGATGCTGCGGCTATGGCAATACAATCAAGGACATATTAATTCTGCATTCATCCATTCTGTACAAGGCACTGCATTCCAGCACCTGCTGACATTAAGGTCATTAGAAATATGCACTATTCATCTCAGGAAACATTTCTTTTGGCAAGTTGGATATTATACTTATTACAAAATATATATTTATTGCTTTACAATACACCAGGGCTTAGTTATATAGGCATATTTACAAAGCTGTGTATTTATTTTAGCAAACCACAAAGCCCAGTGTAAAATCCAGTGTAAAAAAGTAAGGGCATATTGATAAATGGTACTAAGTGTTCATATCAGCCTTTTCATTCCATTTTTTTACACAGCTTCTTAAACTGGAATTATTTTACTGTCTGAATTTTTCTAATTAAATTGAGTTCCAGGTCTGAAGTGGTATAAAATAATTATAAATAAGTAATACATGCAGTCCTTTTTTTTCAAATAAATGATTTTAGGAAAAGCTATGCCTTGTACAGGTATGGGATGTTATCTGTAAGCCCATTATTTAGAAAGGTCAGAATTATAGAATTACAGAAAGGCATAGACTTCATTTTATCCAAAAAGTTAAAATTTTTAAAAGTAATTTTCCCTTTCTCTCTAATAATAAAACAGTAACTTGTACTTTATGCAAACTAAGATATAATTAAACCTAAGCAAAATCAGCCTATTGGGTTTATTTAATGTTTACACAGCTTTATAATTGGGCTGTAGAACACATACAAAATAGACACCAACCTCATACTGAGTATTGAGATCAGACTGTCAGAAGAGCATCAGTACTTAGTAGAAGATTATGTAACTAGGTTAGATTTCTCATAGGAATTAGAGCTATTGACAGGTTAGAAAGCCAATAGTTCAAATTTTATTTTGAAATTAAGCAATAGCCAGATTTGTGACTGGTATGGTGTTGTGCAGAGGATGAAGGCTGGCGAGGTGTGTGGCATGGGACCTGCATTGGTGGGACTGGAAGTATTACCACTCGTGGAGAATAAGGCCTGCTTTAAAAAAAAGTAGCAACATTTATGACAAGATTGGTGGAACCTTGGATGCATAAGTGCTTTAATATTTTTAAGTATTAAATGTGAGATATCAAAAAAGAGAGGAAGTAATCCGGATAAGCCCATGGCAACAGTATGAATTAAGAATATGATGGTGACAGGGGTGGAGCTTGGACATGATGGAGAGCAGACACAAGTTCTGAGAGCTCCATCCACTTGATCCTATTAGCAATGAAAAGCATTACATTTTGGAAGGTCCCTCACCAATAAGGAACTACCATGGGAAGGCTTGAGACCAACACACAACTATGTCTCCTTTCCTCCAGAAAATCATTAGCCAAGACGCTCACCTTTCTTCACAAGGTGGGACTGACTCTGACCTGGAACTGCTTGGTTCAGCAGTATTGCCTCAGTGAACTGTAAGTCCTGCACTCTCTCTCTCACCTACTCTGCTGCCTTAATCTCCACACTCTCCCTCCAGCCCAGTGCAGGCAGAACAACCTATAACAGCACAAATATTAAGTAAGCAATAGATCATCTGCAGAACACACTCACAACAAACAAACAGTCTCAGCAACATTTAACATAGCTTTTAAAGATTTACAAAGAGACATTACTGATCGGGAGGATCATACCACAAGCTTGAAACCTGCACAGATGACATTGCCGAGTGCTTAATAAACATGGAGGAGGAAAATTCCTTTCTTAAAGAGGAAGTATTCAGCATAGAGGTACAGTATGTCTAAGCACAAATAAATAGAGAAATAGAGAAGGCAACATTTGAGATTTTGGGGAATCACTGAGGAAGTATCAGCATCAGAGGTCCCTGGCTATCTGAAAGACCTTTGCACACATATATGCCTAGATAAGCCAGTGGACTTTGTAGCTATTGGATAGGGCTCACTGCTTTTTAGGACCTAAACCAACAGCCACCAAACATGCTCGAGATATTATACAGTAGCTTGTTTCCATTACTACCAAAGTAAAGAAGCCATCCTGGCTAAAGATCACCATACCAAATTCCGCAGTCATAAACTTCAAATATTCACAGATTTATGACCTATAATGCTGGGAAAAAGGAGATATCTTAAGCCCATCACCTCAAAGCTAAGGGAAAATGGTATACCTTACAGATGGGACATATACTTCAAATTTGTGGCTAAACGTACTCTACAGAATCCCAAGGGCTCTCTGAAATCAGCCCACACTTCTCCACAGCTAAAGAGTTCTGTAAATTTAAGCCCACAATGGTGCAAAATTGAAAGCCTTGCATCTTCCCTGAGACTGGCCCTGAGCCTCTCTCCATCGCAGGTCAGCTTGCTACTGAAATTTTTAAAGTGTGCCCATGTAAATCCGCAGGATACCTTATTTTTTCATGAAGCATCATCTAGATGGCTATTACTGACTACTTTTTTTCAAGCACATGGATCTGCTGTGTTTGGGGACACTTTAGCTCCTCACCTGCTCGGTATTGCTGTATGTGCCCTAGTTGTGCCTGAACTGAAATTTTAGCGGTAAGTACCCCCCACACAACATGTTGGGGACAGAATTGCAACCAACCCTCAATCATGCCGCTATTTTCAATTTGTTCATGATTTGTTTATATGCAGTTTATAATTTGTTATTGCTAGTTTTTTTCTTTAGTAGTGGATGCTTACGTGCCTTATATTTGCATACTATTATCTGTAACTTTGAATAATTGCTGATTTTCACTATTGGTTTATTGGCTCTCTTACTATCTAAGATCTCTGAGGGGTCTGGTTAAATTTGCACCTAAAGATACCTAACTCTCAAGGAGATTAAATCCTCTGGCGCTGAAATAGCCTTCATTCAAGAGACACATTTCTCCAATGACTAGGAAACTCAGCTCCAAATTATACCCAGATATTAAGCCTCTGGTCCACACAAAAAGGCTGTTGTGGCTATACTTGTTCATAAAGATTGTCCTCTCTTGGCTGACCAGACCTTCGGGATCCGAAGGGTCATTACTTAATGCTATTAGGCAAATATGATGATGATGTGTCTGTATTGTTGATCAATATTTATTCCGGATCTCTTTCTTAAGGAAGGTGATCTCAAAAATGTACCAATTCAATACTTCATACATAATCTACTTCATACATAATCATGGGAGGTGATTAGAGCTACCTACATTTTCTGAAGATAATCTACAAATCCTGAACAAAGACATCAACTCAGAGGAGTTAGTTTATAAAAATAGGCCCAATCGCAAAACCCCAGGCCCCAATGGCTTTCCTTATAAATATTATAAGCTATACCAACATATACTATCCTCGTATTTACTAAAATTAATTAACCAATTTTTGCAGGGCTCACCAATCCCAGCTACCTCCCTGATGTCTCATTTATCTTTACTAATGAAAGAGGACAAGGATCCTACTGAATGTACACATTCTAGACCTATTGCTCTTCTAATTTCTGACCTAAAGCTTTTTATTCGCCTGGCCACAATCCCACCAAGACACATAGATAGGGACCAAGTAGGTTTCATCCAAGGCAGACAGGCAGGTGACAATACTAGGCACCCCGCCAAGGCTACCCCTTATCTACCCTTTTATATGCCCAAAGCATAGAACCCTTAGCAGAGACTATTAGATCCCACCCTGACATAAAAGTCGTACAAGTAAAATCATCTAGCATAAAGTGGCTCTATTCACAGACTAAGGTTAACAAACCTACATCAGACCCTCTCCCAATACAGAGTATTTTCTGGACATAAATGGAACCTAAAGAAAACAGAAGGATAACTGATCCCATCCCTGTACCTCTGACTGCTGCCTTGACTGCTTGTAAATACTGTATTGTCGTTGAAGGTTCATTTGAAAGAAGAACTAGCAATATAAATATATTTGGAGTAGCATGTTCAAATAGGGTGGGTAATTTACATGAAGCTGCCATGTATGGATTTTTAAGACTGAAATGGTTTCTACATATGAAACATATCCATATTTGGTTGCAAGTGATTGTGTTTCTTAGTAAAATGTCAGGCCTTAAACTATCTGTAAGGTCAGCACCTGACAATGTTGCAGGCAAAGTTTATCAAACATCTTGATGTGTTGGTTAAGATTTCATACAAAAGGTACAAAACCTAAATACCGCTTGATAGTGGGACTGTAGAATGCATAGTAAGAACATAATCAGTTTAAAAGAGTAAAAAAAGTTATTAGTAAGTCAGCATGAGACCTCAATGGTAAATAGAACATTGACTAGGTCTGTAGCGTAAGGTACTGTATAAAAGTTGCGAAAAACCCATTTTGTCAATATGCAATGACATTATCATGCTGTGGATGTCAGAATGCTGTGGAGATCAGCAGAAGATCACAGTTTTTTTTCCCTGTGATATTATGAACATCTCTATAAAATCTCAAATGGGTTAATCATGAACGAATTAAGTTGTGCCAACAAATAAATGAAATAAGCTCAAATCCCATTTTTCAGTCATTCTCCAGCAACTTGATCAATTGTGAATGATGCAAAATTGGAAGAAAAAAACAAAGAAAGTTTGAAAGGCAGCCAGCGCTAAAATAGAGGACACAACAATAAATATGTGTTATGTGTGCTTATGAATTATGGTTCCTATTAAGAGAATATTATGACACAAGATCAGTATATAGGTCTATGGGACAACTATGACAAAACATGATTATTCCAGGGTTAATAGATCTTTTTTTGCTGTTGAAGTAAAAGTTATATAATCATGGACATTGTATCTACAGAGAATTGTCCAATATTTATATTTCAGTACTGTCAGTATTCACTATTAACATGCCTGCTAGGACAGAATTATATGCCTGGAGTTACATCAATCAATATTCAAGATAAGAGTTAAATAATAAAACTGCCAAGAGGTAATTGTATTTTCAGTAGGTAACACTTTTCCACTGGACTGCTTCAATTCGCTTCAGTGGTTAGACATTAATGTGATCAGACAACTTGGAGCGAAACAGGTGTTGCAATGTGTATTCCAACACTTGGGTCTTGGGATCTTTGTCTCCAGAGGTACCAAGATCACAGTGTGACAATCATGGCGTTAGTGCATTCTTCCTTTCAATTTAGTTCTGCTGCCATTTAGCCTGTAGAGGTTACACAAACACTTGAGGCATAGCCACTCTCTTTCGAATATGCTAAAAATATATTTTGATACATTTATGTTTCTACAAGTATGATTACAGGATGAAAATATAAAATAAAATTTGTTGAATCCAAAAATGTTTTGTTGTTACTATCTATCTGTCAACATCACCCAGCAGTGCATTCCACAACCTCACTGTCCTGACTGTGAAGAACACTCTACATTGCTTCAAATGAAAGTTCTTTTCTTCTAGTCTGAAGGGGTGGCCTCTGGTGCGGTGATCCACTTTATGGGTAAAAAAGTCCCCTGCTATTTGTCTATAATATCCTCTAATGTACTTGTAAAGTGTAATCATGTCCCCTCGCAAGCGCCTTTTTTCCAGAGAAAACAACCCCAACCATGACATACCTTCTTAATTTAAGTCTTCCATCCCTCTAACCAATTTAGTTGCATGTCTCTGCACTCTCTCCAGCTCATTTATATCCCTCTTAAGGACTGGAGTCCAAAACTGCACTGGATATTCCAGATGACGCCTTACCAGGGACCTATAAAGAGGCATAATTATGTTTTCATCCCTTGAGTTAATTCCCTTTTTGTGCAAGACAGAACTGTATTTGCTTTAGTAGCCACAGAATGACACTGCCCAGAATTCGACAACGTGTTATCTACAAAAACCCCTAGATCCTTCTCATTTAAGGAAACTCCCAACACACTGCCATTTAGTGTATAACTTTATATTATTATTTATATTATTTTTGCCAAAGTGCATAACTTGCATTTATCAATATTGAACCTCATTTTCCAGTTTGCTACCCAGTTTCCCAACTTAGACAAATCACTTTGCAAAGTGGCAGCATCCTGCATGGAACCTATAGTTCTGCACAATTTAGTATCAGCTGCAAAAATAGAAACAGTAATTTCAATGCCCACCTCCAGGTCATTAATAAACAAGTTGAAAAGCAAGGGACCTAGTACAGAGCCCTGCGGTACTCCACTAACAACACTGGTCCAATTAGAAAATGTTCCATTTACCACCACTCTTTGTATTATTTTAGCCAGTTCTCTATCCAGGTACAAATACTATATTCCAGGCCAACATTCCTTCATTTAACCAATAACGTTTTGTGTGGCACTGGATCAAATGCTTTAGCAAAGTCTAAGTAAATCACATCCACTACCATCCCAGAATCGAGGTCCCTGCTTACCTTCTCATAAAAAGAAATTAAGTTAGTCTGGCAAGATCTATTACGCATAAAACCATGCTGCCACACACTCATAGTGTTATGATTTGCTATAAAGTCCAGTATCTTATCCTTTATTAACCCTTCAAAAAGCTTTCCTACGACTGATGTCAGACTAACTGGCGTATAGTTTTGAGGCTGAGAACGGGATCATTTTTTGAGGCACCACATTAGCAATTCGCTAATCTCTCTGCACTATGCCACACCTCAATGAATCCTGAAAAATTAAGTAAAGAGGTTTGGCAATTGCAGAGCAAAGCTCGCTAAGTAGCTGGGATGAATAACATCTGGTTCCGGACCTTTGTTTATCTTAACATGTTCTATCTATCATCTGTCTGTCTGTCTGTCTGTCTCTGTCTGTCTGTCTATCAATTTTTTCTGTCTATCTGTCTATCTATATATCATCTATCTATCTATCTATCTATCTATCCATCTATCTATCATCTGTCTGCCTGTCTGTCTCTCTTTCCAGCTTTCAAATGCTGGTCACTGACCCCATCTAAAAACAAAAGGGGAACTCCACAAAAACATAACTTAAGCTTTTTTGAAAAGTAAACATAATTTCAAGCAACTTCGTAATATACATCAATTAAAAAATATGCAGACTTTTCATGATTTTTAATGGTTTCTGACAGTACCCTAAGCCTAGCACCCTGCTCTCCTGCTGATCTGTCTGACTACTTTGCTGAGCTATCTGACTACTGTTACTTTGTATCAGCAGCCATCTGTCCTTAGATGATTCATGTAAGCTGTGGGGAAGCTGTTACAATTTGTAACATCCGTGTTTTATACTAAATTGCATAGAAAATGGCATTTATTCATGCTTATGTGTTATGTGGGCCTCTTTATCAAATTTTGGTTTGGAAGCCAGACGTATGCCCTTTAAAGCTAGCAACCAAATTGAGGTCTACCTCCCAGTCTGACATGAACCCTGCTGCCAACATACAGGTAAGTTTAGCAAGATTAGCTGAGATGTCCATCACAATTACACCTTCTGACTAAGCTCTGTCAATGCCATCAGTCCTCAAAGACAGAGCCAAAAGCCACTGGCAGCTTTCAAAATGCCCCTGCCACCAAGAAGCCTTTCCTTAGGTCCGATTCAACAGCAGCATTTTTTTCAGTCTTAATAAGATCTGAAACTTCCTAAAACAGGCGGAAGGTCTGTCTATGCTTGGAAGGAGAGGGAAGAACCATATGTGAGCTTCACTGCCTTAATGAGAGGGGAGATTAGAAAGAGTTGCAGGGAGTTCTGAATCTTTGTTAGAATCCAAAGGCAATTTTGAAGACTCATCCTCTGAAAGTTCCTCGGCGAGAACTACACAGGAACAACAATGCTGTGAGTAGGTACTGCAGGAGGAGAACTTCCCCACCATTCACTTGAACAGTCACGTGTGGATACCGCACCAGGTGAATGGGCCTGCCATGCCTCTGGCATCCCCTGACCCTTCCAAGATGGCTGCAAGTCAACTAAAGGACTTTGGTGCCATCTTGTAAAGGGCACACATGCCAAAAACAGGAGAGGAAGTGACCACAAGTATCCCAAGTGACATGGGCAACTTCCAGCCAGATGACTATACTCAGTCAGGTAAGACCTCCACTGACCAGAAGCAAGGAATATAAAGAAAAAAAACTCTTGTTGTACCTTTAAAGCTTTGGGGGAGGGTCTATCTGATTTGGGGGTGTGAAGGCCACAGGTTTAATGCTGATATGGAGTGTTTAAGGAATATATGTTAGGGCGAGGATGCACAACAATAAACCATTTATAGCCCACAACTATAAGAAAAAATAAAACCTATTTCCCTAAAGGGAATGATTAAAACTTTTCTACACTATAAGTCATGTTTATATCAGTAAAAGTTTCCTTTAAAATACTAACCTACAATATGTTCCAAAACAATTTTAATTCTAGTTACCATGTGATGAGTTTACTTGATCATTTGTATAAAACAAGGAAAGAACAGGATACTCTCTGGACATAACGATATTATTTCTTTTGAAACATTTAATAGTTTCTAAAATATTACCTTGAAACCTCATTTAAAATGCATTTATTATGCTGATTTAAATCCATTGTGAAATCATTAAGAGCATCATTAATAAATTCTTTATCTACCGTTTGGCACCAGAGAAATGCTGATAATAGTTAAAAACCTTTTACTGTAGGACAATGTTATTTCACTCTTCATCTCTGCAATACTGAATGGAATCTTTACATTTTCAAAGACATCTAGCACCTGGATCAATCTTCACTTCTTTTCAACTTATTGGATGTATGAAATTGATTTATTTTCATTTCAAAAAGATATTTCAAGTTTCATTTTTTTTTTGCTTAAGGGAAATCCTCCTGCAACCCATCCCACAGCTCCTAGATCATACTATATTGAACATTTTAATGAGCCCGGAAGAGCTGGTGAGTTGTCATTTTAACAAATTTTAAAATAATGCTCCTCCCAAACCACCATGAAATACATGCAGCCTGGTAGAAATGGCACATTGTCAACTTATTAATTCAGAGGAACGTAATAGGCAGTTTTTATTTTCAGCAGATAAATAAATGAACAGAGGCTGCAGGCTGAAGCTTCTGTGCCTGTATGTGTCTTTGCTCTGCCAAAAATATCAATTGGCACAGGTTAGCCAAAGCCCCTATGTTACAGTATTTTGTGAAGTATGTGACATTGTGATGACACTTGACTGTCTTGTTCTTGAATCTTCTTTCATTGCCAACACCTGGTCCACTTAAAGGGATACTGTCATGGGAAAAAAAAAATCGAAATGAATCAGTTAATAGTGCTGCTCCAGCAGAATTCTGCACTGAAATCCATTTCTCAAAAGAGCAAATAGATTTTTTTATATTCAATTTTGAAATGTGACATGGGGCTAGACATATTATCAATTTCCCAGCTGCCCCAAGCCATGTGACTTGTGCTCTGATAAACTTCAATCACGCTTTACTGCTGTACTGCAAGTTAGAGTGATATCACTCCCTTCCCTTTTCCCCCCAGCAGCCAAACAAAAGAACAATGGGAAGGTAACCAGATAGCAGCTCCCTAACACAAGATAACAGCTGCCTGGTAGATCTTAAAACAGCACTCAATAGTAAAAACCCATGTTCTTACTTTGAGAAGAAAAAACAGCAGCCTGCCAGAAAGCATTTCTCTCCTAAAGTGCAGGCACAAGTCACATGACTGGGGGCAGCTGATAAATTGACAAAATGTCTAGCCCCAATCTAATCTAATTGCTGTTTTGAGAAATGGATTTCAGTGCAGAATTCTGCTGGAGTAGCACTATTAACTGATGTGTTTTGAAAAAAAAAAACATATTATCCGATGACAGGATCCCTTTAATGACAAAATTTCAAATGAGAGTTAAAAAGTAACAGTCAAAAAAATAAAGCTTTGATATAAGTTTAAATTCATGGAAAAAAATTATGTTCTAAATATCTGTAATGATCAATGTACCCCAATCTGAGTTGTTTAGGAAGTCATAATGAAAACTCATCTATGCTGGATATTATAATGTTCAATATAACATTTACAATTTACTAACAAACAGATTTCTATTTTTTCCACAAATCTCTAGAAATTCTTGGTTTTCCTAATTTTTTTTTTAAAAAAGCTTTAAAAAATGATTAAGGGGCAGATTTATCAAGAGTCGAATTGAATTCGAGGGAATTTTCTAAGTAAAAAAAAAAGAAATTTTTTGGATACTTCGACCATCAAATAGGATACTACAACTTCGAATTTACTTCGACTTCGATTTGAAGTAAAAATCATTCGACTATTTGACTATTCGACCATTCGACAAAGTACTGTCTCTTTAAAAAAAACTTCGATACTTCGCTAACTTAAACCTGCCGAATTGCTGTTTAGCCTATGGGGGACCTCCTGTGTGTTTTGCTAAGTTTTTTTAAGTCAAAGGATTTTTTGGGAAAATCGTACAATCGTATGATAAAATAGTTCGATCCGAAGTGCGATCAGAGTACGATTGGAATACGATCGTAAGATGTATAAAATCCTCCGACTTTGAATTCGAATGTCAGAGGATTCTATCCGATGGTCGAATTTCAAAGTTTTTTCTACTTTGAAATTCGACCCTTGATAAATCTGCCCCAAAGTGTAAAAACCGCAAAAACTTCTAATACAAAAATTGGTAAAAGGTAAAAGGTCCTACAGAAGTAAATGTGAGCTGCGCTGATCCTATTGGACCATTTTTCATCAATTTGGACTTTTAAAGGTTTTCAGATTTTTTTCACTAGGAATTGTCTGAAAAACTCACATTTCTATAGGGTTTTAGAGGTATTCATATATTTTTTTTTATACATTCAAGTTTTTCTTTCCACTTCTGCTTTTTAAATTCTGTTTTTTTTATACATTTCATAACATTCGTGGTTTTTGAGAAGGTGAGTTTAGTTGTGGTTTCGAAAACCTCTAAAACCATTAAAATTCAACCTTTATTAAATAGGCCTCTAATAAAGCTGGTTGTAATCAAATGTCAAAACAACATTAAAATTAGCATTAACATTTAGTTGGGGGATAATATATAGCTTCTTGTAACAAACTATCTTCACTAAACACAATCCTTCCTTTAGGGCAGAGGGCATTTTTCTCATGTGGTAAAAAGTACTAAAACTGTATCCTCGTGGATCACAAAATAAGTGAATGTTGACTGCAGAACTCATGAATACTATAATGAGTATTTCCCCTGCAATAAATTGCCACAGCTTGCTCACATACCTTAACTTTTACTTAAAAGCTTTGTGCGGTATTCCAAATGTCATGTCTGCTTGTATAAGGGAAAAAGCTATACATTTCTATAGTTATAATCAATAGCTGAAGTCTACACAAAATAAATCTGTCATATCTAAACATGATGATATATTATTCTTGTACGCTAAACTGAGCATAAGATATTTTAAAGGAGAACTAAAGCTCGACTATAGAAATAGGGCAGAAATGTTGTATACTATTTTTTGATGTTCTGTATTAGCCCAAGGCCCCCACAGCCCTTTAGCAGTAAAGATTTGTGCCTCCAAAGATGCCCCAGTAGCTCCCCATCTTTCTTCTGATTCACTGCACATGCTCTGTGCTGCTGTCACTTACTGAGCTTAGGGACTGAGCACAATATACTGAATCAATATACTGATAATATGAATTGTCACAATATAAAGTTAATTAGTAAATAATTCAGATTATTGGTACACGGCTGCTCAGAAACCATTTACAATTAGCATCAGTCCTGTAGCATCATCTTATATGACAGACAAACCTCATTTTCTGCTGGATGATTTGCGATGACCCCTAAGCTTAGCTTCTCAACAGCTGCTTCAAGCCCACTGAGCATGTGGGTGTCACTGACATCAGAAACCAAAAATGATCTCAAAACTTGGTAATATTATAAAAAGCTTAAATTGTATTCAAAAAATCATGTTAAATGGTAGGCATTTGCAAAATAAATAATGGTTCTAATCTAGTTAGTTAGCCAAAAATGTAATGTATAAAAGCTGGAGTGACTGGATGTCTAACATAACATAACAGAACACTACTTCCTGCTTTTCAGCTCTATAACTCTGAGTTAGTCAGTGACTTGAAGGGGGGGGCCAGATGGTACATTTCTGTTCAGTGAGTTTGCAATTGATCCTTTGCTTTTGAATCTGAGCTGAATGCTAACAGTTATGACCCATAATGGTAACCAATCAGTGGAAACCAAGAGAGCTCCAAAGCAGGAAGTAGTGTTCTTAATAATATATTAGACATCCAGTCACTCCAGCCTTTATACATTACATTTTTGGCCAGTGTCGGATTGGCCCAGCAGGACACTGGGAAAAAAACCTGGTGGACCCCGCCTGGCCAGACCCCCTCTCCCGACATACAGGTTTTTTTTTAAAAAAAAATGTATTTTTCGGCGTATTGCAGCATGCGTGATGCGCCGCCTGGGCAAGCGTGCCAAGCACAGAGAATACCACAAATTAATCATTTTTCCACATACGGTAAGCCATGACATTATCCCTATTCAAATATAACTTTTTAATTGGTTTCTAGTTCCACCTCTGTGCTAAAAATTTGATTTGCAATGCCTATATTGATATTGTTGTTTTTTTCACTACAGGTATTGACCATTTATAACTATGTAATGCTTAACACTACCATAATTCTGTGATAAAGATCACATAAAATCTATCTATTATTTAAAGAGGTAGTAGGGTTTAAATTCAATACATTTGTATGATGTAGAGTGATATTCTGAGACAATTTACATTTGGCCTTAATATTTTTCTTTGTGGTTTTTAAATGATTTAACAATTTTGGCAACTGTCTGCTAGGGTCCAATGTACCTTAAAACCAGGTACCAGACATAGCACTGGATTTAAGGCATTGAACATAGCCTATGGGGGCAAATGTCCTGTATTTTAACTAGCAGTGCCCCTGTTTGTTTATAAACTCTCTGAAGTCACACAGGGCTCATTACTAATAGACCTTGCAATGCTTTTGAGCTTCCAGCTAACCAGTTCAGATAGGATTTTTTTTTAAGTAATTAAGACTTAACTTTTAATAACCATTATCCATAAAAGCACGCTGCCAACAACACAAACAAACAAAACACTCCTCCAATCATTAGGAAGCAGTGTAGGACCATGTCCCTAAAAAACATATATAAATAAAACCACAAGCACTCGCTGCTTAGTTTAAAGTAGGAATTTGCGACTGCTAAATCAATTGCCACTAGTGATAGGTGAATACGCGTTTCCCCACCGGCAAATAAATTCAAGAATTTACCGTGAAAATTCACCGGTGAAAATTAGCCTGCATCAAAGTTTTTTTTTTTGACAATTTAACGCACGCCCATTGACTTTAATGCACGTCAAATTGTCGCCGGCGTCAGAATTGTCACCGGTGCCAATTTTGATGCCCAGCCACGAATTGATCAGAGTCAAAATTCGCATTTCACAAAATGGGACAAATTCATCGCTAAAGGTTCATCCCATTCACACTCCCTTCCAATTGTTTCTCCATAAATTCTACCTATCTACGTGGGGAAAGAGTGGGAGTTAGTCACCCACCGTCCACCTATGCTGCCTGCCCTATGCATTTCGCCAATCGATCTGCTTCTTCAGGGGCATAAGTTTACGGTTCTTTATAAACTCTCTGACAAAATGCTTGCCAGGGCTCCATATCCTGCAGTGATGTGAAGAATGGGTTTCAAAGAAGAGACTAATTTAATAAAAGAGGTGATGAACCAGTGCAGTTGTCCATGGAAACTGACTTGCCTTCAAAAATATTTGCTGATTGCTTTCTATTGATAACTGCGCTGTAGTGATGGGCGACTTTATTTGCCTGGAGCGAATTCCTGCCGGCAAATAAATTCACGAAACCGCAGCGAAAATTCGCCGGTGTCAAAAAGTTTGTGAAATGTGAAGCGAGATCCCGCGCCGTTTTGTGAATTTTGCGCTGTTTTGCGAATTTCACGGGAAATTCGCAAATTTTTCGGTGAATTGAAACGGCCCAAATTCGCCCATCACTAGTAACCTGTGCTTGTAAATCAATGCCAGGATGTCTGAAAACTGTGGTCTGAATTTTGTTCTGAATAAATAACAGAACTCAAAAAATATCTGAACCTCTGCTTTTGTGGACGATAAATCTAGTATCTATTCAGTTTATCTTATACAGATAAAGAAGACTGATGAATTTCAGGTATGATGATGGAATTGATGGACTGCTACAGCTAAATTACTGCAGTATACAAATCTTAAGTTTCATATATGAACACATTGGTTCCTTAAATTTCAAACTTTAAGAAATGATTGAAAAAGAATAGCTCTTCCCAATGTAACTATACCACCAATGTCTCTTCCTAATTTTGAAAATGTAAATGTAACTGCTCCATCCTGAAAAAGCCTTTGCAATTAGACACATGTTAAATACAAAAGCTGACAAGCTTGCTATGATTTATATGATTGCTATTCATGTTGATTGAACAGTCATGCTCTGAGCAAAAGGTAAGCAAGTAAAAAACAAAGTCAAGCTGATCATTTTAAAGACTTATTTTCTGTGATTTCATTGGATTTGCATTATTTTAAGTTAGAATGATCTTCAAATCGAGAGTGATACAATTCAAGGCACTGATTTATAATACAGTCAAAGGTCAGAACACACAGAAGAGGTGTATAATACGTTAAAGGTGGTTAGAGTAGCGATCAAAGATTTTGTACCTACTCCTTGTTCAAGTTTTAGGTTCTTATTAATTGGACTGACTTGCAGGACCTGCCCTGCCTAGACCCAGCAGGGCTTTATCTGACTAAGCCACAGGGGACCCTGCAGTCTCCGTCTTTTAAATTATTCTGAAAAGCTTCTTGACTACATGTCTCCCTTTGCATCTTATTAAGCCCAGTAGCAGCCAACCACCTAAGGTACTATAAAAGCCTACCTCTCCCTGTCCCCTGTGCTTGATCCTTGCTAGGCTGTGATCTACAGTACACTAGCTGCAATGCTGTTCTGATGCTGAATTCATTTAATGCATTACCATCCAGCTTTGGTTTCACGTTGTTATATGCAGGCAAGCCTATAGCTATGTATGAGATGTGAATCAAGTAATGCAAAGCAAAACTGATAATATGACCAACAATTACCGCCGGAGACTATTCATTTTTTGGTTGCCGTTGGACGAGATTTAATTGGTTGTTGAAACAAAGCAGTGTTGAAACTACAACTTACAATCATAAACAGAAATACAGATAAATAACACTCCCTGATTCTTCCCCTGAAATAGAGGACATTTTTAATTGCTCTCCATGTTTTCTTTTTGACAGGTTTTTTTTTCCAAAAATGAAGTTGACAGTTTAATGTCCCTGTCTCTGGTGTTTGAGTCTGGCAGCTCAGTAATCCAGGAGCAGATTCGGAACTGTTTTAATTTGCTCCATTAGTTGATACATTTCTCAGCAGCATCTGTGGAGTATTAGCAACTATTGTATCAATTAACATTCGTCTTTAATCAAACTGGGGGATTCTGCTTAGCAGGGATAAAGATAAGAAATGTATCGACTAATGTATCATTTAGATCAGTTTACAGAATTGGTGACCCCCTCCCGCTTCATAAAAAGATGAAAAATTAATCTTTAAGATTTCATTTTAGAAAAACGGAAATTAGAACTGTAATTCAAAAAGTCTTTATTTCTGGTGGTGAACGATCTGAAAACAACTGACAAAAGTGAAGGTGAACAACTCCTTTAATAGGAAACAAAACTGAGTATTTCAGTGTATTTCAGTGAAATTGAATTCATGTATATCAGGTTGTCGATCTGCTGAGCAATTCATCGTAATTGAATCCAAGCTGATCATCCTGACGGTCAAACACTTCTATGAAACCAATGTAAGAACAATATACTGTATCTATAGTTGCAAAACGTGACCTCCAGTATCCACTAAATGTTAGTGATTCATTTCCCCTACCACTAGTGATGGACGAATCTGTGCCGCAAAAAATTCACAAAATAGCGAAAAATTTGGGAAACGCTTTGAAGTCAATGGGCGTCAAAATAATTTTGACGTGCATCAATTTTTATACACGCGACTATTTGGTCCAAATGCATTAAAGTCTGAATAATTTTGACGCACGGCAATTTTTATGAGTGCTGCAATTTTGACATGGCAGATTTTTCGCCGACGAATTGTCATCGACGTTTCGTAAATTAATTTGTTTGTGCCAAAATGCGGAAATTCACCACAAATTAGGGCCGATTTACATAGGGTGGAATATCGAGGGTTAATTAACCCTCGATATTCTACTGCCGAATGTAAATCCTTCGACTTTGAATATCGAAAATAGTTCGATCGAATGAAAAATCTAATAGTTCGATTAGAAGGATGTTAATCCATTGATCGAGCGATTTTTCTTCGACCTAGAAATTGATAGAAAGCTTATGGGGACCTTCCCATAGGCTAACATGGCACCTCGGTAGGTTTTAGGTGGCGAAGTAGGGGGTCAATTTTTTTTTAAAGAGACAGTACTTCGACTATCGAATGGTTGAATAGTTGAACGATTTTTAGTTTGAAAAGTTCGTTTCGAAGTTGAAATCGTAGTCGAAGGTCGAAGTAGCCAATTTGATGATCAAAGTAGCCAAAAAAAAAACATTCAAAATTCGAAGTTTTTTTCTTCTATTCCTTCACTCGAGCCCCCTAGTGTCTGGAGAATTTATTTGCCCATAACCACCTACTGCCAAACTTACCACCACTTTTTTCATTATTCTTTTCATGTTTCCTTACATTTTTTTTTATAAACAAATCACACGAATAATAAACTGAAGTCCACTTGATTTTATTGGTAAATATCCTTCTATTGTCATGGGTAACTTAACTCACACTGCATATTTTTTCAGTCTAATGAAACAGATCTAGAATCTCAAAGCTTGCTGTGGAACCTGAAACTGTCACTGTTTATCAGTATTATGTTCTGTGCTGCTTAACCAGTAAGTGTAGTGATGCAGTTCTTACATTCTAGCAGCTCTGTTCCAATATAAAGTTGGATAAAATGTGTATGCTGCTATTCTATGCTGCAGTGCTTCTCGGTTCCTGTCAGGTTGCCATAGTAACATGTCATTATGGGTATCTGTTACTTTTAAAACAAAAGAATTTGTACACTTATTAGATGCAACTTTAAATCAGACAGAATTCTTAACATTGTGGACTCTACACATTTGTGTAACCCTTAATGAATCAACAATAGGTAATAAAATACAATTTGGGTCTGTATGTCAGTTGGGCATTTGTAGTGTGTAACTTTGGGGTAATAATATTAGTAGTGATGAGTGAATTTTTTCGACCAGCCAGCAAATGATCCACTTCGTCGTCTGCAAATTTTTTCACGAAACTGCAGTGAAAATCCACATTATCCAAAATTATCGCTGAGACAAAAAAAGTTGCTATAAGAAAAAAAAGCTCATTGACTTTGATTATTTGGACAAAAATGTTGCTGAGACCAAAAAAAATATATCTGCATGATATTCTCATTTACAGTAGCAAAAAAAGAATTCTCACAGCTCCAGATTAAAATAGAGGAAGACTTGTATAAAAGGTGTAAACTTTGCATCAGGGTAAATGAATCGATTTCTGGCTGAAAGTTGGCAGATTGCGACCACATCTTTTCGTTGATGCTGTACCGCCCGTTTGGCCTTCATTCTGATCAGATTGTTGGCCCAAGATCGGATCAGCCCAATATTGCCCACTTCAATGTGGGCATATTGGGGAGAGATCCGCTCGTTTGGCGACATCGCTAAATGAGCGGATCTCCCTGTGTATGGCCACCTTTAGAACCATCAAAGCCCAGGGGAGGAGGGACTCCTCCAAAGATAAAAAGTCAACCCCAGTTAAGAATCAACCAGCTAAAAATCAACCAATTAGCTATTACAGTATTACGACTGCATTTGTACAGGCTCATAAGAATTAAATTAACAGTAACAACAAAAAATTAAAGTGTTTTAAAGCATTTGATATATAACACACTGGTAAAACTGGTATCAGAATCACTGCAACTTATATAGATATAGATATGTTGCTGTGTAGCCATGGGGGGGGTAGATATTCAGTGTGAAAAAAATGAAAAGGCAAAGATAACAGATAAATTCACTAGCATACAATGGGTTTTGATTCTTGTGTATGAACTAAATCTGTTGTCTTTTACAGAGCTTATCTGTTATCTGCTATGTAATCGGTGCCATTAAGCCCTATATCAACTTGACTGGATACCCCTATCGCTACACAGCAGCATATCTATTAAAACTAACGTGAAACAGGTATGTTCTTCACTGTACTTCAGAAACAATACAAGTTTAGTCCAAGAGTACAGTAAACTTTTCATCACTTTAAAATACTTTTATTTACTGATGGATAAATCTGTAGCGTTTTGCAGTAAAATTTGTGAATTTACCACAAAATTTGCGAAGCGGCAAAACGCATTGAAGTTAATGGGCATCAAAAGAATTGTGATATATGAAATTTTGATTTTGAACTATTTTGTCCAAATTCATTAAAGTCAATGGACGTCCAAATAATTTTGATGTGCGAAAATTTTATGTGCACCACAATTCTGGCGGCGGCGAAATGTGTAAATTTGCGGCAAATCCAAGCCTGCGGAATTTATTTGCCCATCACTAGTTACTGTTCCTTTTTGTAAGTGAACAGCCCAATAAAGAGTAATTAAATAAAAAACTATAAACAGAATTTTTATAAACTCACCTTTATACATAATTGACAAATTCATGTGTCTTAAACATCTCATATATACTAAGGTAAGGAACATAGATTCCCACGCTATACATGCGGCAGTTGTGAAATGATGAATGTCATGTGCACTGTAGCCACAAGACTAATGATGGTTAACAAAATCAGCTTCTGCATGCTAATTCTGCCGCAGAGCTAATTATGTGGAAGGTTAGTTTCAAATGTAAGCACAACTTTCAGTGTCCTCAACGGTATCGATCACAAGATCATATATCCTTTATACAGGGGTGTAACTGTAGAGAAGCAGACCCTGCGGCCGCAGGGGGCCCAGGAGGTATAGGGATCCCATAAGACCCTAATTTACATATATTTTGAATAAATACTGTTAAAACAAGTCAAAATCTAGACATTTTTGTAGCCTGAAAAATAATTTGCTCTGGGGCCCAGTAATATCTAGTTATGCCACTGCCTTCACACAATAAGAAATAATGTTGCGCTTGACCCGAGTATAAGCCGAGGTAGAGTTTTTCAGCATATTTTGGGGGCTGAAAAACTCGGCTTATACTCGAGTATATACGGTAAACCCCAAATGAACAGTGCTTTAAATTATATGACTTGCGATAAAATACTTACCCCACATGTAACAAAAGGCACTAATTTTGCCCAGGAGCAGTACACCATGACAATAAGATGTTTACATTTAAACAGATGACCAGTAAATATTACCTGCTGATTGGCTGCTATGGGTTACTGCACCTGGGCAAAATTAGTGCCTTTTATAACCTAGCCCCAATAGGTGTATTATGTAATAGATGGGGCAAAGTTTGCTCTAGGTCTAGTCACCTACAGCAGCCAATCAGAAGGTAGCAATTTCTTGGCATCTGCTTAAAGTATGGGATACTCCACACATTGCAAACGGTTCACCTTGTATCACATACGGAGGTACTGTAGCTTTCACACTTTTGCATACTTTTGGATATCAGTAATCCACAAAATACTTAACGGGAGATAGCAGGGTTCAAATGGAGTGCAGAAATGTTTATCAACTATTGTCTGTCAGCCAGAAATCATAAGTGGTTGTTGCCAAACTTACTACTCACTAATAACTGGCAACAGTGCACTTGATTTAAATCAAGTGTAGGGGACCTACATAGCTAGAATTTATGGATTCTCTGCCATGGATTCATGCTGAAATTCTGCATTTCACCATCTGAAACTTTCCTGCAAAACTCAGTTGAAAATTTGCCGCAAAAATTTTATATATTTCCATTTTTTTTTACAAAACAATCGCAGGAAAAAACTCCCATTAATGCATTTGCAGTGAGAAAAAAAGTAGCATGCGTCAATGATCAATCATTGGCTATTGACTTCAATGCGTTTCACAAAATTTTCGGTGTTTTATAAATGTCTCAGCAGTTTTGCAAATGTTTCGGTGAAGTGAAACGGGACAGAATGACTCATCACTATCTATGAATCCATATTTTGTGGATACATAAATGTTGGTGTTGTGAAAGGGATTATAATGCACCTTTAATATCCTTGTGTGAGATCATAAAGTGTGTACTAACACTGCACTATATTATACAGTATTTCTCTATCCCTTTATATTTGGTTGTCTGCTTCTTGGCTACTGGAGCACTGGCTCTGCTTTTGAAATTTTAAGCTTTGATAAAAATTCAAAGTGCTTGCAATCCGCAAAAATGCCAAGTTAAAATTTAAGAAATATCTTACCTTACTCTATTTTACTTTCTATTTAGTGCTTTGAAACATCTGTGTGTCATACTGAGGATTTTTATAAAGGTAAATGATTAAAGCAATTTCAAAAACATTTTAGTAATGAATGGAAAACAACAGATAATCCAGAAAAAAAAGAGAACAAGTTTGGTTTTTCAAGGAGGCTAAAACGAGTTTCAGTCTTTTTAATGGGCTGCAAGTAGTTTTAAAACAAGTAATATTGCTAGTTTAAGACTCCTTTTTCCTTCTAGGCATCACTCTCAACTATATTGTGCTGCAGAGGGAATACATTCTGTTATATTGATCTTTACTTACTGTTTTAATAAAACATCTCTTTATTGATTTTTCCATTCTACTGTGCTTTTGCTTTTTTTCAGAAATATCTTTATCAGTTAATGTTGTTGGGGTTTATGTACTTGTCCCTAATTTCATATGATTTTATACAATCTGCTTTTTTTTCAATATTATTGACATGTTTGTAAGAAATGTGCATACTTACCCTAGTGCAGGGGACCCCAACCGTTTTTACTTGTGAGTAGGGATGTAGCGAACTGTTCGCGCGAACTTCGACCGTTCGCGTCCGCCGAATGTTCGCGAACGTTTGGGAACGTTCGCATTTTGAGTTCGCGTTCGATTCGAATAAAAATCGTTCGACCATTCGACCATTCGATTCCTTCGACCGCTAAAAATCTAACGATTTCCATTCGTTCGAACGATTGTAAGCATTCGATCGAATGATTTTCATTCAATCGAACGCTAAAAATCGCTCTAATCGAACGATCGAACGATTTTAAAACATTCGATCGAATGATTTTTCATTCGTTCGAATGCTTAAAACGTTCGATCGTTCGATTCGAATGATTTTAGCATTCGATCAAATGAAAATCCTTCGATCGAATGATTAAAATCCTTCGATCGTTCGAATCGAACGATTTTAGCGGGTGTTCGAAGTTCGTGAACTGTCCGCGAACGTTCGCATTTTTTGCCGGTGTTCGCAAACGGCGTTCGCGAACACCAAATCGGCAGTTCGCTACATCCCTACTTGTGAGTCACAGGGGGCAAGACAAATATGAAAAAGTTCCTAGGGGGGTGCCCATTAAGAGCTGTTATTAGTTAGTTTAGTAGTCCCTATATTGACTGGTAGACTACAGGTGCGTCTGTTTGGCAGTACATATGGTCAACATGTTGCTTCCTAGCCACTAATGTGGGAGCACATGCCCTAGTGCCATCACCCATGATTGGTTAACATACCACCACGGAACATTTGTTTTCAGTCATGTGATTAGATGTAGGCTGGATTAAAAGGTGACATTTGATTTGCTACATTTAGGGGCATATTTATTATGCTGTATAAAGCAAAATTGTTTCGACAAAGCGATGCTGCAGTACTTTTGCTTAGTTGTATTTATATTGAAGACATAATGGTTCAGTTAAAAAACCAAGGACTGGCCAAGGCCCACTGGGAAGCAAGTGTGATTTAAATAGGAATATAACCAGGATATAACCAAATAGGGATTATAATCAGCATCTGCTTTGCAATTATTTACTGTTTCATGAATACTGGTAAGCTTTTTTCCTGTGTATCATAAAACACAAGGACAAATCGTGATTTAGATCAATTTTCTAAGAAATAAAAGCTATATTTCGGCATTTTTTATGCTTTTAGTGCTTTCTACCCCCCCCCCCCCAACCTTGGTAGTATGTTTCAGCTTCAAGTAGATCATTTTATCTTATTTGTTACACAAATGGAGTGGTGTGTAGGCAGCTTTCCAGCTTTTATTTTCATTAACTTTATTTCGGTTTTAGAAATGATATAAAGAAATTCATCTTGTAATTTGCTTTCTGTACTTCCCAGCTCATTATTTTTATGTAAAAGTGTTCTTTTCCTGTCAAACGCTTTTTTAAAAAAATGCAAAATGAAGACTTCGTACTTACATATTATGAACATTATCAAGTTAAATAAACACAAAGTACACAATAAAACCACATAAGTCAAATATATATTTATATGATAAAATTGCACAAAATGCTGAAACCAAAGAAATTTGAAAGTTTGGTACAATTACAGAAAATATATAATGGTTATTGTTACCCAGGTATGGAATCTATTATCTGAACACAATTATTGAGAAGGCTCAGAAATACTCAGAAATACAGTAAATGCCATTTTATATTCTATTTGTATGTATGCATATTTCTATTTATATAGTGCTACTTAGGTACGCAGTAAAATCCAAAGTTTAAAAGGTCAGTGCTAAATGAAGCTCAGGGGAAAAAAATAGGATGAAAAGGGAAAACAATAAAAAAATGTTTTAAGTGTTGTATTTACTTATAACGTTGTAGTTCCACACTTTCATATATTCCCAATTATACCTTTAGTGTCATTATCCTTTATAAGTCACCACACGTAGGAGTTTGAGTGGGTACTTACAAATGTTTTAGCTGTAACATGTGCATATCAGAAGACTTTTTAGAAATATAGCTGTGAGATATCCTCTTGCTAGGAAAAGTTAAAAAGCGCAGAAATAGTGTAAAATCCTTTTTTATTCTATAACAATAAAAAACAATTGGTTACACTCACATTTTCGTGATTAAAATCAGGCATAACGTGTCTCCATGTCCAATGTTCTGAGTGGCTTTAGTGGTTGACGATTTGGGCTCTGACCCGTGTTGCCTTTACACCCCCCTCGCTACTTCCTGGATGCTTGGAGATGACGTCAGTCGCCTATGACTTGCCTTACGCGTTTCGTCGCTTGGCGACTTCTTCAGAGGAATAGAACAGACGTGGGTCAATACAATAATATATAGAAAGTATAGCTTAATGTTAAAGGCGCCTTGATAAAGCTATTCAGCGAAACACGCATTGGTGAGTCGCTTTCTTCTTTTATTTTATCTCTTTGGGTTACTACGAGTGGTTTGGGTCATCCATTGTTGCTACTATCTATCTTATATCTTTCAATACTCTTCCTTACATTCTATGGGGCCGATGATTTGTGGCTTTTTAGGTATAGCATAGCCTCCTACGAGATCATGGTGAGTGAATTACAAGGCCACAGTGTTGGTTACCCTGTCCTGCCTTCATCTTTGTGGTGTCCCAGAAACGAACATGCAGCTAGTTTTGGGACAGCTCCACCCTCTAATTTTTTCATTATATCCTTCTACTTTACTGTATGATAGTGGCACTCTGTTTCATCCCGAACTCCTGGTCATAATTTAATTTAATTTAGATCTAATTTTTACGCAATTATCTATTTAATAATTGACACTTATCGCACTGCACTTTATATTTATTCTATCTGAATCAATTTTTTTAGAACATCAACTTCGTAAACGCACCCTATTTTGTATAATTAATTGGCACTTACCAATGAATTGTTGACATCCTTTATCACACCTGAGCCTAATCATGAATTTCAAATGAATTGATTGTTAATTTTTTAACTTTTTAATATGACTACTTTTCTTTGATATATGCACTAAACAGCACTTTATAATTATATATAATTAATTTAAGAATTGGCCTGGTAATTGATTGGGTTTATATAAAATTGTTGATGAGTTAAAAGACCGGCACTGACTGCACTTTAATTTAAGTATTGCTATTACTACTTATATATTAGTGAAGTAATTTACTACTAGATATAAAATTAGGTGTTACCAACGGGGGTACTTTTCTATTTGAATTTTTAGTACTGCCCTTCTGACGGTTGTCATCCCCTGGTGGTAACCACTGAGATCTTTTTTTCTTTTTTCTGTGGTAAAAGAGTTCCTCTTTTTTATTTTTTTAAGAATAGGCTTGACACAAGGCTGTTTGAACAGAATGGGGAAAGTTACAGAAGCCAGTAAAGAGTTGAAAATGTGAATAAGAGCTGGAGTAAGTTCATCAGCACAGTGTTTGAATAGAGAGGAAGGCATAGGGTCAAGAGAAAAGCATTAAGGCAGGCAGTTGGATTAGGAAGTAGGAGATAGTTTGTGTTAGCAGAGGCGGAAATCTGATTGCAGATGGACTCTACTTTGATTTTTGTTTTAAATCAGTCTAAGGAGAGTGTGTGAGGCTGACTGATTCTGTAAAGTACTATGGTAGGACAAAATTGAGGCATGAAGTTTATAATGGATGAAGTCTGCTTGCTTGCAGGATTTTCTCAACATACATTCTGCAAATTGCTCATAGGAGCATAGGAATCTCATTTGCGAGTTTAACCAGTGGTATGGATTTTGAACACAAATACATTTAGCCTGTGAAGGTGCAAGTGAGCCAATGGTGGAGAAAAGAATGTGATTATACTCAGTGACCAGGGTATCAGGATCAGACATAACTTTAAAGCAGGAGAGACTGGACCTGAGAGAGTGAGCTAAGGCTGGGAGGTTTACAGCATGTTTATCCCAAATTAGGACAGTGGAGGAAGCAGTAGGTGGGGTAGGAATATGTGAGACAGAAAATGTAACCATATGATTAGGGAAATTGGTTAACTTTGAAAATCCGAAAGAGACAGATTTTTTGCTATAGACTAGATGCAAAAAGCGGCCATCCTCCTGGATGCTGGACTTAGAAAATACGAAGGGTCAATATGAAGGATCATCAATATGGAAGTTAAAATCACCTAGGCTAATTGCAGGGCCATTGGTACAGAGGAAGAAATAAAGCCAGGTTTCAAAGACAGGAGGGTAGTAGAGAAGGTGGTTAAAGGTGGTCTGTAAATGACAGTCACCCTTACAAATAGAAGATGGAAGATCTGATTTGCATGCACCTTAAAAGAGTTGAATGAGAAGGCTGGAAGAATAGGAATGGGTTTGAACTAACAGCAGACTAATCGCACAATACAGAAGCTATGGAGAGTACTTACACTTATAAACACATATTTTTTCACTTTTTTTAATGTTTAAATATGTTTTATTGCCCAGTGTGGCTAGTGTGAGCACTTATCACACAGTATAACTATTTTTAATTTATTTTATTTGCATTTTCTGTGAGTATATTATAATTTTTAGTTCCACATTCTTGCTGTTTGTTTCTTCCATAAAGTGTAAGTACTAAGACCACCAATCTTACTGTGTTTGTGATTTTGTCTATGAATTAACTGTCATATATCTCGTTATGGACATTGCACAAGCTGGCAGATTTTAAAAGTTTAGGTTTAAAAAGCAATATACTGTTTTCCGAGGTAAACCAAAGGTCCCTCAAAAAAAGTTTAAACAAACTGAAGTGCAAAACGGATTGACACTTAAAGAGTTAAAATAAAACCCACACTTTTGTTGCACTTGAAAGTTGTTAATGGACTATGGACCTTCTCCACTAACAAGCTTCTGGAACTGAACCTCTCCTGTTAACAGGTCAGAAATAATAAGCAATGCTCAAAATTCTTCCGAGAAAAGAACACAGAGAAATACAAAGGAAACGCACCCAATATTAGCCTGTGTTGTGGTAATGAAAGTAGGATTTCATATGTTGCAGTGATGTGTGATTTGATAAAAGAAAAATATGAAGGGACACAATTCTACAACTAATTTTGAAGCAATATTTTATCTATGGGTTAGGCACAAACTAGAGGTGCAATAAGCCATTGCAGATATGACTTTTATTTGTACATATCAATTTTACCTGCTGATTGGTTGCTATAGGTTACTGCTCCTGGGCAAATTTAGTGGCTTTTATTACATAACTCCCACAATGTCCTAAAATAAAATGCATACATGTATTTTTATCAACATACAAAAAGTAGCCTTCAGTCTGAATTGAACCCTGCTCCTTAGCATTTGCTAAAATTAAAATGTAATTTGCAAGCCAAGAACTGTAACTACTGCACCATAGCATCATAGACTGATGGTTGTTATGTGTTAGAACATATATTTCTTAGTGGTCTAAAGTTCAGGTAGTGACATGACAATACTGATCTTTTTTTCCCTACTACTAGGATCGTCACCCCCTTAGTATTTTACTGGACTAGCCGCTAAAATACCAGCCAAGACCGGGGACCAGTTTTACAAATTTACCGGCAAATTTAAAACAACTAGACATACGTCCCTGGCTCATCTCTGATCTGCCTCCTGCTCACCTCATAGCCACTCTCCCAGCTCTACCAGCTCCCCCTCTAGCCCAACCTACTTACTATGTTCTCTTTGATGTGGCTGTGATGGCTCTGCCCCATTTGCATTACAACTCAGCCCTCAACATCACAGACCCACCCCCTCACAAACACACCCACTGCCCAGGTAGTATGAACAATGAATAAAAAGGTGCACCGAATCCAGGATTCGGTGCAGGATTTGGTGCAGGATTCAGCCAGGATTCAGCCTTTTTTGGAATCCTTCTTCCCAGCATATGCAAATAAGGGGTGGGAAGGGAAATTGCAAGACTTTTTGTCACATAAAGAAGTAAAAAATGTTTCCCCCTTTCCACCCCTAATTTGCATATGCTAATTAGGATTTGATTCTTTATTCGGCCAAATCTTATGTGAAAGATTCAGGGGTTTGGCCGATTCCAAAATACCCACTACAGACTGACATTTGCCCTGGCCTAATGGGGAAACTTTTCTTGTTGTTCTCCAAAACAGTTGTGGCATTATGGAAAACAGGTTCAGAAACAAGGTAGGAAATGCATATATTATTGCAGAGTTAAAAAGCTCCTTAATTGCATGTATTTTTGCCTTTTCCTTAACTTCAATGTTTTTTGGGAAGTGCCTCTTGTAACTAAGAAGGTGTGTGCAGGCCTGACATGTCCTTATACAGCAATAAATCTACATTACAAACAATAACACATACCACCACTGTTACCAGTGTAAATTAGCAAATATGATAGAGCAGGCAGGTTGTGCTAAAAGGTGAGAAACCACAACACATACATTCATGTATGGAGAGAGAGGTTGCATTTATGAATGGAGAGAGGTTGCATTTATTCTGGAATCATGGGAAAAACACTTTGCAATTGTCAGAGATTAATTACCCTTTAACCAATCCATTGTGCAATAGAAAAAGAAAAATATATACATAACAACCCACTACAACTACTTTCCTGGATTATGGCGATTTCAGGTTCTATTGAACTTGGAAGAAAATGTTATTTTTTTTAACTGGTAATGCTGGGATTTGCCATGATTATTGACCTTAAAAATACAATAATTTTTAATAGAACAAATGTTTTGCTGTCTAACTAAATACAATACTTTGTTTTGTATACACTGTAACAATGCCCTCCAGAAACAGCAAGGTAGAAAAGCAGATAATTAGTTTCTAAGAGGCTGTTTTCAGAATAACATTTTTTATTCCTATCAGTTTTTGTTAACTTCAAACATGGACTGGCTGCACAATGCTTTATTCAAGCAAAACTACGAGCGCAACATTGCAAGTAACCTAGACTCTGGGATGTGATGGAGCATAGCTGATAGCCCCCTAAGGCCACAGTGCAAAAAGTCCCTGATTAACACTTTGCTTTGTTTTTAAATAAACCCAAAACAAAAAACAATGCTTGCAGTTTAGGAAGACTAAATGGAGAAATAGCTCTATTAGCTCATAAAAGAAAAGGAAAACTGACCTTATTTTTCCAGATAGCTCAAAATTATGGGAACGCCTTCTCTCACAGAGTGCATTATAATCATTTTTGTATACCTTTATTTAAAAAAAAAAAAAAAAAAAAAACTCAGATGCTGAAAAAAGCCTGAAAACCTGGCTTCTCAAACCTGTTGAGGTACTATATAAGTCAATGGTAGATGTCCGTATCCCAATTTAAAGATATCGTGGTATGCGCTGGGTTTAGCCCCATAATCTGAAAACTTCAGGGTTTTCAGGCAATTTGGGTATAAAGTCCGAAAAAATTGTACGATTTGGGTTTTCGCTTAATTTAATCGAGTCTTTCGGCAATCTGATTTTTGTGAGTTATTTTAATAACAAATAAGGCAAAATCATGGATGGGAGTTTGAGCTTTGCTTGATAAAAAATTTGATACATTTGGATTTTAGTAAATAACCTAATTGTCTCAGCAGCAGTCACAAAGACGTCTGTAATGAGTATGTCTAACATTACCAAATGGTTAGAGCAAAGCTAAACTGGGATAATCCACACAATTGCTCATTTACTTTCAAGTGATAGACATAATTAGGCTTCATAAAGAGAATCTGAAACATTATTCTGACTTTTTAAAGCATTTTCACTCCAGAAGCTCAATAAAGAATAATTTGAAGTTACTAAACCCTCTTTAAAATGGTTCCACTGGCCCACCTATATCTCTGAAGGAGGTGATCCAAAATGGATTTGAAAAATAAAGGGCCAGCGCTTGCAAGTGAAGCAGGTAAGGAACAGGTGTTTTGTATGTAATACATAGGCAAAAGATAAAACATTAAGGGGTTTATTTACCAAAACTCGATTGTTTATGGTTGGGCTTTTTGAATTGAACGAGATTTATTATACACCCCGATGCTGCAATAAGCCAGAATCTGAAAACCCGGCATCTCAAATCTGTCGAGTAGGGATGTAGCGAACGTCGGAAAAAAAGTTTGCGAACATATTCACGAACTTGCGTCAAAAATGCGAACGGTTCGCGAACGTCGCGAACCCCATAGACTTCAATGGGAAGGCGAATTTTAAAAGCTAGAAAAGACATTTCTGGCCAGAAAAATGATTTTAAAGTTGTTTAAAGGGTGCAACAACCTGGACAGTGGCATGCCAGAGGGGGATCAAGGGCAAAAATGTATCTGAAAAATACATTGTTGACACAGCGCTGCGTTTTGTGCTGTAAAGGGCAGAAATCACACTATGTCACTCAGGTGATGTTTCTGGACACGGAATGTGAAAAAGCTCACACAGCTAGGTGGCACTTGGTTAAAGACTGGGCAAACAAAATGAAACAATGCCTGCAAGGTCAACGTATACACTACAGCAGTGGATACGGAATATATTATTGCTGCTTGAACAACGTCACTCAGGTGGTGTTTCTGGAGACGGTATTATTATTGATATTTAGACAGAATGTGAACAAGCTCACACAGCTAGGTGGCAGTTGTTTGAAAATGAAGAACACACTGGGCAAACAAATTGAAACAATGCCTGCAAGGTCAACGTATACACTACAGCAGTGGATACAGAATATATTATTGCTGCTTGAAAAACGTCACTCGGGTGGTGTTTCTGAAGACGGTATTATTATTGATATTTAGACAGAATGTGAACAAGCTCACACAGCTAGGTGGCAGTTGTTTGAAGAACACACTGGGCAAATAATGCCTGTAAGTGCACTACTATTGGTGCACTACTATGAAGAACAGCAAACAGCACTGGACACGTTAAAGAACAGTAAGATAAGTAAAATAAAAAAAATATATATATGTATATTAAAAAAAAAAAAATTACTCTGGTTGGTGCTGAACTACTAGGAGCAGCACAGTAGCACACCAGTCCCACTCCCCAACACAGCTAGACTAATAGCACTGGGCTCTTATAGTAGCAAAGTAAAAAAACAAAAAAGAAAATAAAAGCAGTCCTTACAAGGACTATTGGGTTATTACAGCAGTCAGCAGATGAGATCAGAAGAGATCAGTGCCCACAGCAGCTACATACAGAGCACTGCAGTAGAAGGTAGATTACTAGCCAGCAAAGCTACCTAACCTAAAATGTCCCTACAATAAAATGTACCTAACCTAAAATGTCCCTACAATACAGAGCAGTATCAAGTAGATTACTAGCCAGCAAAGTTACTATCAACTGTCCCTCAAATCACTAACAGCTCTCTCCCTACACTAGCTCTTCCAAGCACACACAGGCAGAATGAAAAAACGCTGCAGGGCTTCAGTTTATATATGGAAGGGGAGTGGTCCAGGGGGTGTGGGGGTGGTCCAGGAGGGAGAGCTTCCTGATTGGCTGCCATGTATCTGCTGGTTTGGGGGAGAAATGGCAAAAAAAAGCGCCAGCTAAGGCGAACCCAAATTGGCGAACGTCGCGCGACGTTCGCGAACATTCGGCGAACGCGAACAGTCGATGTTCGCAGGCGAACAGTCCGCGACATCCCTACTGTCGAGGACATATACAGTATAAGTCATGGCAGATGTCCCTATTCCAATTTAAAAATATTGTGGTATGCGCTGGGTTTAGCCCAATGATCTGAAAAATTTGTGGTTTTCAGGCGAATACTAGAAAAAAATGGAGCCATTCAGGTATAAACCCCGAATAAATCTTATAATTCAGGATTTTGCTGGAATCATTGAGTCTTTTATCCAATTTTTTAATGATAAATAAGGCAAAATCGTGGATGGGAGTTTGGTTGCAATTTGCTTAATAAAAAACAGTTTTAGCAATATAACCATATATTTAGAACTGGTACATGGGATAAATAAGTTGCTATGTGACTATATAAGAAGACATTAAAACCATACTTACAGAAATGTTCTTTTCCTGGTTAATAGATGGCATAATTTACAAGAGGGTATTCTCACCCGCATCTGACTGGACAGAGAAATATCTCATAGCAATTATAAATCAATTGCAGTCTATATAGTCCAGTCACCTTCCCCTTTTCACTTGTCTTTAGTATTAAAGGGCATGTAAAGTCTAAAATAGAATAAGGCTAGAGATGCTGTATTTTGAATACTAAATATAAACATGAACTTACTGCACCACAAGCCTAATCAAACAAATAATTTATGTTTCAAAGTTGGCTACAGGAGGTCACCATCTTGTAACTTTGTTAAACATCTTTGCAAGACTAAGACTGTGCACATGCTCAGTGTGGTCTGGGCTGCTTAGAGATCATCGTAATCAAAGCTGCTTGAGTTTTGCATGGTTGGGAAGTAAGGCAGGAGTTCCCCCTGTTGTTCATAAGTATGATTGTTTCCCTGCTCAGCAGTTAGGGACCATCTGACAATTCCTATCCACAGCAGTAACTGAAGGGAGAATTTCACTGCATACAGTCAGGTTTCTTATAAAAACGGTATATATTTTTTAATTAAAGTATATTGGAGATAGGTTTCTTTTTTATTAAAGAAAGTAAAGAAAGTAAAAATGGGATTTTATTTTTTGCCTTTAAATGCCCTTTAAGGCTGCTCAAGGAAGGATCTTGTAAATTATGGCATCTATTAAACAGAAAATTTTGGTAAGTATGATTTTTATTTTCTTTTTTCCATGGTTAATATGGCACCCTTTATAAGAGGGGAACTAACTATGCAATTCATGGGCGGGATAATAAAAAACCAAATACAAGATTAATACAAGATCTGCTCAACATAAACACTTTGAACAATTGGGCTGCCTTCTGAATACTGCTGCAAATAGTTGAACAAATAGTTGGCCCCAACGATCGGATCTGAATGGATCTGATACAGCCAATTGGATCACGGGACCGCATAGACACACAGATGCAGCTGCGATCCGACGAGATTATTTAACCTGCCGATCTAGATCTGGCCAACTTCTGGCCAGATATCAATCAGGGGACAATAAGCTGCCGACTCGGTCTGTCAGCAGTTTTTATCGGCCTGTGTATGGGGGCCTTTAGTCTGTGTGAAAAAGCAATAATTGTTTTTTTTAAAAAAAGGACCTGCATATACCAAAATTTGGTATAGCACTGCTGAACCCCTGTGCTCAAAGTGGACACAAGCGACACACTTCCTTAAATGCAATATGTTGATCTACCCCCTGTGTGTGATGAACATGGGCAGTATGTACTGGGTTGTGGCTTTGTGGAGTGGAATAATTTTCCCAGTTTGTGTGTACTTGCCTAGTCAGCTAGTAAGAGGATTTACACACTTTGCATCCACTAGCCCCAGGTAACAGAATTATTTCATCAATCTGTGAACAACTTGCTTAGCAAGTCACCTGGCAAGCTATAATGCAAAGCACTTCTGTGGAGATAAAAGAGAGGGGAACAAACAAAACTCTGCTGGGGATTGGAGCCAAAACTGGATCCTGTGAGCCACTAAAAGAAAAAAACAATTACTGCCAGGCAGATAGCAGGAAAGAGAAAAACTACAAGTGAGAAGATGGGAGGGGACTAGGCTATACAGTCCAGTATACAGTCCTCTGTCCAGTCACATGCTCAGGGTGGATAATACCTTCTTGTAAATTATGCTATTTTAATCAGGGATAAGAGGGAACTACTTGTGTATTCAACCTGTTACTTATTTCATTATGTGCTATACAGGTATGAGGATCTATGATCAGGAATGCCCCCCTAAGATAAAGATCTGGAGACCTTGCGCCCATGCCCAGTGTCTTTGGTGCTTTAATATTTAATGCTTCCAGCTTAACTTCAAGGAACAAAGAACATGGAGCCAGAGCAGGTGCAATTCTTATTAGATTCTCTGCATTCAGCTGTCACTTACCCCTTTAAAGGAAACCCCACTATAACCGAAAGTCTCACCCTGAATTGTGCCCCCTCTAGAAATACTGACCGCACATGCAAAGTCAGCACAGTGGAGCTCACGGGCACCATCTTTGGTGCTTCTGTATTCTTCATAATATGAGCGCCGTATTGGCGCATGCACAGCTGCAGCAATCTTCTGGTTTGCAACAACTGTGCATGCACCGAAAATAATGAAAACTGCAGAAGGGACCGGAAGAATACAGAAGCGCCAAAAGATGGCTATTGTGAGCTGCGCTATGTTGACTGTGCGGTTAGTATAGAGGGGACACAATTCAGGGGTAAGACTGTGCAGGGGGGAGGCCGGGAGGGGGGGCCAGTGGGGACTTTTGGCTAAAGGGGGGTTTAGTTCTCCTTTAAATCTCTTTTAATGTCACTGGCACTATCTCTAAAATTGGGTAAAGAGCAGTCTTGATATATAGACTATACACATCTATGATATATAAAAACTTACTATTTCCTTTTGCAACTGTCAATATCTGAGAATAAAGTATCAACAATAATAATGATCTAGAGTTAGATGTTCTTCTTCAAGTAAACAACATGGATATATGATTATATATATATATATTTTTTTTTTTACCGAGGCATGTTCAGACTTTCCTCTTGATTGGAAAGGTTATCCGATGTTAACCTTTCTTGGCAAGTGCAGTGATTCGGTTCTTATAAACAATTTCAATCGACATAAATAATTAGCAATATTAGTTTACAGGTATCTTCCACTCTTACAGGTAGAATGACCTTGCTCTGCTTCAAAACAAGTAGCACCATATTTCCCTCTACTCTTCATCAAAACAAGTGCATCCTGGGAACACAATACCTAATCAAAAGACTATTATTGAGGAGATACTTTTTGATTTCATTATTCGATATGAAAGAACAGGTTTTTAATAGCAATTTATCTCACGAGAAGCTTTAAAGTCTCAATTTGTCTTTGTCACTGCCAATGTTTGGATTAATCTGTTGCTTTGTGGCTCACACACTACAGTAGTTCCCTGTAGGATAAAAGTGAATTGATATACACAGAGAACTGAATTTCAATTAATGCAAAGATCTTACTAATTTCTTTCCTACCGCATAACAGAGAAAATCCCCTTCAGGGGATTTGCTGTTGCATATTTATACTTGACAGGGTTTCCGCTTATCAGAACAAAGTTTTAAAACAGTGTTGTGTTATTTCCTTGACTTTCTTGAAATAGCTATTTTAATAAATGGGGAAAAAATCTTGAAGTACCATCATCACTACTTATAGCAAAGGTACTGTATGTTTGATTAAATGATAAAATGTTTTGGTAATAATGGACAAACTATATAGTGTAATTAGGAATAGTGTTGGGTGAACTTATTCGGCAGGAGTGAATTTTGCATTGTGAATAAATTTTGAAATTGTAGCAAAAATTTGCCGGCATTCAATTGTGCGTTTCACAAATTTTTCACCCGTTTGGTGAATTTCACGGGAAATGGGACAAATTTGCCTATCACTAATTAGGAACGATGCCAACTGGATCACAATAAATAATGTGTCTTTTGATATGAGTAATTAGCAAGGGCCACTAAGAGGATGTTGCTCAATGCTCTGTAAGACTCAAAGTATGGTATTCGGCTGCCTTGTAGAGAGCAAGAGCAGATTTCTTTCCTGGTTGTATATGGCCCTACTGTCCTTTCTCTATCAATACAGATAGCAATTTCCTCTGCAAATACACTTATTGTTACAATATGAAGGGGGTTATTTACTAAAACATAAAGTTATCCCATCTTTTTATTAAACCAAGCTTAACCAAACTCCCATCCACGATTTTATCTTATTTATCAATAAAATAACTCGAAAAAGTCAGGGTGTGAAAAGACTTGATAAAACTGAGCAAAAATTTAAATCGTACAAATTTTGACGCTTGAATCACTCAATTTTTTCAGGTTATTGACAAAAACCCAGATTTTTTTGGATTATTGGGCTAAATGATATTTTCAGATTGGTATAGGGAAGGAAATCTGCCATTGACTTATATATGACCTTGACAGGTTTAAAGGGCATGTAAAGGCAAAAAAATAAGATCCCATTTTTACTTTCTTTAATGAAAAAGAAGCCTATCTCCAATATACTTTAATTAAAAAATGTGTACCATTGTTATAAGAAACCTGACTGTATGCAGTGAAATTCTCCCTTCATTTACTGCTGTGAATAGGAATTGTCAAACGGTCCCTAACACTCTGTAGGGAAACAATCATACTTATGAACAGCAGGGGGAGCCCCCCTTACTTTCCAGCCATGCAGAACTCAAGCAGCTTTGTTTGTTTCCCTGTAGAACAGTCGGCAACTGTGTAGAGATTTGTATTGGATTTTATTTTTGTCTTTACATCCCCTTTACTGTTTCTAAATCCAGCTGCAGGGACAAAGATCATGGAGACAGAGTTCAACAGATAAATTGGGATTCTATTTGGAGTATTATTTTGCTGCAGCCACTGGTTCTGCAGAGTCGGAGAAAGTTTGTATTAAACAATACAAAAACTATAAAATCCACATTAGATTACATGACAACACAGGACCCAGTGCAGTCTGTATATACTGATTATTAATCAGTCTTGCTGTTTCGGCTTCTGGCAGATATTATTTGACTTGTGCTGTTTTGATTATTTATGACAATCCCTAAGCAGCCCAGATCACACTGAGCATGTGCACAACTTGGTCTTGCAAAGCTTTATAACAAAGTTGCAAGATGGTGACCCCCTGTGGCCAACTTTGAAAGCATAAATAATTTGTTTGATTAGGCTTGTGGTTCAGTAACTTTGTACTTATGTTTAGTTTACAAAATACAGCATTTCTAGCCTTCTATTTTACACTTTACTTTCCCTTTAAGATGCAGATTTTCAGATTTAGGGTTTTTGCAGAATTGGGGTATAATAAGTCTTGAAAAATTTGAGTTTTTTCCCGCATAAAGCTCTAGTGTTTGCCCCAAAAAGCCCAACCAGAAAAAAAAATCAAGTTTTAGTAAATAACCCCTGAAAAATTTGAGTTTTCCCCCTCTAAATATTCACTTTTTTGCCCAAAAAAACCTTGACCAGAAAAAATTTAAGTTTAGTACATAACCACCTAAAAATTTGCTTAAGTAACCTGTTTGCTTCTGTGAGAAGACTAGAAGACACCACTGGTGACCTGCCACTGATGGTGAAGAGTAGCAGGTAGTACAAATAAAAGCAGAAAGTTGAGCAAGTTATCCAGCAAGCATTGAATGTACAGTAGCTGCCTGCAGATTTTAAAGTTAAGTTCCGTTGAACACCTGTGGTCTTTTTTTAATCTCTGGCCACCAATGTTTCTTTTTAAACTTTATGGGGGGCCCTAACTACCATTTTTTTATGTGGGGATCATGGCCAGTGTTTTTTTTTAACCTGGGGGGATGGCTGGTCGCAAATGTCACACGAGGGCTTGATATTTTTTACCAGGGCTGCTTTTTACTCAGTTTGGCCCTAACGGGAAGTGAGAAATAGTTACAGTAAAAATTACTATTTCTTTCTACTTTTGACACTCTACCAGTGTCTTAATACACTGTTCTAAATGAGCATTTGAATATTTGACCATTTTTCATCAGCTAAACAGTGCCCAAAGGTGGGGAATCAGTTTGCTGCACCAAACCCTACTCCCAAGCAGTCTAAATATATGCTAGTTATGGCTTATGGTTACCTACTTAGGGGGTTATTTACTAAACTCCGAATGCCAAAAACCCAAAAAATCCATGTTTTTTAGTATAAAATCTGAATTCTTAGTGATAAAAAAAAAAATTACGAATTTTTCGGAATTTATCATACCCCTAGGATGAAAAAAGTCAGAATCTGAAAATCTGGCCTCTCTGACCTGTCAAATATTCATATATTTCAATTGGAGAAGTCCCAAAGATTTTTTTTATTTGTGCTGGGTTTGTGCAATAATCCAAGTTTTCGGGGTTTTCTGGCAAAAATCCAAAAACGTTTTCGGGTGGGAAATTCCGAAGAATTCATAAAATTATTATTATTTTAAGGATTTTTTTGCGCAAACAAACTTTTCGGAAAAGTGTATTAATAAATAAGATGAAAAAACCTGTGTGGATTTGGTCTGAGTTTTTTTCAGAAAATATTGAGATAAATTTGAACTTGGATAAATAACCCCCTTACAGTGATAGTGCCTTTTAACGGCAAATTAATGTGTGTAAGATATACCAGAGACTGAAGCTAGACATATATTTTAAAGGATAACACTATATTTTTACTACATTTGCAATTTGTCTTTTACTGTACGCTAAATTCAATTAGATTTTATGCTTCAATGCTCATGTACTAGAATTCATTTGTAAACCTTCAGAAAAATAAGGACTTATGTCTTATGTATTTATTTTCTTATTTCTCAACATAGATTTGCATTCAATATCTGTGATGAAGCTAGTCGAGTTCTCATTATGTACAAACAATGATGCAATACTGCAGATCAACTTAGGGCAGAGACAGACGAAGATTCACTGAGATTTAGTTGCCCGCCGACTGATCGCCTCTTCTTTTGGCAACTGATCTCCTCCAGAAGCCTTCCCACCAGCTGGAATCTAAGTTGTCAATGGGATGGCACTCGGATTGCTCCGTTTTCCAAAGTCGCCCGAAGTTTCCTAGCGAGCCAAGCCCCAGTATGACTGATGTGGAGCTTTTTTCTTAAATAATAACTGACATATACACTTTCTTTCTAACTTTAAATTCATATAGACATTAAATCAAAATTACAATTTGCTTCTCTGGGTGGACTATTCCACACCTGATTTCTTTAATATTCATTTATGAATGGGGAAACCACATGCTCTCCTTTATCATTAAATATCATGCTCAGTGCTCAGGATTTTCCTATAGCTTCAGAGACAAACTCAAAACACAGTGACCCTATCACTTCCAGTCCAGGCAACTTTACTTCTGTTGTTTAGTTCTTTTCCCTGTCCTGTTCTGAAACCTTTGTTGAACATATACATTTTTGTCCCATAAATGCAGATTTTTTGGGTTGAATTTCAAATAATACACCATCATTTTGCTCATCCCCAGTCCTCTGTATTTATATTTAATGGCATCATACTTGTTCATTGATTCCTTTCACTTTCTATTCTTCTCTGTGATTACCAACTTCTATTCATTGCATGCATTAGTTCAGTCAGCAATCATCATAGAGGTTGATTTTGCTTGTGTAAGAAAATGTCTTTTCATCTAAATATCAGCAAATTATGATACTGTTCTTATTGAAAAATAAGTCACCCATTAAAATGGTTATCAGATGAAAGGCCCAGTCAGATTATTTCTTAACTTTCAATTTCAAAACCTATAAAGTGACACCTAGATAGGCTGATTTTCCTGGGAAATAACTGTACTTAAAATCAGCAGCATATAAATGCTAATTCCTTTGGTCCATGATTAACTGTTCCAAACACCATTCTCTCTTCTCTGTAGAAAAGATAAAAATGACTTTCAAACAACTGCTGATAATACAGATATTAATGTTTCTTGGATCACATTGTTATTGTGAGCTGCTCTCTGTGCGGAGCCTTATAGATAAATGAATTCATTGAAATGGCAATACCTGGCATACATTAATACCTGGCATCATCAGCCTCTATAAGGATATTCATAGCTGTGTTATAGCTGGTTAAATCTACCTGGTCTCTTTGTTTACATGGTGCTATCTTATTCTGCATGGGTATACATAATGGTAATACATTGGCGCAAAAAATACAAGCAGTAGCAAGTACTCATTTGTAGATTTTCCCCATAGACAACAGAAGAGTTGTTATTTGATAAAGCAAAAGATATTTTTTTTATCCAGTTTTTCCTTTTTTGGTTCAAAATGCGTATATGAGTATTCTATATGTAAATCTACAGATGGATGTTGTTGCAACACAAATAAAACATAAGGACACTGCTGCAGTTTTTTCTAACTATTATGTACTCCCCTCCAGTGATTCTCAAAATTTGAGCGATAGATTAGTTTAAATTACCTTCAACTGTGTATGCACTTTGTATATCTCTAAATTCATATAAATATTCAGTTATTTGTGTAGAATCTCTGGAAATCCTTTGGTCATAGATTATTTTACAGTTAAACTATAGTGAAAATTTTTCTAAACGCATTGAATTCAATGGGCATCAAAATAATTTTGGCCTGCAACAATTTTGACGCGAGCGACAATTTTTATGCGCCCAGCTATTTTGTCCAAATACATTAAAGCCAATGGGTGCCCTAATAATTTTGACGTGCAACAATTTTATAAGCGCTGCTATTCTGATGCGCGACAAATTTTTTTTTCGTCTTGGAGGATATTTTGCAGCCGAATTTTCATCGCAGTTTCACAGTTTTATTCTCTAGCAGTGAGGTGTGGACATTCGTTGTGAATTCGTGCCTGCCGAATTTATTCGCCCATCACTAGTGATTTATAATAATTTTTGTTACACTTTTGTTTGTATAGCTTAACTTTTGAAGACTTCTTTGTTATCAGGTGAAATGTTTGTGCACATGTACAGTATATGTACATAAGCATGTATGTGTGGATGTGTCCTTTGAATTACCAATGTGTAAGTGAAATGGTGTTTCTTCTCTGGAGGGCTGAGCTAATGTATCACTACTATAATATTTTAATGTTCTGCATGTATTCCCACCTAATTTGTACATATTCAAAATTAACTTCAAGCCTTTTGAAGTCTACAGTAAAGTATGGCATTTGTATAGTAATGTTCTCTTTTGCATTGCTATGTGTTCTTTAGCAGTGATGGGCGAAAAAATCTTGAAAATCTAAATTGACTCCCGCGTCCAATTTTGGACATGCGTCCGAAAACTCGCTTGCGTCAATGGGCAGGTTCCAAATTGTTGCAGCGCACACCAAAGAAAGGTCACGGATTTCTCAGTCCGACTTCAGTTATAATTTCTTTATTCTTACATTTGATTTAAAAGCACAGCATCCAAGGTCTAAAGCGTTTCTTAACCACTATACATTTTATACCCTAAATTGGATCTCTTAAAGTCAATGGGCATCCGAATAGTGTTGACGCGCTGCAATTTTGATGCAAAATTTTTTTGACGCAGGCGACTTTTTCCGGGAGATTGTATTCACCCATCACTATTCTTTAGTATACTGTACGTAGTGCTGGCAAGGTTCTATTACTTTATGTAAATATAGCAATTTGGGTAAACATCTACTTAATATAGCTACAGTAAATACAACATGCTTTCAAGGAAAAAAATCCTTATTTATTTTATCAGCATTTTATTTTATTTATCAGCATTAGGGTTTATGTAATTGTTTGATTAAGATGAGTCTGTTGAATCATTAAGTTTCTACAGGGTATATTTATGAAAAACTGTATTTAATTGAAATCAAAAAGTGTAATAGTTTTTCCTCTTTTCCTTTGCTTGGATTTGACAACTCATGTGGCCAAATTCGCTACAAACGTACAAAAAAGGGTGCTCCACAAACCCCTCTTAGTGTATTTCTGTTCTTTAGCAATCTTATTCTGCAGCAAGAGTGGCCAAATTTCTAAGTGGTTGTAGCACCCACACACCCTCCCCTTTAATGGTTGTATTATGTCTTTAAAAAAGGGGCGTGTGGGCATTTTTTCTTCTTTAAAAAACACAAATGGGGGAGAATTACACCTGTAAAACCAATGATGTGGTCATCTCTCTTCTATAAAAGCTAATGGTGGGGAGGTCTAAACCAATTCCCTTTTCAGGAGAAACTTTCCCCAGGAAACACTATCATGCAGGGAGGTGCCAGCTTATAGAAAATATGGTTAAAGTTAAATAGTTAGGACAGCCATATTGGGTTTACCATGACATGGTATGGGGCTTGACAATTTTATGATTCTGTTATTGAAAGTATATGTACTTACAGATACTATATTACTAGTAAAACTGGAGACCATGGGGCAGATTCACTAAAGGGCGAAGTGGTTAATGCAAGCGACAATTTGCTAGCGTTATCGCCCACAAGGACATCACAGATTTAGTAACGGATGCCAATTCGCTAGTGAAAGAGACTGGCACTATCTGTCATTCGCACTCTATCACCAGGTGACTTTTCGCTCTGGCAAATGGTTGTTACTCCACAAATTCATTAAAGTGCGGGTTTTACTGAACGTTACCTCTTTCGCCAGAGATGCCTTCACCATCTCAGACCAGGCGAAGTGCATTAAAGTAGCTAGATCTTCCTCAATCTTCTGTCACTTACATTATATTCTGTAAGCTGAAAATGCATCAAAGTCCAAAAATGCTGACGTCTTTTCCCTGTTTCAGCCTGATTGCCTGCAAAAGACCTAACTTAAACTTTTTTCTTTTGGGTAACCGGTTTTCCCCATATAATTGCAAACATTAAGGAACATTATTTTTACAGTGGGCATACTTTCTGAATTTACGATTTTTCCCCATTTTGCGGGAAATTCGCAAATTTTTAGGCGAAACGGGAGAATTTCACCCATAACTAGATATCACTTCTCATAAATCCTGGCACAACTGAGCACTTTTATAAAAGTGACTATTGTATTTAAATAACAGTGATATATTAAAAACCTTTTCACAATTTTTACCTGTTTATAAAAATATAACTATAAAAGGATTAGTTCTTTATTAAGTATATTATGGTGCCTTTCAGACAGCTGTACAGTACCGGTAATATATTGCTTTTATGGGTGTTGCGTGTTGACATTTTAGTTTAAACTCTTGTTGTTTTGTTTTAATACTCTAATTCAATGGCCAAATTTATATTTATATAAAACACAAACACGCTCACAAAATGAAACTCAACAATTTAAATAGCATATCTTTTCTAACAAGCAGATAAGATCCGTTGTAACTGTTGTAATTATTTGTCAGTATCAAGAAGTCTTGTTACTGAATAATATGAAATGCCTTTTGGGTTTTATAAACCCCCTTAAGGTTTTCTATCAAAATGCTTGCAAATCAGAAACAATAACAGCAAGAGCCTCAATGGAATTATTAATTGGAAGGCTAATTAAAAATAAGAAATCACTATGTCATTAAAAAAAACCTTCTTTGTGAAAGTCAGCATCGTATTAATTAATTAATAGTTACAAGGACACGTAAAATATTTAACTTAAATAATTCAAGAGAGCAAAACAAAACATATAAACATGTTATAATGCATTAGGCATCTGACTATAGAAGCTGTTGACATTAATTTTCAGTAAACATGACCGAGATGGCCTGGAGAAGGACTTTCAGACTTTATTGCAAGGCCCTTGTTGAAATCCTATATTTGGTGAAGGCTTCCAGTAAGAATTTTTGCAAAGCAAATAATATTTGATCTTAAATGTTAACGCAGAGCACTTTAGAATTCTCTCCATATCCAACCCTAATTGGCATTCAGGCTGAGTTTCCAAGTCATTGCTCTTGGCCCATCTAGAGTGGACCCGGGTCCACAGTTTTGCATACACTGGCCAAGAAATTGTTATAAGCCACTGAAATTGAGTATAATGCTAACATGCTTGAATAAAGTGGCACATGTATGGGACCTGTTATCCAGAATGCTCAGGACCTGGGGTTTTCTGGATAACAGTTCTTTCTCTAATTTGGATCTTCTACTTGAAAATCATGTAAAAGTTAAATAAACTCAATGGACTTGTTTTGCCTCAAATAAGGAATAATTATATGCTTGTTGGCATCAAGTACAAGCTACTGATTATTACAGAGAAAAAGGAAATCCTTTTCAAACATTTGGATTATTTGATTATAACGGAGTCTATGGGAAACGGCCTTTCCATAATTCGGGGGTTTCTGGATAACCGGTTTCCGGATAATGGATGCCATACCTGTAATATATTTTATTTCTCATAAACTCTCCTTATTCATAAGCCACTTTTCTAATGAAGTGGATTCAGTTTTGAAATACTAATAAACATGAATAATAAATTGAATTGTCAGTATTTATTGCTGGAAAATAAAATATTGCCCACAAATTATGGGAACATCATCTCCCATAGACTCCATTTAAATCATATAATTCAAAATGTTAAAAATGATTTCCTTTTTCTCTTTAATAATAAAACAGTACGTTGTTCTTGATACCGAGATATAATTAATCGTGATATAATTAATCTTTATTGGAGACAAAACAATCCTATTGAGTTATTTCATGTTTGATTGATTTTTTAGAAGACCAAAAGTATGGAGATCCAAATTAAGTAAAGACCCCTTATCCAGCAATCCCCATGTCCTAAGCATTTTGGATAATAGGTTCCACACCTGAAATAGAAAACAGTAGCAGTGTCATCAATAAACTCAGAAGATAAATCTTAGAGTTATCAGTCAGTTTCTGGGAGTTTTAATTAGCAAAGCTGAACCGTGAATTTTGTAGAATCATCTAATAAGATCATAGCTATGTAAAGGTGATAGAAAAAAAACACTAGATTGGACTGCAGATGCTTAACTTGTCACTGGAGCATACTTTGCTCACATTAGTTCCTATACGAAGACATGGATTTATAAATGCATGCATACAGTACAGAGAAAGAAAATATATTATCAAAACATCTGGAGGCTTCTGTGGGCAATAATGGCAATATAATAGTCTACTTCCTTGCTTCTGTTTATATTGAAATATATTTAAGGTTTTTAAATTGACCAACTATATCAGTCATCCATGATCTGTCCTCATTTTATCTTATTCTAATTCATTTAGAATTCCCTTTAAAAACACTTATGGGGGAATGTAATAAAAGTCAGTAATGGAAAAAACATTCGCAATCCGAAAAGTTATGCCTCTGTGCGAAAAAAAATGTGCCTTTGTGCGAATTTAATATAGCTTTTGCGAACTCGGAAACTGTTTAGCAACCACTTCCGACAATGGAAGAAGGTTTGCAAATTTTATAGTTAGCGCCAGTGCGCAGTGAATGTAATAAAACTTCTTACTGAAAAAGTTGTTATGTTTGCTCCAAACATTAAGGGGCACATTTACCTTGGGTCGAATATCGAGGGTTAATTAACCCTTGATATTCAACCGTCAAAGTAAAATCCTTCTACTTCGAATATCGAAGTCTAAGGATTTTGCGCTATTCCTACAATCGAACGATCAAAGGAATAATCGTTCCAACTATTAAATCCTTTGAATCAAACGATTCAAAGGATTTTAATCCATCGAACAAAGGATATTCCTTCGATCAGGAAATTGTTAGGAAGCCTATGGGGACCTTCCCCATAGGCTAACAATGGCCTCGGTAGGTTTTAGGTGGCGAACTAGGGGGTCGAAGAACTTTTTAAAGAGACAGTACTTTGACTATCGAATGGTCGAATAGTCGAACGATTTTTAGTTCGAAATGTTCAATTCGAAGTCGAAGGTTCTAGTCGAAGGTCGAAGTAGCCCATTCGATGGTCGAAGTAGCCATATTCGACCATTCGAAATTCAAACTTTTTTTCCTCTATTCCTTCACTCGAACTAAGTAAATGGGCCCCTAAGCATTTCTTAAAAGTGGGCAATGTGCAATAAAAATTCGCAATGTAGTAAACGTTTAAGGAAGAGTATTACATTGCAAAATTAGAATTTTTATTCTTATGTGTGCAAATTGTTTTGCTCTTTGCAACTTTTATTACATTCCCCCATTAGGGTCTAATCAAAATTTGAATTTCGATTTTTTTAAAAACTCAAATCAAATTTTGACTATTCCCTAGTCGAATTACACTAAAATAAACTCAAAATTCTAATTTTTAAAATTGAAATTCGAATTTTTACTTCAACCATTGATAAATCTGCCCCTTAGTGAAATATTCGAATGAATAATATGAAAGTGGGTGGAGGTGATGCCAGACTAGTGATATATGGACAAACAATCCCTACTTTGTTTAAAGTGGAGGAAATTCTCCTAGTAGGGGCCTATTTACTAACATTCAAATGTCTTTTTTTCGCTAATCGTATTTTTTCTCTCCAAAACTCCAAAAATTTGAGATCTATTAAGTGTTAAAACCACTAAAATATTCCAATCTTTGGCAAGTAAAAATAGTCGAGGTTCTATAGAAGTTAATGGATGCTACGCTGTACCATTTCTTTAGCCATTCAAACTATTAGTGGTTAGTGATGGGAGAATAAATTTGTCTGTCACAAATTCACAGCGAGTTTCCACATTTCGCTGTTGGCAAATAAATTTGCGAATCTCCCACAAAAATTCACCTGCATCAAAAAAATTTGGACGCGCATCTGAAAAGTCACTCGCGGCAAAATCACCAACACTATTCGGACACCCATTGACTTTAACGTCGGCGTCAAAATTGACGCAAACAACTATTCGTACACGCGTCCAAAATTGGACGCGGGCATCAAATTCGATTAAATAACAAGAAATGTTATGACAGTATATAATTTTCTACAAAAAACAATTATAAGGAAAATTTAATAAAAACTGTTTGCAAAACAAAATCCCAAAACAACTAACAGTAATTGGTGAATTTCTCCCTTTTCGCTTTGGCTAAAAATTTGCAAATTTCCAGCAAAATTCACAAAAAAACACGGTTTTTATTAAATGGACCTCATAATTTTTTTTGTAGATAAATGATATACTGTCATAACATTTATTGTTATTTTGAATACCGTATATACCCGAGTATAAGCCAAGTTTTTCAGCATCCAAAATGTGCTGAAAAAGTCTACCTCGGCTTATACTCGGGTCAGCGGTACCCGACCCGAGTGGCTGAGATTGCAGTCACCAGGGCCGGCCTTAGGCCAATTGGACCAATTGGGCCCCGCACCTCTGGGGGCCCCGCACTGCCCCTTTCCTTTCTATTTTGTGCCTGTTTGCCCTTATTTTCCTAAATACTTGCTGTGTCAGTAGCCAGCAACACTTTGTCTAGGGGCCCCGCCAACATGGTCCCAATTGGGCCCCACATTTGATAGGATCGGCCCTGGCAGTCACTTTTAATCATTCCTATACCAACAGTACACTTGGGGAGAGACTGCAATGTCCCACAATGCCCTCTGTTGGTTATATGAAAGAATAACAGTGACTGCAATATCACACAGTGCCATCTGTTGGTTATATGAAAGAATAACAGTGACTGCAAAATCACACAGCGCCATCTGTTGGTTGTATGAAAGAATAACAGTGCGCCCTCTGTTGGTTATATGAAAGATTAACAGTGACTGCAATATCACACAGCACCATCTGTTGGTTGAATGAAAGAATAACAGTGCGCCCTCTGTTGGTTATATGAAAGAATAACAGTGACTGCAATATCACACAGTGCCACCTGTTGGTTGTATGAAAGAATAACAGTGCGCCCTCTGTTGGTTATATGAAAGAATAACAGTGACTGCAATATCACACAGCGCCATCTGTTGGTTGTATGAAAGAATAACAGTGACTGCAATATCACACAGCGCCCTCTGTTGGTTATATGAAAGATTAACAGTGACTGCAATATCACACAGCGCCATCTGTTGGTTGTATGAAAAAATAACAGTGCGCCCTCTGTTGGTTATATTAAAGAATAACAGTGACTGCAATATCACACAGCACCCTCTGTTGGTTATATGAAAGAATAACAGTGACTGCAATATCACACAGCGCCATCTGTTGGTTATAGGAAAGAATAACAGTGACTGCAATATCACACAGCGCCCTTTGTTGGTTATACAAAAGATTAACAGTGATGGCAATAACAAACAGCACCCTCTGCACATGGTAGTGGGATAGTGGGACAATGCACACAGTGATCCGTTTGGCAATTCTCTGTCACCATCAACTTTGCAAAGAAGTCCGGTTGATCGCTGGGGGGGTCGATTTGACAGAATGTGCGCTGCTAGGAGACAGGGCTGTAGTTGTGTCTAGGCTTATACTAGAGTCAATAAGTTTTCCCAGTTTTCGTAGGTAAAATTAGGTACCTCGGCTTATACTCGAGTATATACGGTAGGCTTGTTACATGCAGGAAGTGAACAATGTTTGATGGAAAAAAATACATTTTAAATGAATTACCATGTTAAACATGTTTTAGCATTATATGCTACATTTTTTAATATAAACTAAAAGGATGAAGTGCTAATGGTGACCTGATTTTATCAGCCTGGAGATGCTGGGATGCCTGAAATGACAGTGGAAGGGTATAAGTTGGACAGGATTGTGAATATTTAAAGTTGGTGAAGAGACTACTTAGAGGTTATCCAGGAAAAAAATAAGGCAGGATAATGAATCAGTTTTTCTATTATTGACGTTCCCCCATCTTAGATTTACTGTGTGCGTATATAAATGGAGAAGACATTGCTACCGATTCTAAAACTCGCTGAAGACCCCGTGCTGCAGTAATTGTTAGTGATATTGCAAAGATCAGATCTGACAATCACCTTGCCAAAGTATGTTTGCAATTTAAAAATAAAACGTCTCTTTCATTACACCGCCACTGCAAGAAGAAGTTCCAATTTGAAAAGATTATGCCAGGAGCTGCTGAATAGCTGAGAGTTAGCTTTTCCATTAATGGGGCAGAATTCTTTCATGAAGCAAAGAAAAAGAAGGCATATGAAATTGAATCATCAATATCATCCATGAAGCAGAAAAGATCCCCCTATCATCAAGGTACAATTATTTGGTGTATAAAAAATTGCTTGCTATAACTCTTGCAAAATTGTTATTGAGGTTTTGTATAATAGATTTACTAGATATACCAGAATGGAATGTAGACTCCTTATTAGCGAAGAAGGGAAGAATACAGTTTTGTACTTGATTTTGCAAGTAAAAGCAAGTACCAAGTAAGTAATAGCTTGAAAGTAAAAGCAAGCTATTGCTCTTTGGCATTCAATAGAAGAGTTTTTTTTCTCCTATAGGGGGTCCAAATCAGTGTAATCTTATTTTTATGTACCTGAACCCTAGAGTAATGTCCAGATCAAGGTAGAGAATCACCCAATGGCACTGTAGTTGCAGTTTCAAAAGATCAATGTCTGAATAAATTTCCCTTTAAATGGAGCCAGAACTATATTCCTTATTTGGGCATCAATATTTCATTTTCCAAATTATAAGATCACAGAATTTTTTTTGACCATCTGTTAATGAAGATACAAAGCAATATTAAAGAGTATAAAGAAAAGGGATTCCAGTGGATGATTAGATGGGGAGGCCCATTTTCGAAATTCGAATTTGGGTAGTTTTAGAGGTTTTTGAAACCACAAATAAACAAATTTTCTCTAAAACCATGAATGCCATGAGAGTTATTAAAAGATCCAAATGGAAAAAGCGCAAACCAAAAAAACACGCTAAACGATCCACAAAAAAAATGAATACCTCTGCATAAGGTATCCCATTCTGAACAATGATCACTAACTGAAGCTAATCAACCATCTTTTTTATAATATGGCACTATGTGAATAATTGTTTTTTCTTATTTATTTATTTTATTTTTTCGTTTTCTTTCTGCTTTCTTGTTTTTGTATTTTTTTCTTCTTGTGGATACTTTTTTTGTTATATATGTTTATTTCTTAAGAAAATTCTTTAATAAAAATATAAGTTACAAAAAAAAAAAATTAATACCTCTAAGAATTCGAGTTTTTCAGGCAATTACAGTACTACTGAAATAAATCTAAAAATCTCTAAAAGCCTAAATGTTGCTTAAAAAGTGGCTTTGTTTATTATTATTATGATTATTATTAACACATATTTATATAGCACTAGTGATGGGCAAATTTATCCCATTTCACTTCGCCAAAATTTTTTCGATGAAACGTGGAAATTCGTTGCAAATTTGCGCCTGGCTAATAAATTTGCCAATCACTATATAGCACCAAAATATTCTGCAGCACTGTACAACAGATGGGTGTATACATCAAATTTATTAATTTCATACATACATACATATTAAATACATAACCAATACAAGAGGTAAAAAGAGTCTTCTCAGTAGAGCTTACAGTCAAGATCAGGAGTTAGCAATAGTGATGGGCGAATTTATTCGCCAGGCGAAAATTCACAGCAAATTCCCGTGATTCGCTGCCGGAGAATAAATTTGAAAAAAATTGCGAATGTTTCCGCTGTTTCGCAAATTTCGCTCGAAATTGTGAATTTTTCGGTGAAACGCCACAAATTTACCGATCACTAGTCAGCAATGAGCATTGCATTGAGCAGGTGATAGCAGCATATAGTATATACTGCAGGAATGCCAGGCTAGATGAGATTAAGCTTCTCTAAAGAAAGGTGTTTAAAGGAGAAGGAAAGGTTAAAACTAAGTAAGCCTTATCAGAAAGGTCCATCTAAATATACCAGTAAACCCCCAAAGTAATGTTGCTCTGAGTCCCCTGTCGAAAAAAAACACAGCATTTCTTTCCTTCTATTGTGTACACATGGGCTTCTGTATCAGACTTCCTGCCTTCATCTTAAACCTCCTTGCCCTGGGCAAGAGCATGCTCAGTTTTCTCCTCTCCCCCCACCCCTCCCTTCTCTACTGTAATCTGAGCCCAGAGCAGGGAGAGACTCAGGCAGGAAGTGATGTCACACCACATTAATACTGCAGCTCCTATTCTAAACAAACAGAGAGCTTCTAGAGCTTTTTACTCAGGTATGGTAAAACATTCTACAGAATAAATATAGCATTCTAGCTTGCACTATTGCAGCTAATCTATTGGCAATAAAATGCCTCCGTAGCTTTCCTTCTCCTTTAAAGAGATTACTTAAAGGCATGGAGAGTGGGAGAAAGTTGGACTGAATGTTTTAGAAAATTATAGAGATGGGGTAAAACTGAAATTTGGTGGCATCTTGTCTGTTAAATGATTGTAGACTGAAAATATTCCTTAGGGGAAATTAAAATGAGTTATTGATTTCATTTGTGGAGTGAAGTACTTGGCAGTATGAACTGATCATGGTGTTGTTTTCATGTTCATAGAAAGCACTGTAACTGTAATGAAATGAAGATGTATTATTTTTTTGTGGTTCCTATTCCCACCAGCATTTTATATTTGTAAGGTTATACCATTGATGATCCATTAAATATTTAAGTAGTGCAGGCGTAAGATCTATCACTAAAAAACTATTTATCTTTTCCTCTCTATCTGGCCTGAGATTGTCAGATTAAACTTCACTGAAATGATTATTTTACAGTATCAGTTACTTTCAGAACTTAACTGTTCGTTGCTCATTTTGTTAAATGTTGTTCCTAAACATGAGTGTTGTCCATCTAACAGAATTCTATTATGAACAATATTTTATATTTGCCAGTCAGTTGCAGCTTATACATAACAGTGCATTCCTCAGCCTAGAACCGAAATATTGTTATAATAGGACTCATTAGTTAGTTCTATGTTTTCCTTGGAATTTAAGACTGGAAATCATTACAGTTATAATTAAGTAGCAAACACAGTTCTGTCTTTGCTGTTCATATGTTAAATCACCAAGTAGTAAAATGCTGGTGATAGGAATAGCATATAGGGTTGGTCAAACTCACAAAATGTAGGATGAAAGGGGTAGTTGACATTTTAGACAAAACATTATATTTTTTTTTAATCAGAGGGGTTGTTCGCCGTCCAAAACTTTTTTCAGTTCAGTTGTTTTCAAATAGTTCATCGGAAATTGAGACTTTTTTAAAATAGCTTTATTTGCGACCATTTTTGTAATATTGAAGCTTAACGTTCCATTTTTCACCTTCTTTTGCCTTTCTAAAGCAGCTCTGTGAGAGGGGGGAGCATTGACTCTATAACTGTTCTTAATTGTTACATTAGTTTATACATTTCTTATTTTTTGTCCATGATGAGCAGAATCAAAGCAGAATTAAAGACAGCTATAATTGATATAATATGGCTAATATTCCACAGATGCTGCTGAAAAAATGTACAGGCCCGGATTTCAGGCTTGGGTGCCCCTAGGCCTCTAGTTCCTTGAGCCTCGCAGTTGCGAGCGTGTGCATGCACTGGGGCACTGGGGATTTTGACAGGAGAGACAATTTTGATACATATGACTTGGATTTGGTCCAAATGCATTAAAATCAATGGGTGTCCGAATAATTTTGACACACATTTTTATGCGCACAACAATTCAAATTAATTCACTTGCGGTGAATCTCTGAAACTCACCACAAATTTATGTCTGCCAAATTTATTCGCCCATCACTTGTGCTCCTTAGGTTGTGGCTGGGTGGCATTCCGACCCTAAAAACTTTTCACCATAGGCTTTGTGACCTCTCCACAAATCCAGGCCTGGAAATGTATCAACTAATGTTGTTCAGAATCTGCACCTGGATCACTGAAGTGCCAGACTGAAACTACAGGGACAGGAATATTAAACTTTAAACTTAAATTTTAGCAAAAAGTTCAATAAAATATGGAAAGCCATTGAAAAGTCTTTATATCTGGGGAAAAATCTGAAAGCAACTAAAATGTGATGAGTGATCTGTCCCATTTTGCTTTGCCAAAAGTTGGTAAAATGGTAAAAATTTACACAGCACATTTAGGTCAATTGGGGGAATGTAATATTGGTCGCCAATGCAAAAATCTTCGCAATGCAAATAAATGTTTGCAAAAGGAAAAATGTTGCCTTTGCAAATACTTTGCCTCTCACATGACAGTAGGATAGCGATTGGGAATTCTATAGTTTGCAATAGTATGCAGTGTATGTAATAAAACTTCCTAATGAAAAAGTTGTTACGTTTGCTCCAAAAGTTTACGCCACCTTCAAGCAGATGTTAATGGTTCACAATGCACAATTAAGATTTGCAATGCAATAAAAGACCCTTTAATTATTTGTTTTATATATTGTGGCAGGGTGATTAGAAGCTTTTTGTCTGATAAAGATTTGCAGTAAAATTCATGTTTTCATGAGTGGCGGCAATATTTAAAAATCTGAACTTGAATTTTGCCATGTGTTTTGTTTTCCCTGAAATAAATTGTGTGTTTTTGAATGAAAAAAAAACAAGGAAAATTGGCAATAGATTCCAATGCATTTGGTGAAAGACAAAAAGTGGAGAAGAAATGGCCAGTGACTTCAATGCATTTGGTTTTATTTCTGTCTGTTTCGTAAGCAAAAAAGTGTGTTTTTGGTAAGTTGCCATGTTTTGCACTACAATGTTCAGTTGTTACCAAAACACCACAAATTTACTAAAGGGCGAAGTGTAAAATTCGCCAGTGTGACGTCATTTCGGCACTTTGCTGATTAACTAATGGTCGCTGGCGTAATTTCGCCAAGTAGATAGACTCTGGCGGAACTTCGCACTCTAACGGCAGGCGAATTTTCGCTTTGGCGAAAGAGCATTTCTACGCAAATTCACTGTATTTGATTTTACTGACAGTTACCTCTATCGCCAGACTTGCCTTCGCCACCTCAGACCAGACCAAGTGCAATAGAGTAGATAGGAGTTTCTCAAAAAAAAGTTGAAAAAGTCCCAAAAAATGCTGGCGTCTTTTTCTTTTTACAGGGTGATAGGCTGAAAAAGATCGAAATTTTTTTTGGGGTACACTCCTTTCACATATGGCACCTAGACTAAACTGTGTGCACATGTGTAGGTCAATATAACAACTCTATATAATTTTATTAAAGTTCCCTGGCCTTGTGTAGTGTAATGTAGTTGCTGCAGCATATACGCCCATTGTACTTTAACTGCACACCGTATGCAAATTAGCCAACGCTAGCATAACTTTGAAATGCTGAGCGTAATTTCACTAGCGCAACTTCGCCAGGGTTCGTTACCCTGTGCAAAACTTCGGATCTTCTTGAATTAGCATTGTCCAGGCGAATTTACACCTGGCGAAGTGTTGCCCCCAAAATTCAGTGTGAAAAAATACTTGGAAACCATCTCCCATAGGTCATGCTCTGAACAGTAAGAGCTTTGAGTTTCATAGTTTGACTTAGGCTCATTTCTCAAGGTCAGTTTTTGTGTGCAGAGGATAACTGGTCACATTTAGTCAATTCATTGTGTTTGGTGGTTTTTCCAAAGCAACCAAAATGCTAATATTAATCAGATAGTCATTTTAAAAGCACAAACTTTCACCTCTGGATATGCAGTCGTCATGGACAACATCAGAATAAAGAATAAATAGAGCCTAAGGCAGGGTAGTTCTGTGGAAATGCCACCTTTCATCTTGCATAAAATCAGGCAGTTGTAGCATAATGTTAGTTAACACCTCTCTTTTATGTTCTATAACTAACACAGTTATATAGTAGATGCAGTTGAAAAAAGACAATTTATTCAAGTAAAACCTGTCTAACTTCTTTGTCTAAAGTAGTTGTAGTCTTAAAAGCAGTTCAAGCCCACTTGGAGGTAAAACATATGGCCAGGGTCCCCTTTTAAGGTCTGACATTTGGCCCCCATAGCTCATGAAATGAGTACAAATATGGAAAGATATGAAATTCAGTCATTCAGTTATAAGGGCTCATATATGACCACAAGTATGTCTGAGCTCAGTTAGACGCAAGGCTGTGTGAATATTGACTCTGTTCATTAAAATAACAGGCATTCATACACGCTCCATACACTGTTAATTACAAAAATAGTATGCAAGTGCACCTATTGATGTAAGGGAACCCTAGAACTACTGCCACCCAGAACATGAAAGTAATTCCAGGGTTTCTACTGCATGTTGTGGGAGGCAGAAAATGCACCCTTTTCTTAAATTTCCACAATTTCACATCTCAACGTTATACGACTACTGTAAATCATATACCAACCAACAGTTTTTCTGGTTAGCTCTATTCAAATCAGTAAAGAGCACTACAGGTATGGGATCAGTTATGCGGAAACCCATAATACAGATAGCTCCAAATTTTAGAATGGCCATCTCCCATAAACTCCATTTTATCCAAAAAATACAAATTTTCAAAAATGATTTCCTTTTTCTCTGTAATAATAAAACAGTACCTTGTACTTGATCCAATCTTAGATATAATTAATCCTTATTGGAAGTAAAACCAGCCTATTGGGTTTATTTAATGGCTACAGGATTTTTTTTGTAGCCCTGAGCATTCTGGATAACAGGTCCCATACCGGTTCTACTATTATCTTCATTCCTACTAAAATGTTTTGTAACATGGATCTGCATGGATTTATGAAACTGTCATGGAGCTGGCTCCATTTTATGCAGTGTATGCCACATGCACAATGGCTGCAGGCTGTAGGCTTTCCTACATCTGACTCTTACTTTGATCCTTACTCCACAGGAGACTAGTGGTAAAGGTTTGGAAGGATCTCCCCCCAGTGAGTAATGTAACGGTAACACATTACTATAACTCACTCATCCTGAAATGAATAAATCCTTTGATATCACCCTAATTATTTTATAACAGAAATCAATTTGACATATAACACTGCCAGGGAAGAGTAAACAGCTTTCTTTTCATTGTTGTTTCACAAGGAGAAAGTAGAAATGGAATTTGGGCTGCTATAACCCAAATTATTTTTTTATTTTTTTAAATAATACTGTTTTTGCAGAATTAGTCACAGTTTTGTCATATAGAATCTGGGCTGCCATCAATCTGCCACTGCATTTTACTCACTGCTGTTATGCTTCATACTTTCTTTTGCTTTCTTTCTACAGATGGAGAAAGCTTTGATTTAACATCACACGCTGCATAGCAATATTCCATGGCACACTTATTACGAACAGATGCAGGAAGACCAACAAAAGCAAATATGTGATTGGTTATGAGTTACTAAACTGATGCAAATGTGCCCAATGTCAGTAAATGAGCTCCAGACTGTCACTAAATTGAATTTAATGTAAAAGCAGGAACACTGGGACTGCTAGTGAAATCACAGACAACCCCTGTCGGGACTTCAAGAACGCTTTTTAGAGGCTTGAAGCTTTCTGCTGCAGACTAACAATCAACACAGATGGCACAGATTGATCCAGGTTAACACTGGAAGGTCCGAGTAGATGGGTGTGGGTCAGGGTCGGTGGTGCTTTATAGTCTACATGCATTTTTGCAAAATAGGCACAAAAAAATGGCAAAGTAATACTGTCTAATGAAGAAATGTTCAGTTTTGTTCTTATTTATGAGGATTTATATTTTCCTTTTTACAGCATGTTTTGCCAACTGCGTACATTGATATTAGGCTTGGAGAGGAAAGGGCACCTCTGTGAGCAGCTCCTTTGTTGGGTGATATTTATGTTATCCAAAGAAACAGTGCAGTGGTTGGTGCAGGTGATAAGTACAGAGATCTTCAACTGCCCTTTCCACTTTGCACCAATGCACTATAAAATGATTAAGTGCCAGGCACAAATGCTATAATCCAATGAAAACAGCAGCACTCCGGTATTATTGGCAAAAGTGGCATTTTAAGTAAAGTTTTTCACTTTTGCCAATAATACCAGAGTGCTGCTGTTTTCATTGGATTTATGAAGAGTTTGCCCTGGCAGGAGGTACAGCTTGCACCCGGGGCTGCAAGGAGCCTGGTCTGCTTTTGGAGCACACTTGAACCAAATCCGTTGAGGCACAAATGCTATATTTTTTAATGCATAGCATTAGTACATGAACCCCTAATTCTCCAAAGTCGTAGGACATTGTACTTTATTTTTATCACGTGAAGAAACAAATAAATCCAGAAAGAAAAGACAAGCATTTCAAGAAGATTTCATGAAATGGAATCAAATTTATGAAGCTTTAATGAAATATAAAATAAATGATAGGTGGCTGGATGTGTCTGTCACAGGAGCATAACAAACTAAATTCACTTTTGTACAAATGCCCCCTACGTCGATTCCAGAATATACCAACAGACCTTTCCTTCCTGCCATTCTGTGGAGAGTTAGTATTAAATAGGACATTTTTAAAATAGACTGTACTGGAAAATAATAGAGCAGAAGGTAAAAACAGATGACATTAATATTCATGAAGGCTGGGTATTATAGCAATAGAATGTGTCCCTGTAGGACTTGGCAGTGCTGATAATTGCTGGCACTATTTAATTTGTGTTGATATTGCTGAGACATCAGATAATAGTTTTCTTCTAATTCTTACAGATGTTTAGGGATTAAGCTGTGTCTGATCCCCATGAATTATGTTAGGTAAAATTGTGTCTGGGGGGGGCTCAGTTTCATTATTTTCACTATCTGTGAGCTATTAAAATAAAAAAAAGTAATATGTGTACTAATTCACACACATAATACCCAATGATGAATACTTCTCTCAGCCCATGATATATGCATGAAAATGTCTTTATTCTACTAAAGCTTAGAGTTCAAAGTAAATCTACAATCATGATATATGGTAAGTAGAATGTGATTTATATGTTACTAGGTTATAGTCAGCTTTGTCCCTAAACATGGGTATTATATTCCAGTACAAGTGCCAATTCAGCCACTCTTAACCAAGCTGGCAGTCTATTGTCCCTTGTGTGCCCCTCCCCCACCTTGACTCTAGAATTTAATAATTTTGCAAATTTCTTTATCTGTGAAGTGGGCAGTTTCGCTCATCACTACTCTATCCAAACAAGTAGTGAACAGCCAGCATTTTTCATTCCTTTGTCTTACAAAGAAGCAATCTCTTTCTGAGATTTTAGCTTAGAGAATTTTGTCATAACTGTCAAGGAGCCTGTCAAAAACCTATTGTTTACAACAGTGTAGCATTAAAAGACATTACTTATTGAATTGCTGAAATACAAGTACAGCAAAAAAAAAAAAAGCAAACACCAAAACCACAGTAAATTCTGTATGTAATTTTACTAAACAAAAAAAAAAAACATAAAAAAAACGGAAATTGAAAAGTGCACAAGACTTGTTTTGTGTGAATTAATATACCATATTGTGGCCTGACTGTATTATTTTAAATCAATGGATCTCAATGTAAAGTTGGTAATAGCACCAAGATGCTCAACTTCATATAACTAGTTCCTCTCATGAGCCCATCTTGACTTCTTCCAGCACAGTACAGGGGTTATTTATCTCAATATTTTCTGAAAACAACTCCGTCCAAATCCGCACAGGTTTTTTGGCCTTATTTATGAATACACTTTCCCGAAAATTTTGTTTGCAGGAAAAAACCTGAAAAAAACGTGAAAAAATCTGATTTTCACAATTTATTTGGATTTTTCATCCGATTTTCAAAATTTTTCGGATTTTTCACCCGAAAACTCAGAGGTATTGCCAAAACCCAGCGCACATCAAAAAATCATTGGGACTTCTCCCATTGACTTATATGCAACCTCGACAGGTCTGAGATGCCAGATTTTCAGATTCTGACTTTTACATCCTCAGGGTTTAATAAATTCCAAAAAAATCAAGATTTCTAAGATTTTTTTTAAAAGTACGATTTTATATAAAAAAAAATCACACATTTTTCTTGATTTTTGCATTGGGAGTTTAGTAAAAAAAAAAAAAACTAAGTGTGTACATGTTGCATAGACTGTAAGTAAACCATATTATCAGGCCCAGATTTGTGGAAAGGCCTTATAGGCCCAGGCCTAGGGCGGCAGAATTTTAAGGGGGCGGCATGCTTTTGGATTTGCAGGAGATACAATAGTTTTTAAAATTTCCTGTGCACCAATCCCCAGTACTCTGAACCTGATGATAAAATTTTGAGCATGTGCACAAAGGAAGGGGAGGGGACAGGGCGATGAACGCATAGGGGTGCCTGCTATGTAAAGCCATATTATATTGAGAGTAGGGATGAACCCAATCCAGATTGGCCAAATCCAAGCATTTTTCAGCAGGATTCAGACAAATTGCCACATGCTCAGTGTCAATTTTTGCCCATGCGCTGACAATTTCTGGCCATTGCGAGGGTTCGACTGGATCCATTAAAGAGGTTTCAGGATTTGCCCAAGTCCAGATGAGCAAGGTTCGGTGCATCCCTAATTGAAAGAGGGGCTCTGTCTGTGGGGTATGACAGCACATGGATGAAAGACGTATATACATGTGACTAATACATATCCTATTATAATTAATCACCATTGTATGTTCATTGGTCATTAGGATTGTGATACAAAGTTGCTTCCAATAGCGTAGGTTATTCCTCATAAAAACAATACAGGTCTAAGTATGCATTTATTTTCAAATACAGTTATGTGGAAACCCGTTATCCAAAATCCAAACAGGAAGGCCATCTCCCATAGACTCCATTTTAATCAAATAACTCGTTTTCAAAATTGATTTCCTATGCCTCTGTAATAGTAAAACAGTACCTTGTACCTTGTACCTTGAGCCCAACTAAGATATAATTAATCCTTATTGGAAGCAAAACCTGCTATTTAGGTTTATTTAAAATCTTTACATGATTTTCTAGTAGACTTAAGGTGCGAAGATCCAAATTAGGCAAAGATCCATCATTCATAAAACCCCAGGTCTCGAGCATTCTGGATAACAGGTCCCATCCCTGTATATATTTAATTTTTTAGTGAATTGCTTAGTGACCTACAGACTACTGTCAGCTATTTCTCTCCAAGACTAAAAGAAATTGGAAACTGCAATGAGCTGTAAATCTGTTCTATCCTAGGCAAAAGATTGCACATCTAACATGCAACCTCGACACCAAATAAGACAGCATTTATTTCTGAGAAAAGTCTCACTAAAGACATTGTATATAAACCTGTGCTTTACTGGTCTTACATTTTAACCAGCCGGGGGATTACTCTATGACATCAATTTTGTAAGCAGATCCCAAACTGAGCTGTGGGATATGGACCAAAAGATTGACTTGAAAGAATAAAAAATAAACACACCATATAGTAAGAGAAGGACATAGAAGCTGCAGTGTAACAAAATGTATTTAAAACACGTTAACTCTTTATATGCTGCCTGTGAATGGGATCACATGTTTCCAAGCATCATTATTTCCTACAGATGAACATGCAAGGTGTCTAAAGCTTTAAGGGGTTGTCCAACTTTAGATTAACTTTTAGTATGTTATAGAGAGCGATATTCTGAGACAAATCGCAATTGGTTTTCATTTTTTATTTGTGTTTTTTGAGTTATTTCGCTTTTTATTCAGCAGCTCTCCAGTTTTTCAATTTCAGCAACCTGGTAGTTGGGGTTCAAATTTCCCTAGCGACCATTCATTGATATGATTAAGAGACTGGAATATGAATAGGAGAGGACTGAAAAGAAAGATGAAAAATAACGGTACATTTGCATAGCAGTATATTCTATAACATGCTAAAAATTAACTTAAAGGTGAACCATCCCCTTTAACAATGTATAAAGTTATAAATGTTGTACCAGTATTTTGTTTGTGCCAACCCAAGGCTTCTACAGCTCTATATATTTAAATATCCATGCCTTCTAAAGGGTCACAGTATGTTCCTTTCTTTGGGCATGTGCTTGCCTTAGCAGGAAACATTCTGCTTTTGTCTACCTTCAGTTACATCAACTTAGATACCAATACAACATAATGAGCAAAAAAGCATCATTTGTCTAAGTAACATCTAATTAGATAAGTCTGGTCAATACTTGATTCAATAGTTAAATTAAAGGGATAATATTGCTCAACTGGAGCCCATCAATTTAGAGGCAAACAATTACAATGCTCTATGCTCTGGTGCTGATGCACACTGCATTGATTGCTATGCTGTTATACAAAGACAGTTTTTGAATTGCACTATATTTGAGCAAAAACAGTATTTTTGTCTAGTATAAGTGTTGCTTTATTTTTTATGCGATGATGAATAACTTGAATAGTGATGGGCGAATTTATTCGCCAGGCGCGAATTTGTGGCATTTTTGACGCCAATGTCCATTTTTTTGGACGCCGGCCCTGTTTCACAAATTCACAAGGAAATTCGCTAATTTTTCGCCAAAGCAAATTGCCCCAAATTTGCCCATCACTACTTGAATGATCACTGCCTATTCACAAATAAGCATGTCAACAAGCTAGCCAATCGAAATTATGTTTGCTGTCCCTGGCACTCTGATCTAGGCTCTGTATTTTAATATGTTGTGTGTAGAGATGCACCAAATCCATAATTTTTTAACCAAACACCAAATCCTTCACCGAAGGTTAGGCCTAATATAAACCATATCTGAACCCTAATCTGCATAGTTAAATTTGAGACATTTTGCAAAACTTGTGATAAAGAAATATTTGAAGTCATGAAACTTTAAGGGGGTTAAAAAAAGGGGAAAAAAAACTCAGACAAAATCCGCATGGGTTTTTTTGGGCTTATTTATTAATACACTTTCCCAAAAATGTTGTTTGCGGGAAAAAATTGCGAAAAATCTGATTTTTACATTTTTTTCTTATTTTCACGATTTTTTGGGAATTTTTCACCCAAAAACTCTGAAAAAGGGGTAACTCTGAAAACGGGTTATTACCAAAAACCCAGTGCACATCAAAAAATCATTGGGACTTCTCCCATCGGCTTATATGCAACTGAGATGTCGGATTTTCAGATTCTGACTTTTCCATCCTCTGGGTTTAATAACTTTTGAAAAATTTGTGATTTTTAAAAGTCCAATTTCATAAAAAAAAATCACGTATTTTTCGTATTTTTTGCATTCGGAGTTTAGTAAATAACCCCCTAATGGTTCATGCCTGAACCCTTTAGATTGGCTAAATTCATATCCTGACAAAAATGTTGTCAAATCTTCAGTGCATCCCTTAAACCAGTCCTGTACAACTGTCGGAAGTGGGCCATGACCCCCTTGTGTGGCCCCCACATGAAAGTCTGCCTGCTGTGTCTGCTTACCATGTGTAAACTTTAAAGGAACAGTCCAATGTAAAAATAAAAACTGGGTAAACAGATAGGCTGTGCAAAATATAAAATTTTCTAAAATAGTTAGTTAGCCAAAAATGTCATCTAGAAAGGCTGGAGTGACTGGATGTCTAATGTCATATGCTCCTTGTATGTGTCATACTCTGCCTGCCCTATGCCCTTCTTTATTTGAAAAATGCATCAGGTGTTGCAAATTAATATGATATGATTTAAGAACTAGCATAGGTTTTGGTCAAAGATAACATTATACGGTTTACATTACTAGGTAGAGATGTCTCTTTTCAGCCATTAGGTAATATGACTATAATGTCATGTTATGTTTTATGTATTTCCATGAGTACCTTTGCTTTAGATTTGTTATAATGCAAACGCATTTGCAGAACAATATATATTTGTATACTGAAATGTAATACTTTCATGGTAAACCTGCAACAACATCCAAAACTTGACAGAAATATATAATGTATGTGCTAATTCTATCCCAAAAAAATAGTTCTGAAGACTCCACCCCCGAGCCTTATTCCCTTATTATTACCCTGCCTTCTACCCCACTTGCAAATATTGAACTCCATAATTACTGGACAAAGTTTGGTATTGAAAACTGACTCCTGACATTGTTACTTATATAGAAAGCTATAAACATGTGCAAGCAGGTCTACAAAATCTGTATTGTACAATTAAAGTTTGCACTGTAATAAATGGTAAATTAATTATTAGTACATTGAGAAAATTACATTTTTAATTCTTATTTATGGGAATTTCCAATCTTAAAGGGGTAGTTGGTTCATCTCTAATTTAACTTTTAATACGTTCGATTATAAAATGTCATATTTCTAGCAACTTCTTTCTTTTTTTCTTTGGATAATTTGCTGTCTTCTACATATTTCCTGCTTTCAAATGGGGGTTACTCACCCTGGCAGACAAAAAACAATTGCTTCGTAAGCGTGAAATTTTAATAATATTGTTACTTTGTATTCCGTCCCTCTCCTACTAATATTCCAATCTCTTATTCAAACCACTGCCACGTTGCTAAGGTAAATAAGATCCAGATATCTGCTAAAATTCCAAACTGGAGAGCTGCTGAACAAAAAGCGAAATGAACCGCAGAAAAAGTAAAATAAAAGCAATTGCAAATTGTCTTAAAATATCAATGTCTATGTCATACTAAAAGTTAACTTAAAGGTGTATACCCCCTTTTATTATCACTCTTGTAGGTTGTCTGCTTGTATAGGTAAAGTTGTTGTACCATGTTAGCCAGTCAGGGCTACAAAATAACAAAAAGTGGTATAAAGGGGATACCTTTATTGGCATACTTTCAGAACATTTTAGTTCCTTTTTCAGGCTGCTATGATTATCTTAATAAGCCAAGAAAGACATCACCTTTATAGAATTTTTAGCTATTTTTTGCCCTGCTTGAATAGGGTTATATGATGTAGCAGATGTCAGGCTGCTATTGGCTAAAGGTACATTAACAAATCAGTTTTCTTGGATTTATTGCTTACACTCAGTTACGTCAACACTTTTTTCTCCTTATTATTATAATCATAATTCATCATAATGATGTATATATAAACAGACAGATACACACTTGTCTCCACTCAACTCTACTATTCACTCAAGTACAGTTTCTCAGTCATATTCAGACAAATCCACTCACAGTCTATCACTAACACTACACTATGTTCATATAATAGCATGCAGGAAATGGCACATCTGCTGTTATCCATAGTGACTAATCAGAGATTTATGTTCTGTATTTTAGCTTGAGTCGACTGATGAAAGATATCTGCTGTTTATTTGCTACAGGTTACACTAGTGCAAAGTGCTTTACGCATGTGGAGGCTTATTAATTAAAATGTAAATTTGTGCAGTTTCAGAGATTTGTTTGGACCTTGATTAAACTTACATTTTAAAAAAGAATGAATGTCTACTTATTAATTAAAAGATTCCGAAATATAAAAATCATAAACTATTAAATAGAATAAATCTGAATAAGCATACAAAAACCTTTAAATCTATATTTCTGTAAAGAAACAACCCCAAAACCTCTAAAAGCTCAAAGTAAAAAAGATTTTACTATTGGAAAAGTACAGCTCCCATTGACTTGTACATGACCTCGCCAGCTTTTAGATGACAAATTTTGTATTTCATGGTTTTTACACTTAAATAACCTATTTTTTCTTAGTTTAGAGTAATTATTCCAATACATGATTATAGCATTGAAAAGTTTGATTCAGGAAAACAAAAAAAATGAAAATTAATCGGCCCCTTAAAATTCACTAAATTAGTTTTTTGTTTCTGTGCTTTTTCTTATAAGCGATTTTTCTCTGCAAATTTTTGCTGCAGTTTCGCACAAAATTTCGCACAAATTTCGCACATGGTTTCTTACCCCCATGTTCCTCTATGAGGGGGCTGCCATATTTGTGCAGCAGTAGTCTGTTAGCATTAGAAACTCTAACTGATATACTAAGATGGGACAGTCAGGTTGGCAAAATTTACAAAAGTAGAAAATGATAAGCTTGACCTACATGTAACTTTTAATGCAGATTTATATTTTGAAAATATTTTTTTTTTGTGCCAGTATCACTTTAATATACAGAAGTTTTCCCACTCTCATTCACTGCATTAAACATGTACACCGGTGAACCGCTAACTCCTGCTACAGAGTCTTCTATTTGTCACTCAGTAGAAAATCTGAAAATCTGCTGAACACAGAGCTAAGAGTACCAAGAACACTGACAATGAGTCATTCCAACCATTACTTTCTACATCAACTTCAAAAGTACTTAGGATCTCCTGCTTTTCACAGGCAGCTTTCACAGTGTGAGACATAATAAAATGATTTGATATCTTTTGAATAGTGGTCTGTGGATGATGGATGCTTCAATATTAAGGTTTACATATTAATATCAGTATAAAAATCCAAACAACTTAATAGAAGGGATATTAGTTTTAATAGTATAATTATTATTTGTGAACCAGATAATTTACTGTATTTATTATGAACTAGAAAAGTAGAAAAAACCTTCAGAACATGCTTTGTAATGTTAATTGTACCTTCTCTGTGGGACAGTTGTACACTCATTAATTATTCACTTGACAACACTGTAAAAATGAGTTGAGCTTGACAAGACAATATTACATGCTGAGAGAGGTTGAAGAACCTGCAAGACAGTATTTTTACTCCCAGGATATTGATGCTTCAGCTTAGCACAGGCATATGAACAGAACTAATTTTATATGGCTAGCTTCAAATTTAAAACTCCTTTATCTTTCCTTGACCCATTTCGATTTGTAATGCTTTTCATCACTTATGAAGAAAAAAAACTGATTAAAGCTGATCATATGCGTTAAGATCAGCTTGTTTGGCCAGGTATTTGCACCCACGTGCTGGGCCAAATTGGGCTGACCAGACCGGAGGCAAAGAACCTACCTGGAAAGTATAAACTACAGATGCAAGTGGCAAAGACTGGGGAGCTCACCTAGGTAGGTGTTATGCCAAGGGGTGTTGGCCAGAGAACACAAGGTCAAGAAAACATGATCTTCCAATAGAAAATAATTAATATTGCAAGCAAGTCTGTATCTTTAAAGGAGAACTAAAAACTGGTCTAGTCACACAAGTTGCCGAAGTGAAGGAAGAAGACCCAACGATTACTGAAGTGCTGGCAGATGGTGTCCGTGAACTCCAATGCCCTGAATCTGCACCTGAGGGGTAAGTAAAAAGTTAGGGGCATTTACCAGGAGTAGCAGCTAGGCTGGGGGGGAGCAGGGAGGGGGGTCTGTGTAGGGTTGGGGGTAGGGTTTATTTTAATTCTCCTTTAAGTTCAACTGAAACTGTCAAGAAAGCTTCAGACAGCCTGAGAGTTAAAAAATACATTAACAAAGAAGGTGGAACAAGGAGCTGGACTGTCCAATACGTGATCTTAAGTGGAGATTAAGTAGTTTCATTGAAAAAACAACCTTACAGTGATTATATATACTGTATATATATATATATATATATATATATATATAGTCAAATGTTTCACCGGCACTCACCCTCAATACATCAAGTCCCGGGTGCTCCTCAGAGGAGAACAAATAGATGCAATCAGAAGCACTCACGGTTGCAGTGATCAAAGTATATATATACAGTATATCAGCTTTCACATAAAGGTGATATACCTGAGCAATTTGAAAAAGTGTGGGCCCAAATAATAAAACTTAAATCTGCTCAAACAAAAATAGATTTATTCTGGAGTACAAACTGATTCCAAAACGCTCAAGTCCCCATTTGATTCTTCACTGGACATGGCATGTAAATGGTAGTGCTTAATTAAGTTATTTGCAGAACTCCAGGATGCTGCCATGCATACTTCTTTTTGCGGACATCAGCCTAAAATGCCCATGAAGCACTTATTGCCCTTGTGTTATGTGTCTTTACCTCTTTTTGGAATCATCTTCCCCTTTCTTGATAGGCCATCTTAATACAATTGACAATCCTTCTACCAATTGCAGATTTCAAAGCAGCTTCTCCTTTTATATTACCGGAGGGTATGTCAAATAACCTGTCTGACTTCCTCTATGTTTTTCTTCTACTCAAGTAGGTAATTATACATCTCACTATGTCAAGATTGTACCATTTCCTATCCTGTTCTGATTCAGGGTTAGGGAAAAAGGAAGGAAGAATAATTTCTTTGTTCATGTGGTGTTCTGTGACCACCTTGGGTAAGAAATCTGGCGCTGTCAGTAACCAGACTCTGTCTGCTTGCATGACTGTTTAGGGTTCTTTACATGAAAGTGGCTGCAAGTCACTCACCCTGCACGATGAGGTGAATACCACCAAAAAAATTGCTTTTAAAATCAATATAATTTCTGAAAGTATGTCTAACGTCTCTAATGGACCCATTGTCAGCATTTTCAGTTAGCTCCAGACTGCTGACAAAGATCTTATTGACAAAGATTATCTTAATATGCAGAGATCCAGTCAAACATTTTATTACTCTGGGATCTTTGCCCATTGAATACCTGTTATAGCGGAGATGGGAGAGGTCTGCAATTTTATATCAGTCTTCCTTGATAAACGCGCCACTGCTTCATCCACCTTCGGGGGTCTATCCAAAACATGTTCTTCTTCTGAAGGAAATTGATACATTTTATGAACTCTTGTAGGGATAGGATACTTCCCCTTTCTTTTCCAATTCTCTTACAATGATATCCTTAATAGCCTCATGAATTGGTAAAGTCTCTCATTTAAGTGACTTGAAAGGGTTAAAGGAAGAGGTCTATGCTTCTGCTTTTCATGGCAAATTTAACTGCAAACTGACTGCCTTGGCTAAAGGCTCCACTAGAGCTAAATCAAATGAACTCCCCATATCTTCTACTCCAACTTCTTCTTCATCCAAGACATCCGGCATTATCCATCAGCCTCCTGGCTTCGGCTCCTGTGATGTGCTGACAACAGGTTCTAACTCCACCTCACTCCTAGATCTTTTTGTAGCAGTCTTTACTCCTTCTGTTATCGCCTCTTTAATCCGTCTCATAATATCTGGCAGGAGATGCTGCAGTAGATGCAGCAGATACAGTAGAGATCTGGTAGATCTCCTGGAGCAATGCTTACACAGCTTTTAAACCACTAACAGTGAAATGGCTCACCTCCTAATGCTATGGGCAGCATTTTTTGGGCTGCTAGGCACCTGTATCTCCATAGAGCAATCTAAAGAATATAAAGGAAACCACATAAGAACTTAAAATTAAGTCTTATAATAGCAAAAAGCCTAACCATACCTAGCTTTACCTTAAATTATGCACGATTGCTAACATGTAAACTTTATAATTCCCACCCAAAAGCCAAACAGAAACAAGCACCACTGCTGATGCCCGCTCTGCTCTACGCGTGTCTGCCCTTTAAGCGCAATAGAAACTCGTCATCTTTGACGCAGCGTCTGTACAATTGGATTGTATGGATTTGATCATTGTATTACTGTGGTGGCCAATAAGAGTGTGGTTTTCCTGTCCTCACATGACAACATGATATTAATCTGTTATGCTTCAGGAAAAAACATTGTGGTAACATTTGTCATTAAAGTTTTCTCCTTTTATGTGGTGCTATAACATTTAGCAAATAGACGTTCCACTTCATTGTCTTAAGTTAACCATATACCTTAGGATTAATGACCAATCTGCCAACAAACTGGACTCCTGGACAAAGTTTTATTTGAGCCATCAGCATGGATGGCTAAACAAGTGAGCTAAAAAATAAGTGATGAGCTGTGGACATGCTATTTTGTTAAATCTGCTATTTGTCTCACAGAGATATTGACAGATTTAGTTTTCAAAAAGACAACATTAGGATCACAGGATTTTTCAACAGCCTCTTAAGGTACCATGTATGTCAGACAGTATAGTAGAAAGAGGCTAAACTGCTTGACAAAATCTGTGCATGTTTGTTTTTTCCCCCGGGTTATTAAAAGAGGACCGTCATGAGGAATACTAGCATTAGATATCTGAGCTGTAGATGACAATGCAGCAAAATAAACTGGACAATCATAAGCAATAATTCTGCTGAAACTGATGAACTTGTGTATCTTTAGACACATTTCCTGTCACTACTTTTTGCCTACTGTATATTGGAGCAATGGAACAGATTAACTGGAAATTGATTATATTCATCTATATGAGAAGCTGCTGGCAATATAATCTGCTCTTCTTCTCTGTTTTATTTATCTTCTGTAATTTCATGTGATGGGCTCCAACTTGGGTCAGTAATGTTAAATGCAAAACTACTACCAGAAATAATCTCTTCTGGAAAAAATTGTTATCATCTGTCCTTGTTCAAAGACGTTCTAGTAATTTGATGCTGATTAAATCAAGGTCAGCCTCATTACAATCCTTTGCTGAGCTCTGGCATTTAATGAACTTAACCTCCATTAATTACATGGATGCATTATTAAGCTGTTATTTGTATCAAAAGTGAAAGCTCTCTGTAATACTGCAAATGTAGAGAAGAATCAGGAACAGTACCTAAAGTACAGGTGTGGGATTTATTTTATGGAAGCCTGTTATCCACAAACCTCCAAAATATAGAAAAGATTTTTTAAATAGTGTATTTAATAACAATATGAATGTGTTTTTATGGTTTTATTTGTTGTTTTTTTCCTGCAGTTGCTTCAAAAATTGCTCCCAAACCTGTGCCACTTCATCCAAAAGTGTCTCAAGACCAGTAAACAGAATAATATCTAAATGTAAGAGTGTTTGTAAGGAAGATAGAGGTAGAGATTGGTGATGTGATTGAATGTATTAAAGGAAAAGTTCAGTGTAAAAATAAAAACTGGGTTTATAGGTACTGTAGGTTGTAGAAAATAATAATGTTTCTAGTATAGTTAGTTAGACAAAAATGTTTATAAAGTCTGTAAAGGCGGGAGTGAGCGCATACCTAACAGACCAGAACACTACTTCCTGCTTTTCAGCTCTCTAACTCCAAGTTAGTCAGCGACTGTAAGAGGTGCCAAATAGGACATAACTGTTCAGTGAGTTTGCTTCGGACCTGCATGCTAAGGATTTATTGCAAACATTTATGACCCATGTGCCCTCCCCCATCAAGTCACTGATTGGTTACTGCCAGGTAAACAATCAGTGGAAACCAAGGGAGCTGCAAAGCAGGAAGCAGTGTTCTGGCTATTATGTTAAACATCCAGTCGCTACAAACTTTATACATTACATTTTTGGCTAACTGTGTTAGAAACATTTTTTATTTTGCACAGCCTATTTATTTACCCAGTTTTTATTTTTATACTGAACAATTATTTAAGCAAATAATGTATTGTGGGTGCATTTATGGCAGCACAAATGGAATGTTCAAGGTAATCCACTACTTTTAACAACCAAGTGCTTCCTTGTGCACTGGTAGGTGCAACATGTAGCAATGAGAATATGAAAATAAGTTCCAGTGACAAAATATCACCTATCAAATAACATTTTCAAGGATTGGCTTGTGACAATCGCAAAACGAGTTTTTTTTTTTAAAGCATTTTTTGATGTGCTAATTTTGTTTTATAGTTTCAGTTGTACATGGCAACCAATGTTCCCTCAAATTTTCCATGTGTGTGTCACACAAGCATACAGCTTATAAAAATGTTTTCAAACTGTAGGGTTAGTTTTTAGAAATGTTCTTCTTTGTTTTAACAAAAGTAAACTGTGGGGGACTTGGATCAGTGGCAACAGAGATCAATCCAACGGGTAATTAGGTGAGATTTAGGGGAGGATCCCTGTTGGCTCTCTTAAATACACCTGAAAAGCCAACTAGAATTTCAGTTATGTTGAGATTTAAGTCTTCTTTCCTGTCCTGGATAATTTTAAAATTATACGTTAATAACTGATATCAATGTTTTCTTATATTGGTAACCTTATAAGCTAAAGGTAGACATACATGGTCAGAACTGCTCATATGGAGCATATTTGGAGACAATTTGGCCTTCCACATACTGCTTCAAATTGGGATGATCTTGATTCTTGGGGCAACAATGGGATCATCCAGTGGGGCCTAATGAGTACTAGCAGAGAAAGAGTGTATCAAACTACTGTGCTCCTTATTTGATTGGATTTTTTAAACCTTTTCAACAAATATGGCCCCATACATATGGCAAATATGTTTCTGACTGTCAGGAGGGATTAAGTAAGCAGCATTTTTGGCCACCCTTAAGGGTAATCCTGAATAAAGTTTGGACCTCCAAGAGGAGACTGAACAGTATAGCATGGCAAGCACTAGATTAGAATGAGCATTGATGCATTCCATCCATAATGTGTTTTCTGAGGACATAATACAGTCATTCAATGCAAACCTAAATGTTATAACTATGATTAACTGCTGAACTGCAGCCTTCCAGATAAAAACAAACCCCTGCAGTTTACATTGCAAGCTAAACTGCTTACAGACCTTTTTCTGGAGTTAAACCTGCAGTCAAACTCCATAGATTAGCTATAAAACCATCAAATTCTTGTTTACCTTATGAAATTCCAAGCTGTTTTCAACAATAAAATCACATATTGCTGTCTATTAGAATTTTACAGTTAAGGCATGCACTCTACCATGGCTGTATTGCTACTGTAATATGTTTTATATTGCTATTTTAGAGATCATAATATTGGTATGAAATTTCTACTATCTTGTATATCAACATAAAAAACGAAAATGTGGAACTTGAAATAAAATAGTATAAATGGAAGTACCTTCCTTCACATCTCCCAGTTGTATGTTGTATATTGGAAATCAAGGGTCGATGATTATTTTTCTAACATGAGATCCATTCAGTACATTATTACAGTTTAAGATCTGAGATGCAGTGAGATACTGTAGGAACTCCCTGGACAATGAGGCAACACATGAATCATGCCCTTAGTGACTTAACTAAGCATTCCAATTACATCAAAAAGTTACATTTCAGGTGCCCTGGGTAGCCTTATGACCCCCCTCTGTGATGTTTAGGAAGTACTAAATAATTTCTTAACATTATCAGATGCATTATACTTCATAGAAAATAATTAACTTAAATCTCTCTAAACTGCCATTTAAATTTAAAGAAATAAAGATCCATTTCACTGAAAGTTGCCAGGGGCATAACTATAGAGGAAGCAGACCCTACGGCTGCAGGGGGGCCCAGGAGGTTTAGGGGCCCCATGAGGCTCTAGTTCATATACAATTTCAATAAATATTGATAAAACAGGAAAACCTCTGGATATGTTGGGGGCCCTCAAATTAATTTGCTGTGGGACCCAGTAACATATAGTTATGCCACTGAAAGTTGCATCAAAATGTATTTATTGAAAACATTTTACAACCCTAATAGAAATATAAAATCAATTTGGATACATCATGGTATGGTGAAACAGAAGCAACATTTAGTTTCTCATCCACTTCTACTAAGTAAGTAGAGCGATTGCCTTGGGTGCCAAGTTTGTGGGGCATCACCATAAGGAAACTGGGACCTGGTTTGGGCCTTGCAGCAACCTGTTAAACAGACATGCCCAAATTTAGCAGCATACACAAATAATTGTGCTCCTCTCCTCACTTAGGGGCAGATTCACTAAGGGTCGAATTTCGAAGTTAAAAATACTTCGAAATTCGACCCTCGAATTGAAATCCTTCGACTTCGAATATCGAAGTCGAAGGATTTAGCGCTAAACATTCGATCGAACGATCGAAGGATTTTTCGTTCGATCGAACGATTAAATCCTTCGAATCGAACGATTCGAACGATTTTAATCAAACGATCGAAGGAAAATCCTTCAATCAAAAAAAGCTTAGCAAGCCTATGGGGACCTTCCCCATAGGCTAACATTGACTTCGGTAGGTTTTATCTGCCGAACTAGGGGGTCGAAGTTTTTTTTAAAGGGTAAGTACTTCGACTATTGAATGGTCGAATAGTCGAACGATTTTTACTTCGAATCGTTCGATTTCGTTCGACTTCGATCGGATTCGAACGAATTTAACCAATTCGATGGTCGAAGTACCCAAAAAAAACTTCGAAATTCGAAGTTTTTTTCATTCGAATTCTTCACTCGAATTTAGTGAATCTGCCCCTTAATGTAGCTACCTAGATTAAAGGAAAATCACAGTGGAATTTTCCCAAAGCATGGTCCAAGCGGTAGCACAAACCAGTGGCGTAACTATATATTACTGGGCCCCACAGCAGATTATTTTTCAGGCCCTCGGGTTGAGCTGTTTTACCAATATTTATTTAAATTGTATGTGAATTAGGACCTCATGGGGCCCCCATACCTCCTGGGCCCCCCCTGCAGCCACAGGGTCTGTTTCCTCTATAGTTAAACCCCTGGCACAAACTAATGCCTAGGCAGCACACAATCCTGCACAAAAACCCCAAAACTTCAACCCATCACTACTACCACCCAACAACCCAGGATTTGTGGCAAGGCCACAAAGGCCTGGGCCTATGGCAGCAACATTTTAGGGGTGGCATGCCGCCCAGCCGCATCCTGAAGAGCACTGGGGATTCAAAGCTCCCCAGTGCTTCGTTACTTGAGAGTGTGGGGGTAGGGGGGTTGCACGCTAAGAGCTGGCAAAAGGACTGTGCTATCTTGGGGGGGGGGCTTGCATGCATGAATCTAAATCTGCCTGAGTTTTCATGTATTTCAACCTCTGCATAAAAGATTTATAGAGCTAAATACCCAAAAAAAGAAAAACTCCTATTTTTTATAATATATAGATTGATACCAGAAAAATATTTCATTTGACGTATGGAAATCCAACTGATTTGGAAAGCCTCATGTCTCTCGAACATGCCAATCCCATTTTTGAAAGCACTAAGCCTGAAAATGGCATACTTTAGATTCCAAGGACAAAAAATCCTGAAACAGTAGGTTTACCGCAGAAAACCATGTAAGTACACATTCTGCTGATTCCAAGATTGGTAACTATGTCTTTCTACTCCTAACTACCAAACATCAAAGTTTGTCTGAACATAGTGGTTTTTATAAAAATGTATCAAAATTCTGAAAAATCACTTCAAAAGGTTTTATTTTGCTGCTACACATATCCCACACTGTATTATGTACCAAGAAAAAGAACCCTGAATATGATTGCCAGGGGTCCACTGAACAATTTGATGCCCATTGTGCATAGGTTTACCAAAGTATCTGGCATTTAAAAACCCCAATATGGATATATAGCAGACAAAATCTCCATGGGCAAAATGAAGTAACAAAGAACAGAGCAAAATGGTATAAAATCACTAAAATCCAACAAAACCACAAAAAGTCAATGCTTTTTTTTTCAACTAGTGTAATCAAAGCTAAATAGGTTTTACAGACAGAAATAAACGAATAACAACTATGCAAAGCTGAAAATGCAATAAAATGGCCAAAATCAGCGAAATTGCAATATAATCATGAAATAACATACAAACAGTATTGCGCAGTGCGATTAGCAAATACACTTTTCACAATGGCAGTAAAACATTTTTTCACCAACACATGATGCAGTAAGAAAAAAAAAAATTATAAAATTATAAAATTATAAAATTGTGTAAGTGTGTATATGTGTGTGTACCCTAGGCAAATTGTGTGTTGTATGCCTGTGTGTGTATGTGTGTGCAAGTGTGAGTGTTGTGAATGTGTGAAACCCCCTGGTCCCCTAAAAATGTATGTGAGTGTAAGTGTAAATATAAGTATGTAATAGTGTAAAATGTGAGTGTTTGTGTGTGTGTGTATTACACTAACCTGGGTGAAGGCTGTCTGAAGTTCATTGAAGAAGAGGCAGAAGGGATCTGGAGTTATCCTGGTGCTGATCCGGTAATTTGGGCTTCTGGGGGGAGGTCAAGGAAGGTGCAGCAGGCACGTGCGCCTCATGGCCTGCTGCTGTCTATGGGGCCCCTGGGCAATTGCGCCCAAGGGCCCACTCATTTTCCCCTCCTGCTCATTGCCTAGGAGCAGGGAATGAGCAGGAAGCAAAGTTGCGGCTTTACTAGTTGATCCTTCCCTTACCAGGGTTGAAATGCTGCCGAACGTAGAATCTACGTTCTGTGGCATTTCAAGTTACTTTGCCATAGACGGTAGATTTGTGGCATTTAAAAGGTTAAAAGTTATCTACAGATCAAATTGATAATTTTTTACATAGGTCTGCTTTTGTAAGTTATTGTTGGCAGGTTGAGAAGGGACAGAGGTTCTAAGGCTAACAGAATACTGCTGCACAATATGGCAGCCCACTCATAGACGAACACGGGGGATAAGAAAGGTAATGTAAAAGCATCTGAAAATACTTTTATGGCAAAACCGTAAATATCATGCAATGCTATGATAGATGTAAGAAAGAAAATATTTAACTCACCAACCATGGCTCTCTGCAGCATTTGGGGGAAAAGCAACAAAGCCACACTTGTAAAACAAAGAGCACATTCTTCTTACTTACAAAGCAACATCTGCCAAGGGTGAAGCTCAATCACTTCTTAGCTTTTACTAAACAATGCCTAAACCTGTAAAACAAAGATGCATGGACTGAACAATTTCTATTACGATGCACATCTATTCTTCTACTCACCTATCACAAGCTTCAGCAATCCAAAGTGACCTGCCTCTCGTAATTTTTCCACACAAGGTCCCAACCTGTAATACAAAGATGTTCAGGCTGAAGATTCTCAACCAAAAAACCCCGCCCATAAAACTGGAATTTGTCCATGCATACCTACCACAGGAAACAAGGTCCCAAACAAACTGCCAAAGCATAAATCACAATGGCTAGATATCTCCCAGACCAGGAATTGCCACAACTATTCTTCTACTCACCTATTAAGTTTTTACTGCTCAAGCTTGTGATTACCTCTATCCCTTCACCTTTACCAAGTAATTTTACATCTGCAAAACAAAGATGTCCATGCTGAAGAATGACAATGCCAAACTAAATTTCTCCATCCATTCATATACCTACTTAAAGAACAGGATACCAAATAACCCTGCCAAGAATAAAGTAACACAGTGCTTCAAATAACAGGAAAACCTGTAAAAAAATATGAATTCATAACCAGGCTGAGGAATCACTATTATCCATACAAATGTATACTTCTACTCACCTATCCTAAGCTTCAGCAGTCTTAGCTTACCTGCCTTTGCTTTCCCCCTTTTCCTACCTCAAGCATTCCCTAAGGCTAAGGCTAAAGCTAAAGCTCAACAGCTTCTCGACCACAAGAAACCAAAGTCTTCAAGATAAATAGTTTGGGCATATATTTTCCATGCACATCTACTGCTATATTCACCTATTAACCACAAGCTCCAGCAGGCCAAGGTTACTTTCTTTCATCTATTCATAGCCCTTTATACACAATGTCACAATCTGCAAAACAAAGATGTCTATGCTGTAGAAAGGATGAGCAAATTCAGGGTTCACTCATATACCTACCAAACGAAACAGGATAACAAGTAATCCTGCTAGGGCTCAAGTATTATTCTGGCTAGAGGCTCCCCAAATTAGGAAATCCTCTAAAAAATATAAAGTTAACAATTCTTTATCCTGGTCATCTATTATACATGCACATTGATTCTTCTACTTACCCATCAATCACAAGTTCCAGCAGTGCCAGCTTACCTGTCTTCACTGCTAATCTTATCTACACCAGAACCCAACATGTAAAACAAAGGTGCCCAAGCTGAATTATATTTCTAAGCACAGTCTATCTCTCCATCCTAACCTAATCAGCAAAGCTACCCCACTCCCCAAAAAACATTTATTGTGGAATTAATAGTAGTTTAATTTACCTGCCAAGAATGAAGATACTTCTCGGTGGCAGTACAATTCCTCAATCAATCAGAGTCCAGCCTGTAAAACATAAAAATGCTCAAGCAAAAGATACAAACAGGTGTGCAAGCTAAGGGAGTGATTTGCATGTCTATCACCTAATCAAAGCACCGGGATCTACATTCACCCACAAAAGGTCCATCTGCCTCTGGAAAAATGGATTTTGGCCCCAGCCTGCAGAAGAAAGATCTATCCATTTGCATGCACCCTACTCACCAGCCAAGGCTGAAGCTCAACCACTTCTCAACTTTTTCCCAAACAACATCAAGACCTATAAAACAAAGATGCCCAGGTTGAAAAAAACACACAAAAAATAAGATTCCAAATACACTGCCAAGGCAGGAAAACTTGTAAAAACAAAATAGAGGTCAATGATGAAGAAACACGTATCCACACACACCTATCACAAGCTTCAGCAGTCCCAGATTACCTGCCTCTATGTGTACCTACACTGTATTTTATAAAGATTTTGAGTCTGCAGATGAAAACAAACGGTCAAGGTCAATCTGCCTCTAGACCCAATTTTATAAACAACCAAAACAATCAATCTATTTACCAGCACCCTGTCTCAAGCATTCCCTACTCATTAGCCAAGGATGAAGCTGAATGTCGTCTTGGCTTTTCTCAACCAATGTCCTGACCTGTAAAACAAAGTAGCCCAGACAACTATGACAACTAACAAAATGTGCCCATATCACAAGGCTAGATGTTTCCAAAACCAGGAAAGCCTGTATATATATAACAAAAAAAACTGATTCTTCAGACTGTGTATTTATTATCCATGAACATTAATTCTTATACTCAACTATCATTCACAAATTTCCCCCTGAAACCATTCTATTATGTAAACACAACATTTGCATACATTCAACAATCCTACATCCAGCCATTAGCACCAGTGTCCCTACTAACGTGCCAAGGCTGAAGAACCTGCATGATGGTATAAGTCTGCCAAACCTATCATACAAAGAAATCCTTTTTTTTTTAAAGTAACATATTACCACACAAAAGAGAAACAATACATATATTGCCCTGCCCCCAACCAAAAACTATATTTAATTTTAGTGTCCTTCAGTCCTTCAGTTCTTCCATATGCAGACTTTAGTACCTTTCCATATATCACATGAATTACAATAACAAACATAATATCAGTTCCATACTGTATTGCAATTCTCTTATAGTACAAACCCTTATAATACATTATTACCCTGTATATAACAGCACCAGAATGGACAATTCTTAACAATACTTAACAAACACGTAAGATACAGCACACACTAGTTCTATACCTACATGTAGATATTTTCCAGATGGGGAATCCACAGGTATAACAACAGTGCACCAAACCATTTACAACCTTTGCCAAAGTTGCAGAGGCAAACATTCCTTTCCCTTATAAAGCCAAAATTAAGTGAACACCTCCACTGATGACATAATCAGTCCCACACTGATTACATCACATCCTTCTCATCTGTATGACCAGCCCCCTTAGAATGTAAATAAACACAAGTTGATTAAAAGATTGCATAGTAATTGAAAACATATGAAAATAATGAAAGGAAATCAAACTTATTAAAAAGAAAACAGAATGGCACCCTTTAATTGCAAATGAATGCTAAAGAGAGTGCAGAGACGTGCAACTAAATTGGCTGTCAAGGTTGGGGTTGTTTTCTCTGGAAAAAAGGTGCTTGCGATGGGGACATGATTACACTTCACAAGTACATTAGAGGACATTATAGACAAATGGCAGGGGACCTTTTTACCCATAACGTGGATCACTGTACCAGAGGCCATCCCTTTAGACTAGAAGAAAAGAACTTTCATTTGATGCAATGTAGGTGGTTCTTCACAGTGAGGACAGTGAGGTTGTGAAATGCACTGCCGGGTGATTTTGTGATGGCTGATTCAGTTAATGCCTTTAAGAAAGGCTTGGATGATTTTTTGGACAGACATAATATCAAAGGCTATTATGATACTGAATTCTAGAGTTAGTATAGGTATGGGTATATAGAATTTATGTGAAAATAGGGAGGGGTGTGTGTCTGGATGCTGGGTTTTCATTTGGAGGGCTTGAATTGATGGACTTTGTCTTTTTTCAACCCAATTTAATATGTAACTATGTAGTGCAATCTTTTACATAAACTGATATACTCTCCTGCAGAAAACAAAAACACAACTACTCAACCCTCACCACTACTAACCAACACCCCCCCCTTAAAGTTTTCCTAATGAAAGAAATTGCTCTGAGTTTATATTGCTTAAAATGGAAGATGAGTATTCTAGAGTGAAGCACACTTAACATTTAACAACCTAGTACTTCCAATGGCCTTAACTGAAGTGACAAAACTTTTTCCAAATACCTGATCCCAAGGAGTAAAACAGGCTGATAAAACACAATCTTGTGTAAATGAAAAAATAACCCCTTTGGCTACTGCAAACCAAAAGCATCTCAGAAACCTGGAATATACATTCAATACTTGTCCAATACCAGGCGCTAAACTGTAAGGTTGAAGCAAGGCACTCCCACAATGACTAAAATCAATCTTTTTCTCTACCCATATCCTTAACACAAAAAAAGTGCTACACTTAACCTGTAAAGGCAATATTGAAACTTCTGTGGCCAAACTTCTTCTACACCTGTTGGCAGGTCAATACATCCAATCTACAAAAAAAAAAAAAAAATACAAGTACTTAGCAACCCCACTCATCTTTCAAAAAATAAGCACCTTCAAAAACAAGTTTACAATGCACTCCAATCAACACAATCTCTTCAACTGTGCTTGTACTACTGGCACAAGCATGTACAGGTATTATCACTCCACTATTCTTCTAAAGTTGAACAGTAGCAGGACAATTCCTAAACCACAGAAAACAAAGCCATAGCACACAAATTAGAATTGCTCTACCCAAAATATGAACTACTACTAAAAGAACCAGAAAACCTACTAATCCGAAATCACCTTCATGGCTAGATTCCGCTTCTCAAAATAAGGGAAAGTTGTGCTCACCACTACATTTTAAATCATTAGGTGGGACAGAATTAGGTTTTGACCGCAAAATTCATACAGACAAAGAACAGAAGTCCTCTGCACTCAACTCATTATCAATATATTAAGGAAATATAGACATTGTGTCCCTTAAGCTACTAAAAATGCCCTTCCCTTTAAACAAAACAGGGATTGTTTGTCCATATATTGAAATAAATTCAAGCTGGCCAACTACATCAAAGTCATCCCTGGTCTGGCCAGTTGTACGCTCACTCTCATCTGATTCATTCAGAATTATATTGCTTCATTACACATTTTAAACAGGGACTAAGTTAGTTATGCAACTTGCTTGCTTTCAAGGTTAAAACTCCCAAATGGTTGCCATTTTATGGGCCACAACTGGGATCACTTGACTATAGCTGTGAAGGGTGGGAGGTACAACATGGAGCTGGTCACTGCTCCTGTATAAACTAAAGATAATATACAAAATGTAATGTTCTTAATATATTAATAATGGGTTGTGTGCACAAGACCTCTTGCCTTTATTTTACAGGTTTGGGATAAGTCTACATACAAAGGTAATGTCTAGTCTACAGCAGAACATGATTTGTGACACAGACACAGCTCATAAGATCTGTTTTGTTTAAAACATAGCATTCACCTACAGTGAAGAGCTCCTTGACAGGATGATCCTAAAGCTAGGGTCCACCTAGTTAAGCAGACATTAAAGGAATTGTTCAGTGCAAAAATAAAAATTGGGTAAATAGATAGGCTGTACAAAAAAAAATGTTTCTAATATAGTTAGTTAGCCAAAAATGTAATGTATAAAGGCTGGAGTGATTTCATGTATAACATGTCAGTCAGAACACTGCTTTTCAGCTCTCTTGGTTTACACTGACTGGTTACCCTGGCTACCAGGCAGTAACCAATCAGAGACTTGAGGGGGGCCACATGGGTCATATCCGTTGCTTTTGAATCTGAGCTGAATCCTGAGGATCAATTGCAAACTCACTGAACAGAAATGTACCATGTGGCCCCCCTTCAAGTCGCTGACTAACTCAGAGTTATAGAGCTGAAAAGCAGGAAGTAGTGTTCTGGCTGTTTTATTAGACATCTGTTCACTCCAGCCTTTATACATTACATTTTTGGCTAACTAACTATATTAGACACATTTTTTATTTTGCACAGCCTATCTATTTACACAGTTTTTATTTTCACACTGAACTGTTCCTTTAAAGCAATGTTATCATGCGCAAACCTCCACTTATCCCTGATGATGGGCAATCATCACTTGTTACAAATTCATGCCTTGCTAAGCAATTCCCTGTGCCAGGGCTGCCTGGTTAAAGAGACCTGTAGGCTGAAAGCAGCACTAAAAGCAGTCTAACCCATTACCCTTAGACATACCACATGCATAAAAACCCCTATTCACCAATCATGGCTAATCATATCCTTCTCATTCATATGACCCCCCCCCCTTAGAATGTAAATAAACACAAACTGATTAAAAAAATGCATAGTAAATGGGGAAAAAAATTAAAAGATGAAAAAACGTGAAAGAAACTCAAAATTATTGAATATAAAACAGAATGCAACACTGCAAACACCATTAATTGCATATGAATGCAAATAAATAAATAAATAAAAATACTGATTAAAAAAGAAATAGAAACAGGCAGTGGTGTAACTAACATAAAGCAGACATGCAAGTAGAGAAAAAATTTAAATTGAAGTACATGTATGGGGTCCTTTTTCCAGAAACCAGAAGCCCGTTATTCAGAAAGCTCAGAATTACAGGAAGACCATCTCCCATAATTTTAAGCAAATAATTCCAATTTTAAAAAGGAATTCCCTTTTTCTCTGTAACAATAAAGCAGTACAATAAATTTTATTTAAACTAAGAAATAATTGATCCTTATCGAAGGCAAAACAATCCTATTGGGTTAAATTCCTGTTTCAATGAATTTTTAGGCATGGAGATCAACATGATCTACGGAAAGACCCGTTATCTGGAAAACTTTAGGTCCCAAGCATTCTGCCGGCATCAAAATTGGTGTCTGCGGGGGGGGGGGCTTGCCGGCTATCCAAGATGGACGCGTGAACGCAGCGCTCCTCTGTGAGGAGTATGCTTTAAGGGAAGTAGATGCATTCTCGCTCCTCTAGCTGCATAAAATCTACAGCCTTGATTCGTGTAAATGAGGAGAAGCAAGAGGAGGCAATCAAAGCAACAGAAAAGGGTCACAGCCTTCTTTAACCCGGCCAAGACTTCACCGCCGCCAGCCAATACTACTACGGCGGCCATCTTGGCACCGTTGCGCAGTTCACATAACGCTGCTCCGCTCATGATGGAAGCTAGTTCAGCGGCCCAGACTCCTGCTACGGCAGCCGAAATCAGAGAGATGCTTCTCGATGTAAAGCAGGCAATCCGTGAGGACCTTAAACAGCTTTCTGATGATCTTAAAAAAGACATCGCTGATCTGGGAGACCGCACGGCGCATCTGGAAGAAAAGCTGGGTGAGTAGGCTGAGGCCCATAATGATCTAACTGACTGCCAAAATAAACATCAAACTGAACTTGATCGTTTATCAAGTAAAGTCATAGACTTAGAAGACAGATCTCGTAGGAACAACCTACGTTTACAGGGAATCCCTGAGTCTATTTTGCCAAAAGATCTGGAAAACTATCTCACTGACTTGCTCAAAATAATATTGCCGGATTTGCATGCACTTGAACTGGCCATTGACCGCATCCATCGAGTCCCGAAACCCAGGACAGCCCCAGACAATGTCCCCAGAGATGTCCTCGCCAGATTTGTTTTTTTATCAAACTAAAGATAAACTCTTGTCTCTGGCACGGAAAAAAGAAAAATGGCCGCAACAATTCCAGCAAATTGAGGTTTATATGGACTTGGCTCCAGCTACCTTACTCAAAAGGAAAGCCTTCGCCGACGTTACTAAACTTCTGCGGAACAACAATATCCCGTATCGATGGAGATTTCCAGTCAAGTTGATAGTCCTACGAAATGAGACACCTACGACTCTGTCCACAGTGACGGAAGCTATAAAAGCTCTGGCAAGATGGGATATACCCTCACCTCCAGCCAACGATGAGTTGCTGCAAAGGCACTCTCCCTCGCATTCGCCCAAGAAAATACAAAAAGAGTGGCAGAAAGTTTGATACCTCTTCTCTATTTCTACATATTCTACTTCCCTCCTATGATGGCGATGAAGTATATTTGCTATTTAGTTCTCCTTGACCGACAGTCCACGGTCAATCTTTATCCTCCCCCCGAGGCTCCACGAGATCTACAGTTGAGCCGATTGGTGGTTCCCAGCAGATAACCACAATTCTTACCTTGTTTTACTATGCAATACAGGGTTGACTTTCATGTTGATAATTTTGTTATGATGTTTATTTTACACGGTAGTACATGGCAATGTTTATTTCAGGTTGCACATGTCTTTGTTTCTATGGCTAGGGTAAAGCATGCACAACTTTTATCACAATGGTACGGTTTTACTCGATAAATTGTAGGGGTCTCAACTCCCCGAATAAGCGTAATCAGGTACTTAATGACGCATATAAAGCAAAAGCTGATATATTGTTCTGCCAAGAAACTCACTTTTGCAAATCGGCCCCTCCAAAAATTTAATAGAAAACTCCCACACCACTACCATTCCTATAGTATAAATAAATCCAAAGGTGTATCGATCCTTATCTCTTCTAGACTTCCATTTCAGTTTAAAGGTGTGCATGTTGACCCTGCCGGCAGATACTTAATGTTGGTATGCTCGCTTGGGAATGTGATATATTCTCTTATTAATGTTTAAGCTCCTAATAAACACCAGAATCGTTTTTTTGGGAAAGTTCTCCCTAAGCTGCTACAATATAAAAGTGGTAAAACAATATTGGTTGGGGACTTCAATATGATTTCGGATCCGGATGTTGATATTCTCAAGGGCACGGGGGGCTCAGTGGCTATTCCACAAAGACAACATATTAGCCGATTTAGGGACCTAATGCATTCTCATGGGATGATTGATGTATGGCGAGCGAAAAACCAGGCGGCTAGGGAGTATACCTATTTTTCCTCTCGCTTCCACAACCATACCAGAATAGATACATACTTTTCAGACCCTCAGACCACTGCTCGGGTTACAAAAGCATGGATAGGGTTTAGGACGAGGTCTGACCATGCTCCTGTAGGACTTGAACTCCCAGATAGCAATTCCTTATGTTACAAGTTACCATGGAGATTAAACGATAGTTTGCTCCTACGAGAAGACAATAAACTTTTGATTGAACAGGCCATCCTCCAGTACTTCTTTTAATACCAATGGCGAGGTAGGACCACAAGTGGTATGGCTAGCTCATAAGGCAGTTCTTCGGGGAGAACTTATTTCTTTAGCACGCAAAATTCGGAACTTACGGGAAGAATCTCAATTGCAACTTGAAACAAAACTGTATAATCTAGAGAGTCAAATTCATCAGAAGAATGACCCTCTTTATTTGCAAGAAATAGCAGACACACGAAACAAACTTAATGAGATTTTGGCTGCCAAAACAGCATACCGCATTAAACTCCTTAAAAAATTGTATTATACTAAAAGTAATAAGGCAGATAAATTATTAGTAGCTCAACTTAAACAACATCAGGCCCATAATAGAATTAATCATATTACCAGCGGACGTGGAAAATTGACAGATCCCAAGCTGATCGCTAACGAGTTTGCTAACTACTATTCTAAACTTTACAATTTAAAAGATGAGGACTCCATCCCAAAACCAACTACGGCCACTATAAAGGAATTCTTCAGTAAACTTGCTATTCCGCATCCCACCCCCATTCAATTGGAATCACTGAACGAAAAGATTTCACTGGAGGAAATTGTAACAGTTATTAAATCCTTAAAGACTAATAAAGCACCGGGGCCCGATGGGTTTACTAACACCTATTATAAAACCTTCTCAGATTTACTTGCCCCACAATTATTAAAGTTATTTCAACACATTATGGAAACGGGTACGATAAATAAGGAATATCTCCAGGCTCAAATTGTCACAATTCCCAAACCAGGTAAACCACTAGATCAATGTCAAAACTATCAACCAATTGCGCTGTTGAACACTGATCTTAAGATTTATGCCAAGATTTTGGCCCTTAGACTTAACCAAATACTCCCTACTTTGATTAACCCGAATCAGGTGGGTTTCATTCTTCATAGGCAAGGTTCGGATGGCATACGACATTTTCATGATATTGCACATATTCTTAGAAAACAGGGATCTCCAGCTATATTATTATCCCTAGATGCCGAGAAAGCGTTCAATAGGGTGAATTGGAATTATCTTGAGGAAACTCTGCGGCAATAAAACTTGGGTCCGAATTTTATTAAAGCTGTGCTCCCCCTTTATACTAATCCTACAGCCAGGATCTGCACAGCGGGTACCCTATCAAACGCTTTCTCTGTTACCAATGGCATACGTCAGGGATGCCCGCTGTCCCCTTTGATATTTGCATTGATGGTGGAACCATTAGCTCAAAGGATTAGGGAAGATGTCAATATTACAGGAGTGCTCTCTAATTCAAAGCAACATAAGATTGGGTTATTTGCAGATGACATTTAACTCTCCCTTACAAATGTTGCTGTTTCTCTTCCTAATCTATTTAAAGTTTTAGCTGAATTCCAAACTGTTTCATGGTATAAAATGAATCGGTCCAAGATTCAGGCTCTCCCCTTTAATGTACCACACCTGGCTCTGCAAGGCTTGCGACATGCTTATGACTTTGATCGGAGGGAATCATATATAACATATTTAGGCCTTAAACTCCCTAAAGATCCAGCTAATATTTACAAATTGAACTATCAACCCCTCCTGAGACTCACAGAATTGGAGTATGAGAGATGGAGAACAACATGTGTCTCTTGGTTGGGGAGGATAGTTATAATAAAAATGAACCTGTTACCCAAATTATTGTATCTCTTTAGAACTCTTCATATAGCCTTACCTGCACACTTATGTCCGATGATCCAGAAAATTCTCAATCGGTTTATTTGGGCCTGCAAACCTCCCAGAATAGCTTTTCAATGTGCACAGTTTCTGAGACGTTCCGGTGGGCTTGGCATTCCGAATGTTAAAATGTATTATCATGCATCAATGTTAGAAGTGGTTGTACGATTACATTCCCCACCTGCTTTACGAGATTGGGTTGATCTGGAAGCTGACTGTGCTGAGGATGGCAGGTTGACACAGCTGTTCTGGCTTCCCCAACGGTCTAGACCACCCAACTTAGGGCTATTGCCAACAACCAAAGTTCTCCTACATATTTGGGATGTCTTAAATAAAAATTGGGGGCTCACCACCTTTCCATCCCCGCTGACCCCTATAGTAGCATTGAAATACTTCATTGCGAATGTTAACTTGCATCTTTGGGATTCTAAGGGTATCTCCACTATTGGTCAGTTATATTTTGCTTCCTCTTTGTTGAGTTTTGATGATCTTGTTAAAAAATATCAGCTTCCTCAAAATCAATATTATGCATATCTTCAAATTATTCATCTGCTGCAATCTCACATTCCCAATGTTAAAACCATGAGACCTAGTACCAGAATTGAATATCTTTGTAGCGTAGCATGGAATGGTAAAGCGATTATCTCGGACTGCTACCAGCAACAACTTCAATTGCCAGAGGACTTCAAATACCCTTATATGCTAAAATGTGAGGAGGATTTGCAGACCCAATTCACGTCACATCAATGGCAAAAATGCCTCACAGCTTTGAAGGGTGCCTCATGTTGCACTAACCATGTGGAAACGCATACGAAAGTGACACCGTTGGTACCTCACTCCACAACGTATAGCTAAAATAGCACCCCACCATTCTCCGTTTTGCTGGAGAAACTGTGGTGAGATTGGCTCCCTTTTGCACATGTGGTGGCTATGTCCCACAGTTCAACCGTTCTGGACTGAAGTGTTTGCATTGATTAAGGACAGACTGGAATGTGACCTTCCTTTCCAACCCCAAATAGGATTATTGCAGATTTATCCTGATAACTGTTCTTATGATAACCCAAAGTTGCTATTTCAAGTGTTCAATACTGCGGTCACTCTGATTGCGAGGACTTGGAAGCTTAATGTGACCCCTACCATCTCCTGTTTAATTCAACAACTGGACTCAAGGGCGCTTGGCAGCAGGATCCATAGAGGATAAGCTTAAATGTGCTCAGTAGAGATGGCGCGAACTGTTCGCCGGCGAACTTGTTCGCGCTCGCCGGAAGTTCGCGAACGTCGCGCGACGTTCGCCATTTTGGGTTCGCCATTGTTGGCGCTTTTTTTTGCCCTCTCACCCCAGACCAGCAGGTACATGGCAGCCAATCAGGAAGCTCTCCCCTGGACCACTCCCCTTCCCTATAAAAACCGAAGCCCTGCAGCGTTTTTTCACTCTGCCTGTGTGTGCTGAAGAGATAGTGTAGGGAGAGAGCTGCTGCCTGTTAGTGATTTCAGGGACAGTTGAAAGTTTGCTGGCTAGTAATCGTGTTGATACTGCTCTGTTATTGGAGGGACAGAAGTCTGCAGGGGTTTGAGGGACATTTAAGCTTAGGTAGCTTTGCTGGCTAGTAATCTACCTTCTACTGCAGTGCTCTGTATGTAGCTGCAGTGGGCAGCTGTCCTGCTTCTGATCTCATCTGCTGACTGCTGCAATAACAGTAGTCCTTGTAAGGACTGCTTTTATTTATTTTTTTGTTGTTTTACTACTACTACTACTACTACTACTATAAGAGCCCAGTGCTATTAGTCTAGCAGTGTTGGGGAGTGGGACTGGTGTGCTAATCTGCTGCTCCTAGTAGTTCAGCAGCACCAACTGTAATTTTTTTTTTTTAATATTCATTTTTTTTTTATTTTACTTTTTTTTATTTTACTACCGCTGTAGTAGTGTATAAGTTGACCTTTTAGGCATTATTTGCCCTGTAGGCATTTTTTGCCCAGTGTGTTATTCAACCAACTGCCATCTAGCTGTGTGACCTTGTTCACATTCTGTCTAAATATCCATAATATTACCGTCTCCAGAAAAAACACCGGAGTGACTTTTTTCAAGCAGCCATAATATATTTTACGTAATCCGTATCCATCGCTGTAGTAGTGTATAAGTTGACCTTTTAGGCATTATTTGCCCTGTAGGCATTTTTTGCCCAGTGTGTTATTCAACCAACTGCCATCTAGCTGTGTGACCTTGTTCACATTCTGTCTAAATATCCATAATATTACCGTCTCCAGAAAAAACACCGGAGTGACTTTTTTCAAGCAGCCATAATAAATTTTACGTAATCCGTATCCATCGCTGTAGTAGTGTATAAGTTGACCTTTTAGGCATTATTTGCCCTGTAGGCATTTTTTGCCCAGTGTGTTATTCAACCAACTGCCATCTAGCTGTGTGACCTTGTTCACATTCTGTCTAAATATCCATAATATTACCGTCTCCAGAAAAAACACCGGAGTGACTTTTTTCAAGCAGCCATAATAAATTTTACGTAATCCGTATCCATCGCTGTAGTAGTGTATAAGTTGACCTTTTAGGCATTATTTGCCCTGTAGGCATTTTTTGCCCAGTGTGTTATTCAACCAACTGCCATCTAGCTGTGTGACCTTGTTCACATTCTGTCTAAATATCCATAATATTACCGTCTCCAGAAAAAACACCGGAGTGACTTTTTTCAAGCAGCCATAATATATTTTACGTAATCCGTATCCACCGCTGTAGTAGTGTATACGTTGATCTTGTGGGCATTATTTGCACAGTGTTTTCTTCAAACCGCCATCTAGCTGTGTGAGCTTGTTCACATTTTGTCTAAATATTGATAATATTATCGTCTCTAGAAAAACCACTTGAGTTACTTTTTTTCAAGCAGCATTCTTATATTTTACGTAATCCGTATCCACCGCTGTGTATACGTTGACCTTGTAGGCATTATTTGCACAGTGTTTTCTTCAAACCGCCATCTAGCTGTGTGAGCTTGTTCACATTTTGTCTAAATATTGATAATATTATCGTCTCTAGAAAAACCACTTGAGTTACTTTTTTTCAAGCAGCATTCTTATATTTTACGTAATCCGTATCCACCGCTGTGTATACGTTGACCTTGTAGGCATTATTTGCACACTGTTTTCTTCAAACCGCCATCTAGCTGTGTGAGCTTGTTCACATTTTGTCTAAATATTGATAATATTATCGTCTCTAGAAAAACCACTTGAGTTACTTTTTTTCAAGCAGCATTCTTATATTTTACGTAATCCGTATCCACCGCTGTGTATACGTTGACCTTGTAGGCATTATTTGCACACTGTTTTCTTCAAACTGTGTGTATTATCGTTTCCAGAAAAACCAACTGAGTTTTTGTTGTTGTTTTTTTAAAAATAATGCCAGGCAAAGGCAGGCCGCCACGCAGAGGCCGTGCTAGGGGCCGTGCTGCTATGCAATCCTGTGGCCCTAGCAAATTGCCCAGTTTTAAAAAGCCAATGACCCTGAACTCCCAAAATGCTGAAGAGGTAGTTGACTGGCTTACACAGCACACCCCATCCTCTACCGTTTCTAACTTTACCACAACATCCTCCTCATCCTCCACTGCTATGGCCACCCCACGTAACACTTCCTCCACCACCGGTGCCCCTTCTTCACTGGAGTCAGAGGAGTTATTTTCCCATGAGTTTCTTGAACTGAGTAATGCGCAACCATTATTGGCAGAAGAAGATGAAGGAGATGAGGACGTTACACCAGATTTAATTCTGGCAGAGAACACGACAGAGATGGACATAATGATGAGTGATGAGGAGGAGGTCCCCGCTGCTGCTTCCTTCTGTGATGTGTCAGAAGAAATTGATGCATCTGAGGAGAATGATGATGAGGAGATTGATGTTTTGTGGGTGCCTAGTAGAAGAGAGCAAGAGGAGGGTAGTTCAGATGGAGAGACGGAGAGTCAGAGAGGCAGTAGGAGAATAAGACTTAGAAGAAGCAGGGAGGACAGCCCGCAGGGATCAGTAGGGCAACAACATGTATCGGCACCTGTGTTCAGCCGGCCAACGCACCCGCCATTGCCGCCAATGCCGCCAACTTCTACTGTTACCGCCAGATCGCACACTTCCAAAAAGTCAGCAGTGTGGGATTTTTTTAATGTGTGTGCCTCTGACAAAAGCATTGTAATTTGCAATGAGTGCAGTCAGAAACTGAGCCTTGGTAAGCCCAACAGCCACATAGGTACAACTTCTATGCGAAGGCACATGAGCGGCAAGCACAAAGCACTTTGGGAGCAACACCTCAAAGGCAACAGGCAAACTAAAAGCCACACTCCTTCTGGTCCAGCATCTTACTGCTCTACCTCTGCTCTCCTTGACCCATCTGAACCACCCTCCACTCCGCCTTCCACCTTGACCACCTGTTCCCATTCCCAGTCATCTGCCACCAGCCAAGTTTCTGTGAAGGCCATGTTTGAGCGTAAGAAGCCAATGTCTGACTGTCACCCCCTTGCCCGGCGTCTGACAGCTGGCTTGTCTGCACTCTTAGCCCGCCAGCTTTTACCATACCAGCTGGTGGACTCTGAGGCCTTCCGCAAATTTGTAGCAATTGGGACACCGCAGTGGAAGGTACCCAGCCGCAATTTTTTTTCTAAAAAGGGAATACCACACCTGTACCAACATGTGCAGAGCCAAGTCACCGCATCTCTGTCACTTAGTGTTGGGCCAAAGGTCCATATGACTACTGACGCATGGTCCTCCAAGCATGGTCAGGGCAGGTATGTCACCTACACTGCCCACTGGGTGAACTTGGTAATGGCTGGGAATGGGAAGTAGGGAATGGGTAGCTCAACAACAACAACAGTGGAGTTGGTGTCACCGCCACGGATTGCACGCGGTTCTGCCACCACCTCTACTCCTCCATCGCTCTCTACCTCGTCTTCTTCCTCTTCTTCTTCTTACTCTGCTGCTGGGTCCTCCTTCTCCTCCTCCACACCTGTGCACCCCCAGCTCCCCCTAGGCTATTCGACGTGCCAGGTACGCCGTTGTCACGCTGTCTTGGGGATGACGTGCCTGGAAAGCAAAAACCATACCGGATCTGTACTCCTGTCATCTCTGCAGTCACAGGCCGATCGGTGGCTGACCCCACACCAACTGCAGATCGGAAAAGTGGTGTGTGACAATGGAAGCAATCTGTTGGCAGCGTTGAGACTGGGAAATTTAACACATGTGCCCTGCATGGCACATGTGTTAAATTTAATAGTCCAACGTTTTGTCTCCAAGTACCCAGGATTCCAGGACGTTCTCACCCAGTCCAGAAAGGTGTCGGCCCATTTCAGACATTCCTACACAGCCATGGCACGCCTTGCTGACATTCAGCAGCGCTACAACATGCCAGTCAGGCGTTTGATTTCTGACAGCCAGACTCGCTGGAATTCAACGCTCCTTATGTTGGAACGTCTGCTGCAACAACAAAGGGCCGTCAACGAGTACCTTTTTGAACTGGGTGGTAGGACTGGATCTGCAGAGCTGGGGATTTTTTTCCCCCGTTACTGGGTGCTTATGCGCGATGCCTGCAGGCTCATGCGACCTTTTGAAGAGGTGACAAATACAGTATGGTCAGTCGCACTGAAGGCACCATCAGCGACCTAATACCCTTCGCTTTCTTCCTGGAGCGTGCCGTGCGACGAGTGACAGATGAGGCTGTAGACCAGCGTGACGAGGAGCTGGAAGCGCACGATTTCTGGTCGGAATCACCAGAACGAACCCAGGCACCTGCTGCAACGCAGGGAGAGGTGCCAGAAGTGGAGTCAGAGGAGGAAGGTGGCTTTGTGGAGGAGGAGGAGGAGGAGGACCAACAGGAGCAGGCTTCCCAGGGGGCTAGTGGTGACCTTTTGGGGACCCCTGGTCTTGTACGTGGCTGGGGGGAGGAGACCGTGGATGATGCAGTCCTTGATAATGAGGAAGCGGAGATGGATAGCTCTGCATCCAACCTTGTGAGAATGGGGTCTTTCATGCTGTCATGCCTGTTGAAGGACCCCCGTATCAAGAGGCTTAAGGAGAAGGACCTGTACTGGGTCGCAACGCTACTAGACCCTCGGTACAAGCATAAAGTGTCAGAAATGTTACCAACATACCACAAGTCCGAAAAGATGCGGCATTTACAAACCAGCCTACAAAACATGTTGTACAATGCTTTTAAGGGTGATGTCACTTCAGGAACTCATCAACATTCCAGGGGCAGAGGTGCCAGTAATCCTGCCACGAGCACACCTGCAAGGACAAAGCCCTTTGGCCGGTCTGTAACGTCAGACATGCAAATGTTTTTCTGTCCAAGGCAGCGCCACAACCCTTCTGGATCCACCCTCAAAGAACGCCTCGACCGGCAGGTAGCAGACTACCTGGCATTAACTGCAGATATCGACACTCTGAGGAGCGATGAACCCCTGGACTACTGGGTGCGCAGGCTTGATCTGTGGCCAGAGCTGTCACAATTTGCCATGAACCTCTTGTCTTGCCCAGCCTCAAGTGTGCTCTCAGAAAGGACCTTCAGTGCAGCAGGAGGGATTGTAACTGAGAAGAGAACTCGCCTAGGTCACAAAAGTGTCGATTACCTGACCTTTATTAAAATGAATGAGGGGTGGATCTCGGAGGGTTACTGCACGCCGGAAGACTTGTTCTGACTTCTATGCAGCTGTCCTTCTCTTCAAGCCTCATGACTCCACACACAGCTGTCCTTTAGCGTCCTCCTCCCTCCGCCACCGTTACAAACTAGGGTGCAAACCCTACTGGTTTAATTTTTTCTGGCCTCTGTGCTTCAGTGGCTGCAACCAAAAAAACTGGGCAAACAATGTCTACAAGGTCAACGTATGGCGAAAAATGACTATTTTCAGCATTTGTATGGCATATTTTTTCTGGCAACTGTGCTTCAGTGGCTGCGTCCAAAAAAATGCATATTTTCTGCATTTATATGGCATAATTTTTCTGGCCTCTGTGCTTCAGTGGCTGCAACCAAAAAAATGTATATTTTCAGCATTTATATGGCATAATTTTTCTGTCAACTGTGCTTCAGTGGCTGCGACCAAAAAAATGCATATTTTCTGCATTTATATGGCATAATTTTTCTGGCCTCTGTGCTTCAGTGGCTGCAACCAAAAAAATTTATATTTTCAGCATTTATATGGCATAATTTTTCTGTCAACTGTGCTTCAGTGGCTGCGACCAAAAAAATGCATATTTTCTGCATTTATATGGCATAATTTTTCTGGCCTCTGTGCTTCAGTGGCTGCAACCAAAAAAATTTATATTTTCAGCATTTATATGGCATAATTTTTCTGTCAACTGTGCTTCAGTGGCTGCGACCAAAAAAATGCATATTTTCTGCATTTATATGGCATAATTTTTCTGGCCTCTGTGCTTCAGTGGCTGCAACCAAAAAAATTTATATTTTCAGCATTTATATGGCATAATTTTTCTGGCAACTGTGCTTCAGTGGCTGCGACCAAAAAAATGACTATTTTCAGCATTTATATGGCATATTTTTTCTGGCCTCTGTGCTTCAGTGGCTGCGGCCAAAAAAACTGGGCAAACAATGCCTACAAGGTCAACGTCGTTGACCTTGTAGGCATTGTTTGCCCAGTTTTTTTGGCCGCAGCCACTGAAGCACAGAGGCCAGAAAAAATATGCCATATAAATGCTGAAAATAGTCATTTTTTGCCATACGTTGACTCAACGTATATGGCAAAAAATGACTATTTTCAGCATTTATATGGCATATTTTTTCTGGCAACTGTGCTTCAGTGGCTGCGACCAAAAAAACTGGGCAAACAATGCCTACAAGGTCAACGTATGGCAAAAAATGACTATTTTCAGCATTTATATGGCATATTTTTTCTGGCAACTGTGCTTCAGTGGCTGCGTCCAAAAAAACTGGGCAAACAATGTCTACAAGGTCAACGCATGGCGAAAAATTACTATTTTCAGCATTTATATGGCATATTTTTTCTGGCAACTGTGCTTCAGTGGCTGCGTCCAAAAAAAACTGGGCAAACAATGTCTACAAGGTCAACGTATGGCGAAAAATGACTATTTTCAGCATTTATATGGCATATTTTTTCTGGCAACTGTGCTTCAGTGGCTGCGTCCAAAAAAACTGGGCAAACAATGCCTACAAGGTCAACGTATGGCAGTTGTTTAAAGAGAACAGTAGATTACTAGCCAGCAAAGCTACCTAAGCTAAAATGTCCCTCAAATCCCTGCAGACTTCTGTCCCTCAAATACAGAGCAGTATCAAGCAGATTACTAGCCAGCAAACTTACTATCATCTGTCCCTGAAATCACTAACAGCTCTCCCCCTACATTATCTCTTCCAAGCACACACAGGCAGATTTTTCAGATACATTTTTGCCCTTGATCCCCCTCTGGCATGCCACTGTCCAGGTCATGCACCCTTTAAACAACTTTAAAATCATTTTTCTGGCCAGAAATGTCTTTTTTAGATGTTAAAGTTCGCCTTCCCATTGAAGTCTATGGGGTTCGCGAATCGTTCGCGAACCGCTCGCATTTTTGCGCAAGTTCGCGAATATGTTCGCGAACTTTTTTTCCGACGTTCGCTACATCCCTAGTGCTCAGATATGGGATCCGTGGCACCCTATCACAGCTGATTGAAACATCGTATCTGAATAATTCTATTTCTAGGGTTTCCCATGATCTGATAAAAACCCTGTCCTATTGTAATTTCATGCACAGTTGATTAATTGCCATGTACTGCCGTGTATTCTTTTTTTCTTTTTTTTTAATTTGGTTTTACTACTCTTATCTTTTACTTTTCTTGAGTTACCTCAATCTGTATAACTTACAAGGTTGATATGTGGGTTTTTTGTAAGCTTCTTAAAGGCAATGTCAATGTTACATATACCTTTATTGCACAATAAACCTGCAAATTGAAAAAAAATTGGTGTCTGCGTCTGAACAGTTGTTGGTTTAGGTCCCAAACGTTCTGCCGGCGTCAAAATTGACGTCTGCGTTGGAAATGTCGCCGGCACCAAAATTGGAAACAAATACATTTTTGCCAATCCATCACCAAGTAGTAATTTTTCTCTAAAACCTTGGAAACCCAAGTTTTATCCTGCCCCCAAGTTGATAAGGACAGGCTCAACAAAACCCTCCTCCCTATTAAAAAATCTATATGAAGCCCTCCCGCAACAAACCCGCTGTTTTTATTCCTGTCCTAATTTTTTCCTTTTTGACTCAACTGGTGCCGTGTCCATGCACCCTGCCGAAGCCGGTTCTCTCTCTATATGCTCCGAAGTCCCTTTCCACCCCTACCCTTGGCTGTGGATGGTCGGGAGCCCTGTTAGGTGGCCAGGGCTGGTCTTGCCTCTTAAGGCTTTTACCAGTTCTCCACATTTGGATCTAGTTGCTGGGCAGCAAGACACAGTGGAGGGAAAAGGGCCTATTACTTCTGGGCTCAGTGGTGCTTGGCTTGGCGTGTTTTTTCGTTCACACATCGACTTGCTGTCTTTTTCTCTGTTTCTTCCTCACTCCTTCCAGCAAGTTTTTGCTCTCTATAGATATTATTTTATAGATTCTTAGGATAGTATTAGGATTGTGACATTTTTTTTCTTTTATTTTAGTACTAACCATGGTGACAAATTCCCCTAGTAGTCCACCAGAGAGAGGTAATAGGTGAGTCATTTTTTGGTAAGTGGAGGTGGTTAAAAGAGAGGGTATTTTGGTTACTAATTGGTTTCCATGGCTTGATACCTTGATCCTAAACAACCCTGCTCCCAATGAAAGGTACAAAAAAAAAGCTAGAAAAAGGAGAGCTTGCCATGCATGTTATAATCAGAGAATGGAGGTCCAGAAGTTCTGTGAAGATTGCTTCAGTATTCTAGGCTCCAAAAATCCTATTCATTCTACTTCAGCTGATCAGATGAAAGAATTTTTTTCTTGGATGAAAAAAGCAGTTACCTCTACTTTAAATTCTGCAACTACTAACAGAGGAGCTACTATATCACAAGAATTGCATTCTGAAGTGTCTGTAAAAGAGTAGGAAATTGGTGATCAATACTATGAGATAAATTCTGACGAGGAGCAGGCTTTGACTTAACATTGGTTGAACCCCTTATAAAAGCAGTCAAAGAAGCATTGGATCTGGCACCAAAGGAGGTAGCTGAATCAAGGGCAGATAAGCTATTTGATGAAGATGAAGCAAGATGAAGAGAATGATGCAAGTGGCATTCAGAAAAATGTTCATGGTGGGTACAGCAGCATTTAGGCCAACTATTGCAATGACGTCAGTCTCTAGGGCCTTAAGACTATGGCTGGCTAATGTTGAAGAGGCATTAATTAATTGAGTTGACAGAACCAACATTGTAGCTGCCTTATCCGAGATCAAACTTGCAGCAGATTTTTTTGCAGAAGCCTCGATGTATCTGTTCAGACTTCTGGCTAGGTCTACAGGTTTGTTGTGGTAGCCAGAAGAAGCCTTTGATTAAGAGGTTTGGCAGCCAATGCTGCTTCCAAGGTCAACATCTGCACTTTGCCATTCGTGGGTTCGATGCTTTTTGGCCAGAAACTGGATTAGATTATTTAGCGTGTCTCAGGGGGAAAAAGTTTTTTCTTTCCCCAAGATAAAAACAGAAGACGCACTGGATATTTTAGAAAAATTACAGACAGAACTTCAGAGACTTTACGGCTTATAGGCAGATCTCTTGGTAGATCACAGTCATGGCATGGAGGTAAAAGTGCTTCTCTGTCATGAGGCCAAAGGGGCAGATTTATTTCTTCTGCTTCTAAAACTTTTCGTCCCTACAGACGATTCTGAAATGAGGCCCATCCAGGTATCAGTTGTCAGGGGAAGGTTAGGTACTTTCTTCGAAACCTGGGCAATGTGGTGCATCGACTCATGGGTGTTGGATAACGTAAGAGGATACAGATTAGAGTTCAAGAAATTACCACCTCAGAAATTCCTTTAATCTCAAATTCCTACAGAACCAGAACAGCGGAAGGCATTGTGGGAGTCCATAAAGACTTTTCTTCATCATTGAGTAATTACCAAGGTTCAGAGAGAATAGAAAGGGCTAGGAAGATATTCGCCTCTGTTCCAGGTCCAAAAACCATCAGGAGAAAATCGGACAATCCTGGATTTCAGGTTGGTTAATTTTTATCTGGATATACGTTCTTTCAAAATGGAGTCTCTCAGACCTTCTCACAGAAGGTAGGTGACTATGCACACCTGCAGATTTTTTGTTGGGAAGATTTAGGGTTGCCATCTGTCTGGATTTCACTAAGACAGCCCGGTTTTTACAAGGGCTGCCCAAGTGAAAAGTCCACATTAGGAAATGCAGACAGGGCTTCGAATTGAAAAACATGACAATCAGTCATCAGTCCCGCCCCCTGATGTCTATCATCCCGCCTTCCCACATCACCCGTCACGCCCCCAATGTCACTGCCCTGCCCCCAATGTCACTGGCCCACCCTCTGCCCTTTTTCCTCTTAAAAAAGTTGGCAACCCTAGGAGGATTGACCAGTTATAGTTATGTCACTGCTTGTGGCAGTAGCTCTTGGGCGTTGTGTGTGTTATTTAAACATGAGGCAGGAAGGATGCAGTAGCATTCAACACAATCATACGGAATTTGTACATAGACTACATGCAGTGTTGCAACATAACTGCAGTTGCGATTATAGACAAACCCTTTAAGCCGCCTGAGGTGGCTACTGCAATGCCAACCCCTTTTTCCCCCATTGATTACCCTTTCTGTGCCGGAGGAGGTCAGGGGGCACTATACAGCTCTTAAAGTTACCAGCTGCAAAATTTTTTGCCCCTCGTAATTTCTGCGCTGTTGCCTTACATGAGTTTTTTAACTTGCCTAATTGGAGCAGCACCCCTGTTTTGCCTGCAATGCAGCCTTGTTAACCAACATTACAGCATAATGAGCAACACCAGAACTGGTCTCTGTCAGATGGCCTAACATTAATTATACAAGAAAGTTGAAAACAGACCTATTTGATAGAAAATTGACCTATTCACCCAAAAACCTTTGATTTAATTTTGGTTCATCTTTTTAAATTTGAATTTCAAAGTTTTTCAAATTCGAAATTCGACCCTTGATAAATCTGCCCCTCTATGTGGCTCTTTTATGTCTGCATTGAGCCCCACTTCCCAGCAACTCCCTATAGTTATTATACAAGCAATAAAAGACTTCACCTGTCGGACTGTATTATCTCCATCTGTTGGCTCTGTCGATTGATCTTATGAATTCATTTCAGCTTGCATTGTGTTAATAATAAAATAATAATATTAGCCCTATGCAAGTCAGCAATGCCCATTGAGACAACCTGCTAGTGAAACCTTGGAACTATTACCACATCCATGCTAGTGGTATTTTTAGGGTTCTTGTGCATCAGTGCACAAGCTGGCATGTAATATTCAGCAGGCACATTGGAACTGTTAAAAATTTCTCAATACCTGGCCCCAAGTTCTAAAGCAGGCTGATAAAGCAGAATGTTGCCACCATAGCCAGATTTATGTCCCCCTAGGATGTCATAACCTCTAAAATAAAGGTCTAAAAAAAGTGAACTACAACTTCAGCAGAATAGTGGAGTGACAATGTTTGCTTGAACAGTAGCAGGACATTTTTTAAACTATGGTCCAACCTAGAAAAATACATAACTGAAGCTAGACTGTGACACCAACTACATAGTAACATAGTAACATAGTAAGTAAGGTTGAAAAAAGACACATGTCCATCGAGTTCAACCTTTTTTTTTTTTTATTAACTACCTATCTGCCAGTTGATCCAGAGGAAGGCAAAAAACCCATCTGAAGCCTCTCCAATTTGCCTTAGAGGGGGAAAAATTCCTTCCTGACTCCAAAATGGCAATCGGACTAGTCCCTGGATCAACTTGGACTATGAGCTATTTCCCATAACCCTGTATTCCCTTACTTGCTAAAAAGCCATCCAACCCCTTCTTAAAGCTATCTAATGTATCAGCCTGTACAACTGATTCAGGGAGAGAATTCCACATCTTCACAGCTCTCACTGTAAAAAACCCCTTCCGAATATTTAGGCGGAACCTCTTTTCTTCTAATCTGAATGGGTGACCTCGTGTCAGCTGGAAAGACCTAATGGTAAATAAAGCATTAGAGAGATTATTATATGATCCCCTTATATATTTATACATAGTCATCATATCACCCCTTAAGCGCCTCTTCTCCAGCGTGAACATCCCCAATTTGGCCAGTCTTTCCTCATAGCTAAGATTTTCAATACCTTTTACCAGCTTAGTTGCCCTTCTCTGTACCCTCTCTAATACAATAATGTCCTGTTTGAGTGATGGAGACCAAAACTGTACGGCATATTCTAGATGGGGCCTTACAAGTGCTCTATACATTGGAAGAATGACCCCCTCCTCCCTTGACTCTATGCCCCTTTTAATACAGCTCAAGACCTTATTTGCCCTTGATGCTGCTGACTGGCATTGCTTGCTATAGCCAAGTTTATAATCTACAAGGACTCCAAGGTCCTTTTCCATAATGGATTTGCCTAGTGCAGTCCCATTAAGGGTATAAGTGGCTTGGATAATTTTACATCCCAGGTGCATGACTTTACATTTATCAACATTGAATCTCATTTGCCACTTAGCTGCCCAGATTGCCAGTTTGTCAAGATCATGTTGCAAGGATGCCACATCCTGGATGGAATTAATTGGGCTGGATAATTTTGTGTCATCTGCAAACACTGATACATTACTTACAACACCCTCCCCTAAGTCATTAATGAACAAGTTAAATAAAAGTGGACCCAATACTGAGCCCTGGGGAACCCCACTAAGAACCTTACTCCAAGTAGAGAATGTCCCATTAACAACCTCCCTCTGTACCCGATCCTGTAGCCAGTTTCCTATCCATGTGCAAACAACTTCATTAAGCCCAACAGACCTTAGTTTAGAAAGCAGTCGTTTGTGGGGCACAGTATCAAACGCTTTGGCGAAATCCAAATAGATCACATCTACTGCCCCCCCACTATCCAGAATCTTACTTACCACATCATAAAATGCAATCAAATTCGTCTGACATGACCTATCCTTCATAAAGCCATGCTGATTGTTGCTCATAATGCCATTCATTAGGACAAAAGTTTTAATGTGATCCTTTAACAAGCCTTCAAATAATTTGCCCACCACAGATGTCAAGCTTACTGGCCTATAATTGCCAGGCTGAGATCGTAATCCCTTTATAAATATTGGAATAACATCAGCTTTTCTCCAATCCATAGGCACCATACCAGATGACTGTGAATCTAAGAAAATCAGAAATAAGGGCTGGTCTAAAACTGAGCTAAGCTCTCTTAGAACTCGGGGGTGTATGCCATCAGGCCCTGGAGCCTTGTTTACATTAATTTGTATTAAAGCTTTTTGAATCATATCCTGAGTCAGCCACTGACTAGATTGAGCTGAACCATTCGTGCAGTTATTAAGTGAGCCTGTGAACCCAGACTCCTCTATTGTATACACTGAAGAAAAGAACTGATTTAACACATTTGCCTTATCTGTATCTGTTACAACCATACTGGTACCATTATTTAATGGAGCAACACTCTCAACCTGCATCTTTTTACTATTAATATATTTAAAAAACTTTTTAGGGTTAGTTTTCACCTCCACCGCAATTAACTCTTCATTTTTTTTCTTAGCCTTCCGGATTGCTGATTTACAACATTTATTACAGTGTTTATATTCATTAAATGCAGCTTCTGTCCCTACAGATTTGTAGTTTTTAAATGCCTTTCTCTTCTTTCCCATTAACTTCTTTACCTCTGTATTAAGCCACACAGGATGATTCTTAGAGCTTCTACGTTTAGTCCTTAAGGGAATAAATTGAGAACAGTAATGATTTAATATCATTTTAAAGGACAACCATTTTTGTTCTGTGTTTTTAGCTGAAAACCTAATGCCCCAATCAATGCTCTGTAGGGCAGCCCTCAAGGCACTAAAATTAGCTTTTGCAAAATTCATGGTTTTTGTTGCCCCAGTATATTTTTGTTTTTTGCACCAGACATTAAATGATATAACCTTATGGTCACTATTACCCAGGGGTTCAATGACTTGCACATTTGCTATAAGTTCTGGGTCATTTGAGATCACTAAATCAAGAATAGCATTTTTTCTGGTAGGCTCCTCAACAACCTGTGCTAAAAAATTGATGTGCAATAAGTTTATAAACTTGTTCCCATTAACTGATCTAGCAGTACCGTTGCTCCAGTCAATATCTGGGTAATTAAAATCCCCCATTATCATTACTTTACCTAAACTAGTAGCCTTTTCTATTTGCATTAGGAGCTTTGTCTCTTCCTCCTCACTAGGGATGTAGCGAACGTCGGAAAAAAAGTTCGCGAACATATTCGCGAACTTGCGCAAAAATGCGAGCGGTTCGCGAACGGTTCGCGAACCGCATAGACTTCAATGGGAAGGCGAACTTTAACATCTAAAAAAGACATGGCCAGAAAAATGATTTTAAAGTTGTTTAAAGGGTGCCACGACCTGGACAGTGGCATGCCAGAGGGGGATCAAGGGCAAAAATGTATCTGAAAAATCTGCCTGTGTGTGCTTGGAAGAGATAGTGTAGGGGGAGAGCTGTTAGTGATTTCAGGGACAGATGATAGTAAGTTTGCTGGCTAGTAATCTGCTTGATACTGCTCTGTATTGGAGGGACAGAAGTCTGCAGGGATTTGAGGGACATTTTAGCTTAGGTAGCTTTGCTGGCTAGTAATCTACTGTTCTCTTTAAACAACTGCCATACGTTGACCTTGTAGGCATTGTTTGCCCAGTTTTTTTGGACGCAGCCACTGAAGCACAGTTGCCAGAAAAAATATGCCATATAAATGCTGAAAATAGTAATTTTTCGCCATACGTTGACCTTGTAGACATTGTTTGCCCAGTTTTTTTGGACGCAGCCACTGAAGCACAGTTGCCAGAAAAAATATGCCATATAAATGCTGAAAATAGTAATTTTTCGCCATACGTTGACCTTGTAGACATTGTTTGCCCAGTTTTTTTGGTCGCAGCCACTGAAGCACAGTTGCCAGAAAAAATATGCCATATAAATGCTGAAAATAGTCATTTTTTGCCATACGTTGACCTTGTAGGCATTGTTTGCCCAGTTTTTTTGGTCGCAGCCACTGAAGCACAGTTGCCAGAAAAAATATGCCATATAAATGCTGAAAATAGTCATTTTTTGCCATATACGTTGAGTCAACGTATGGCAAAAAATGACTATTTTCAGCATTTATATGGCATATTTTTTCTGGCCTCTGTGCTTCAGTGGCTGCGGCCAAAAAAACTGGGCAAACAATGCCTACAAGGTCAACGTCGTTGACCTTGTAGGCATTGTTTGCCCAGTTTTTTTGGCCGCAGCCACTGAAGCACAGAGGCCAGAAAAAATATGCCATATAAATGCTGAAAATAGTCATTTTTTTGGTCGCAGCCACTGAAGCACAGTTGCCAGAAAAATTATGCCATATAAATGCTGAAAATATAAATTTTTTTGGTTGCAGCCACTGAAGCACAGAGGCCAGAAAAATTATGCCATATAAATGCAGAAAATATGCATTTTTTTGGTCGCAGCCACTGAAGCACAGTTGACAGAAAAATTATGCCATATAAATGCTGAAAATATAAATTTTTTTGGTTGCAGCCACTGAAGCACAGAGGCCAGAAAAATTATGCCATATAAATGCAGAAAATATGCATTTTTTTGGTCGCAGCCACTGAAGCACAGTTGACAGAAAAATTATGCCATATAAATGCTGAAAATATAAATTTTTTTGGTTGCAGCCACTGAAGCACAGAGGCCAGAAAAATTATGCCATATAAATGCAGAAAATATGCATTTTTTTGGTTGCAGCCACTGAAGCACAGAGGCCAGAAAAATTATGCCATATAAATGCAGAAAATATGCATTTTTTTGGACGCAGCCACTGAAGCACAGTTGCCAGAAAAAATATGCCATATAAATGCTGAAAATAGTCATTTTTCGCCATACGTTGACCTTGTAGACATTGTTTGCCCAGTTTTTTTGGTTGCAGCCACTGAAGCACAGAGGCCAGAAAAAATTAAACCAGTAGGGTTTGCACCCTAGTTTGTAACGGTGGCGGAGGGAGGAGGACGCTAAAGGACAGCTGTGTGTGGAGTCATGAGGCTTGAAGAGAAGGACAGCTGCATAGAAGTCAGAACAAGTCTTCCGGCGTGCAGTAACCCTCCGAGATCCACCCCTCATTCATTTTAATAAAGGTCAGGTAATCGACACTTTTGTGACCTAGGCGAGTTCTCTTCTCAGTTACAATCCCTCCTGCTGCACTGAAGGTCCTTTCTGAGAGCACACTTGAGGCTGGGCAAGACAAGAGGTTCATGGCAAATTGTGACAGCTCTGGCCACAGATCAAGCCTGCGCACCCAGTAGTCCAGGGGTTCATCGCTCCTCAGAGTGTCGATATCTGCAGTTAATGCCAGGTAGTCCGCTACCTGCCGGTCGAGGCGTTCTTTGAGGGTGGATCCAGAAGGGTTGTGGCGCTGCCTTGGACAGAAAAACATTTGCATGTCTGACGTTACAGACCGGCCAAAGGGCTTTGTCCTTGCAGGTGTGCTCGTGGCAGGATTACTGGCACCTCTGCCCCTGGAATGTTGATGAGTTCCTGAAGTGACATCACCCTTAAAAGCATTGTACAACATGTTTTGCAGGCTGGTTTGTAAATGCCGCATCTTTTCGGACTTGTGGTATGTTGGTAACATTTCTGACACTTTATGCTTGTACCGAGGGTCTAGTAGCGTTGCGACCCAGTACAGGTCCTTCTCCTTAAGCCTCTTGATACGGGGGTCCTTCAACAGGCATGACAGCATGAAAGACCCCATTCTCACAAGGTTGGATGCAGAGCTATCCATCTCCGCTTCCTCATTATCAAGGACTGCATCATCCACGGTCTCCTCCCCCCAGCCACGTACAAGACCAGGGGTCCCCAAAAGGTCACACTAGCCCCCTGGGAAGCCTGCTCCTGTTGGTCCTCCTCCTCCTCCTCCACAAAGCCACCTTCCTCCTCTGACTCCACTTCTGGCACCTCTCCCTGCGTTGCAGCAGGTGCCTGGGTTCGTTCTGGTGATTCCGACCATAAATCGTGCGCTTCCAGCTCCTCGTCACGCTGGTCTACAGCCTCATCTGTCACTCGTCGCACGGCACGCTCCAGGAAGAAAGCGAAGGGTATTAGGTCGCTGATGGTGCCTTCGGTGCGACTGACCATATTTGTCACCTCTTCAAAAGGTCACATGAGCCTGCAGGCATCGCGCATAAGCACCCAGTAACGGGGGAAAAAAATCCCCAGCTCTGCAGATCCAGTCCTACCACCCAGTTCAAAAAGGTACTCGTTGACGGCCCTTTGTTGTTGCAGCAGACGTTCCAACATAAGGAGCGTTGAATTCCAGCGAGTCTGGCTGTCAGAAATCAAACGCCTGACTGGCATGTTGTAGCGCTGCTGAATGTCAGCAAGGCGTGCCATGGCTGTGTAGGAACGTCTGAAATGGGCCGACACCTTTCTGGACTGGGTGAGAACGTCCTGGAATCCTGGGTACTTGGAGACAAAACGTTGGACTATTAAATTTAACACATGTGCCATGCAGGGCACATGTGTTAAATTGCCCAGTCTCAACGCTGCCAACAGATTGCTTCCATTGTCACACACCACTTTTCCGATCTGCAGTTGGTGTGGGGTCAGCCACCGATCGGCCTGTGACTGCAGAGATGACAGGAGTACAGATCCGGTATGGTTTTTGCTTTCCAGGCACGTCATCCCCAAGACAGCGTGACAACGGCGTACCTGGCACGTCGAATAGCCTAGGGGGAGCTGGGGGTGCACAGGTGTGGAGGAGGAGAAGGAGGACCCAGCAGCAGAGGAAGAAGAAGAAGAGGAAGAAGACGAGGTAGAGAGCGATGGAGGAGTAGAGGTGGTGGCAGAACCGCGTGCAATCCGTGGCGGTGACACCAACTCCACTGTTGTTGTTGTTGAGCTACCCATTCCCTGCTTCCCAGCCATTACCAAGTTCACCCAGTGGGCAGTGTAGGTGACATACCTGCCCTGACCATGCTTGGAGGACCATGCGTCAGTAGTCATATGGACCTTTGGCCCAACACTAAGTGACAGAGATGCGGTAACTTGGCTCTGCACATGTTGGTACAGGTGTGGTATTCCCTTTTTAGAAAAAAAATTGCGGCTGGGTATCTTCCACTGCGGTGTCCCAATTGCTACAAATTTGCGGAAGGCCTCAGAGTCCACCAGCTGGTATGGTAAAAGCTTGCGGGCTAAGAGTGCAGACAAGCCAGCTGTCAGACGCCGGGCAAGGGGGTGACAGTCAGACATTGGCTTCTTACGCTCAAACATGGCCTTCACAGAAACTTGGCTGGTGGCAGATGACTGGGAATGGGAACAGGTGGTCAAGGTGGAAGGCGGAGTGGAGGGTGGTTCAGACGGGTCAAGGAGAGCAGAGGTAGAGCAGTAAGATGCTGGACCAGAAGGAGTGTGGCTTTTAGTTTGCCTGTTGCCTTTGAGGTGTTGCTCCCAAAGTGCTTTGTGCTTGCCGCTCATGTGCCTTCGCATAGAAGTTGTACCTATGTGGCTGTTGGGCTTACCAAGGCTCAGTTTCTGACTGCACTCATTGCAAATTACAATGCTTTTGTCAGAGGCACACACATTAAAAAAATCCCACACTGCTGACTTTTTGGAAGTGTGCGATCTGGCGGTAACAGTAGAAGTTGGCGGCATTGGCGGCAATGGCGGGTGCGTTGGCCGGCTGAACACAGGTGCCGATACATGTTGTTGCCCTACTGATCCCTGCGGGCTGTCCTCCCTGCTTCTTCTAAGTCTTATTCTCCTACTGCCTCTCTGACTCTCCGTCTCTCCATCTGAACTACCCTCCTCTTGCTCTCTTCTACTAGGCACCCACAAAACATCAATCTCCTCATCATCATTCTCCTCAGATGCATCAATTTCTTCTGACACATCACAGAAGGAAGCAGCAGCGGGGACCTCCTCCTCATCACTCATCATTATGTCCATCTCTGTCGTGTTCTCTGCCAGAATTAAATCTGGTGTAACGTCCTCATCTCCTTCATCTTCTTCTGGCAATAATGGTTGCGCATTACTCAGTTCAAGAAACTCATGGGAAAATAACTCCTCTGACTCCAGTGAAGAAGGGGCACCGGTGGTGGAGGAAGTGTTACGTGGGGTGGCCATAGCAGTGGAGGATGAGGAGGATGTTGTGGTAAAGTTAGAAACGGTAGAGGATGGGGTGTGCTGTGTAAGCCAGTCAACTACCTCTTCAGCATTTTGGGAGTTCAGGGTCATTGGCTTTTTAAAACTGGGCAATTTGCTAGGGCCACAGGATTGCATAGCAGCACGGCCCCTAGCACGGCCTCTGCGTGGTGGCCTGCCTTTGCCTGGCATTATTTTTAAAAAAACAACAACAACAAAAACTCAGTTGGTTTTTCTGGAAACGATAATACACACAGCTAGATGGCAGTTTGAAGAAAACAGTGTGCAAATAATGCCTACAAGGTCAACGTATACACAGCGGTGGATACGGATTACGTAAAATATATGAATGCTGCTTGAAAAAAAGTAACTCAAGTGGTTTTTCTAGAGACGATAATATTATCAATATTTAGACAAAATGTGAACAAGCTCACACAGCTAGATGGCGGTTTGAAGAAAACACTGTGCAAATAATGCCTACAAGGTCAACGTATACACAGCGGTGGATACGGATTACGTAAAATATATGAATGCTGCTTGAAAAAAAGTAACTCAAGTGGTTTTTCTAGAGACGATAATATTATCAATATTTAGACAAAATGTGAACAAGCTCACACAGCTAGATGGCGGTTTGAAGAAAACACTGTGCAAATAATGCCTACAAGGTCAACGTATACACAGCGGTGGATACGGATTACGTAAAATATATGAATGCTGCTTGAAAAAAAGTAACTCAAGTGGTTTTTCTAGAGACGATAATATTATCAATATTTAGACAAAATGTGAACAAGCTCACACAGCTAGATGGCGGCTTGAAGAAAACACTGTGCAAATACTGCCCACAAGATCAACGTATACACTACTACAGCGGTGGATATGGATCTCGTAAAATTTATTATGGCTGCTTGAAAAAAGTCACTCCGGTGTTTTTTCTGGAGACGGTAATATTATGGATATTTAGACAGAATGTGAACAAGGTCACACAGCTAGATGGCAGTTGGTTGAATAACACACTGGGCAAAAAATGCCTACAGGGCAAATAATGCCTAAAAGGTCAACTTATACACTACTACTGCGATGGATACAGATTACGTAAAATATGTTATGGCTGCTTGAAAAAAGTCACTCCGGTGTTTTTTCTGGAGACGGTAATATTATGGATATTTAGACAGAATGTGAACAAGGTCACACAGCTAGATGGCAGTTGGTTGAATAACACACTGGGCAAAAAATGCCTACAGGGCAAATAATGCCTAAAAGGTCAACTTATACACTACTACAGCGATGGATACGGATTACGTAAAATATATTATGGCTGCTTGAAAAAAGTCACTCCGGTGTTTTTTCTGGAGACGGTAATATTATGGATATTTAGACAGAATGTGAACAAGGTCACACAGCTAGATGGCAGTTGGTTGAATAACACACTGGGCAAAAAATGCCTACAGGGCAAATAATGCCTAAAAGGTCAACTTATACACTACTACAGCGATGGATACAGATTACGTAAAATATGTTATGGCTGCTTGAAAAAAGTCACTCCGGTGTTTTTTCTGGAGACGGTAATATTATGGATATTTAGACAGAATGTGAACAAGGTCACACAGCTAGATGGCAGTTGGTTGAATAACACACTGGGCAAAAAATGCCTACAGGGCAAATAATGCCTAAAAGGTCAACTTATACACTACTACAGCGATGGATACGGATTACGTAAAATATATTATGGCTGCTTGAAAAAAGTCACTCCGGTGTTTTTTCTGGAGACGGTAATATTATGGATATTTAGACAGAATGTGAACAAGGTCACACAGCTAGATGGCAGTTGGTTGAATAACACACTGGGCAAAAAATGCCTACAGGGCAAATAATGCCTAAAAGGTCAACTTATACACTACTACAGCGGTAGTAAAATAAAAAAAAGTAAAATAAAAAAAAAATGAATATTAAAAAAAAAAAATTAAAGTTGGTGCTGCTGAACTACTAGGAGCAGCAGATTAGCACACCAGTCCCACTCCCCAACACTGCTAGACTAATAGCACTGGGCTCTTATAGTAGTAGTAGTAGTAGTAGTAAAACAACAAAAAAATAAATAAAAGCAGTCCTTACAAGGACTACTGTTATTGCAGCAGTCAGCAGATGAGATCAGAAGCAGGACAGCTGCCCACTGCAGCTACATACAGAGCACTGCAGTAGAAGGTAGATTACTAGCCAGCAAAGCTACCTAAGCTTAAATGTCCCTCAAACCCCTGCAGACTTCTGTCCCTCCAATAACAGAGCAGTATCAAAACGATTACTAGCCAGCAAACTTTCAACTGTCCCTGAAATCACTAACAGGCAGCAGCTCTCTCCCTACACTATCTCTTCAGCACACACAGGCAGAGTGAAAAAACGCTGCAGGGCTTCGGTTTTTATAGGGAAGGGGAGTGGTCCAGGGGAGAGCTTCCTGATTGGCTGCCATGTACCTGCTGGTCTGGGGTGAGAGGGCAAAAAAAAGCGCCAACAATGGCGAACCCAAAATGGCGAACGTCGCGCGACGTTCGCGAACTTCCGGCGAGCGCGAACACCCGATGTTCGCGCGAACAAGTTCGCCAGCGAACAGTTCGCGCCATCCCTACTCCTCACTTACATTAGGGGGTCTATAGCATACGCCTACAATTAATTTGCTGGATTCTTTACAATTGGTGAAGAACTCCACCCATACGACTTCTGCCCCCTCATTTTCTAACATAACCTCCTCCTTTATATGAGCTTTTAAATCCTGCCTAACATACAGACATACCCCTCCTCCTTTTCTATTGCCTCTGTCCCTCCGAAACAAAGTATAGCCACTGATATTTACTGCCCAGTCATGCGACTCATTCAGCCATGTCTCGGCCACACCAATCACATCATATTTTCCTTCCATCACCAGCAGCTCCAGCTCTCCCATTTTACCAGCCAGACTTCTTGCATTTGTAAACATACATTTAATACTGGCACCATATTGAACATATGACATGTGGTCCTCCCTCTCCTTAACAGTATCCCCAGCCAAATCTCCTCCCCCATTTTCCCTTTCTTTGCCCACTATCTCATCTAACCTGTCTACCACTGAATCTTTTACTGAACCCTCTCCCCCACACCTAATTTAAAATCTCCTCCAACCCTCTAGCCATCTTCTCTCCCAAAACAGCTGCCCCATCATCATTGAGGTGCAGCCAAAAAATACCAAATTGAATGTGTCTATCAATATCTACCACAAGAAACAATATTCCACACAAACTGCCAATGCTGACGTCACAGTGGGCCTGGTTAGACATCTCCCAAACCAGAAAAACCTACAAAACAAACAGATGCCCAGGTTGAAGAATCACTATTACCCATGCACACCTATTATTCTACAGTACTCACCTTCAGCTGTCGAGCCTGCCTCCACTACTAACCTTTCCAATTCCTACTCAACCTGTAAAACAAAAACGCCAAGGCTGTAGAAATTAAGCTGTATTTGTCAATCCATTCATACTCATGAATCTACTAAATGGAAGAAGAACCCAAATAAACTGCAGGGGGAAAAATGCCCAAGCTAAATAATCACTATTATTCATGCACACTTTTTCCTCTACTCACCTATTGAGGACAAGCTTGAGCAGTATAAGGTTACCTCTATTCCTTCACCTGTTCCACACATTTTTGTCTGTAAAGCAAAGATGCCAAGGCTGAAGATTGCAAAGGTACAGCCTAAGTGACCTCTTACTTTATTCCGGATTAAATGTTGCCATTGTTTTGGCAATAGTTTCAACCAAACCTTATTCATCCTGAGTTAATACAAGTAACGGATTCCAACCCTGAATTCATTGAGAAGGATATAAAAGCATGTAAGACAGTTGCCTGCCTCTGTCTAAGTAGCGGCAAACAATTATCAAACAGGAGTGGATTTAATATAATACAGGTATCAGACCTGTTATCCAGAATGCTCGGGACCTGGGGTTTTCTGGATAATGGATCTTTCTGTAATTTGGATCTCCATACCTTAAGTTTTCTAAAAAATGAATAAAATGGAGTCTATGGGAGACGGCCATCGTGCAATTCAGAGCCTTCTGGATAATTGGTTTCTAGATAATGGACCCTATACCTGTACTAATAAGTATATAATGCACTGTTTTAAGCAACACTCTTTCGGGAACAGTACTTCCACGATACAGCTTAGTACTAAATTGGCCAATAAAATAAAAGCACCCATAGTAGCTACAGTAGTCAAATTGTGGGTTTCAACAAGTGACCAGTAAATGTGTAGTTCCATTGCTTGGTAGATCTGGTACAAACTTTGCAATGTTTATTATAGTACAGTTTCACGAAATAGTAATAATTAATTACTTAGCACTTAAGGACAGAGACACATGCAAAGATTCTGGGAGATTTAGTAGCCTGGCGACAAATTGCCTCTTCTTCGGGGTGATTAATCTCCCCGAATCTTCGTGTGTCTCTCTGTCCTTATTGACACCTATTGGGTCAAAGTTTTTTCCCACCGGCAGTACGGGGTAAAAGACCTGGTTATTTTTTGATGGGGAAATAATACTACAGTTATGGGACCTGCTATCCACAGTGTTCAGGACCTGGGGTTTTCCAGATAACGGATCTTTCCGTTCATATTTTAGGTCTACTAGAAAATCATGTAAACATTAAATAAACCCAATAGGCTGGTTTTGCTTCCAATAAGGATTAATAATATCTTAGTTTGGATCAAGTACAAGGTACTGTTTTACTATTACAGCGAAAAAGGAAATCATTTTTAAAAAGTCTGAATTATTTGGATGAACTGGAGTCTATAGGAGACAACCTTTCCGTAATACAGAGCTTTTTCTGGGTTTCTGGATAACAGATCCAACACCTGTATATTTTTGCAAAAATGTTTGGATGCGTGCACTATCCTGCCGGACCCAAGTATGCAAATGAGGCTTAATGTCCCAACTTGCTTATGAAAACATGGTTGCACACCCGGGGAGCTTACTCCTGTTGATGGCGGCATACGCTTGCAAAAAAAAAAAAAAAAATGTTTTCTTCATTCAGAGGGCTTTACTATGCATTAATTCTCTTTTTGCTGTTACTCCCAAAGTGATATTATCTTGTTAATATCTTTTTAATTGAAATTATCTTTAAGTATGTTATAAAATGGCTAATTCGAAGGAACTTTTCAATTGGCCTTCAATTTTATTTTTTATAGTTTTTGAATTATTTGCCTTCTTCTTCTGACTTTTTCCAGCTTTAAAATGGGGGTCACTAAAATTTTTTAGTTGCTAAAAAGTCTCCAATGTCCTTAATATATTGATAATGGGTTGAGTGCCACTTGCTTCTGCCATTATCATTATTCCTGAATGCTAAATCATTTCCATTTGCAACAAATATATTCTAGAACCTTAATCTTTTAGACCCATTTTCCTATGGCATTACACTCTATTCCAAAATAGTGAGAAGCTGACAACCTTCTCTCGTGACCTTCAGCATCACAAATTAGCATCATGGGCACCAGGAAACAAATTTATTCTATCTTAAAGCATCCTACAGAAACAGAATTGGTAATTGTATCTGTCTATGCAATACTGAAACGTGTAGATCAGCAGCACTCTTTCTTTTACATTAGGAGACAGATAATGGCCAATTTAAATGAGAAGTGGAGTGTGAGATCAACAGGTTAACCTTATCAGCATATACAGCAGAACCCATACTCCTTAAATTCCAGTCTCTGAAACAATCTCATATTCTGCTCATCAAGTACTACAGTCTACTCTGGTTATTTGTATTTTACTTATCCTTCACTTCTGCTCTACTGGGCTGCAAATGTCATTTTATATGGATGACTACTTTTAGAATTCTAAGCTTTGATTTATGAAGTGCCTGCCCTCAATGTCAGGAAAAGTAATGTGACAATTAAAAAAGTCTCAAAAATAGTCTTAATTACATACAAATTTCACCTATTATATTTTTCTTTTTACTTATTCTTCCTGAATTATGTGCTGTTTAGGAACCTTTTCTTAAGTATTAATGCTGTGGGCTGTTTTACAAGGAAAGAGTTCAGTCCAGTGCAGATGCAAATTAGCGTCTACTTTGGTAGATCACAGGAAAGTTGCAAAGACAGTTTTGTGTGACGCTCCCAGTGTTAAAGCATGCATTTTCAATAATGGTATTAGCATTCAATTTACCAGACAGGTGTTGCATACAGGGTCTCCCTACTGTACATCTGTGCACCCAATATTTTGCATCACCAGATGCAGTGACCCTGTTGCCCTTATACATGTTAATTCTTAACAGTGACTAAAAATAGGGTACACTTTTTTTTACTGTTTTTAGGGGAATTAGAATTAGTCTTTCCTAACTCAGAGTTAGAGAGCTGCAAAGCAGGAAGTAGTGTTCTGGCTAATATGTTAGACATCCAGTCACTCCAGCTTTTATACATTACATCTTTGGATAACTAACTATATTATAAACATTTTTTATTTTTATCTATTTACCTAGTTTTTATTTTTACACTGAAACATTTCTTTAAGGGTTGAAGTGAAAATTTGAATTTTAAAATTTAAAATTTAAACTTTTAATGCGAATTGTGAATTATCCAAACTTGATTTGAGTTTTAATCCGAATTAGAATTTTGAGATTTAACATACTCTGGGAATTTAAGATCTAGAATTAGACTACTCACCACCTAAAACCTGTCGAATTACTGTATAAGTCAATGGGAAAGGTCCAGGGATCAATTTGGTGACAATCGTAGCCTTCCCAACGATTCAAGTGTTTTAAATTTGAATCAAGTTTTTCTAATTCAAATCAAATTCGATTTGAGTTTTCAAAATTCTATTTTATTAATACATTTCGGTTGGTCAAATTTTGAATTTATGGGAGTTTATGGGAGTTTTAAAAAGCTCTCATGAACTCAAAATTTTACCCTTGATAAATGTGCCTCTTAAAGAAACATCAGTTCCTAATAAGGAAACTTTGGTAGAAATTTTATCTGCAGATGCCTCCTCTTTTAAGGAAGAGAACGAGGAGGAGAGGAGAAACGCTTAAATGCCCTTATTAAGGTCATTAAGCGTACCTTGAATCTTGAGGAGGCCAGCACCTTCTCTTCTTTGAACTGAAAAAAAGCAGTTTTCAGAAGTACTCTGAATTTTGCCTCCTGTTAAAGCAATTCATCCACCCTGAGATCTTGCATTAGTTTTGGGACCACTCTCTACTACACCTTTAGAACCTCTAGAAAATATTTCTTTGTGGCTTTGACATTGAAAACTTTTTTCTTGGTGGCTCTTATATCAGCCCATTGGATCAGTGACTTGCATGCTCTTTCTGTGGATCCTCCCTATACTTTCTGTCATGAGAAGAAGGTAATATTTAGACTGGTCCTCAGTTTCCTTTCAAAGGTTGTTTAAAAATTTCACTTTAATGAGCCTATTACTTTACCTGTGTTTGAATCTCCTTCATCTTCTCAGGAAGACTTTTACACTTTGGATATAAAAAAATGCTTGGAAGTCTACATTAAAAGAACAGAAGCTATTAGAAAATCCAGAATGCTATTCATTGTTCCTACAGGAAGAAGAAAGGGAGAATCAGTCTCTAAAGCTACTTTAAGTTCTTGGATGATCATATTCAAAACTAAAATTCAAGTGCAAGGCAGTGCATTACCTAAGGGAGTTAAAGTGAACCTGTCACCCAGACACAAAAATCTGTATAATAGAAGTCCTTTTTAGTTATGGGCGAATTTATTCGCCAGGCGCGAATTTGCGGCGAATTCCTACGGCGGCATCTGTTTTTTTGGCAGCCGGTTCTTTTTCGCCAATGAATTTGCGCCGGCATCAAAAAAACGGACACGGTGTAAAAAAAAAACCAGCCGCTGGCATCAGAAACGAGACACCGGCGCCGTTTTGTGAAGTTTTCGCCCCAAATTCGCCCATCACTAGTCCTTTTCAAATTAAACATGAAATCCAATTTCTATTTTTTATTAAAGCATTCATAGCTGTTGCAAGCTCATTTTATAAATCTCAGCGAGGCAGACAATTAGTTTCACTTTCCATTCAGCACTTTCTAGATGTCACTGCTCTCTACATATTCCCCTGTTATCTTCACCATTTAATTGTGTAGTCAGTGCATGGGGATGGACATCCGTTCCCCCACAAACAACTCTGAGATGATGCAAGGCTTGCCTTAATAACAGTGTCCACAAAATGGCTCCTGCCTGCTTGCTATAATTATGAATTACCAGACTGAAGGAAACAAGATTCAAATAATGTATATTGTGTAATTAAATATACTAAAACATAGGATTTTGAATTATTTTTTTGGGTCACATGAGGTGTAGTGGCCTCATGGACAGCAGAGGCAAGAACGTCCTCAGAGGCAATCTTCAAGGCAGCAACCTGGGTTGCTCCTAATATATTTATTATATATATTATAATATATTTATTAAACACTATAAGCTAGATCTTTTGTCTTCCTCACAAGCCCCGTTTGGACAATCAATTCTTTTTTCTGCATGTTCTGCAAAATAAATTTCAGCATAAGATTTGTTTTTTCTCTCTCCCTTTTTTTCATGTTGTTGGGGGGGATGTCCAGGAAAAGAGAAAACAAATTCATTGACTACCGTGAGCCAGGAAAGGGTAGGCTTTATAGGCTCTAAAAATGAACTGTTTCTGCTGTTTAGGAGCAGCAGGAGATAACCCATCAGTATTTCCTGTTGACAAGGAGGAAAACTAGGATAGAAAATCTTGGAAAGCATGATGATCATTTCCCCTTACCTAGCCTGTTGGGCTGTTGCTGTCAGGAGCTCTCCATTGCTCCTTGATTACCCTTGCTATTAAGGCGGACACCTGCCTTAGTGAACATCAAACTGATATAGAAAGAGGCAAAATATTTCAGCCTATACTGACACCTAGCTTTCAGAGATATCTTCTTCCAAGCTCTCCTTCACAATCACCTATCACCTCCTCTGAGGAACCAATGCAGATTGGGAGAGCACAGCTCTCCAAACAAGAGAAACTCCAGAGATGCTCTGCTGGTTTGTATCTGTACTGTGGTGGTAAGGCTCACTTTGCCAATAACTGCCCCATGGAATGCATACTCCAGGGTAAAATTGGGGAGTCATCTATAACTGTTGATGTTCCAACCTTCCTTGACTCCAGAGCAGCAGGGAATTTTATGGACTCTGTTTTTGCCAAGTGCCTATGTGTTCCACTCTTTGCCATGCCTACACACTTGTGGGTCCTGGCGAGTGATGACAGAACTCTGACGTCAATTTTTGAAGCGAGCAGACTCTTTTGTCCAAAAGCTTTAAAGTGAAAATGCGTCCGAATAATTTTGATGCGTGACAATTATTATGCATGTGACAATTTTGACACGCAACAATTTTTTTCTACGCAGTTTCATGAAAACATTCACAGGCACAAAATGCGGAAATTCGCCGTGAATCTGTGCCTTTAGAATTTATTTGCCCATCACTACTCCTCAGTACTCTGTTGGAGATAGGGTTTGGCGCTCTACCAAGAATATTCTTCTCCCAAATTGGGGCCTAAATGTATTGGCCCTTTCCCTGTCCTTGAAATTGTCAATCCTGTGGCTGTTTAACTCCAAATTCCTCTTGAAATAAGCATCCCCAATGTTTCACATGTCTCTTGTTAAACTACCCACTAACCATTTTTCTTCTGGTCAAACTTCTTCTACTCCTGTCATTGTTGATGGCCAACAAGAATATGAAGCTGAGAAGATTCTGGACTTGATATTCTCCAGGGGCTCATTGCAGTACCTTTTCAAGTGGAAAGGCTTTAGTCCTGAGGAATGCTCCTGGGTAAAACACATGATGGCCATGCTCCATGGTGGAGGGGGTATTGTCAGGAGCACTCCGTTGTGGAAAGCTTCACTTAGTAGTCAAGATGGTGTTGCTCATGAGCATGCTCTGACATAATTGTGCAGTGTTAGGACTTGGTGGCGCCGACATCATCACGTTGGTGTTTTGGCACAAAAAAATCGAAATAAAAGAATGCCAAGGGCCCAGGTTCAGTGCCCAAAAATAGGTCCTTCTTCCTAAAGAGTTCCTGGGTGTTCTAAATTATTATTGTGATTTTTTTTTTTGATTTTGACCTTCTGCTTTGACTCTGACCTTGCTGCCACTGCCTGCCCTGAACTATTTGCCTGAATAATGACTACAAGTCTTCTTATTCCTTTGGACACTCTGATTTTTCTGCTAGCGACTTCCTCCTTGGTCCCTACTTCCTCCTTCTTAAACAGGTAGGCCTGACACCTGTTCTGTTCTGTGGCTTTTAGTAGAGGTCAGGTCTGTCCGACATGCAGCCACCAGCTGTTACTGAAATACTGAAGGAGACAAAATAATGTAGAGCAATAGAATCAATTCATAAATATCATTTTTTGGCACCTTATGGAGACATTTGTCATTTTGGAACTTAGATGGCAGATAAGAGTCAACAGGGCTTATTCATAAACACTGGGCAAATTTGCACCTGGGCAGTAACCCATAGCAACCAATCAGTAATTAGCTTTTTTTCGACCAGCTGCTGGTTGAACACTGAAAGCAATCATCATGGCTGCCATGGGTTAGTGCCAAGATGCAAATTTGCCCAGTGTTTATAAATGACTCCCACTGTAGATAATTGTGTGGTTAATGCATGAAACATGTGTCCTCAAATGATACATAGGAATACTTGTAGAAGAAAGAATTTTCTCTGTGAAGAAATACAGTACCAGTCTGCACCATAAACCACCCACATTTTGCAAGAATAAACACATTTCTAAAAAATCTTCTTAGTTGTTCTGTGAATTGCCAATTTGGTATGAAACTCCCATAAAATTGGATAAACTCTGGAACTAGAAAAATTCAAGTGATTGGTGTCTAGGTTAAAAGAAATGGAGGATCACAGTTATGCAAACAGCCAAGCAGGATTGAACATTTAAAGGATCCATAAATAATATAATTAGAAGCTTTTATAATGAATACACTTTTGCATGAGGACATCCTTCCGGATTAGAAGTTTAATCTTTGAGTGATGAAAAAGTTCTGTATTCTAAGAACAGTGAAGGTTTTGAATCATTTGTTATTGGTATTGGGCTATATTGGAGGCGTTTGTTTTATATTCTGAGGCACATTTGAGAAAGTTCTGAATTTATTTAATTTAATCAACTTGGAGCAAAAGAGCACTTTTACAAGCAAGGGTTTGAAACTGACTAACCAGAGTCTATTTTTCATTCTCAATAATTAAGATACAATTATATGATCTATTATCCTGAATGCTTGGGACCTGGGGTTTTCTGTGATTTGGGTCACCCTGTCTTAAATGTGTGTGTGTGTGTGTGTTTTTTTTTTTTAAATAAAGGTATATAGATCAAAAGTATAGAAAACCCCCTTATACAGAAAAACCCAGGTGCAGCTATAATAATAATGCTGTGTTTCCATAACAGAAAGTACTGATAAATGAATCTAGAGTATGGTACATGTTAAACGCCATGTGGATTTCATTGTATTTGTTTTGTTGTCACTTGACCATACACTTGCAATAAGGTAATTTAGCTGTTCAGTGAGAAAAAGTATCATTTCTGTAATCATCACGATTATTGCTTTTGCTGGCATCTTAAGCTGCTGTTCATATTACAAGTGCTAATGCACTCGGTGGCTAATGCAATATAAAAGCCCAGCATCTTGATTTCATGCCACAACACATTTCACTGTCCTGCCTAGAGCAGTACTTAAATATTCAATACAGGATACTACCTTTCTTCTCAAATACTTCCAAATATGTTTCTGAGCAATGGATTCAATCATTAAAGGGATTCTGTCATGATTTTTATGGTGTACAGGTATAGGATCCCTTATCCGGAAACCCAATATCCAGAAAGCTCCGAATTATGGAATGGCTGTCTCCCATAGACTCCATTTTATCCAAATAATCCAAATGTTTAAAAATGATTTCCTTTTCTCTGTAATAATAAAACAGGGAGGGTGATATCACTCCAACTTGCAGTGCAGCAGTAAAGAGTGACTGAAGTTTATCAGAGCACAAGTCACATGACTAAAAGCACCTGGGAAATTGACAACATATCTAGCCCCATGTCAGATTTCAAGATTATATATAAAAAAAATGTTTGCTCTTTTTAAAAATTGATTTCAATGCAGGATTCTGCTGGAATAGCACTATTAACTGATGCATTTTGAAAAAACATGTTATCCTATGACAGAATTCCTTTAATCCTGCACAGGTGTTGAGAACTATCACATTGATCCATTGCAGTAAAATGTCCCTAAACCTAAAAATATGCCCATGTTTTGAATGGTTGAGTTTAATACATTTTAACACAGCCAATTAATTAGCATGAATTAAAAGAAACTTCACTATATGTACACCAGTGATACCTATATGTTTAAATTAGGAAGAATTTTATTTGATACATTTCAGAGCTTAAAGTCTATGTTATATATATGTTATATGTTAGGTAGGAAAATGGACTATGACAAATTGCTGAGCATTAAACTGTAGAAGAGATTATTTGTCATGTTTAAGAATGTACTGAAACCTGTAGTATATTTGTTTCCACTCACTGCCCATATTATGGTCAGGTTTACACCTTTACAAAGCACCTTTAGTAGATTAAACCCTGACCTAATTAAGGACCACCATGTATTAATGAATATGGTAATTGTTATGTTTTGGGTAGCCAGGGATGAGTAGAGTATAACAGTGCTTTATTAGCAGGCTCATGCAGGCATTACACAACAGTAACTTTCACTTTTTAAGCTACCAGGAAGTATGCTCAGTAAAAGTATGAGCACAATGACATCTACAGGACATTTGTATAAACACCACATATTCCCGCTATAGTAGGAAAGCATTTGGGCAAATGTAATAAACAACAACAATGCATCTTAAAGCAATAATATACATTATTCACATCACATAGTACTGGGTCCATGCAGCTAGTTTTCTGATTCTCTCAGTACGGCTTATAGGTTCACTTTCTTCAGGCCTATAGCAGTTGACATCAGGAGTAGGAAAATGTCCAGCGTCAAATGGAGCTTCTCCAAAGTCATATCTAACAGGAGCAAGACGACTTGCCTCGCTGGCGTCACAGTTCAATTGGTGTAGTAAATTTAGCAGTACTGACACTGACAGTCCATATAAACTTGTTTGGAATAAATGTATCAGCTTTAGCCACACTTAATACTGTGACATTTGTAGTAGTGACTTCATGAACATCTTTAGTAGAAATACAGCAGATCTTAGCAAAACGTCCTACCTTTTTGCATTTACAGCACTGTATAGCTTTTGCAGGACATGTAACATGATTTGTAGTGTGTTGTGTTGAACCACAGTGAAAGCAGTATTTTTTATTTGTATTTGCTGCATGGTTTTGCCGTGTGTTTGAATCCCTTTCCTAAGCACTGTATTTTGCCTGTGACTGTGCATTATTAGGCCACAGTGCTGAATTCACAGTCTGTACATTCCCAGCAGTTCCCTGACTGAGAGTTTTAGCCTCTGCCACTGCTGTTTCAATTTGACTAGCAACTGTAATAGCTTTTGCAAGAATTAAATCCTGCTCTAGGAGCAGTCTCTCTCTAATATGAGGTGAGTTTGTTTTTTTTCCACTATTTGATCTCTTAGCATTTCATCTGTTAGATTCCCAAACTCACAGGTAACAACCAGCTCTCTCAAAGCTGCTACAAATTGTTCTGTGGATTCACCATTACATTGTCCACGTTGGTGGAATTTATATCTTTCAGCAACCACATTTACTCTTGACATGAAAAAGTTCTTTATAGCAGTAAGTGCAGTTTCATAAGTATCATCAGGTAATGTATAGAATATACACTGTCCCTCTGCTCCCGGGCACTGAATAAGTAAAGTAAATCTCCCCTTGGTCAGCAGCAAAAATGTGATTTTCAAACATACGAATCCAAGCATTAAAAGGTATGGTATGCTCACGAGCAGGCCCGGACTGGCAATCTGTGGGTTCTGGCAAATGCCAGAGGGGCTGCTGTAAGTTGCCATAGGCAGGCACTTTTTATTGGGCTGGTAAGGTGCTGTTTGAGCCTCTGTGTAGCTGAAATGCCAGGGCCTATTTTGAATCTCAGTCCAGACCTGCTCACCAGGGTTTGGAAGAAAAGGTGCAGGCTGCTGCAGAGGTAGAATAGCCATCCTTGTCACCATTTCTTATGTTTTGGGTAGCCGAGGATGAGGAGAGTGTAACAGTGCTTTATTAGCAGGCTCATGCAGCCATTACACAACAGTAACTTTCACTTTCACTTTTAAAGCTACCAGGAAGTATGCACAGTATAAGTAAAGGTCATTTGTATAAACACCACAGTAATGTATCCTCTGGGCAAACTAAGTGTAATGTTTGGGAATGTGTAGTACACCAGCTGTGGCTGTCCATTTGCTGCTGCAGGTGGGGGGGAGGGTGGAAGAAACAACACATTTTGCTGTCAGTCTGGTGGTAAACAGGTTTTACAGGTAAACTCTGTACCCATAACATTAAGGCTACCTGCATTTTTAAACCTCACCAGTATTACCCAGTGGTACAGAAACCATTTGAATGGAGCAGGGCTTGAATCCAGAACCCCCCAAACCTATGAATACAATCTATCTTCACAGTTCTAAATTGGAATTAGCTGAATTGCATTATTTAGCAATCCCAGCTCATTGCTAGACACCTCCCTGTTCCCTGGCTTTGAAAACCTCAGTGCTGGCCCCCTTTACTTGCCTGATAGTAGGTCCCTGTTCCTATGTGTTCATACTGATGGATCCCTGTATAGAGACTCCTTCTGCTACAAATTGTTCTGTGGATTCACCATTACGTTGTCCACGCTGGCGGAATTTATGAACTCTGTTTGCCTGGATCCATTTGTGGAGCCAGACTTGAGTTGCCTAGATTTTGCCTTGAATGTTGTTGCATGGTTTCCAGTTCCAGTAACACCTAACTTGCCTGCATCCGTTCCTTTAATGCATTGCTGTTTTGCTTGTTTGACCTATTTGTATGTTACCTTCTTTGCCTGGTTCATTTATCTTGTCTGGTCTAGCCGTAAGGGGCGTTTCTGGGGGCCCTGCTGCCCTGACACACACACACACACACACACCTGGTATTTACCTTTATGAATGCCGAGCTGGTCGAGGGAGGCTGTATTGCTAATCGGAAACTGAATTATATCTCTCAAAGTTACCAGGAGGGCCATTTTGCTGATCCCTGATAAATACTGGCTGCTGTCGCCTGTGGCAAGTTTCTCAACTGGCCTCATGGCAGCACACCCCTGCAAGCTGTACCTTTAATAAACAAAGTCTAATTTTCCTGTACCAGTCTTTTCAGTTTTGTCTGTTCCCCAGTACCAGCTCTCTCCTTCTCTAACCTCTCTTTGTGACCATTGGTCCTTACATTAATATAAAGAAGACTTCATGCAAAAGAACAATGTAAAAATGTACTACTGCATGTTTTTCAACCGTGTCATTACTGAACCAGGCAGTCAGTGAAATGTCAGAAGGTATTTTCTTTAAAATAACTTTCTAAAGTTAACTGGGAAACTGCAGAGATTTTAGGCAAAATTCCAAATTTGATATTTTACAGTAAGATTGTCTTCAGGATATGTTAAAGGTAATAAACTCCATGCATTTATATAAATTTTAAGACTCTGTTTTATGAAAGCACATTCATTTCAAAGTTATATCCATCATTAATCAAATATACAGTTATTGTGCTGCTCTGGGAGAATGAATCATTGTGAGCTGTTCTGTGCCTCACAGGATTAAAAAAGTGATGATCTTCTATATGACTAAACACAGTCAGTGTTCACAACAAGAAGAAGACTGTTTGGGTCATCTCAATGAGTAATGAACAAGGGTGGCAATGTAACGTGAAACAAAAATGGCTGCAGGGGTCAATATACAAAAAGTGTTGTAGAATAAAGAAAGAAGACTGTATGACAACAGGAATACCATACCATAAAGGTAGTGATTGCCAAACGCTGGCTCACAATTTAGTTCATTTATTAATTCATTCATTCATTAAGTTAATAAATTAATTAAGTTCATTAATTTATCAAATAATTGATAAATTAATTAATTTATCAATTAAATCTGATACTGTCTTTATTACCCTAGCCAAAAAGCACAATCAGATGTCTATGGCTATGGTAGAATGGAGTTTTCATTACAGTAATTTATGCTGGCAAAAGTGACAACATTGAAATGTCAGGAATTTCATTTGGCCGACTACAATATGAACTGCTGTGATCAGTTCATGGCCTGCGATAATTGCCCTAAATGTGTACAAACAAAATCAAACACCGGTGTCACCCATATGTCATAGCTCTTAAATGTTTTTATTGAGTTTTTCCTATAAAACATATAGGACATTTTAACATATTCATTTCAGATGAATGCTGTACATAAAATTGTGGGGATTATTTACTAAATTCCAGTCAGGCTTTTTGGGGAAAAACTAAAAAAATTTTTTCTTTTAAACTGGAATTTTTCAAGATTTATTAAAGCCCGATGCGGCAAAATCTGAAAATCAGCCATCTCAGACCTGCTGAGGTTGTGTCAAATCAATGGCAGATTATTCTATCCTGTTTTGAAGTTACTGTGGTCTGCGCTGGAATTAACCCAATTAACCTTTTCGGGCACAAGTCTGAAAAATGTATGCTTTTTGGGAAAAAGCCCAAAATAATCAAGCAATTTGGGATTTTATCGAGTTTTCATCCAAACCGATTAAATCAAGCTTTTTAAATAATAAAAATGGTCAAATCGGAATTGATGACAAATAAAGAACAACACACAGAAAAATTCTTCTCAATCTGGGTGACATTGCCTCACTCCCTATGCATATTAGACATCTTACTATCTACACATTTAGACATACAGTATGGCCTGGTTTGACACGGAATTACTATCTAACACTACCATAGTACAAGAAACGGAACCTTCGCTGTTCAAGGGAGCAGAGTCTGCGATCACACCCCAGGAGTCATCACATAAACCGGATGCTACATACAGCTAGTAGTATCCTTCAGATATGATGAAGGAAGTATTGATGTAATGTTTCTCACTTTACCGATGTTGATTATACTAACCTGTAAATTTGGATCGGATTAGACATTTGCAAAGAATGTGTTAACTATGGAAATTTCTTTTGTGTACCTCCAATTTCCTTTAAGTTGTTTACTTTATGTTAATTTGAAAACTAAATAAAAACATATGTTAAAAAAAATCAAGTTTGGTCATGGTTTTTTATTTGAACTGAATACAGCTATGTTATCGTTGTCAGAACATTAGGGAAACATCGTAAAAAAATGGACATATCTAAAGTCCTGTATAAGTCAATGGGAGAGGCACGAATCTCAATTTGAAGTTATTATGGTCTGCTCTGGGATTAGCCCAAAAATCCAACTTCTCAGTGTTTTCATGCAAAAATTTGAAAAAAAATTGAGCAATTTAGGAAAAAATCACAAAAAATTCTAGCAATTCAGGTTTTCGCTAGATTTTATAGAGTTTTTAAATTAATAAATAAGCAAATATTGGGCATGGGAGTTTGGTTGTGGTTTTTTTTAATTCAGATTTTAGTAAATAACCCCTCAAGTGTCTAAAAAAATATATTTTAAGTGGAGTTCTGCAGTTTTAACCCTAATTCCTTCTTGCCAACAAAGAAGATTTAACTAGGATAGGATGTCTATTAATGAAGGCGTGACTTCTGTCAACCAAAATAGGAACAAAGAATTTTTGGTGGCAGCAGTGAATAGAGAAATTAAGTTACAGAATATGTTTAATCAAAATTTAGGTTACCTCTTTAATTCCCCCTCTGGAGAACCACGATTGAATAAAGCAAAGACTGTGGATAATTTGGTATAAAAATTAATCTGAAAAAGATCTAAATCTAACCAGAGCTTGTGGATTCAAGGGCAACTCCATAAATAATGGAACATGTTTTCTGATATATTCCTTACATTTTGGGCAGTAAAGTAATTGACCGGAGCCATTGCTATTGCAATACAATTTCCTATAACCCTGATGAACCACTTTAAAGTGCAGGACTCTCCAGTCTTCAGAAAGAAAGTGTTTGTTAAAATGATACATTTGTTAATTTATGAATTTATTAGCTCTGTAGGGGTTATTTTAATTTGAAGGGCAAAGACATTTTTATTTGAGACCCCCAATGAAGTCACTATTGATAAAAATGAGATAATACTTTGTCTTTTAACCAAGCCAATATGTTCCCACAAGCAGGGTCAACAAAACCCTTAAAAGCAAAGGCTGAAGAAAAACCAGGTCTCAATTTTTCCAAAGAAGTTGTATCAGCATAAGGGGTCACCATATGATTAAAACTATAACTAGCAAATAATTATTTCCAAGTGAATATTGAGTCCCTGAATAAGGGGTTGGTCTTGTATTCAATAGACACATATTTCCATTTTCATCTTTTACATGTTTCCATAAACCATTGTCAAATGCCTTTGCCGCATCCAAACTGGCAAAGGTGAATGGGATCTTATCTTATTTAAACCTTAAATAAACCCAATAGGCTGTCTTTTGTTAAACTACAAATCCCAGAACTTATTTGTTTGGTCCGTGCCACTGTTTTTAGTAAAACAAGTCATGTTTATGTAGATAACTAGAAGGCTACATTAGAAATAAGAGGAAAGATGTGGTAATGGAGGAGATGAAGGCGGTTTTCTCCTTAAGATTTAAAACTCAGAGAGAGAGAGAGATTTATTTAGCTAGATAGATAGATAGATGATAGATACATAGATAGATAGATAGATAGATAGATAGATAGATAGATAGATAGATGATAAATAGATAGATAGATAGACTATCTATCTATGTAGACATAATAAATATACAATATATTTGTAGTTAGAACCATTTGCATTTAATACCTAATTTCTTCACAGAGATTCTGCAATCAAAACATTCCATAACCACTGAAAATGAATTAACTATTGCAGAGGAATGTTGTTCTCCAGCAAATAATCTCAGGAAGGCATTTAATCAATAACGTAGAATGAAACAGAGCACTCATATAGAAAACTAGATGTGTAACCTTTCAACCATTCTCTGGTTTATATGAAGAGTTCAGTATGCAAATCTTCAGGCATTTTTTTTTTTCCTTTCAACGAGTTCCAATAATTTCTGATCTGCAAAATTATGTGCGTCTGAGGTAAGGTCACATTTTTATACCTGTCTACAAATCAGCACACTCAATCTGAAAGCAAAGAAGAGCTTATTAGCATTCAAATGAATTACCCTTTTCCATGTGAAATACCAAAGACTTCAGTGCAGATTGCAGGAAGCAGTTTCAGTGCTGCTAGAAGCAGCTGTTAACTATTTCATGACCATCCTTTCTACAGCTGATTTCTATACTCTTAATGCAGGAGAACCATCGGAAATCTTGATAGCCTATGGAAATTAATGGCTCTATAGGGAGGTGTGTATGAAACACAGTGGTGAAATTGAGTCACGCTACAACTAATATACTGTATGGCGCTCACTTTTTATACAATTCCCTCTGTATGCATCACATTCATGCTATTAATTGTGCTCTACTCATGTTGTACATGTGGCGGTGTTGATGCTTTATATAGGGTATAGTTTGGTCTGTGTAGATATGAAATAGCAATAATTGTGAGGTCTGCTTGCAGGTGTATGCTCCATAGTGTATCATGATCATGGAATAACCAATACTTTAGACACTGTTATATCACAAAATATCAAAAAAAACTAAACCTAGAGAGTATCTTGGCATTATAAAGAGATATTAACCATTTTTGTTAGAAATATTAAGCAAAATGTTTTATTTATATATTACAGGTATGGGATCTGTTATGTGGAAACCTATTATCCAGAAAGCTATGGATTACAGGAAGCCCGTCTCATTATTCATTTATTTGTATATGTATTTTTCCCCTTACTCTGTAATAATAAAAAGTACTGTGTACTTGATCCAAACAAAAAAAAACCCCAAAAACATAACATATCAATAATACATAAAGTTAAATCACCATTCAAATCACTGCTACTCAGTAGGATGCTCTATCATACCTCCCAACATTTTGGAGATGTTCATTTTACAAAATGGGCAGGTTATGAAAGTTTGAACACATTTGAACACATTTCTGTGTTTTTTATGTTTTATTACAGTTTTGCTAAGTGATAGTGAATTGCCTTTTAAAAGAATGGTTCACCTTTCAGATAACTTTTAGTGCGATGTAGAGAGTGATATTCTGAGAAAATTTGCAATTGGTTTTCATTTTTTATTATTTAAGGATTTTGAGTTATTTGGATTTTTATTCAGCAGCTCTTCAATTTGTATTTTAAGCAATCTGGTAGCTAGGGTCAAAACTACCTTAGCAACTATGCATTGATAGGAGAGGCCTGAATAGAAAGATGGGTAATAAAAAAAAGCAACAATTAAAGTGTATCCTTTCAGAGCATTTGATTTTTAGAATGGGTCAGCGATGCCCATTTGAATAGCTGCAAAGAGACAAAAGAAAAAGGCAAATAACTATGAAACTATAAAAAATAAATAATGAAAACCAAAGGAAAAGTTGCTAAGAATTGGCCACTAAAATTTACCTTAAAGGTGAACTACCCTTTTAAGCTGCAAGTCACAGTTTCCCCAAAAATACCTGCTTATCTTAAATTGTTACAACTGTTTTTTGCTTATCTTAAATTGTTACAAACATATCTAAGTGCACCTGCCACATATTCTGTGCCTGCCAAAAACCAATTAAGTTAGAAACATTGTATCTTTTTTCTGGCTATTCAGTGCTGGAAATCAAAAAGAAAGTAGAGACAATCCAAGACTACAGGTCGCGCTGTCAAAAACGGGACTGTCCCGCTAAAAATGAGACAGTTGGGAGGTATGTCCTATACTAGTTTATAGAATTACAGTATGTGATGCATTTCACAGCCAAGGCATTGTTCCATTGAGCAATTCAAAAACAATTCAAAATATGTCTCTCCTTTTTTAAATCATAACAAGATTGTAGTGGCTCTCTTGCCCATTTGTCAATCCACACTCCTCTTTACTTGTATCAAAATGTTGGTTGCATCACTTTATAAAACATTGCAAAGTACAGGATTCAAGGAAAACCTAAACACTACTTGCATGCAACTTGTCAATGCTGAGTCCACATTGGTAAGCTGCACACAAGGTGTGGTACATTTGGCACACTCCAGAAATAAGCTCTAGATATACAAAAACATGTTGCATGGATCATATCTCTACCCTCTACTACGTTCATCTAGAATCTGTTCCCTAGGCATATATTGTATGTATTTTATTTCTCCCCAAAAATGCAGTTGTGCTAAATAACACAACGTTATTTTTTCACTTAAAGGAGAAGGTACCAAGGCAGTTTATTGCCAATAGATTAGCCACACCAGTGCAAGATAGAACCCAATTTTTATTCTTTAGAATGCTTTTCCATGCTTGAGTAATCAGCTCTAGACTCTCTGTTTATTTAGGGTAGCAGCTGTCATATTAGCTTGCTATGACATCACTTTGTGCCTGAGCCTCTGCCTGCTCGCTCATAGCTCTGAGCTCAGATTACAGTATGGAGGGGAGACGGGAGGGGGAGAGGAGCAAATTGAGCATGCTCAAGCCCAAGCCCTGGAGGTTTAAGCTGAAAACAGGAAGTCGGATACAGAAGTCCATGTGTACACAACAGAAGGAAAGAAATATGGCGTTTATTTTGACAAAGGACTCTACGCAGCATTACTTTGAGGGTTTACCAGTGTATTCATATAGACCTTTCTGATAAAGCTTACTAAGTTTTAACCTTTCCTTCTCCTTTAATTATATGTGGTTTGATTTATGCAAAAACTTAAAAAAAAATAGCTCAAATTGCTCTGCTTTGGACTCCAGCCCACCTGACTACAACCTGAACTTCCCCCTCTCTGCCCTCTCACTCCACCTACAAACTGCCCATACTGTACCACTAAGCCTTTTCACCTGATGGGTGCAGCATCGATTCCTCCACCTCCCCCTCACACCACAAACCTCCTACCCCAAATAATACATACACACCACTGGTTTGGAAAGAGATGGCCGCAGTTACAACCATTTGTATAACAAACTTTTTAACCTTTAACATATTATTCCCCCACCCGGGGGAAAGGGGAATGTTTCATTCTCCTAACCCTAAACTGGGCTGCCTACCATACCATGAGGACCCAGGCCTACCAGGCTACTTCCACTCACTATGAAATACCCCCTTTTAACTTCCCCTGGGGGTCCTTACAGGGAGGGAGGGTGGGATGCTGCGTCCTTCTTCCTCCACGTCCCGGCGGCGAATGGTAAGTATAACCGATGTTCCTTCCTTTGTTCCTTTCCCCGGGACCCGCCAGCCAATCAGCGCACCTGCAATAGAAAAAGGGGGAGGGACGGGAATAGCTGCACTCCTAAGGCCCCGTCAAGACCCTTTTGCCCCTATTCAGGCCCTGGGGTCTCCATAGAAAGGTTAGGAAGGCTTGAGGGCAGAACAACAAAAGGTTTGGGTTGCAGTAGAGAGGTTTACATTTTTTCTTTGTGAAATAGCTTATTATTATTATTATTATTATTATTATTATTAAACCAACTAAAAACAAGTATATTCAAATTCAAATTCCTGTTTATTATGAATTGTGCAAAGATTATTTAAACTCTGGCAGCATTACCAAATTATCTTGTTAAAATTTTCATTTCTGTCTTGGGCACTGTAGCATTTCTGTTCCCATAAATTAGATGCAACCCTGTGAAATCATTAAGGGAGTGGGTGTAATGCATCAATTAACTAGCATACACATCAAGAAAAAATATCAGCCTCTGTCTCTATGTGCATGCATCACAAAGAACCTTTTATAATGATTTATAGATACACATTCAGATCAGAGTAAAACTTCACCTGACCCTGAAGGAAATCCATTAATTCTATAACTACGAACATCACTAAACTGTATTAGGCAGAACTAATTAGCAATTAAAGAGAAAAAGTGCTAATGGAATGGAAAGGGAAATTGGGAGTTTTCTAGGTAACAGGATAACAAACATAGCATACCGTATGCCTTTCAAGATCAATGTAGCATTTATTACAGACACATTCCTTTGATGAAGAAAAACATTTGTTGTTCAAACCTAATTTAATAATGGATGGAAATCTATTTCATATGACTTTATTTGGAATCAACCAGTATTATGTTTATTAATATTCATAGTGACTTGAATGCATAATAACATTTTTATACTGTATATTAGATTAAAACTACTTTGCAGCATCTAGGACATGGGATCTGTTCACCCACCAAACCCTAGTTCACGCATCCCTAATTATTATATATATTTTCTCTCTTGACTCATGACAGGCGATCAAGTTTTTTAAACCATATTGGGTGCTTAGTCCTAAACTGTAGGTGCAACCATAAGTTCTAGATTTGTGTTGTTCTTCCGACTGTCCTGCTGTTGTTCATGCCCAGACCAGACTGAAAAATTATGGATAGAAGGCCTAACACATACCCACTAGAAGAATTTCTTCCTATCATACATTTTTCTTCGTTCCTGCAAACATGCATGCTGACAATATGTGGGAAGAAAAATGGTCTGTTGTTTTGTTATTTACCCTAAAATGTATATCAAACTTAAAACTTTTATTTTCAACATCATTATTTCAAGATACATTGCAAACCAGAGGTAAGCTTTAATTTGCAAGGAAAAACATGCAATACAAGCAAAAGAATCTGATTCTGGGTTTGATGGCTGTTTAGGAGGGGAGATTGTGATCCTTCAGAAATATTTGCAGGATATTCCTACAAAGACTTTAGGTTTGACAACCAAAACATAAGCAGATCCATTTGCACCCAAGGCTTCTGCTGCTGACTTTATATTCTACTACTGCTACTGTCTATATCTTTATACACAGTGTTGAACATATTACATTACAGTAAAAGTATAAATCAGTAATAGTATAAATAGGAAGAAAAATATTACAATAAATAACACTTGATATAAAAACTAACAAAAATAAATATAAAGGCTTATCTACAAATGTAGAGCAATGTGCCAGATTTAGATACAAGCGACCAGGTGTTTTTACAATTCAGTCCCCCCTTAAAGTCCTGCATACTTGTGTTTACAGCAATTTATATGTGATGCACTAATATGGATGGAAATCAGAGTTTATTTTGGTAAATCACATGGACGTTTTTTTCCCTGCATTTTATTTTAAATAGCATCACTTCTGGTGCACAGCATTAATAACAGCATTAGCACCCAAGTGTAAGGACCATCTAGCACTGGGGTTGCTGGACTTTCAGTGCACAGTTGGTGCACTTACCAAGTGAGCCACTGGAGGCTTTTGGGGCTGATCCTAATCTTGTTATTGTGATCCTGTATTTTGTCTGTTCCCAGTATGTTTCCCACCCACCTCGTTTACCCTCATGTGTCTCCTATTCCCTAATCAATTGCCCTTTATAAACCACGCCCTGAGCCTTGCATGAGTCATTGAATGTTTTTGGTTTTGTATCTGAATGTAATTTGTTTGTTCCTGGATATTCCTTGTTCCAAGTTCCTGAATCTTGTTCCTGTGTTTTTGTTCCAGCTTTTCATTGCCTGCCTGGTAAAGACTTTATTTTTGACCTGTTCCTGTTTTGCTTCAGTTCCATTTAATTTTGATATTTCACCATGCCTGCTTCCAGTATTCGTGGCTTTTTCCCTGGGCTTCCAACACACACACTACCAAGTGAATTTAACTCCCGTTGCAGCGGTTTCCCACTGTGAACGTTACAACAAGTCCCTTAGTATAAGTCAGTTGTGACTACTGATGCTGCCAGGAATTACCATAAGGTTGAGGCTGATGGTGGTTGCCCTCTGTTAGTTCATGCACTAGCATGTAATTTATCAGAGTAGGCTAAAGGGATGCATTAAAGCCCATCACATGTTACAAAGGATCATGTATGAACACTATATCTCACTAAATAATAATAATATCAATGCACACTCAATTTGCATGCATTAGTAAAATATTCTTTGGCAGGGTAAAGTGTCATGGCATGTATATTTCATGTTGAACTGGCTTTTAATGGTGAGAAAAGTTTTCAGTAGGCATGGATTTGCAATGAAATTCTGTGTTTCGCCAAGTTTTTAGCAAAATTTCAGGGTGATAATTTTCCCTGGGAAAAAACATGCAAGATAAACAGCCTTTGACTTCAATGTATTTTGATAAAAAAGAAACACAGTGAAAAAAACACCCACTGAGCAAATTTTTGCTGTTTTGCAAATTTTTCAACGCTTCTGTAAATATTTAGGTGAAGCAAAATGGGGCAGTGATTCTCATCACTGATTCTCATCACTACTGACTTTGTCTACTTTGCTTCTTACTCAACAAATAACTTTTGCTAGAGCTCGGATAACTCATTAATATTTCAACATACTGAATAAGATCATTTTGGTGATGATATTTGTCTGCTTATGATAAATTCATTCTTCTAGGTTATAGTTTCTAAAAGGATTTATGTTTATTGGACTGTTTTGGAATGACTTGTAGAAGTTGTATTTATCAAAAGGAGAAAGAATTGACTTTGAATGGACAGAATATGATGAGACACGTGATGATTTAATGTATAAAAAATAATATGTGCTAAAACTGACATTTTGATGGAATATCTTCAACATTTATTAATTACTGAAATTAAGATATTATAGACAAGAAATGCTTTAAATAGCCTGTGCAGGTTCCAACTGCTCTATCTTTTAAAATGAATGACCATGGCTTCTTGAACAAAACCATTTACAACCATAAAATAGTTTACTTTCGATTATAAGTGTACAAGCAATGAAACACACTTTGAAAGGAATCTAGTCACTAACAAAAATATGAAAAATAGGACAATATCGAGACTGAAATAGGCTCTATGGGAAAACAGTAAATAAGAGGGAAAAGCCTATTTGGTATATTGAAGAATTTAAGTTATAATAGAATTTTAAAAAGTATAAAGTTTTCATGCTATTCTGAGCAAAATCATTTGGGAAGGTTATTTAGCTCTAGACAAAATTAACCAATATTTTACTACCAGAAACAAAAATGTGTGGGTAAACATTATGAATGATATCTAAACAGCAATGTAGTGTTGTATAAGAAACATACAAGAATAACAGTACATTCACTTGTACAGCTGAAGTTGTAGTAAACCTCGGCAAGCTGGACCTTATGAAGTATGTGAATAGGATATAAATTATGCATACATTAATTGATTTTAATTACTTGTACAGATGCTCAGCGTGACATTTAACAGGTAATAATGAGAATTTTATTGAATAATGAGAATTTTATTGAGCCGAGGAATGTATTCAGTGAGGATACTAAAAACGTTGTACTTCAGAAACTATGTAAAAGATTGTTTGTAAGAAAAGTAGATTGGAGAACTAAAGATGTATATAAACGGATGTCGGTGTCCAATTTTTTTGACGCTGTTGAGTTTTCGCTGGCTAGTTTTCTCTGAGGTTTTGCGAATTTATCCGTGGGTGGCGAATAGCGGGAATTCACCGCGAATTTGCGCCTAGCAAATAAATTCGGCCATCACTATGGTTGAGCGATTTGGAAATGTTAATAGCCTTCCTGACATTCACGGTTTTTTTTATAGGAGAAAAACTTGATTCGTACAAATCAAATGTGATTACAATTTTCGGGTCAGAACCATTTGATCACATTTTTTCTAAAATAACCTCCCAGTATATTCGAATTAAAAAAAATTCACATGAATTCGAAATTCGACCTTTGATAAATGGGCTCACTAACCAATAAGTGACTTTAAGGGGGCCATATGTGTCATAACTGTTTGCTTTTGAATCTGAGCTGCATGCTGAGGATCAAAAGCAAACTCACTGAACATTTATGTCCCATGTGACCCCCCCTTCAAGCCGCTGACTAACTAAGAGGTTAGTTAGTGAGAGCTGAAAAGCAAGATGTTGGGTTCTGGTCAGACATCCAGTTACACAAGTACTTATAGATTACATTTTTGGCTAACTATATTAGAAAGATTTTTTTTGTTTTGCATTTACCCAGTTTTTATTTTTGCACTGAAAAATCCCTTTAAAGGAGAAGGAAAGCTAGCAAAGCAGTTTATTGCCAATTGATTAGCCACAATAGTGCAAGCTATAACATTATTTATTCTGCAGAATGCTTTACCATACCTGAGTAAACAGCTTTAGAAGCTCTCTGTTTGTTTAGGATAGCAGCTGCCATATTTTCTTGGTGTGACATGACTTCCTGTCTGAGTCTCTCCCTGCTCACTCATAGCTCTGGGCTCAGATTACAGCAGGGAGGGGAGGAGGGAGGGGGAGAGTAGCAAACTGAGCATGCTCAAGCCCTGTCCTGGAGGGTTAAGCTGAAAACAGGAAGTCTGATACAGAAGCCCATGTGTACACAATAGAAGGAAAGAAATGCTGTGTTTCTTTTGACAGAGGACTCAGAGCAGCATTAGTTTGAGGGTTTACTGGTGTATTTATATAGACCTTTCTGATAAAACTTACTTCATTTTAGCCTTTCCTTTTCCTTTAAAGGTTTATATTAGCCAGGTTGTATGCCCATATGACCATATTTTCCAGTTTTTTTTTTTTTTCATTGAACTGTTCCTTTAAGGTTTAATATTTCATATCAAAAGATTTCTATGTATGCATATTACTTAACATGTTATTGATAATGGCACTGGGAAAAAAAAACCTTTGTACTTCATAACAAATAAAGATTTACCTCCTGTGCAGCTATATAAATAAGATCACATGTGACCTTTTTGAATGAGGTAATAAATGGCTCTCTATTTTCGCATACAGGTTTTTGCATTATATAAACTTGGACTTTTTCAGTTAATGACATTATTAGTTCTCTTGGAACAAATCTCCTGTGGTTTATTCATAATCATGCCTTTTCTTTGGTTATTTTTTACTCTCTTTCCTGTTTACTAAAGAAACGAGATGTGTTGCTGGGGACAAGTTTTATACATTTTTATATAATAGTCAAAAGGCTTTATTTGTGATCCCTCATGCAGTGTGGTAAGTTCAGAAACAGGCCACAATTGCCCAATATTTTGCAGTTTGCCCATTGCATGTACAACTCTGTTTTGGAGTGCAGGGACCTGCCGGCTGTGGCATTAATCGGACACTGCTTACATTAGAGCAGGCAGCCCAGAAGCAAAAGTGCTTAGGACATTAGCATGAAGGGGCGCACTCTTGTTCCCCTTAGTGCTCTTGGCCCTCCCAGGGGTCATGATTTATTGTAGAAATGTGCGATGAATGTACAATTCAACATTTGTTTTAGCCATGAAGCTTAACTTCAACAAACAGGTTCTATTGACATAAAGCTGCCATGCAGATACTTATAGGCAACCCAAGTGATAATCAGTATTCTTTTAAAATGCTTAAACACAGACTTTCCCTGTGTGGGAGCCAATAGTGGTGACAAGTTAAAGAAAAGAGGGAGGCCCATTTATCAATATTCCATTGTAGTGGTTTTTGAGGTTTTTTAAACCGCAAATAAATTAATTTTCTCTAAAACCATGAAAGCCATGTCATTTTTTAAAAGATCTGAATGTAAAAAGTACTAATGATAAAAACACGCTGAATGATCCGAATAATATTATGAAACCTCTTAAGACTGTAACAATAGGATTTTACTAGCATTACTAGCAAAGAAAAATCTAAAAACCTCAAAAAAATTGAATGGTTAAAGAACAGTCCAACAGGATCAGTGCAGCTCCCATGGACTTCAATGGGACATACACTGATTTTACTTGCTGAAGTTGTTCATGGTTTATACACTTTGTTTTTTGTTTTATTTTTTGAATTTACAGAGTTTTAGAGAAATTTAAAAAAACAACACATTTTTAGAGAACAAATTCAATGTGTGCAAAATAATATAAGTAGGCCCTTAAGACTTTTTCTCCTAAAATATGTGAAATACAGATGAAGCCACTTGGATTTGTGAGTTAAATGCGTCATGACTCAGGGTTAATTGAAGAAACTGTGTTATCTTAAGTTATCTTAACTCATTTAATGCATTTAACCTTTTCATTAGCATACCAAAGCTCCATTGTTCACAATGGCGAATGCTTTAATTAGATGGGATGTTGTGACACAGTTTTCTGTGTTAAATGAGATAAATGGGATATCTGTGTTTAGTTATTCTGTGTCAAACAGACAAACCAAAGTGGCTGCATCTGTATGTTTCAATCCAAGTCTCTCCAAGTATATAATAAGTCTTTAATTAATTTGTAATTAAAACATAAATCATGACCTTGATATCATCTTGTGGTTTTTTTTAACAACTCATCTATTATGGTTAAAGGGGTTGTTCACCTTCCAAACACTTTTTTTAATTCGGTTGTTTTTAGATTGTTCCCCAGAAATAAAGACTTTTTTCAATTACTTTTCATCTTTTATTTTTTACTGTTTTTCCAAAATCTAAGTTTAAAGTTGAATGTTCGTGTCTCAGGTGTTTGAGTCTGGCAGCTCAGTAATTCAGGCGCAGACTCTAAACTGTTAAAATTTTGCAATGGTTGATCCATTTCTGAGCACCATCACTGGAGTATTAGCAACTATTGTATCAATTCTAACAGCTGCCTGTAATAAAATCCAGAGATTCTGCTCAGCAGGGACAAAGATAAGAAATGTATCAACTAAATGTATCAATTTAGAACAGTTTACAGGATCGGCAACCCCCTTCCCAGGGCTGCTTCAGAAGGTGAAAAAAGACACTTTACACTTCAATATTAGAAAAATGGTCACACATAGAAAATAGAAAGTCACTGGAAAAAGTAATTATTTCTGGTGATCTGTCTGAAAACAACTAGTTGTTTGAAGATGAACCCCTCATTTAAGGATAACTAATATTGTGATAGCAATTTAACACCAAATGAGAATATTTTTTTTTTTACCAGTTTACTTAACTGTGACTATTAATTGCTTGTAGCTGTGCAATTGTATTAAAAGCAATCCCCAAATTATTGCTAGTATTAATACGTTCTACAGTTGTTGGTTTTATTTTAAAATGTCCTATATAGCAAAAGGACTAAAAACAAAGTTGTGACACTCTTAATATAAATGTTAAGGTATAAATATAACATCTGTTTACAAAATATATTTTTATATACACAGTTGTAAACAATTTCATGTAGTATATTCCCAAAAGTAATCTTAATCAGCGACAAAGCCATCCTCCCATTTAGTGATTTCCTTCTTTAAACACAGAAACTATGGACAACATGAGTTCGATGAATATGGCTTGTGCCAAACATACCTTTTGCCTATTGTTTAATCACAAAAAAAAGTATGGTTTTGTCATATCTTGAGTTAAACAGGGCAAACAGGGAAACTGAAGCTACTCCATGTTTGGTCCTTAAATAACCTCCCGTAATTCTCCATGATTGTTGTGATTGTTGTGATTGTTGTGATTGCTTGATTACGATAAATCCATTATGCAGAGGGATTATCTCGTAATCTAATTAACTTCAGTTTATATTTACCTTTCTTCTAAATTTTGTTCCCCCCTTGTTTGACACTTACCTACACACATATGTTCAGAAGGGTGGGAAGTGGGCAGAGTGGGAAGTTGCAACACATGCCCTTAATTAAAATCTTGCACAATGCAATTTTCAAATGAAATTACATTTGAATCAAATTTGTTAAACAATTTTCATGTGCTATGGCACTTTGCATTTACTGCAACTGTATCGTATGTCTTTATTTAAACCAATTTATTGCAATTAAAGGGAATCTGTCATCATTTTAAACTTTTTTTTTTTTTTGCCTTTTTCTAAAAAGTACACTGCAATAAACACTGTCTGGCAAATAAAATGTTAATTCACATTTCCATACATAAGTTATTAAAGTTTTTATTTTGTCATGGGGGCTTCCATATTTGCTCATTATACATGCATCAAGAGCTACACTAACAGCATGCACGGCATTACCTGTGTGCTTGGAGGCAGCCAGCCTCTGGTAGAAAGCCAAGTCGTGCTGCGACATGAGGATCCATCTGTTCACTCCCCCTCCCCTTCTGTTCACTCCCCCTCCCCTTCTGTGTCCTCCCCCTCCCCTCTCTGCTCATGCGTGTGATGTCACCAGGAGAGCGGTCACATGGTACTACTGCTTTCACTTCCCACTTCCTGTTTGCTCTCCAGCGTCCACAAGCAGCTCTTCGTGTACAGAAAACTAAAACAGCTCCTGCCCTTCGGTAAGTTTACTCTCTGCATTCCTTTGATAGCGTTTGTAGAGTTGGGAGGGGGGAGATTTTACTCCTTGCTGCCTTCATTTGTTTGTTTGAGGCTGGTTACAAGATAAGGTGATAGAGCTGTGACCCTGTTCCCTCTGCTATCCCACCCCCACCCAGACTCACTCCGTGCCTGCAGTGTTTATATATAACTATCTACTCCCTTCTCTCTTCATTGATAAACTATAGAATGCAACCCTGAACTATTTAACCCTTCCTACACTTCATCCCTCTTAGTTTTTCCTGCTTCTCGAGTGTCCTTTTTTTTCCCTTTTCTGTTCCCTATCATCAGTCTTGGCATTGCGCTTTTGTTATAAGAGGTATAAATAATTCACAATTGCACTTTTCACTACCATAGCTCTGTTAACATTTCCAAGCCCAACACTGCCTTTCTCCTCCCTGCCCATTATTGCCACTATTAAAAATGGACCCTAGTTTATCAAGTACAGATGCCTAAATATCCACCCATAAGTCCAATAAGAATTTTATACGGCTTCCAAATCCCCTCAGTGACTTCTAATATCCTTATCATTTACAGTAGGGGGTACATTATCCCTTATAATACATGAGTGATACTCAGAGTTCCCTGTATAACTCAGCCTGCAGCCTTGTGTCTTTATATGGTCACAGAACAACCCCTCAGTGACTTCTAATATCCTTATCATTTACAGTAGGGGGTACATTATCCCTTATAATACATGAGTGATACTCAGAGTTCCCTGTATAACTCAGCCTGCAGCCTTGTGTCTTTATATGGTCACAGAACAACCCCTCAGTGACTTCTAATATCCTTATTTACAGTAGGGGGTACATTATCCCTTATAATACATGAGTGATACCCAGAGTTCCCTGTATAACTCAGCCTGCAGCCTTGTGTCTTTATATGGTCACAGAACAACTCCTCAGTGACTTCTCATATCCTTATCATTTACAGTAGGGGGTACATTATCCCTTATAATACATGAGTGATACTCAGAGTTCCCTGTATAACTCAGCCTGCAGCCTTGCGACTTTATATGGTCACAGAACAACCCCTCAGTGACTTCTCATATCCTTATCATTTACAGTAGGGGGTACATTATCCCTTATAATACATGAGTGATACTCAGAGTTCCCTGTATAACTCAGCCTGCAGCCTTGTGCCTTTATATGGTCACATAACAACCCCTCAGTGACTTCTAATATCCTTATCATTTACAGTAGGGGGTACATTATCCCTTATAATACATGAGTGATACTCAGAGTTCCCTGTATAACTCAGCCTGCAGCCTTGTGCCTTTATATGGTCACAGAACAACCCCTCAGTGACTTTAGTCTGTAGCCTTGTGCTTTTACATGGTCATACAGCAATAGAATCATTTACAGTAGGAGATATTTTATCCATTTTAATATGAGTGATATTCAGAGCGCCATATAGAAATTGAAAATGTAGCAATAAAATACATTATTCATATACCAGGTGTGTCTTGTGGCATAACTGACAAAAATATATACATTCTTTCCAGAGAGCGCAGCTAGAGGAAGAAATGAAGATAATGTCATCTGGCAACCATGCTGACAATTGTCTTTTATATGAACCCGTGCTTCGAGAAAGAGCACAAAGACAATCATGTCAACCGCCTGCTACAGTAAGAGTTGGAAACACAAACTGGTGTGTATGTGGCCACTGTTGCCCAATGCCCACAGAAGAGGAATCCATTTGCTGCATGGAGATAGAAAACCTACAGGGCATTGTTACAGAAGACATTACGTGTATAACGGAACATCCCCAATTTGATGAATACTGTCAAAATAAAAGTAATTTGAAAATGTGCCTTTTGTTTTCTGGCAAATGGCGTACTCAAAGAACACCTGAACATAATAGGTAAATTTCTATTCTGGTTTATATCCATCTATGTCCATCTGTCTTTCATTGTATTACTATCTGCCTGATATAATAATAAATCAACTTTTTTCACACAGGGAGTTTAGAAAAGCTGCCTATCGCCTGTTTACTAGGTGGATCCATGGATTTCTAGGACCGAAGCACCGCCGGCCCATACCATCCTGTGCTGTCTGTAAAGTCCGTAATATGTTTCTTGAACATAATAATCGCTATACAGGATTTTATGTTTCCTCTGACTACTGTGCTGCTGATATGGCAGATGAGTGACCCAGCTTTGCCTTTTCTGTTGATCTACTTATTTGCACTGCATTTTGGGTGTAATTTATTGTTCAAAAAATGGTTATATTTTTATGTTTTTATATTTATGGCACTTCTCACATTATTTTTTGTAACATGTAAAAAAAAATTATATTCTTATTTGCTATATTGATAACAGGTGTTTTCTGTTGAATGTTTAGGTAGCTACCGTAAAACTATTTTCCATTATTAACAGAAAAAAAGTTCAAAAGACTGTTTTATTATAATAAACATTTATTTAAAAAGATTATATAGTCTGTTTTTTACAGTTCACACATATGTTTATATTTCACATAACGCATATACATTAGACATGAGCAAAAAAATATTTTTGTAGTTTGCTTTTTGTATGTAGTTCACAGAGCTTATATATAAGAGCTTTTATATTCCAGCACAGGTTTTGGGAAGCTGTTTTACAAACGCAGTATTGTTTACTTTATAAAGAAATGTTTTATTCTGAATGGCTGTATCTTGACATATGTTGAATAACGGTTGTATTTTTATCTGGCCTTTGTGCAGTTGCTGTATTTTTGGGGAGCTGACTTATGCGTGATTGCCAGTTATGATGAAGTTCATTGCTGCAAATTTTCAAAACATCCGCTAGAATTGGATAGACATGGTCATTTTTCATTAGCCCGTACATTTTTTTCACAATCCACATTTTTTTGTCCTTTGAAAATATCAGGTTGTGTCGTCTGTCACCGACTTCACCACAGTTTGGAAGATGCCGCTTTATCAGAGCTTGTTCCCTTTGAACATTGTTATTGTGAGCAAGAATCGCCATTTTTGTTCTTGCTTCCATTCCATCCATAAAAAAATGTATTCGTTTAGTACGATACTTCAGCATGAAGCTGTTGAAAACCTCAATTCTTCCAGTGTGACAGAATCGAGAAAGGTGCTGCAAGTCTCTCACAATGAGTTTGTTTGTGACAATTTTCTTTATTTGTTCATATGCTGCACTTCTAGCACTTAGCCATGGGCGATTTCTCTCCTCCTGTAGTGTCAATTCTCTATGAGCACAGCTTCTTATCAATTTTCCATCAAATGTATGTTCATTCCTAATGTGATTTAGGATTGAGAGCCATCTCTCCTGCTATAGTTCCAGGGGTACCCAGGGCACAAATAAGCACTCACCCCAAATCTCCCCCTAACTGGCCTTCAGGCTGGGCCCTCTTAGCTCATAACAAGGTTACAGATATATAGAAAAATTGGGGTGTCACCCTGCTATAGTTCCAGGGGTACCCAGGGCACAAATAAGCACTCACCCCAAATCTCCCCCTAACTGGCCTTCAGGCTGGGCCCTCTTAGCTCATAACAAGGTTACAGATATATAGAAACATTGGGGTGTCACCCTGCTATAGTTCCAGGGGTACCCAGGGCACAAATAAGCACTCAAGCACTCACCCCAAATCTCCCCCTAACTGGCCTTCAGTCTGGTCCCCCTTAGCTCATAACAAGGCTACAGATATATAGTAACATTGGGGGAAGTCACCCTGCTATAGTTCCAGGGGTACCCAGGGTACAAATAAGCCCTCACCCCAAATCTCCCCCTAACTGGCCTTCCGTCTGGTCCCCCTTAGCTCATAAGAAGGCTACAGATATATAGTAACACTGGGGGAAATCACCCTGCTATAGTTCCAGGGGTACCCAGGGTACAAATAAACACACCCCCTAACTGACCTTCAGACTGGGCCCCCTTGGCTCATAACAAGGTTACAGATATAAGAAACATTGGGGTAACAGTCACCCTGCTATAGTTCCAGGGGTACCCAGGACACAAATAAGCACTCAAATCTCTCCCTAACTGGCCTTCAGTCTGGGCCCCCTTAGCTCATAAGGTTACAGATATATATAGAAACATTGAGGTAACAGTCACCCTGCTAAAAGGGCATACCTAGGGCACAAATAATCACTCACCCCAAATCTCCTAATGGCCTTTAGGCTGGGCCCCCTTAGTGTTAGACAGAGAAAGTTACAATGACAGTGTGTGTGTGGAATATTGCATTAATACACACTGGAATTATAGAGTTTCAGTGTCCCATAGCAACTTAGCTTACTGCACAAGTCAATTCAGAAAGTCCAAGGCTGTGGAGCAAAGCACTGGTAACAGCAGGCAGCTACAGAGCTCCTCTCAGTCCATTCAGCAGAATCCTTCTGAAGTGGTGTCAGTGAGAGCTGTTATCTTGATACCTGCCTATTGTTCAATTGACAGGCTGACTAGAAAAGGCTCGGTTTACATTAGCTAGTAGGAGGGAGGGGTAATGACATCACTCCAACTTGCAGTGCAGCAGTAAAGTGTGCCTGAAGTTTATCAGAGCACAAGTCACATGACCTGAGGGCAGCTTGGAAATGTCAAAATGTCTAGCCCCACAGCAAATTTAAAAATTAAATATAAAAAAATCCGTTTGCTCTATTGAAAAACGGTTTTCAATGCCAGATTCTGCTGAAGTAGCACTATTAATTGATACATTTTGTAAAAAAAATTTTTTCCCGCGACAGTATCCCTTTAACAAGCCAAAATCTAAATTGGATAGATAGGTAGCTTGATCGATAGATAGATCTTTCTCTCTATGTAGACATGATAAATACACAGTATATTTGTATATTTGAAATGTGCACTTAATACCTCATTTCTTCATAGTGATTCTGCAAATCACGCAGGCTATGAAACAAAACATGTAAAGTCAATGTTTTGTAGTAAAACGAATGAATTTATCTGTAAATGGGTTATCAAAATGTAATGTTTTTTATAAAGCTTAGAAAATATTACCTTTAATTGTTACCCTTTAGTTTGTACATGAAAAGGAAGAGTATAAAAAATGTATTCGATTAACAATCCCTCTAGTTTAAGGATTTGAACATGCAAATAATAATAAAACCTACCAATAAACATAAGCCTCAAAAACGCTATTAACACAGTAATTAAGGCACAATCTGTTCAATTTCAACATCCCTCTAAGTAATAGGAACATGATCATTCTGCTTCAATATCCAATAATATTGACTCCTGAACTAATCTCAATAGTTTGTGGAATTGGGTGGAAAATCACAAAAGACTGTGATTTCTTACAAAAAAATAACATACTTATGTATAGATATAGAAATAACAGTAAACTGCATTTGTCAGTTATCAGAAATCCAGGTTGAAACACCTGCTATACCAAAGATGCCACAAAGATGCCACGTGCCACACATGGACTATATTTTTTTGGACCCATCTGCAACAAATTCTAAAGTGTTAAATTTTCATTTGTTTTAATTCATAAAACCAAACTGAAAAAAAAATCACAAAGTCACCTACCCACATTAAGGGCAAAGTTATCTTTGTGAACTGTTCCTGATCCTGGGGTTTTCCAGATAACAGATATTTCTGTAATTTAGATCTTCATGCCTTCAGTCTACTAGAAAACAATTTAAACATTTAGGGGGGCTATTTTTCAAAGATGGAAAGATTTTTATACCACGAAATGAACTTGAATGAACGCACAACTTGAATGATTCTGCAAGTTCGAGTTGCAAAACCCCAAAACCCTATTTTCCACAGGAAAAAACTTGAATCGCTCGAAATATTCGAGTTTTCGGGAAAACTCCTACGAAAAAACTTGAACATCATGAAGGCTAATAACATCTTCAAATGGTTCAAGAAACCTCTGCCATTTTTTATAAAAAAAAAAAGAAAAAATTGAGTTTTTTTAACCTGTAACTTTGAGTTTTGACCAAAAAATAAACCACTCGAATTTTTGTGGCAAACACAACTCGAACCTTAATAAATAACCCCTAAATAAACCCAGTAGGCTGGCTTTGTTTCCAATAAGGATAAATTATAACTTACGGTAGTTTGGATAAAAGGTACTATTTTATCATTTCAGGAAATAATTGTTATTGTTCACCGTTATTTTCCGTTTGTACTTTTTTAATTCAGATTTTGTAATAAATGTCATGACATTTGACCTTTGAGAAACAGGCCTTCACGGTAGATGGCCTTTCTGTAATTTTAATTTTCTGGATAATGGGTTTCTGGATAAATGACTACATATCTGCACATAGTTACATACTGTAGTTAAATCGGTTTGAAAAAAAGTCCATCAAGTTCAACCCCTCCAAATGAAACCCAGCATCCATACACACATGCTAAAGGCATATTGATGATATACTCATCATCGTTAGTCCTTAGCACCTTTTAATAAATTTTCCGTTCATACTTTTTTAATTCAGATCTTGTAATAAATGTCATGACATTTGTGGTTTTAGTGAGTTTAGTCGTGGTTTCAAAAACCTCTAAAACCCCTAACATTTGAACTTTAATAAACAGGCCTTCACGGTAGATGGCCTTTCTGTAATTTTGAGTTTCTGGATAATGGATTTCTTTATAAATGACTCCATATCTAAACATGGTTACATAGTTAAATCGGTTTGAAAAAAGACAGTCCATCAAGTACAACCCCTCCAAATAAAACCCAGCATCCATACACACATGCTGAGGGCATATTGATGATATACTCATCATTAGTCCTTAGCACCCTTTAATCAATGGTGGCCAACTTGGGTTATGGAAGGAAAGCTCTATGGCCATGTTTTAAATATATTGCTTTCATAACACATTCCATGTGTGTATTCCCTGTAAAAAAAATGACAGTTCAGGTTATTAAATGCAAATGTATGGCATTTAGAGTAAAATAAAGATTACCTTGTTATTGCTTGGCATATTTTTGATTTAAGACATTATTACTTGTTTACAATTCTGTCTGTGTCCCTTTATATTGGATCATTGATAACGTTTGTGACTACGAAATGAAGAAGCGTGCATATATTACTCCCTTCACTTGCTAATGGTCTGAATGTTTGTCAACTTGCGTTTTGTAAGTAATGATGCAAAATTACAAAGAAATACTATGGCAAGTTATGTAAATGAAGTCATTCCGAATGATGAAAAGGGGAAGAGTGTGACAATACAGCATGTCTGGCATTGCTTATTTGTGTTGAATTGCCTTTTTTGCATGTGAACTGGGCACTTAAAATGTTAATGGGTAGATGCTAAATCGTGCCCAGATACATTGTTGTCTGTGTCATTTTTCCCAGTCTTCAGCAAAATCTAAAATTAGTATACTAATTTTCTGTTTTCAGCCATTACAACGATGGGGTTATTTTATTGGCATGGTTAAAATTGTGCAAATTGTTTTGACATTTCGTATTCATCTAAGGGCAGTTTAGCGGAACATCTTAATAGCTTGCAGTCTTTAATTATTGAAAAGAAAAGTAGGTTGTTTGTTTTAATACATGTAAATACAACAGTATAGGGCAACGTGACCGTAAAAAACAACATCATTTATGATAGATGAGTCACTTTACTCAACAGTCCCTTTGCATTCGAAAATAGAGAATTCCAGCACATAACAATGCATTTGTTAAGAAAAGTTGTCTTGATCTTTGTTCTAACCCTCAAATCTTTAGTGTCTGGTTTTCATCTTTGATGTGGCTTAAAGTAATTTCCTTTCTATAGCTGCTTTCAAGCGCATGTTATTAATGGCATACATTTGTTATGATCGCACTGTTGTTAGAGGGATAGATACGGCAGGGACTTTGTCACCTCTGGCAATCCAAACCATGTGACTTAATGATTCATGAAGCAAATCTTGAAAATAAATTATATTTACTTTCTTTCACCTGGGGCTTGACTTCTTATGTCCCCTACCTTTTTAAATTAGTGCTACAGATTTTCATAACATTTTAATTTGATTTTCAAAGAACTCCTGGAGTATTAGTTTAAGTTTATATCACTCGTGCTGGCTTGTATGTGACGGCTTCAAGCAATCCTCTTCTTCTTAGTATATGTAGTAAATGGAGTGCTGTTCTAGGGAGATGCACAGTGTGAATAAAATAATGGATAACTGGCTATGTTTGATATACTGTAAATCAGAAAAATTCTTATCTTTAAATTTCAGGTCTGGAAACACAATACATGTGTAGACCATTATTAAGAGACAGAAGGAAAATATGGCACACCCATCTGCCCTCCTAGTGCACAGTAAGGAAATTACCGTGCCACAGTTTATATGGCTTATTGAGTCTATCTCATTAGTTATTTTCTGCTTGTGATTTTTAAATTATCACCCAGAAAATGGTATAATTTAATTTCTAAGTCATCATTTTATTTTAAACACTAAATATATATATCCTTACATATTCACATGTAAAATAAAGTGCAAAACTGTTATTCAGCTATGCTTGAGGTATTTTATTTTATGTGTATACAAAATAACCAGTTCAGAATCCAGGACTACAATAGTCCATCCTGCAACCCCACAACTTCCCAATATATAAAACGCATACAGTATGTTGCCACTACACCAATGGATAGAACTACTAAGTACCAAAGGTAGCTGAAAATTAAAATATTAATGGATTCTATGGATGAAGGCTAGGCAGAAAAAAATATTGTCATGTTGACTTTAAAAATATTTGGTGCAACTGCAAAGCACACGTGCAGTTGCATCTGCTGGTGAATCTGCCTCAGTTGTGGTAGATGCAGTGCAACTATGTCAAGAGAAACCCCAGGTTGCATTTGCAGTGACTCTGGAATTCGGGGAAAAATGGTGCATTGGGAGAAAAAATGGCCCTGACCAGTAGGGCACTGTCCAGTTAGTAAGACCAAGATGTATTGTCATAAATCACACTTATTCTTCCAAATGAAGCAGTGCATTTTAAAAAATAACAATATATATATCTCACATTCCATTATAATCTTGCAATATTAACTGCCCACAGCACTAGCCTTCCTCTATACATTTTTCTTTTTCTTTAGGGGCAAACTCCATTGTTTGGCTCTAAGATGGCCCTCAATATGACCATATTGGGGAACAGACTATAAAGCTGGCCATACATTGAAAAATCTGCTTGTTTAGTGAGGTTGCCAATGTATGGCCAACTTATAGTCTGTTACATTCCCTTAGTTACATGATACTATTTCTCTTCATAAAAGCACAGCTCCTAGCTGTATGTGTGAGGCATGGATAGATGCTTAGTCCAGAGAAAATTTTGTGAAGGAGAAACATTAAATGCAAACTAAGAATCACTAGGCCCAATTATTAGACCACTGTTCAATTGGGCCCCTTAGGTGCTGGGTCCTTCCAACAAGTAAAAACACTCCTGATCCAGTGTGGCCACTCCCAAACTACAGCAAAACTCTACTGATCAACCAGCCATTCCCTACCCAGTGCACACAAGCTCCACTCTTTTCAGGACTTTTACATTGTGCTTTTCCATCTTGGGGACTCCCTCTGCTTTTGGGACCCCTGACTGCACTACCCCCATGTATTGATAAAATCACAATGTACTGTTGCATGGGCTGCCATTGAAGGGGACAACTAGAATTTCTGTAGGGGGCCAGGGCAATTGTCGATCCCATGGGGTATAGGATAGCATATCAAATATGGCAATATTAGGGCCTTCCTACTCTCAGGCTCTCAAGGGGCTTATAAAGAGCCCATCATGCTGATCATTGGCCATGACCATTTAGTTGTATGGGGGGTCAAGGTTTCTGATGGTGGTCTTGTTTGTACTTAACACATAGGATGCCAAATTTGCATCCAGAGTACACCAAGCTAGTACACTGCCATCAGCAATAGAATGAGCTAGACCAAGCTAAAAACATACAGAACTATGAGAGCTAACTTCAGAGGCATTGGCCAATGTCCCTTAGTCATGCAATTAAGGAAGGGAGCACATACACATTTTGAGGCCAGTGCACACAACAAATTTGGAGTACAAATATTTTTTTCTGAAAAAACACAGTTCAGTATTTACTCTAAGGCACCTATTTCTTTGCGCAGAGTACTGAGGTCATACTTAAAAAAATAATTTACATCTTGTCTCATTATAAAATAATTATCAAACAAAAAAAATAAATAATTCAATAAATAAATCACCAAGTGCTTTATTTTCCACAGTAAGTCCTTCAATTGTGCTGACCATAGAACATTCAGAAATGTAATTAGAAAAAAGGGTGTACCTGATCACCTTATTATTCTCAATAAAGGAACCTCCCCATTGTACAAAAATCCACAGTCAAGACAGATCTGTGATCAGATCTGAATCTGAATTTAATTAATAACAGTCACAGTGCAGCTAAAAAATAACAAGTGGACATTATTTTGACGCTGGAAATTTGCACAATTCCCACTCTGAAACTGCATTTTGATGCACCAGACACAATTGTATCAGGTGCATATCCTTGTTCGCAATTCCACTGAAATTATTGGGAAAACACTGCATTGTTGACATTGCAGATTGCCACTGTCCTAAAGGAAAATAACAAAATAAATACAACTTCTGGAGAATATTATCTCTGGACCTATGTTAGCAAATGACAAAACATTAATGGGGAAAGAAAATAGAGCCCTGCCAAAACTGGATTACTGATGTGAAACAGATAGCAATCAATCTGCTTGGATTTTTCTTTAGCTTCATCGATTTAAGATAAGGTGCTAACTGATTAGGGTCTGTTGTGGGCAGGTGAGTTTTCCTGAGACAGGCCTTTATCATTAAAACAAAAGACATTTCAGCCATGAAACCATTTGTGATTGTAGTTGACAGTTTTTTATTGTGCTGCTTCATCTCATCAGTTGTTTGTTAGTTTCAGTTCAGCTTATAAAGTCAAAGGAGGTAAAATCAGCAGTATTTTTGTTAAGTTGAAAGAGATACCATATTGAAACACAGTTAAGTCAATTTCATCTATCCAGATGGAGGAGGAAGCTATTTTTTTCTTCAGATAAAAACCTGTTCAGAATAATACATTGTGGTTTAGAACAATAATGGGGGAATGTAATAAAGTCGGTAACAGAAAAAATATTCGCAATGCTCTCTTTGTGAGAATTTAATATAGCTTTTGCGAACCCGGAAACTAGCTGTAACGTTCAGTATCCCACAACCCAGAGTAAACCCCAATGTCCCGGGCTCGGCTCACGCTTCGGCCTATAACCGCCGCCTTTCACGTAGGGTGGAGCCCTCCGCTACTCGGATGCCACCAGGACTTAATAGTGAGGAGACTGAGGGAAGAACTCTTGGCGAGCAAGGGAACTAAATGTAAAGTTTATCAAAGTCCAGGAATGGGCCGGGTCGAAACCAATCGGAAATGCGGTACAAAATCGGTAAACAGCAGAGTAGTCGAGGTCACAGGCCAGGTCAGCAACTAACAGGGTCGAAGTACAAAACGGAATCCAAAGAGTAGTCAGGAACAAGCCAAAGGGTCAGGGCAGGCGGAAGTCAAACAGTAGTCAGGAATAGCCAAAGGTCACAACAGGAATCACAGAAATAATAACACCCAGGAACAGTAAACAGAACCTACGTTGGGCAGGGAACAAAAGGACTGCTGGCCATTTAAGGATTTGAATTTGGCGCCATTGGACGCTGGCGAATCAGCGCCAGCGCGACTGTTCCTTTAATTGCTGCGCACTCCATAGGAGCCGGCGCCTGAGGCCTAGCCGCATCGGCGGCGGAAGAGAGAGACGGGCGTCCCCGTCGAGGGGGCGACAGGCGTCCCTGTCGTCCCCTCGGTAAGTTTCTTACATTACCCCCCCTCCAGAGGGGGCCACTGGACCCTTAGGTTTGTTGGGAAATTTAGAATGAAACTGTTTCACCAACCTATCCGCCTTAACATCAGAAGCAAAAACCCAGGATCTCTCCTCAGGACCATAACCCTTCCAATGAACCAGATATTGGAGTTTACCCCTAGAGATCCGAGAGTCAATCAACCTGTGAACCAAAAATTCAGATTGGCCCTCAACAGAAATAGGGGGAGGAGGAGAATTCTGACGTACCACTCTAGCAGGTCTCAACAGAGATACATGGAAGGAATTAAAAATCTTGAGTTCAGGAGGAAGATTTAACCTGAAAGTACATGGGTTGATAACATCAGATATAGAGAACGGACCAATAAATTTGGGACCCAGTTTGGCTGAAGGGACTTTTAAAGAAATGTTTTTGGAGGACAGCCAAACCTTGTCACCAACCTGATACACAGGAGAATCCCTCCGATGTTTGTCAGAAGCCCTCTTCTGAGCAGCTACTGCAGAAGATAAGGACTTCTGAACCTCCTGCCAAATCATAGAAAAATCTTCCACAAAGGAATTAACAGCAGGAAGCTCACAAGAACCTGAAAAAGAAAAAACTCTGGGGTGAAGACCAAACACTGTGAAAAAAGGAGATTTGCCAGTGGAGGAATGAATGGCATTGTTATAGGCAAATTCAGCCCACGGAAGAAAATTAACCCAAAGTGCCTGATTGCAGGAGACATAACATCTAAGATATTGTTCCAGAGTCTGATTTGTCCTCTCGGTCTGACCATTGGTCTGGGGATGATATGCGGAAGAGAAAGACAAATCAGTACCCATTAATGAACAAAAAGCCCGCCAGAATTTGGACACGAATTGAACCCCCCTATCAGACACAATATTGAGAGGAGCCCCGTGAAACTTAAATATATGGACAATGAAAAGTTCAGCTAGGGTCTTGGCAGAGGGAAGGGCAGAAAGAGGAATAAAATGAGACATTTTACTAAAACGGTCCACCACTACCCAGATAACAGTATGCCCCTTCGATGGAGGTAATTCTACAATGAAATCCATGGATATATGAGTCCAAGGTTTCTCAGGAATAGGAAGTGACTGCAGCAACCCTTGAGGTAAAGATCTAGATGGCTTAGATCGTTGGCAGACTGGGCATGACTCAATATATTTGGCAACGTCTTGTCTTAAAGTCGGCCACCAGAGAGTACGAGACAACAAATCGCAAGTCTTCGCACAACCCGGGTGACCAGCCACTTTAGAATCATGAGTCTCGTGAAAGACTGCTTCACGTAAATCTCTAGGAACAAATAACTTGCCCACTGGAATATCAGGAGGGGAATCTACCTGGGCATTCGACAAGGAGGTAGAGAGATCCGGACTCAAGGCTGCCACAATCACCTCCTTAGGAACAATAGGAACTGGTTCCAAATCCTCCCTAGGCTTGGAGACAAAACTTCTAGAAAGGGCATCTGCTTTCAGATTCCTTTCCGCAGGCCTGTAGGTGATGATAAAATTAAAACGTGAGAAAAACAATGACCACCTGGCTTGACGAGGATTTAACCGTTTAGCGGATTCAATGTACAACAAATTTTTATGATCTGTGAACACAGAAACTGTATGCTTGGCACCCTCAAGGAGATGTCTCCATTCCTCAAATGCCAATTTAATGGCCAATAATTCCCTATTGCCAATATCGTAATTGACCTCAGCAGAGGAAAATCTTTTTGAGAAAAAGGCACATGGGTGAATTTTACCAGAGACAGGATGTCGTTGAGATAATACTGCTCCGGCACCGATCTCAGACGCATCCACCTCAACAATAAAAGGCAAAGATGAGTCTGGATGCCGGAGGACTGGAGCAGAAATGAAGGCCTCTTTTAAGAGACTAAAGGCCTCAACCGCCTCAGCAGACCAAATACTAGGATCAACCCCTTTCTTAGTTAATGCAGTAATTGGGGCCACCAATTTGGAAAAATTCTGAATAAATTGCCTATAGTAATTAGCGAACCCTAAAAATCTCTGGATCGCTCTCAAAGAAAGGGGTTGTGCCCACTGCTGAATTGCTAAGACTTTAGTGGGCTCCATCTCAAGACCAGTTTGGGAAATAATATATCCAAGGAAAGGTACAGCAGAGACTTCGAAGAGACATTTCTCAAGCTTAGCATACAGATGATTCTGCCTTAACCTGGATAAAACCTCCCGAACATGAGCACAATGGGAAAACAAATTTGAAGAAAAAATTAGAATGTCGTCTAAGTACACAACGACAAACCGACCCAAAAGATCACGGAAGATATCGTTAACCAGTTCTTGAAAAACAGCGGGGGCGTTACACAGACCAAATGGCATTACCAAGTATTCATAATGCCCATCTCGGGTATTAAAAGCGGTCTTCCACTCATCCCCCTCCTTAATCCTGATTAGATTATAGGCACCCCTTAGATCCAATTTGGAAAAAATAACAGCCCCCTTCACTCTATCAAAGAGTTCAGAGATTAAAGGGAGGGGGTAACGATTCTTGACCGTGATCTTATTTAACCCTCTATAATCAATACAGGGTCTAAGAGTCCCATCCTTCTTCTTGACAAAAAAAAACCCCGCCCCTGCAGGGGAAGAAGAAGGTCTAATGAACCCCCGCTCCAAATTCTCCTTAATATATTCCTCCATGGCTAAAGACTTGGGGAGGGAAAGAGGATATGTCCTACCCTTGGGAGGAGAAGACCCAGACACTAATTCAATAGCTCAATCATAGGGTCTATGGGGAGGTAAGGATTCAGCTGCTTTTTTACAGAAAACATCAGAAAAAGCGGCATAACAAGGAGGAAGACTCTTTAAAGAAGTAGCGGCCAGGGTCTGGGCAGACTTAACACAAGAATACATACATGCAGAGCTCCATTTCAAAATTTTACCAGAGGGCCAATCAACCTGGGGATTATGACCTTGTAACCAGGGGAGGCCTAAAATGACTGGAGTCTGTAGGCACTCAGTAATGAAAAATGAAAGAGATTCAAAATGATCAGAAATGGACATGTGAATAACCTTGGATCGAGTAGATACTAGTCCGGAACCCAAAGATCTACCATCAATGGCGGATAATCTAAAAGATGGAACCTGTGGTTCCCAAGGAATACCATGTCTTTGAATAAACCCAAAATCCAAAAAATTACCCGCTGCCCCAGAATCCAAAAAAGCAGAGCTCTGCACACAACCACTGTCCCAAGTCAAAAGAACCGGAATTAAAATTTGAGAAGATTGGGGAGTAGAAACGACATCACCCAAGCAAGACTCCCCAGACCTGCTTAGGTTCTGCAGTTTCCCGGCCTTTTGGGACAGGTGTTGCGAAAGTGCCCCTTATCCCCACAATACAGACATAACCCATTATTCCTCCTACGAACCCTCTCCTCGGAAGAGAGACGAGTAGAACCAATCTGCATAGGTTCTTCAAAAGATCTAGGAAAGACTTGAGGGGTGTTAAGGACATTTACGGAAGGAGGTGTAACATAGGTAACCTGCTCCTCCTGGAGTCTCTCTCTATGCCTACGATCAATCTGGATAGCCAGATGCATGAGAGAATCCAGGGAAGACTGTGCGGGAAAATTTACAAGACTATCTTTAATAGTCGGAGCCAAACCAACCCTGAATTGACTCATAAGAGCCGTATCATTCCAGCCCGTCTCTACCGCCCAACGGCGGAATTCAGTACAATAATCCTCTGCCCGCTGTTTGCCTTGTTTAAGGGCACGTATGGCTGCGTCAGCAGAAGCGGCACGATCAGGATCATCGTAAATAATAGCCATAGCATTAAAGAAAGCCTCTAAGGAGTGACGGGCTGGATCCCTTTGAGACAAACTAAATGCCCAGAGCTGGGCATCACCCTGTAACAGCGTAACTACAAAATTCACCCTAGACTCCTCAGTAGGGAAGGAATAGGGTAAAAAACTGAAATGTAGTTTACAGGCCTCTCGGAAAGTAAAAAACTTACTTCGATCCCCAGCAAACTTCTCGGGAAAAGGAACCTTGGGCTCATGGAAGGTACTACCAGTAGGTGGAGGTAGAGAAGTGCTTGCCTGAGTAGTATTACTCGGACCAGGAACAGGCTGTTGCTGCATCATGTCAAGTCTGGAAGAAAGACCGTGAAGACATTGCACAATATAGTCTTGCTTGTCCTCCTGTTCACCAAGTCTCTGTAGAAGATTTGCCAGAATCGCTTCCGAAGGAGTGGTGGAAGCAGTAGCTTCAGCTGGCTCCATCTTCTTAGTTTTTGGGCCCAACGTAATGTAACGTTCAGTATCCCACAACCCAGAGTAAACCCCAATGTCCCGGGCTCGGCTCACGCTTCGGCCTATAACCGCCGCCTTTCACGTAGGGTGGAGCCCTCCGCTACTCGGATGCCGCCAGGACTTAATAGTGAGGAGACTGAGGGAAGAACTCTGGGCGAGCAAGGGAACTAAATGTAAAGTTTATCAAAGTCCAGGAATGGGCCGGGTCGAAACCAATCGGAAATGCGGTACAAAATCGGTAAACAGCAGAGTAGTCGAGGTCACAGGCCAGGTCAGCAACTAACAGGGTCGAAGTACAAAACGGAATCCAAAGAGTAGTCAGGAACAAGCCAAAGGGTCAGGGCAGGCGGAAGTCAAACAGTAGTCAGGAATAGCCAAAGGTCACAACAGGAATCACAGAAATAATAACACCCAGGAACAGTAAACAGAACCTACGTTGGGCAGGGAACAAAAGGACTGCTGGCCATTTAAGGATTTGAATTTGGCGCCATTGGACGCTGGCGAATCAGCGCCAGCGCCTGCGCAATCGCGCCAGCGCGACTGTTCCTTTAATTGCTGCGCGCTCCATAGGAGCCGGCGCCTGAGGCCTAGCTGCATCGGCGGCGGAAGAGAGAGACGGGCGTCCCCGTCGAGGGGGCGACAGGCGTCCCTGTCGTCCCCTCGGTAAGTTTCTAACACTAGCGCCCAACAGTGGCGGAACTAACGGGGGAGCAGGGGGTGCAATTGGGCCAGGGCCTGCACCCCCTCAGGGCTCCCCAGCAGCTTGCGCACTGCCGATTTCCGGCCTCGATTTTGTGGCAGATAATCTGATACGGAGGGGGGCGGGGCCCGGCTGCACTTCCCGCACCAAGGCCCTCCAGTTACGTTACTTGCGACCAGGGAAGAAAGTTTACTCTTTAAATTGAGGGCAGTTTAGTCAGCTGCATATATGGATGGCTGTTCAATATTAATTATTAATTGAACTTAATATATACTTACTTAAAACAAAAACAAAATGGCACAATAAGATGATGCAGATAAATGTTATTTCCCTCAAAATCATGGGCAGCCACTATTGGATGGCGCTCATGTATGCATAAATATGTATGCCCTAAATAAAGTTCTCATTTTGCACACAATTACTATATTTGATCAAGTACAATATTATGTCAGGACTTAATGACTCTCGAAGGTTGGAGACTTCTCCATCTCCCTCCCTTAATTACCGCCTGGATATTTTTTTCACCGATCACTACTTTATTTGTCTTTCTGTCTTTTCAGAGGTTTTAAGGGAAACACTCCAATGCCCTTCATAGCTTTCTCAGCATCTACCATGAGATACATAAATTGTGTAGAACTGTATATTTATTTGACAAAAATATAATTAAATGGATTGAGTACTTCCATTCAATTATGGACGAAGCGTCAAGGAGAATGGGCCAAAATTACTTACAAAAAGTGTGCAAAGCTGGTATGTACCTGCAACGTTTGATTATGTGCTTAGAAATGATCCAATTCTCTTTTAATTTGTGGTTTTCACTTTAAAGTAGCAACCCTTTTCATTTGCAGTAAACAAACATATATACTGTAAATGCTGCACAGAAAGATAAATAGATGCATGTTTCAAAAGCGACTATACATTTAAATCATATACACACACACACACACACATACACATACAAACATTGTCTCCATCACACACACACAGTTTCCATTACCATAACATTTTCCCTGATAATCATACAAAGTTAACACTTTTATCCACCAGACTGGATGAAACTATAAACTCAAAATGCTAGGTAAAATTTTTTTCTTTAGGCATTCAATTCCCATAATATGTATTCATTATTGGCACTTTAAGTACTGGAATCTTTTAATTAGAACATCTGTTGTTTTAATTAGCATAGGAATTATAATGAGGCTCACAGCAGAGGTCCTGCTGCTAAACCACTAGCTCAGAAAAGACTTTCAGCATCCATGACACTTCATGACCATTCAACCAGGTTTTAACCCAAGTGACGCTGCTGCCGCCTGTCATCAGAAATAATCAATCTTTCTATTAATTAAACTGCTGAGAGGAAAGAAAGCACAAGCCCACGGTGCACAAATCCACAGTTGTCAACAGAAAACTGGATGACAGCTACACCTCCAGTTCTGTGCCAATGATTCAGTAAGTGGTGTTATATTATAGACATTTAGAATACATTTAACATTCTATTCCAAATGTATTCACTTTGCATGGCAACCAATTGATATTATAGATTGAATGCATGGACGAATGTGTTCCTTACCTCTTCTAACCTTCTTACTGGTGATTATTGCTGGCTGTAAGTTTTAATGCCCTCCATTCACTGCATCAAGTTTATGCAATTTTGATAACCCAGCTAGAGAAGAGCAAATTAACTGTAATTCCCAGAGAGTTAATCTTATTTAAATCCCAGAGTTCAGGATGAGCTGGTGTTCATAAAGCTGCAATATGATGCAGATCAATTCCAGATGATTCATAGTATGATTTACACATCACATAGCAATATGAACCAACTGAATTAAATTCACTCATATCTTATCCCAGTTCTTGATTTGTAAATTAACAGTGTATATATTATTATTATTATATAACTTTCCTATGAGGGAGGCTTTTTTTGACTCTTTAATTAAATAAAAGAAATGCAACCGTGTGTGGTAGTTATATATGTATATGTAAATGGCATGTTACCATTTTGTTTTTTTTGCTCAACAGGGCAAACAGGGGTTTTAAGTCTTGATTTATCATCTGCATAGTATGCGTAAGTTGAGCTGCTATAAAATATATATACAAATCAGAGAGTGCCATGCCCCCCTCCTCTCTGGGCCTCATTAAGGTATCTAGTCTCAGCCGTGGCCTTGAGGGGCCCCATATAAATTTACTAATCACTCTTTTAACCCCAGCAATTAGCTTTTTTGGTAAGTATATAGGAGAGTGCCAGAGCATATATAACCACTTGGGCAGTATAAACATTTTTATTAGTTGTATTCTGCCCGCTGGACTTCTTGTGGGAGTGTATCCCACATTCTGAATTTGTTCTGGGTCCACTGAGTGAGCATATTAACATTCAATGCTTGAAATTGTGAGAGTGGGAGTGCTATCTGGATTCTTAAGTAGGTAAAGGAGGTTACCGTTTGTAGGGGGCAAGCTGTCCCTTTGCTGTTGTTCATCCACCAAAAACAATACTGCATTGGTCCATGGGCCTGAGACCTGACCAAAGTCATTCATGAGTTTAATTAAGGCTTGTAATGACTGGTCCCTATACCCCAGATATACCAAGGTGTCCTCTGTATATAGTTGTATTTTCTCAACCAGATTCTCTCTTTCAAACCCTCTTATTTGGGTGTGGGCCCTTACTGCTTGTGAGAAAGGCTCTATTGCCAGAGCAAGAGCAGGGGAGAGAGAGGACATTCCTGCCTTGTACCTCTAGATAGCTTAAAACAGGGATTATTGAGTGATCTAAGGTGCAAAGATGCTGTGGGGTTTTTGTACAACAGCATCTGTATGTATTTAGTGCCAAACCCCATAATGTTCATAACTTGCCACAGGTAGGGCTACTGTCAAAAGCCTTAGCTATGTCCAACGCAGCAATGCCCCTGCTTCCTATGTTATCATGTCTGATGGACAGGTTCAGCTATAACCTTCTTGTATACAGGCTCGTGATTTTGGTTGGGATGAACCCCATCTGGTCATGGTTGACAACTTGCGTTATGACTCTACTTAACCTTTTGGCTAGCACCTTAGCATATATCTGCTGTGAGGAGTGAGATGGTCGGAATGATTGACATGATTGCGGATCTTTCCCTGGCTTGGGGAGTAATACTATAGCTGCTTCATATAGGGATTTTGCAAGGCGGCCATACTTAATGGCGTCTTTATAAAGTTTTAACAACTGTGGCACTAACTTCTTAGAATGTTGTTTATGGAGTTCTATCAGCAAGCCATCTGAGCCTGCAACTTTACCCAATGAAAAGGAGTCCACCACTTCCTGAATCTCATTTATTGTAAGGTCATTGTCCAGGTAATCCCTGTACTCTTGGCTAAGAGCTTAACTAAGTTCAGGAATGTAGCGATTTCTCTTTCTGAGACTCCAAGTTCGCTAGTATATAGGTCTGCATAAAATTCTATCAGCATGTTTCTGACCATGTCCGGCTATGTGTGCAGGACCCCATGCTTGTCTTTTAGGGCAGGAATAGGAGATGGTGGTGGTAGTGGTGGTTCAACGCTTTTGTTTTGAGACTTAGTGCATAGTTCTTTTGCACTTCCTGTAGTTGTTTGAGCACTATAGTTGCCCGTTTGTCCAGCCTAGTTACCAGATCCTCTAACGCTTGTGTTGCTGACCGTGATTGTTTTTTGTATTCAGCTATTTCTGCCACTATAGAGTTACGTATGTAGGCTTTAAGGGAGTCCCATATAGGCACAGCTGTAGGTATGTTTAGGTTCATGCTCTGGAAGTCACCAATGACCAATGACCCCTTCCACTGATTGGAAATTATCCAGTATATTTAGCCAAACTGGGTTGAAAGAGGGACGGGCATTTCAGGTCTGTGTGGGGCCTGAAACCTAAGTTGCAGCAGGGCATGGCCCGAGATACCTCTGGGAAGGTATGTTTAGCAGCTGAATTAAATGGTGAGTTGCAGAAGGGAGGGATTGCTTTTTGTGAAAAAAAAAAACAAGTCTAGGAACAACTGCTTCAGATAGTCTAAAGACAGATGAGAGTCTAAGATAATTCCTAAGCAGCACGCCTGTGTGGTAGATTGAAAAGTGATGTTATTAACTGTGAGTGAGATATGAGGGACAAATATATCTCATCTTTTTATTAAACCAAGCTCGGCCAAACATACATCCACGATTTTATCTTATTTATCAAAAGAATAACTCGAAAAAGTCGAGGTCGGGAAAAAACTCCGACACACCAACCCTTCAGTCAAGCAGGTAGGAAAGTTGCTAGATAAAATTAATAGCAATAGAACATATTGCCCATATCTCACAACTGAATAATTGGCAATGGTATTTAAATATTTAGAAGCTGATTTGAATGGTGAGTTGCATAAAACAAGGAGTAGTAGAGCTAATTTAGTGGGATTATAGTGGATACCCTGCAATCGAATAATTGTGAATAGTATTAAAATGTTTAGCAGCTGAATTAAATGGTATGTTGCAGAAGGGAGGGATTGCTTTTTTGTGAAAAAAAGTCTTATTTTAGGAACAACCGCTTCAGATAGAGACGTACCCTCCATGATGGGGAGCACTTTTTTCCTAAAACAAAGCTCATTGGCATGGGAGTGCCGTGCAGGTGGCGTAGACCACAGTCTGCCTCAAATCTCTTTGAGTTCCTCAAAATGCATCTGGGGCTGGAGATGCAAATCCATTCTCATTGGGACTTTTGTGGAGGGGCATTCATCACTCTGTACCAAAGCTAACTGTGGGCTGATGCTGAGAGAACCCAGCAGTGGCAAGGGCTGCTTCCAAAAGCACCACCTAGTGCAAGTGTGGAGAGAGCAAGGGGGAAAATTACAAAACTACGGAATAAAAAAAAGTGCAAATTAGGTGCCTGACATTCATTTTGCCAACTGGCTTTGTCAAAGACACAAAGAGGTCCAATACTGGTGGAAGTCTATCTTTTTAAGATGAACTGAATATGCCACTAAGTAAATTACAGCATCATTTGTGGGGATATTCTTGCTAGACAGATGCTATTGTCTTCTCTCAAAATCCTAGGAACACATTTGCATATGTAGGATGAGTTTACCTCAACTGTTCCCTAGCTTTGGAGGTTCTGACATCTTATCGATTCCCCAGGTATAACCTGGTGGAACAGACTCTGTCAAAAATGGTAACAATCGGAATGCGGAATAACAATCGTTCGCCTGAGTGAAAATTTGCCTGGTGAAACGGCGTAAAGCTTATCTAGCACTGAGCTCTTTCGCAAGCTAATTGTCCTCTTCGCCTTTTAGTAAATTGGCGAATTGCCATTTTGGTGAATTCCCACTAGAAAAGCCCACTTTGCCCTTTAGTAAATCTGCCCCATGTGTCTGCACAGAACACAGAAAAGAACAGATGTGAGCAAAGCACAGGCTGAGAAACAGTCTTGCAACTTCCAAGAACTATTTAAATAATCCTCCAGTGTCTCGTGGACAGTATATCATTTACCAAACCACAGTGTTTAGCCGGTACACTGCAAGTCCTATTTTACCCTGGTTTTCAGTAGAAGGGACCGCAGCTCCCAACCAGAATCTCCTCACAGCCAGATACTGTACTTTCCCACAGTGGGATGAAGAGGTCCTCAGTACTTGTCAAACAATGCAAATCAAACTGTACAGCTTGTCTTCCTTAGACTGAATGGGCCCATAATATCTGTCCAGCTACTGGCGTAACTATAGATGAAGCAGACTCCTTAGTCACGCACAGGGGAATGGGATTTTCCTTCCAAAGCAAAGGAAAAACTGATTCCTGAGTAGTATGGAGGCCAGGGGCAAGATGGATACCTAGGGAGGGGATAACTGCAAACTAAATAGTAGGTAATGGCATGACAGTAATTTAATGTGATCATGGAGTTATCTAAATCACTCTTTGCACTGTTTTTCTGAAATGTGGAAAGTGCTGGGAGATGAGGCAGGAAAAATCAAACAAAAGCTGACCCCCTACTGTGCACGTTCGCATTTCTTACCAGTCATCACCTGCTGTCTGAAAACAGAATTACAATCTAAAAAGGATTTTCTCCCCTTTTACACTGCAGTGAGATGATGCAAGTCCTGTGTGTAACTAGTTTACTTTTGGGATAACAGGAGCTTAAAGGAACAGTAACACTAAAGTGTTTTAAAAACATTACAATATAATGTACTATTGTCCTGTGCTGGTAAAAGTGGTGTATTTGCTTCAGAAACAAAACTATAGTTTATATAAACAAGCGGCTATTTAGCCATAGGGGCAGCCATTCAAGCACAGACACTCAGTCGATAACAGAAGTTCTGAAGGATCCAATTGTATACTACAGATCTTATCTGTTATCTGCTGTTTATCCAGTGCCTTTTCTCCTTTTTCATCTTTGAATGGCTGCCCCCATGGCTACACAGCAGACAATGTTCTGACCATTAATTCAAAGAAAGCAACCGTACGAAAGTTATGTCCAACAAATAGTAGTGACAGTCACCCATGGATATTGTCAGATAGGCAAACTTGCAGAAATATCTGAAGCTGACAGAAATCTTCTAACCTGTTTGATCGACTAAAGGCCGATCACCATGTCAAGAAAAATCGACACACAGTCTGAAATTCTTATGAAACAAAGATTCGTATCACTTTATTTTTGTGTCTATGACCAGCTTTACACTGTTTTATTCCACATCAGCTGAACTTAAGATTTTTTTTCAAAAGTGAAATGTAGGTTGATAGGTACACCTTGGGATGCATATACCTGTGGATTATTTGCAGTTTGATGATTGTCATGGGGTTTTTGTCACTTGGCAAATTTCAAAGTGAATTTATATAAGGTGAAACAATTTGCTCATCCCTAGTTAGAGTTGGAGACATAAGCATTTCTTTAATATTCACCAGACTACAAATATCATACCCTGTGTGATAACTCACCCTGGTGGTCTAGTGGTGTGGTGGGGATGCCCGCCATACCGTTCCTCTTCTGTTGTGCGCTGGTAACCTAGTGCACGCGTGGCGCGCATCCTCTCTATTTATAGGCGCATGCGAGCTGGCGTATTGACGCCAGCGCGCAATGGCGCAAAATTTAAATGGATTTAAAGGGACATTTTGTATTTTCTAGTTGCCCATTGTAGGTTCATCTTGTGAGATTTCCTGGTGCTATTCCTGTTTTGACCATGCCTGCCTGACTTTTCCTGACTTCTGTGATTCCGACTTCTGCCTGGTAACTGACTATTCTGATATCTGTATTCCGACCCGAGCCTGTCTTGACCATTCTTGATTGATCTCCCGGCTTTGACCCCGCCTGTTTGACTCCGTTTGTTTTCTGTCTGCCCCGACCCGGCCACATTTGACTACGCTTTCTGTCTATGCTTTGTACTGTAACCCTCTGCCCAAAAGACTTTGCATTATCATCGTGCCCCTTTGCTCATCCAGAACCCTTAGTCTGGCATCTGTCTTTATAAGACTTGGTGGCATCCGATTAGCAGAGGGCTCCTCCCGAGATGAAAGGCGGCTGTTAAAGGCAGAAGCAAGAACTGAGAACAGGTTGCTAAGCATTGGTTCTGGAATTAGGGTGCCGACCATGAAACCCTGTTTGTCTCCCAAGGACAAAGCCAGAGCTGTCACCCGAGTGTATCAAGCAAGAAAGGTTATCAAGATCTTTTTTAAGCAAATACATTATTTGCCATATAATAAAATCCATAGAATGCATGGGCTTCTTGGAAAATGATCTCGGCTTTCATATAACAGTATAATGATTTTACATCAAACTAATTTTAGTTCTACACAGCCTGCAGTCTGCTACATTCTCCGTACACCATAAATACCTTTTAAATAATCACACATGGAACAGAATCACATAAAACAATATGATGACATAATCCAGTGTCTAGTAAAATATATGGCATTGCGGGCACTGTATCAGGCTTGCGCTATTTCCACTGACTAGCTTCTTTGGCTGTCAGAAGAAGCTGTGCTCTCATTGGTCAATTTTCTTGCATAAATTATGAAAGCAGTGCTCTCAATGGTCAATTTTTTTGCATACATTATGTAAGCTGTGCTGTCATTGGTCTTTTATTTTTGCATACCCCCCACCAGCCCTCTCCCTATGTTGTATAATGGAAATGTTAAAGCTGTATCGATGGAAAGTGTGTGCGTTGGTTCACTTCTGACTGTGGTGTTAAGAGCAATGTAGCAGTCTTGTGCTGTTTCCGCTCTTATGACTGTGGTTTTAAGGTGCCTATGGAACCTCTCTACTCGGCCTTGTGGGATTGCCCCTTTTAGGGACTTCACCCAGATGCTGCTATAGGGCGGAGGGCTCTCCAATAAAGCAAGAAGAAGGCGACTGTTTTGGAGGAGGATGTTGATGCGTACAATGCCTGATGCACTGCGGACCGTGCGGTTGTTTATTCTGGAAGAAAAGAAAGGAATGTGGGGGCTCTACCACGTTCAGAAGAAGGTGATTGAAGGAGTTCTCGGCATGCCACACGAATCTTTGTTTTGTGTCCAGAATTTCCCCCAGAATGGATACTTTGATGTTTCTTTTAAAACCCAGGAGGATGTACAGACCTTGCTTGCACGCAAACAAGAAAAAGAAGGTGACCCGGATTTGCAAGGTATTGTTTTCATGCTGAATGAGACAAAGCAGAGGATACCTCTTACTCTCCATATGTACAACCCTTTTGTGGATGAGGCTGAGATTAGAACTTTTCTCAATCGCTATTGTGACTTTGTATCTGTGGGTGTAACACTCAAAAATATTTTGGGGACCTTCAATGGTCAGCGAAGATACTGGGTCAAATTTGCTCCTGAAAAAGATGGTATTGGAGGAACAAAGCATCCACCTAAGGCTTTTTCCATAGGTAGCAACAGGGGTTACCTGTATTATCCTGGTCAGCCTGTATTTTGCAGGAATTGCTTTACTTTCGGACATTTGAAAGATGTTTGCAAAGTCGGCCCAGTGTGCAGGAACTGTTTCAAGCCGGGTCATAAGACTGCAGAATGTGTCCTTGGGAAAAAATGCCATCTGTGTGGGGCTGGAGATCACTTGGCAAGACAATGTCAAGCCAAGTTAGATACGGAATTGACCTATGTGGATAAAGTGAGAGGGGGTCCTGCTCCCAAGAATGTGGCTGTTGTGACAGAAATCCATCAGGGGGACTTGGTGGATCCAGCCCCTATTCCAAGTCCAGAGCCAGGTACGTCTGATCGGGGTGGAGAGGATATCCATGATGTGTGTGAGGATGTCCCTGAAACTCTGTTGGCGGAAGGTGAGGACAAGGAAACCTTTGGGAAAGCAGAGGATGGAGTCGAAAAGATGGATCAAAGTAAAGGATCTCTGAAAAGAAAAGGAGATTTTGGTGGTGGTGATACTGCTTCCCTTTCATCATCTGACCCTGGTGGGGAGGTAACTGTGGCACCATCTGAGGATTTTGGTGAATTTCATAGCGATCCTGTTAATGCTTCTCTCTCACCATCTGTGGATATTGGTGATTTTCCTAGTGGGTCTGACTGGACTGACTCAGTTGTGGACTCGGACACATCATCCGTACATTCTTTTGTCTGCCGTGACTCTGTCCAGAATTTGCAGGACGTTATGGGTTTTGAAGTGAAAGAAAAGAAAAAACCCAAAAAATCCAAGCTGGGGAGTGCTGCTATTCAGGGGGAGGACTCTGTGTCTGGAATGAAGGGGGTGAGGAGTGAGGTTTCTTCCCAAAGTAATAGAGGAAGGGCGAGGGGAGTGAAACAGCCTGAAAAAAAGAAAACATGATGTGTTTGTTTTATTTCTTTGCATTGATGTAAATGCCTTTAAAAATTTCTTCCTTGAATGTAAGGAGTATCTCCTTACAGACGGGTTGCTGCATTTAAGTTTTTGTCTTCCAGCAATGCTGATATTTTTTGTTTACAGGAATGCAACCTGCTGGAAGTGCCAAGAACGGCAAAATGGGAACATGGTCCTGCCGTATGGTCTGTATGCAACAAAAATAATACAGGTATAGGAATTTTATTTAAAGGGAACAAATTTAATATTAAAAAGATAGTTCAGGTGGTTCCTGGCCGTTGTGTAATGGTTATTTTTGAATATAATGGGGTGTTATGTAAAATTCTAAATGTCTATGCGGCAAATAATAGACAAGAAAGGCTATCTTTATTTGGGAAGTTTAGGTTATATTTGGGTGGGAAGATCCCTACTGTAGTTATGGGAGATTTTAATTGTATATTATCAGCGGGAGATCGAACTGGTACTGAAAGCAAGTTAGATAGCTCATCTAGAGAACTTTCAGATATAGTGCAAACTTTTAGGTTAACAGATGTTGGGAAAGATTTTGGTTTTACATATTTTAGCGATAATGGCAATGTTTGCTCTCGCATTGATTTATGTTTCATTTCAAGAAATATTGACTTTAAAAAATTCTTGTGTAGCACACTTAATGTTTGCACCTGTAAGACTGCTGGGTAATGTAGTCCCCCTCGTGCCTTCCACTACAGTACAGAGGAACTAGTTAATGCTTCAGACTGCAGGAAGGAAGGGATTTTCTCCAGCCAATGATAAAGGAGACAGTCTGTGCCCTGCCCTCTCAGCCAGGAACAGGAAGGGAAAGGGGAGGCTGAAACAGGAGGAGGAGAGACCAGCCAGCATGGAGAGATGTGCTGAGAGATCTAGAGACTGGGTTTGTGTTCCAGCCTGCTGAGTGACCAGCCAGAGAGAGAGACTGTTATTAACCTGCAAGGGGAGAACACTGCAGTGTGCAGCCTGCTTGAAGCTGTGTGCTGCTGTTCCCTGGAGGAAGTTTTGTTGTCAGCACCATTGTGATCCAGGAGTACAACAGTCAGCCATCTTGATAAGGAGAAAGCCACAGTGTGGAGAGAAGCAAGGTTCTTTGTCAACTGTAAGTTATTAACCCTTGTGCTACCAGTTTAAGGAACTTTGGGAGTTATAAAACAGACATTATCCTGCTAGTCCATTGGAGGGTGAGACATATTGTGCAAGGAGAGCTGACAGCATTGCTCCAAACTTCCAACAGCACCAGAGGGAGCACCATCTATACCCTTACCAAGGGACACATCACCAGTTCTTTTATTGTGGTTACATCCAGGGAGATAATCCAGTTGCACAGTTCAGCAGCAACCTAAGGTGGAATTTGCCATTCATTTAGACTGCTTTGCTATTTGCAGCCCATCCAGTTCTTTCAACACAGTAAGGGGGGCCCCCCATCGGTACACAACTGTTTCAGGACATAGGTGTGCACACAAGGGTTTGAAGGGTCTTACAGGGGTTGTCTTTGTTAAATTGTCATATTTACTACAGTGTTAGTAGAGTACTAATTGTCATATTATTGTTTTATTTCTAACCAATCATCTCTTACAGCTGCAGCTGTTTAATAAAGTCAGGTTGTGCCTGTTGCACTGCCATCTTGTGTGCCTGGTTACTGGGGCCTTGGGGTGTCACCTGGTTAAGGAAAGCAGACTCATATAGACTACTGCCAACACCTACGGGTGCGCTACACTTGGTTCAAAGGGTACCTTTTACAGACCACTGTCAAATAGAGTGTACTGTTGAAATAGAATCTTTTTTTCAATGTGGTAAGGGGGTATGGAAATTAAATACAAGCCTATTAGAGGATGAAAAAGTTAAAACTGAATATGAATGTATGTTTAAAAAATGGGAGAAAAGGATTACTGGGGGTCATTTATCAACACTGGGCAAATTTGCCCATGGGCAGTTACCCATGGCAACCAATCAAATTGCTGCATTCATTGTTCTATTTGCAGCTGGCTTCAAAAAGCTAATCACTGATTGGTTGCCATAAGCAACTGCCCATGGGCAAATTTGCCTAGTGGTGATAAATGAGCCCCAGTGACTTTGAAAATATAATTAAGTGGTGGGAATGGGTCAAAGTTAAGTCTAAAGAGTTTTTTGTTCGAAAAGGGTGTGAGAAAGCAAGAAGTGAAAGGGAAATTTATGAGAAGTGGCAGAAAAGAATAGATTATTTATAAGAACTTAGGAGTTTAGGTGAGAATGTAAGAGTAGAATTAGAAGAGGCAAGAGGATCGATTAGAAAATATATGGAAGATTTAGGAAGAAAAATAGTCTTTCAGGCTAAGTCAGTGATAAAGGAAAAAGATGAGAAGTGTACAAAATTTTTCTTTAAAAAGGTGTTTAGTGGAAAGCGTGAGATGACATGTGTTATTGGTGAGGAAGGACAAGAAGTTAAAGGGAATGAAGGTATTTTAGAGGAGGTATGGAAATTTTATTAAAATTTATTCTCTGAAAAAGAAAGAGATAGAGGTATGGAGCATGATGTTCTTGAGAAGCTTGAGTATATTTTGGACCTAGAGAATAAAGCTTTGTTAGATAAAGATATAGAAAAGAAAGAAGTTGAGGAATGTATTAAAAGCATGAGGAAGGGTAAAACACCAGGAAGTGATGGGTTACCTGTTGATTTTTATTGTGTATTTTGGGATATATTGGGGGACTATGTCTTTGAAGTATGTAAGGAAGTGTTAAAAAACGAAAGATTGTCTGAATCTATGAGTGAAAGTATTATTGTTTTGTTGTACAAAAAAGGGGATGCTAAAAACTTAAAAAACTGGAGGCCAATATCACTGTTGAACACGGATTACAAACTTATTGCAAAAATTATAGCAAATAGATTTAAGAAGGTTATCAGCAGTATGGTGGAAGAAGAGCAAGTCTGTGCTGTGCCAGAGAGGAGAATCATGGAAAGTCTCATGTTACTGCGTGATGTACTGTGGTACGGTAAAGAGAGGAAGCAATCAGTAGCTGTCTTAGCTATAGACTTTGAAAAGGCCTATGATCGAGTAGTGCATAATTTTATGTTTAAAGTCTTGAAAAGAATGGGTGTACCTGAGAGAATGCTTGGATGGATTAAATGTCTGTATCGGGAGATTGTGAGTAAGGTTCAAGTGAATGGGTGGTTAACTGAGGGTGTGCCAATTATGTCTGGGGTGAGACAGGGGTGCCCTGCATCCCCTGTCCTGTTTGTATGTGTGATTGAGCCTTTGTTGAGAATGTTGATGTGTGATAAGATGGTGAGAGGTGTAGAGATTCCTGGAAGTGGTGGGAGGTGTATGAAGGTGATGGGCTATATGGACGACGTGACGGTAGTGTGTAAAGATATTGTAAGTTTGAGACGTGTGAAGTTGTTGACTGATATTTTTTGTTCTGCAAGTGGTTTTAAAATTAATATGGAAAAGAGCATATGTAAGATGTTTGGTGAATGGAGAGAGAAAGATTTATGTGGGTGGGTAGTAGAAGAAAAGGCAATTAGAATTTTGGGCATAAAGTTTAATCAAGATATGTATGGGAGAGAAAGTTGGGAAGAGGTGAAGAAAAAGATAGATAAAAAAATTTCTTTTTGGTCGTTAAGGACTTTATCATTGGAGGGAAAGAACTTAGTCATTAAAGCAGTTTTAGTTCCAATTTTACTATATGTTAGTAATGTATTTCCTGCTCCTGATAGAATTTTAAAACAAATAATAAGAGCTGTTTTTGTGTTCTTCTGGAGTTCTAAAATGGAGAAATTAAAGCGACAGATAGTAATAAAATCAAAAGTTAATGGTGGTAAGAATGTTGTGGATATGGAAAAATTCTTGGCAGTTAAATATGTAAGTGGATGTGTAAAGTTAAGTGTTAAGGAGAGTTTGGCTGGGTGCATGTTGAGATATGTAGCTGGGAACTCACTGAGAAAGTATAGATTGGGTGAAGTGGATTTGAGAAAACCAGTTTGTTTTCAGACGCCGTGGTTCTACGTCAGGATTGAGAGGTGTGTGAGAAGATATGAACTGAAGGATGTTAAGAAAGAAGAATGGTTTGAAAGTAAGAAAGTGTTGGGGATGTTGGAAGCAAGGCAAGAGATGGAAGTGATTGGGGGCCTTAATGAGGAGGAAAGTAAGAAAGTGTGGAAGAATGTGAATGTAAAAGAACTTTCAAATAGACAAAAAGATATGTGTTGGTTGACTGTACACAAATGTTTACCAACTAGGGAATTTCAGAGAAGGAGGAGAGTGGTAGACAGTGAGGTGTGCCCTAGAGAGGGATGTAGAATAGTTGAGAATGTGAATCATGTTCTATGGGAATGTGGATTTGCAAAAAATGTGTGGCGAAAATTAGGTTATTTTGTGGCCGGACTAACTGGAGTTCAGTTTCTTACTTTTAACATGTTTATATTTGGATTATGTGATGGGAAGAGCATGACTAAACAGCAAGAAAGAGTATTGTTATTAATGGGGTGTGTGAAAGAGGTCTTGTGGGATGTAAGAAATATTTTAGTTTTCAGAAAATAAGTTATTTCTGTTAGAGACTTTATAGGAATGATTTGTGGAAAACTTTATGTATATGGGATAAGAAAACTTTAGGTTTGGAAAATGCGGAGGGGATATGGAAATTTAAGAAATGGAAGTCATGGTTATAATGATTTATCATGTATTATTATGAATGTTAAATGAAATGGTTTTTGATTATGATTATTATATTGATGTAATTGCTATGTTTATTGATGTAATAAATTTTCCTTAATTAAAAAAAAAAAAAAAAAAAAAAAAAAGTCTTTGGCTGTTACATAGCCTGGGAGTTTAATGCGTCCATTGCATTGCATTGCTATTGTGGCATTGAGGGCACTGTATATGTCTTGCTATGCCGCATAACTTATGAATGCTGATTCATCATTGGGTAATTATATTGCATAAATTATAAAAGCTGAGCTCTGATTGGTCAATTATTTTGCATAAATTATGAAAGCTGAGCTCTGATTGGTCAATTATTTTGCATAAATTATGAAAGCTGATTCCTCATTGGTCCATTTATTTGCATAAATTATAAAAGCTGAGCTCTGATTGGTCAATTATTTTGCATAAATTATGAAAGCTTTGCTCTCATTGGTCAGTTATTTTGCATAAATTATAAAAGCTGTGCTCTCATTGGTCACATTTTTTTGCATAAATTATGAAAGCTGTTCTCTCATTGGTCAATTGTTTTGCAGACATTATGTAAGCTGTGCTGTCATTGGTCCTTTAGTTTTATTTTTTGCATACCCTCACCGGCCCTCTCCCTATGTTGTATAATGGAAATGTTAAAGCCGTAGCGATGGAAAGTGAGTACATTGGTTCTCTTATGACTGTGGTGTTAAGGTCCATGTAGCAGTCTTGTGCTGTTTCTGCTGACCCGCCTTTTGGCTGCTGGTAGTGATTTAGCCATGTGCTCTACTCCTGACTGGCAGTTAGGCTGGTGGCGACCATGCGAACCATGCATGCTGTGCCCAGATTAGTCAATTTTTTTTGCATTAATTATGAAAGCTGAGCTCTCATTGGTCAATGTTTTTGCAGAAATTATGAAAGCTGTGCTCTCATTGGTCAATTTTCTTGCATAAATTATGAAAGCAGTGCTCTCATTGGTCAATTTTTTTGCATACATTATGTAAGCTGTGCTGTCATTGGTTTTTTTCTTTTGCATACCCCCACCAGCCCTCTCCCTATGTTGTATAATGGAAATGTTAAAGCCGTATCGATGAAAAGTGTGTGCGTTGGTTCACTTCTGACTGTGGTTTTAAGAGCAATGTAGCAGTCTTGTGGTTTTTACGCTGGCCAGCCTTTTGGCTGCCGGTAGTGATTTAGCCTTGTGCTCTATTCTTGACTGGCAGTTTGCGGCCATGCACTTTTCTCCTTTCGCTTGCTATTTGGCTGTTGGGAGATATTTAGCCTTGCACTGTTTCATAGCTTGGGAGCATTTTTTGTCCCAGATCTTGCACGCCAGTATTGCCTTGCGATTAATAATGTTATGTTCATATGATACTTGCAGGTATATACAACTGTAGAAAATTGACATAAATACCACATTTCCCATAACATATCCCCCACTCCTAATACAATGTAATGAATGTTGGACAGTACAACATCATGAATTTTAAAATACATTAGAATGACCCACTTTAGCTATACTTAAAAAACAATTGCCCTCTGCCAGCATACTGTAGATCACGAGAGGAATTTACAGAGATCACAACAGCAGGACTTCAAGGGTGCATACCCAGGGGAATAGTAAGCCTCTTATATGTCTGCAGAGTAGACATGTAATGAACAGAATTAGAAATAAAATTTATGATGCCTGGGTGTATACTTTGAAATGTAGGTGAATGTTGAACGCACAAAAATAAATCTTGACAAAATGTCATCTAAACTGGAACACAGGAGAAGCTGAGGGGCATAAGCTTCTTTTTGATGATAAACTGCACAACCGTGTAAATAAAAAATAGATTTTCATGGTGTGGGCCCAATGTTTTATATGACTGATGTAGTTCCTGTGTTACACATGGTAGTCCTCATTTTTACACTCTTACCTCTATGGCAAGAATACTCAAAAACAATACTCAAACAAAAATAATATATTATCATATTATTATTTGAGAGATCAACAATTGGTTACATTTAAATACAGTTATGGGAACTATTATCCAGAAGGACCTAGGGTTTTCCGAATAACAGATCTTTCCGTAATTTGGATCTTCACACCTTAAGTCTACTAGAAAATCATTTAAACATTAAATAAACCCAAAAGGATTGTTTTGCCTCCCATAAGGATTAGTTATATCTTAGTTTGGATCAAGTAAAAGTTGTTTATTATTACCGAGAAAAATTATTATTTGGATAAAAGGTAGTGTATAGGAGATGGCCTTCCCATAATTCTGAGTCTTCTGGATTCAGGATGATGGATCCCATGCCTGTACTGCAAAGCCCTTGAACATTAATTTGCTATGGTAATCTTTTCTTTTTTTTATCTATTATCATTTTAACCTTAAACCTATGAAATTTTAAAAAAAAAATTCAGCCCTGCTAAGTCACAATTATACAAGAAATAGTTTTTTTGGAGAGTTCTGTTCAGAGTTCAGTGATTGCTTATAAGGCACACACTGACATACCATTTGACCATTTAAATTATTGGTGTGTGTGGTTTGAACCTGGGCAGAAATGCACCAATTGCAGTGGCTCCATCTCTACATTTTACCAGATTCATACATTCCAATCCAATCCAATGGGAGTAGTGCCGTACTTGGCAAAATGATTGTTGATCTTGGGGAGAAGTCCTGCACAGTGGTCTATAACGCCTTTGTTTCTCTTTTGATAAAACATCTAAATCAAGGTCTAATATAAAATAATCTTGATGTTATCATGACTATAAAGACATTTGTAAACAAGCCAAAGAGTTGGTTAGATACATAAAACAAGCACAGATTTTGTCACAAGTCAGAGATACATGAACAATGTTTTTAAGGGTTTACCGAAAACAGCATTAACTCACAACAAAACAATTTAAGGCCTAATTGCGTGCCATGGTGATTCAGCTCAATCTGAATAATTGTTTAAATCCAGCATGAAATTTGAACAGTGTCAACAGACAATTAACACGCATTCAATCATGCAATTAAATCAAAAGTAATTGGTGAATTCCAGCACAGAATATAATGATGCTCTTGCAGTTTCATCTTTTCAGCTTTCACGTCTCATTGTCAGTACTAGGTGGTTGTAATGTGAAATTAGAGTGATTGAGATGATGCTTTTTTTCTGTAAAAAAGGTTGGAGGTTGCCATGTGTCTCACTACCATATGCACAGATTTTCCAATCAAAATTATATAATTGTGAACAGTAAAAAAAACAAATTGACCTTATTTTTTTCTTTTTAATAGTTTTTGAAGTATTTGCCTTCTTCTGTCTGACTGTTTCAAGCTTTCAAGTGGGGGTCACTGAAGGCTACAAATTCATAGTTGTTGCTACTTTTTATTACATATCTCTCTATTCAGGCCCTCTCCTATTCATACCAGTCTCTTATACATATCAATGTTTGGTTGCTAGGGTATTTTGGACCCAGAGTCCACATCTCTGAGAACCTGACATGGTCTAAACGCATCCAAGTTCAAATCTGTACCATCTTTGACAGCTGAGGAAGTCTGGGGTCTCTTCGAAGATCCTACTACTTTGATGCTGTGGAAAGTGTCCTAACACAGAACATTACATCCTGGTTTGGAAACAGCTGTGTCCAGGACAGCAACACCCTTTAGAGTGATACGTGCAGCAGAACACTGCCGCAGGTCAGCTTTTCCATCTTTGCTGAACATTTACCTACTTAAATCAGGGAAAAGGTTTGCAGTATCCTGGCCAGAACTGAGAGACTTAAAAGGAGTGGAAACCTTAGACCGTAGGCCCACTTTCAAAAAACAATTATTCCTCCTTTCCTCAATCAACCTCTTTATTCTGCTAGTCTTTTATATCTACTTACTATTGTCTTCCATTATTAAGCATTTTTTTTCCATAAAGAAATAGAGAATGACCATGAAATAAGATAAATCATTAGAAGCAAAAGGGCCCACTGATGCCTGGGCCCACAGGAAGTTTTCCTGGTATCCCAGTGGGCCAGTCCGACACTGCATGCCACTTTACCCATAATCTCCCATATCCTTCCCCCCTCTTCTTTTTCTCACTTGCAAATTATTTGATCTATGTGACACTCTACATCACCACAATACAGTATTTCACTGCTGTTTTTTTTTATATTGTCATCTATTGCACAGTTGTTTTTTATATTGTCATATATTGCACTGCTGTTTTTGTAAATTTCTATTTTTTTATACAATCTTCACTCACTGTCACTTATGTAAATAACATGGTTCATGCCACATTACCCATAATCTCCCCTCCCTTTCTTTTTCTTACTTGCAGCTACTTGACCTACAGTATGTGACACTACATCACCACAATACAGTACTATACAATTTACACACGATGCACCCTGTTTTTTAATTATCTGAATAAAATGATGATTTTAAAGTAAACCTGTGGATAGGTTCCCATTCTTATATTGAATCTGCACTTTTTGAATAGCACCTCGGTAGCTTGCTGAACACAGTGGAGTGCGGATAACCAAGGATTTATATATATATATATATTTATATATCAAATATAAAATGTATATGCAAACAGAACATCTTTTACCTTCTTTCATGTACTTCACTTTGAAAAGACATTTATTTAAAGTAGTTTGAGGGAAAATGGGGTCATGTAACTTACCATTTTTCTCACACACTGAACAAGAGCCATAATAAACACCACTTTTAATTAATCCTATAGTCCTATAATTAATTATTAATTTATTATTATATATTATTATTATATATACTAATATATACTATATTATTATATATTATACCTTTAACTGTCAAGCTGATAAGCACACCTAAAAGTATAGGGCCGTGGAATTAATAGAAATTTGTTAATGCTGAGCTGAAAATAAAAACACACATTGGATGTCCTCCAATACATAAAATCACAATCATATAAAATAGCAAATAAAATAATCTTGGTGTTAGATGTTAATACATGACACTGCATTATTTCACTGTGCAATACAGTATCTGCAGGCATGCCACATGCAAGATGCAGCTAATGTATACAAGTACAGGTATGGGACATGTTATCCAGAATTCTCTGGAAACAAGGTTTTCCAGTTAATAGATCTTTCCGTAGTTTGAATCTCCAAACCTGAAGTCTACAAGAAAAATATGTAAACATAATAAAATGTAATAAGGATTAATTATATCTTTGTTTGGATCAAGTACTGTACAAGGTTATGTTTTATTAAAACAAAGAAAAGTATATCATTTTTAAAAATATGAATTGTTTGAATTAAATGGAGTCTATGGGAGACAGCCTTTCCATAATTCAGAGCTTTCCAGGTAATGGATATAACCTTTAGCAACATTTCTGGTTATTTTTCATACCCAGACACCCAAACTCTGTAAAGGAATGCCTAAAAATCCCACAATCTGTGTATATAACTTGTAAAACATAATTGCTTGACCATTAACAGGTTTTACTATCTATGAAGTAACATGCACAATGTTTTGCTGATCTTTCCCATAGAGTATTAATACTCTTGTGATTTGATATATGGCTCTTGACCAATGCTGCATCCTGTTACTACAGCTCTCATGAAAATAAGATTTCCTTATCACTGTTCCATCCATTTTGTGCTTTCAGCCCTCATATAAATTTGATTTGCAGCAGCTATGAAAGAACTGAAAAGATATTCTTTGCAAGCAGTGCTGACTTTATTGGGGAGATAAAAGACTGATTGTGGTGGCGAATGTAACAGCTCAATAACCATTAACCTCTTCATTGTTTGGGAGGTACCATCTGAATTTCCGTTTATCCTGCAAACCTGTAACTGTAGGGTTTTCTCTTTTTTTTTTAAAGAATAAAATCGCAACAATATACCATGAATGTAGAAGATTTATTTACAGCTGTGCTGTGTCGTTGGGAGTCCATTTTTAAAGTTCAGTTGAGCACAAGCCTGGTTTTCATTTTGTATGTACGCCGTATTGTTTATTTGTTGCTTAGTTGTCATTCTAAGCCTGACAAGCATAACAAGGAGAGGATTATGATTTGGCATTCAGAAAGACCAATCAGTGTCAAGAATTGTCATGTCATTGTTTTTATCCACAATGCACCATTCCCCCCATAATGCAAGGATTATTGTGCCTGTAATGGGAGTTCCATTTGCACAATTTAACCCAGTATTTTAAAACATGCACAATTGTGCTTGCATTTTGTGCAAATCTACTGAGCTGAGAACTTTCAGTGATATTTTAGGTGCAAGCATGCTATGTCTATTAACACTTGGCATTAAAAAACACCCATGTCAAAGAAGTGAGTTTGGACCCAGGTGTAAATGAATGCCATTGATTCATGTGACTGCGGTGATGACTGCCATCAGCTGTGATTATGCTTTGCAAATAGTGATGGGCGAATTTGGGGTGTTTTCCTGCGAAATTCACAAAATGGCGAAACATTTGCGGAATAGCGAAAATGTGCCAGCGTCCATTTTTTTATGCCGGCGAATTTTTTCGGAGGTTTTGCGACAAATCACGAGAATTCGCTGCAATTTCGTGCCTGGCCAATAAATTCGCCCTATTGTTTATAGACATAGGGGTGAGCTAAACGGGTGCAGAGGAGATATGCGCTGCTTAACGGACACATCCCCCTCACAGTCAGTAGTGCTTTCGGTATGCGCTTTAGCGCTGCTCAACACATGCGATTGTTGCTTTTTCAACACTCACCAAATAAATAACTTGGTTCGGGTGCCCATGCTATGAACCCTCTGCTTGTACATATCCCTACGTCTTTTTTACCTTTTCAAAGCTGTTCTTTGACTGTTAAAGTATTTCTTTTTTTGTGTCTCTTTGCCAGAACTGATAAAAGCAAAAATAGTTGGTAGGATAGAATACATATGTTACAATTATAGTACTCTGTAGAAATAGTGGATTGTAATTGCCTGCTCTGGCAAATGAACCCGAAACACAAAATTGGTTTCTAACTCCAGGATACCAATCAATGTTAATTTAAAGAGCCATCTAACACCTCAGATGCATTACAAAATGGACTACTAAGTGGTAAGTAGTGTTTTAGAAAGTTGATTTGTAACTTTTAACAGAGGCTTCTCTATAGAAGCTATTAGACCCATCTTAGTAAATGGATGTTTGGCTGCTTTAAAATGAAACAGGGTTTGTAATGGAGTGACATCCAATTTTGATTTCAGATAAATGCAGCACAGAATTTTGGTTAATGCAGCACAGCCAGAAGTGTTATACTCGCCATTATCTGGCATGATCCCATTTACGCTATCTTCTGGGTACAAATCTGAGCAATGTTTTATTATTTCAAGCCTATGCATTAATTTTTATTTTGGCCCAGTTTGACTTATTTTGCTATTTATTTCTAAAAAGATTGTGACCAAAATAATCTAAAATCAAAATGGAATATGAAGTCAGTGCATTACTAGTACTCTTTCATCTTAAGGCAGCCAAACATTCACTTAGTAAAGTGGGTCAAATTGCATCCAGGCTCTTGTAGTTACTCTCTTGAGATCATAATAAAGCTGGCTCGTAACATGAAAGAAGGCAAGGGAGTCAATAAGTAAGGGCTTTGCTGAAAACAGTGTGCCCAGGCCAAGTTAGGTCAAGGTAAAACAAACCACACAGTAAAACTTGTAAAAAGTTCTAGCTGGCTAGCTTAAGGCAAAATTATATTGCAGCTAAGGCATTTTTAACCACTGATAAAGCACATTTTCTTTACGTCCTACAGGCAGCACACATAATGAGTTAATATCTCTGATCCACGCCTCGTAGGACAGAAAAAAAGCCACACCAATTAAGGACATGCACCTATATACACACCCCCAGCAGCCACTTTCCCTCATGTTTCTTTTTTTCTGTCCTTCCTAGTAGGGATTGGAATGGGACATTGCCGAAGATCCAGACACTGAGGGCTGTAGGAATGACCACGTTAGTGTGGGTCAATCTGGGGGCGAAGAAAGGAAATAATGTATAATAATGCAATGTAGCAGGGTACCTGTTAGCATAGCTGCAAAGAGATCGCCTTGGCTGCTACGTTCGGGGCAGGATGGTGACGTCACAGCATGTTATGCGTATGGTTGAAACCCATCCCTCACTTCAGCATCACTTGGCGCACACGTGCCTGAGCCCAGAGCCCCGGGAAGGTGCAGTAAGCCGTCCACATATTATACTAGAGGTACAGCTTATGTGTTGAGGGGGACATTACAGCAGTAAAATATAGGCACAGTACCTGTCTACGTAACTGCATGTCTTGGCAGATCCATGTGGTTGAGGGAAGTCTCTGCTGTCTTTGGGTCAGCACAGTTTGGTGACGTCACCAGTGTCAGACTGGGGCACCAGGGGCCCACCCAAAAACCGTAGACCAGGGGCCCACCAAAGAACCATAGACCAGGGACCCACTCTCATTACTATTATTCTTCCTCTCCTCACTCAACCTCTATTTTCCTAGGGGCATGTTTACTAACATTGGAGATAAATATCTGGAGAGATTTTTGGAGATGTTGCCCATGGCAACCAATCAGCAATTAGATTTAAACAGCCACAGCCAAGTTAGAAAACAAAAGCAAAGATCTGATTGGTTGCTATGGGCAACATCTCCAGAAATCTCTCCAGATATTTATCTCCACTGTTAGTAAACATGCCCCCTAGTCTCTATTCTTTACATACTGTAATCTATTATTCCATCTACTTAGCCTCTTAGTTCTCAAAGAAATTTGGAATGGCATTGGAATGGCAATGGCCAAATGTTTAGCAGCATACCACAGATACTGGGGGCCCACCGGGAGTTTTCCTGGTATCCCGGTGGGCCAGTCCGACACTGGACGTCACAACATGCCTGAGGCATTGTTGAAACGAGTCCTTTGCTTCAGCGGGTGTATAGAAAGGGGCTTTTCCTAAAAATTGTTCTACATTTGTTATCTTTCAATTTCTACAAGAAGGATTTGACAAGGAATTAAGTCCCAATACTTTAAAAGTACATATTTCAGCTTTTTCTGCTATTCTACACAGAAACTTTTTGGCCTCTAAAACTGAGGCCCAGACTGTCCGCTGTAGTACCTCCATGGGATTTAAATCTAGTGTTGTCTGCTCTTTGTGAGGCCCCATTTGAACCTCTGGCAACGGTATCTATGAAACATCTTTCTTGGAAGATGGCTTTTTTGGTGGCCATAACATCAGCAAGAAGAGTTAGCGAACTTCAGGCTGCACACCTTTTCGAAGTTTTATAAGTTGGATGTGGCAGCCATGCAGGACACAGTCTTTGGCAGCAAAATACTGGAATCAGGGCAAATTCCCCTCTCTTATAATCTTATAGGGATGTAGCGAACGTCGGAAAAAAAGTTCGCGAACATATTCGCGAACTTGCGCAAAATTGCGAGCGGTTCGCGAACGGTTCGCGAACCCCATAGACTTCAATGGGAAGGCGAACTTTAACATCTACAAAAGACATTTCTGGCCAGAAAAATGATTTTAAAGTTGTTTAAAGGGTGCAACGACCTGGACAGTGGCATGCCAGAGGGGGATCAAGGGCAAAAATGTATCTGAAAAATCTGCCTGTGTGTGCTTGGAAGAGATAGTGTAGGGCGAGAGCTGTTAGTGATTTCAGGGACAGATGATAGTAAGTTTGCTGGCTAGTAATCTGCGTGATACTGCTCTGTATTGGAGGGACAGAAGTCTGCAGGGATTTGAGGGACATTTTAGCTTAGGTAGCTTTGCTGGCTAGTAATCTACTGTTCTCTTTAAACAACTGCCATACGTTGACCTTGTAGGCATTGTTTGCCCAGTTTTTTTGGACGCAGCCACTGAAGCACAGTTGCCAGAAAAAATATGCCATATAAATGCTGAAAATAGTCATTTTTCGCCATACGTTGACCTTGTAGACATTGTTTGCCCAGTTTTTTTGGACGCAGCCACTGAAGCACAGTTGCCAGAAAAAATATGCCATATAAATGCTGAAAATATAAATTTTTTTGGTTGCAGCCACTGAAGCACAGAGGCCAGAAAAATTATGCCATATAAATGCTGAAAATATAAATTTTTTTGGTTGCAGCCACTGAAGCACAGAGGCCAGAAAAAATATGCCATATAAATGCTGAAAATAGTCATTTTTTGCCATACGTTGACCTTGTAGGCATTGTTTGCCCAGTTTTCTTGGTCGCAGCCACTGAAGCACAGTTGCCAGAAAAAATATGCCATATAAATGCTGAAAATATAAATTTTTTGCCATATACGTTGAGTCAAGGTATGGCAAAAAATGACTATTTTCAGCATTTCTATGGCATATTTTTTCTGGCCTCTGTGCTTGAGTGGCTGCGGCCAAAAAAACTGGGCAAACAATGCCTACAAGGTCAACGACGTTGACCTTGTAGGCATTGTTTGCCCAGTTTTTTTGGCCGCAGCCACTCAAGCACAGAGGCCAGAAAAAATATGCCATAGAAATGCTGAAAATAGTCATTTTTTTGGTCGCAGCCACTGAAGCACAGTTGCCAGAAAAATTATGCCATATAAATGCTGAAAATATAAATTTTTTTGGTTGCAGCCACTGAAGCACAGAGGCCAGAAAAATTATGCCATATAAATGCAGAAAATATGCATTTTTTTGGTTGCAGCCACTGAAGCACAGAGGCCAGAAAAATTATGCCATATAAATGCAGAAAATATGCATTTTTTTGGTTGCAGCCACTGAAGCACAGAGGCCAGAAAAATTATGCCATATAAATGCAGAAAATATGCATTTTTTTGGACGCAGCCACTGAAGCACAGTTGCCAGAAAAAATATGCCATATAAATGCTGAAAATAGTCATTTTTCGCCATACGTTGACCTTGTAGACATTGTTTGCCCAGTTTTTTTGGTTGCAGCCACTGAAGCACAGAGGCCAGAAAAAATTAAACCAGTAGGGTTTGCACCCTAGTTTGTAACGGTGGCGGAGGGAGGAGGACGCTAAAGGACAGCTGTGTGTGGAGTCATGAGGCTTGAAGAGAAGGACAGCTGCATAGAAGTCAGAACAAGTCTTCCGGCGTGCAGTAACCCTCCGAGATCCACCCCTCATTCATTTTAATAAAGGTCAGGTAATCGACACTTTTGTGACCTAGGCGAGTTCTCTTCTCAGTTACAATCCCTCCTGCTGCACTGAAGGTCCTTTCTGAGAGCACACTTGAGGCTGGGCAAGACAAGAGGTTCATGGCAAATTGTGACAGCTCTGGCCACAGATCAAGCCTGCGCACCCAGTAGTCCAGGGGTTCATCGCTCCTCAGAGTGTCGATATCTGCAGTTAATGCCAGGTAGTCCGCTACCTGCCGGTCGAGGCGTTCTTTGAGGGTGGATCCCGAAGGGTTGTGGCGCTGCCTTGGACAGAAAAACATTTGCATGTCTGACGTTACAGACCGGCCAAAGGGCTTTGTCCTTGCAGGTGTGCTCGTGGCAGGATTACTGGCACCTCTGCCCCTGGAATGTTGATGAGTTCCTGAAGTGACATCACCCTTAAAAGCATTGTACAACATGTTTTGCAGGCTGGTTTGTAAATGCCGCATCTTTTCGGACTTGTGGTATGTTGGTAACATTTCTGACACTTTATGCTTGTACCGAGGGTCTAGTAGCGTTGCGACCCAGTACAGGTCCTTCTCCTTAAGCCTCTTGATACGGGGGTCCTTCAACAGGCATGCCAGCATGAAAGACCCCATTCTCACAAGGTTGGATGCAGAGCTATCCATCTCCGCTTCCTCATTATCAAGGACTGCATCATCCACGGTCTCCTCCCCCCAGCCACGTACAAGACCAGGGGTCCCCAAAAGGTCACCACTAGCCCCCTGGGAAGCCTGCTCCTGTTGGTCCTCCTCCTCCTCCTCCACAAAGCCACCTTCCTCCTCTGACTCCACTTCTGGCACCTCTCCCTGCGTTGCAGCAGGTGCCTGGGTTCGTTCTGGTGATTGCGACCATAAATCGTGCGCTTCCAGCTCCTCGTCACGCTGGTCTACAGCCTCATCTGTCACTCGTCGCACGGCACGCTCCAGGAAGAAAGCGAAGGGTATTAGGTCGCTGATGGTGCCTTCGGTGCGACTGACCATATTTGTCACCTCTTCAAAAGGTCGCATGAGCCTGCAGGCATCGCGCATAAGCACCCAGTAACGGGGGAAAAAAATCCCCAGCTCTGCAGATCCAGTCCTACCACCCAGTTCAAAAAGGTACTCGTTGACGGCCCTTTGTTGTTGCAGCAGACGTTCCAACATAAGGAGCGTTGAATTCCAGCGAGTCTGGCTGTCAGAAATCAAACGCCTGACTGGCATGTTGTAGCGCTGCTGAATGTCAGCAAGGCGTGCCATGGCTGTGTAGGAACGTCTGAAATGGGCCGACACCTTTCTGGACTGGGTGAGAACGTCCTGGAATCCTGGGTACTTGGAGACAAAACGTTGGACTATTAAATTTAACACATGTGCCATGCAGGGCACATGTGTTAAATTTCCCAGTCTCAACGCTGCCAACAGATTGCTTCCATTGTCACACACCACTTTTCCGATCTGCAGTTGGTGTGGGGTCAGCCACCGATCGGCCTGTGACTGCAGAGATGACAGGAGTACAGATCCGGTATGGTTTTTGCTTTCCAGGCACGTCATCCCCAAGACAGCGTGACAACGGCGTACCTGGCACGTCGAATAGCCTAGGGGGAGCTGGGGGTGCACAGGTGTGGAGGAGGAGAAGGAGGACCCAGCAGCAGAGTAAGAAGAAGAAGAGGAAGAAGACGAGGTAGAGAGCGATGGAGGAGTAGAGGTGGTGGCAGAACCGCGTGCAATCCGTGGCGGTGACACCAACTCCACTGTTGTTGTTGTTGTTGAGCTACCCATTCCCTGCTTCCCATTCCCAGCCATTACCAAGTTCACCCAGTGGGCAGTGTAGGTGACATACCTGCCCTGACCATGCTTGGAGGACCATGCGTCAGTAGTCATATGGACCTTTGGCCCAACACTAAGTGACAGAGATGCGGTAACTTGGCTCTGCACATGTTGGTACAGGTGTGGTATTCCCTTTTTAGAAAAAAAATTGCGGCTGGGTACCTTCCACTGCGGTGTCCCAATTGCTACAAATTTGCGGAAGGCCTCAGAGTCCACCAGCTGGTATGGTAAAAGCTGGCGGGCTAAGAGTGCAGACAAGCCAGCTGTCAGACGCCGGGCAAGGGGGTGACAGTCAGACATTGGCTTCTTACGCTCAAACATGGCCTTCACAGAAACTTGGCTGGTGGCAGATGACTGGGAATGGGAACAGGTGGTCAAGGTGGAAGGCGGAGTGGAGGGTGGTTCAGATGGGTCAAGGAGAGCAGAGGTAGAGCAGTAAGATGCTGGACCAGAAGGAGTGTGACTTTTAGTTTGCCTGTTGCCTTTGAGGTGTTGCTCCCAAAGTGCTTTGTGCTTGCCGCTCATGTGCCTTCGCATAGAAGTTGTACCTATGTGGCTGTTGGGCTTACCAAGGCTCAGTTTCTGACTGCACTCATTGCAAATTACAATGCTTTTGTCAGAGGCACACACATTAAAAAAATGCCACACTGCTGACTTTTTGGAAGTCTGCGATCTGGCGGTAACAGTAGAAGTTGGCGGCATTGGCGGCAATGGCGGGTGCGTTGGCCGGCTGAACACAGGTGCCGATACATGTTGTTGCCCTACTGATCCCTGCGGGCTGGCCTCCCTGCTTCTTCTAAGTCTTATTCTCCTACTGCCTCTCTGACTCTCCGTCTCTCCATCTGAACTACCCTCCTCTTGCTCTCTTCTACTAGGCACCCACAAAACATCAATCTCCTCATCATCATTCTCCTCAGATGCATCAATTTCTTCTGACACATCACAGAAGGAAGCAGCAGCGGGGACCTCCTCCTCCTCCTCATCACTCATCATTATGTCCATCTCTGTCGTGTTCTCTGCCAGAATTAAATCTGGTGTAACGTCCTCATCTCCTTCATCTTCTTCTGCCAATAATGGTTGCGCATTACTCAGTTCAAGAAACTCATGGGAAAATAACTCCTCTGACTCCAGTGAAGATGGGGCACCGGTGGTGGAGGAAGTGTTACGTGGGGTGGCCATAGCAGTGGAGGATGAGGAGGATGTTGTGGTAAAGTTAGAAACGGTAGAGGATGGGGTGTGCTGTGTAAGCCAGTCAACTACCTCTTCAGCATTTTGGGAGTTCAGGGTCATTGGCTTTTTAAAACTGGGCAATTTGCTAGGGCCACAGGATTGCATAGCAGCACGGCCCCTAGCACGGCCTCTGCGTGGCGGCCTGCCTTTGCCTGGCATTATTTTTAAAAAAACAACAACAACAAAAACTCAGTTGGTTTTTCTGGAAACGATAATACACACAGCTAGATGGCAGTTTGAAGAAAACAGTGTGCAAATAATGCCTACAAGATCAACGTATACACTACTACAGCGGTGGATACGGATTACGTAAAATATATGAATGCTGCTTGAAAAAAAGTAACTCAAGTGGTTTTTCTAGAGACGATAATATTATCAATATTTAGACAAAATGTGAACAAGCTCACACAGCTAGATGGCGGTTTGAAGAAAACACTGTGCAAATAATGCCTACAAGGTCAACGTATACACAGCGGTGGATACGGATTACGTAAAATATAAGAATGCTGCTTGAAAAAAAGTCACTCCGGTGTTTTTTCTGGAGACGGTAATATTATGGATATTTAGACAGAATGTGAACACGGGCACACAGCTAGATAGCAGTTGGTTGAATAACACACTGGGCAAAAAATGCCTACAGGGCAAATAATGCCTACAAGGTCAACGTATACACAGCGGTGGATACGGATTACGTAAAATATAAGAATGCTGCTTGAAAAAAAGTCACTCCGGTGTTTTTTCTGGAGACGGTAATATTATGGATATTTAGACAGAATGTGAACACGGGCACACAGCTAGATAGCAGTTGGTTGAATAACACACTGGGCAAAAAATGCCTACAGGGCAAATAATGCCTACAAGGTCAACGTATACACAGCGGTGGATACGGATTACGTAAAATATAAGAATGCTGCTTGAAAAAAAGTCACTCCGGTGTTTTTTCTGGAGACGGTAATATTATGGATATTTAGACAGAATGTGAACACGGGCACACAGCTAGATAGCAGTTGGTTGAATAACACACTGGGCAAAAAATGCCTACAGGGCAAATAATGCCTACAAGGTCAACGTATACACAGCGGTGGATACGGATTACGTAAAATATAAGAATGCTGCTTGAAAAAAAGTCACTCCGGTGTTTTTTCTGGAGACGGTAATATTATGGATATTTAGACAGAATGTGAACACGGGCACACAGCTAGATAGCAGTTGGTTGAATAACACACTGGGCAAAAAATGCCTACAGGGCAAATAATGCCTACAAGGTCAACGTATACACAGCGGTGGATACGGATTACGTAAAATATAAGAATGCTGCTTGAAAAAAAGTCACTCCGGTGTTTTTTCTGGAGACGGTAATATTATGGATATTTAGACAGAATGTGAACACGGGCACACAGCTAGATAGCAGTTGGTTGAATAACACACTGGGCAAAAAATGCCTACAGGGCAAATAATGCCTACAAGGTCAACTTATACACTACTACAGCGAGGGATACGGATTACGTAAAATTTATTATGGCTGCTTGAAAAAAGTCACTCCGGTGTTTTTTCTGGAGACGGTAATATTATGGATATTTAGACAGAATGTGAACACGGGCACACAGCTAGATAGCAGTTGGTTGAATAACACACTGGGCAAAAAATGCCTACAGGGCAAATAATGCCTAAAAGGTCAACTTATACACTACTACAGCGATGGATACGGATTACGTAAAATTTATTATGGCTGCTTGAAAAAAGTCACTCCGGTGTTTTTTCTGGAGACGGTAATATTATGGATATTTAGACAGAATGTGAACACGGGCACACAGCTAGATAGCAGTTGGTTGAATAACACACTGGGCAAAAAATGCCTACAGGGCAAATAATGCCTAAAAGGTCAACTTATACACTACTACAGCGATGGATACGGATTACGTAAAATTTATTATGGCTGCTTGAAAAAAGTCACTCCGGTGTTTTTTCTGGAGACGGTAATATTATGGATATTTAGACAGAATGTGAACACGGGCACACAGCTAGATAGCAGTTGGTTGAATAACACACTGGGCAAAAAATGCCTACAGGGCAAATAATGCCTAAAAGGTCAACTTATACACTACTACAGCGATGGATACGGATTACGTAAAATTTATTATGGCTGCTTGAAAAAAGTCACTCCGGTGTTTTTTCTGGAGACGGTAATATTATGGATATTTAGACAGAATGTGAACACGGGCACACAGCTAGATAGCAGTTGGTTGAATAACACACTGGGCAAAAAATGCCTACAGGGCAAATAATGCCTAAAAGGTCAACTTATACACTACTACAGCGGTAGTAAAATAAAAAAAAAGTTAAATAAAAAAAGAATGAATATTAAAAAAAAAAAATTAAAGTTGGTGCTGCTGAACTACTAGGAGCAGCAGATTAGCACACCAGTCCCACTCCCCAACACTGCTAGACTAATAGCACTGGGCTCTTATAGTAGTAGTAGTAGTAGTAGTAGTAGTAGTAGTAGTAGTAAAACAACAAAAAAATAAATAAAAGCAGTCCTTACAAGGACTATTGCTATTGCAGCAGTCAGCAGATGAGATCAGAAGCAGGACAGCTGCCCACTGCAGCTACATACAGAGCACTGCAGTAGAAGGTAGATTACTAGCCAGCAAAGCTACCTAAGCTTAAATGTCCCTCAAACCCCTGCAGACTTCTGTCCCTCCAATAACAGAGCAGTATCAAAACGATTACTAGCCAGCAAACTTTCAACTGTCCCTGAAATCACTAACAGGCAGCAGCTCTCTCCCTACACTATCTCTTCAGCACACACAGGCAGAGTGAAAAAAAGCTGCAGGGCTTCGGTTTTTATAGGGAAGGGGAGTGGTCCAAGGGAGAGCTTCCTGATTGGCTGCCATGTACCTGCTGGTCTGGGGTGAGAGGGCAAAAAAAAGCGCCAACAATGGCGAACCCAAAATGGCGAACGTCGCGCGACGTTCGCGAACTTCCGGCGAGCGCGAACACCCGATGTTCGCGCGAACAAGTTCGCCGGCGAACAGTTCGCGACATCTCTATAATCTTAGTTTGCTAAATTTCATTATGTGTGCTGCCTGTAAGACATAAAGAAAAACAAAACTGTAGTCTTATCTAAAATGTTCATTTTCTTTAGTCCAAAGGCAGCACAAGAATTCCCACCCTGAATAAAATGTTCAAGCATAAATAGTTGTTTTTATTGAGTTAGCTTTGAAAATAAACATGAGGGAAAGTGGCTGCTGGAGGTGTGTATATAGGTGCATGTTCATAATTAGTTTGGCTTTTTTTGTGTCCTACTAGGCATGGATCAGAGATCAAAATAAGCGTCAAAATCAAACGTTGCACGTCAAAAAACATTGTGCTGCAGGGCAAAATTTTTAATGGCCGTCGGCGACATTTCGCCGCAGGCAAATTTTTGGCGCCCATCCCTATTCTGTACATTAACACAATGAATTTTAAGTGAAATGCAGTTTAACTGCAGACTTTCAGCTTTAATTCAGTGGGTTGAACAAAAAGATCGCATAAAAAAGTGAGGAAATAATGCCTTTTTTAACACAATCACTTCATTTCGGGGGTTTAAAAGTAATTGGACAAATTAAAAAACTGAAAATAAAATAGTCATATCTCATACTTGGTTGATAACGATTTGCTGGCAATGACAGCCTGAAGTATTGAACTCATGGACATCACCAGATTCTGGGTTTCCTCCTTTTTAATGCTCTGCCAGGCCTTAACTGCAGCGACTTTCAGTTGCTGTTGGTTTGTTGGCCTTTCTGTCTGAAGTTTAGTCTTCAACAAGTGAATTGGGTTCAGATCAGGTGACTGATTTGGCCATTCAAGAATATTCCACTTCTTTGCTTTAATAAACTCCTGGGTTGCTTTGGCTGTATGTTTTGGGTCATTGTTCTTCTGTATTATAAAACTGCCTCCCAATCAATTTGACTGCAATTAGCTGGATTTGACACCTCAGATTTGACACCTCAGAATTCATTCGGCTGCTTCTGTCCTGTGTCACATCATGGATAAACACTAGTGTCCTAGTGCCACTGGCAGCCATGCACGCCCAAGCCATCACACTGCCTCCGCCATGTTTTATAGATGATGTGGTATGCTTTGGATCATGAGCTGTTCCACTCCTTCTCCATACTTTTTTCTTGCCATCATTCTGGTAAAAGTTGATCTTGGTTTTGTTTGTCCAAAGAATGTTTTTCCAGAACTGTGAAATGAAGTGATTGTGTTAAAAAGGCTTTAGTTCCTCACATTTTTATGCAATCTTTTTGTTCAATAGGGATGGGTGAATTTCTTCACCTTGTTTCGATGCGGAAATGACGACCATAGACTTGTATGACGTTGCACGTCAAATTCGCCCATCCCTGTTGTTCAACCCACTGAATTAAAGCCGAAAGTCTGCAGTTCAATTGCATCTGTGTTGTTTCATTTAAAATTCATTGTGGTAAATTCATTTCAGTGAAAATGAAGCTTAGCCTTTTATTTGTTTATATTATAATTACATCTTAGGGCTTTAGCACATGGGCAGATTCGGGGAGGTTTAGTTGCCTGCCGACTAATCGCCTCTTCTTCAGGGCGACAATCTCCCTTGAACTGCCTTCCCCCTGCTAAAATGAAAAAACGCCTGCAGCATTGCACTCGCAGTGTTTTGATGTCCGAAGTCACCCAAAGTTGCCTCACAAGGAAAAAGAAGCGCCGCAAGTGCAATGCCGCAGGCGTTTTTTTCATTTTAGCAGGAGGAAGGCAGGGGGATTCAAGGGATTGAGTAGACTACTGGTCTAGATAAAGACCTTTTGGTGTTGTGTACTGAGAAATTTGTTATAAAATAACATCTACATCCGACCACATAATGTGTAAAGCAATGCACAGGGAGCAGACAAAACAAAAACAAAGAAACACAAATAAAAAGTAAAGTGCATCATAGTAAATATAGTTTCTATTTAATAGATACAATTGTTTAATAGTTGCCTTGGTATAGTGCATAGTACCGACATTTTGTGATGCATTTATGTGGTTAACCAAACAGTTTATGGAGTAATATTATTCTGAAAAAGGGCATTGTTGGCTTTTCTTATCAGAGGTTAGAACATAATACCTTTCTGATTATGCAGTCTAAAAGAGTTGAGCCTAAAAGATAGTTTATTTAAATGCACTTACGAAGAGAAACTGATTTGTGCATTTTAAGTGTGTCAAGTCAAGTTAGGATTAAATTCTGAAACACAGTGTTTGTCCTTCACTTATTTGGAATACATGTTCCATTTATTTTCAGCGTTCCCAATTAATCCATTTTAAACCAGAATACCTATAGAATAAACAAGCTCTCTGGCTTATTAGCAACCAGATCAGGTACAGTCTCAAAGTGCATTGCTTTCTGTGCAACCATGTGCTGTACATCTGAGCTAATTACTCCTGAAACCCTTCTGGGAGATGTATCTCTGCTTTTTTACAATGAGAATCTTCAGAAGTATTTCAATGCATTAGGTATTATAACTAGTGAGTTTGCATCTCAATAAAAAAAAAAAAAAAATTATATTCTAAGTTAAGCTTATCCTTTAAGGTAATGCCAGTGGAGAGAGACAAGAACGAAATTGAAGAAAATAGTAGTGTGATTGGTCATATAATCCATGCATACAGTATAGATGAAAAAATATCCAGAGCCAAGATCCACAATTCACGCAGGCTGTACAGACTATTGCCCTGGGCGAAAGTGAACATTAGGGATGTCGCGGACTGTTCGCCGGCGAACTTGTTCGCGCGAACATCGACTGTTCGCGCTCGCCGAATGTTCGCCATTTTGGGTTCGCCTTACCTGCCGCTTTTTTTTGACCTCTCACCCCAGACCAGCAGATACATGGCAGCCAATCAGGAAGCTCTCCCTCCTGGACCACCCCCACACCCCCTGGACCACTCCCCTTCCATATATAAACTGAAGCCCTGCAGCGTTTTTTCATTCTGCCTGTGTGTGCTTGCAAGAGCTAGTGTAGGGAGAGAGCTGTTACTGATTTCACTGATTTCTTTGAGGGACAGTTGATAGTAAGTTTGCTGGCTAGTAATCTACTTGATACTGCTCTGTATTGGAGGGACAGAAGTCTGCAGGGATTTGAGGGACATTTTAGGTTAGGTAGCTTTGCTGGCTAGTAATCTACCTTCTACTGCAGTGCTCTGTATGTAGCTGCCTGCTGTGGGCACTGATCTCTTCTGATCTCATCTGCTGACTGCTGTAATAACCCAATAGTCCTTGTAAGGACTGCTTTTATTTTCTTTTTTGTTGTTTTACTTTGCTACTATAACAGCCCAGTGCTATTAGTCTAGCTGTGTTGGGGAGTGGGACTGGTGTGCTGCTGTGCTGCTCCTAGTAGTTCAGCAGCAGCAACCCGAGAAATTTTTTTTTTTTAATATACATATATTTTTTTTTTCTTTTACTTATCTTACTGTTCTTTAACGTGTACAGTGCTGTTGCTGTTCTTCATAGTAGTGCACCAATAGTAGTGCACTTGCAGGCATTATTTGCCCAGTGTGTTCTTCAAACAACAACCATCTAGCTGTGTGAGCTTGTTCACATTCTGTCTAAATATCAATAATAATACCGTCTCCAGAAACACCACCCGAGTGACGTTTTTCAGGCAGCAATAATATATTCTGTATCCACTGCTGTAGTAGTGTATACGTTGACCTTGTAGGCCTTGTTTGCCCAGTGTGTTCTTCATTTTCAAACAACTGGCATTTAGCTGTGTGAGCTTGTTCACATTCTGTCTAAATATCAATAATAATACCGTCTCTAGAAACACCACCCGAGTGACGTTTTTCAGGCAGCAATAATATATTCTGTATCCACTGCTGTAGTAGTGTATACGTTGACCTTGTAGGCCTTGTTTGCCCAGTGTGTTCTTCATTTTCAAACAACTGGCATTTAGCTGTGTGAGCTTGTTCACATTCTGTCTAAATATCAATAATAATACCGTCTCTAGAAACACCACCCGAGTGACGTTTTTCAGGGAGCAATAATATATTCCGTATCCACTGCTGTAGTAGTGTATACGTTGACCTTGTAGGCCTTGTTTGCCCAGTGTGTTCTTCATTTTCAAACAACTGCCATCTAGCTGTGTGAGCTTGTTCACATTCTGTCTAAATATCAATAATAATACCGTCTCCAGAAACACCACCCGAGTAACGTTTTTCAGGCAGCAATAATATATTCCGTATCCACTGCTGTAGTAGTGTATACGTTGACCTTGCAGGCATTGTTTCAATTTGTTTGCCCAGTGTGTTCTTCATTTTCAAACAACTGCCATCTAGCTGTGTGAGCTTGTTCACATTCTGTCTAAATATCAATAATAATACCGTCTCCAGAAACACCACCCGAGTAACGTTTTTCAAGCAGCAATAATATATTCCGTATCCACTGCTGTAGTAGTGTATACGTTGACCTTGCAGGCATTGTTTCAATTTGTTTGCCCAGTGTGTTCTTCATTTTCAAACAACTGCCATCTAGCTGTGTGAGCTTGTTCACATTCTGTCTAAATATCAATAATAATACCGTCTCCAGAAACACCACCTGAGTTGTTGTTGTTGTTTTAAAAATAATGCCAGGCAAAGGCAGGCCGCCACGCAGAGGCACTAGGGGCCGTGCTGCTATGCTATCCTGTGGCCCTAGGAAATTGCCCAGTTTTAAAAAGGCAATGACCCTGAACTCCCAAAATGCTGAAGAGGTAGTTGACTGGCTTACACAGCACACCCCATCCTCTACCGTTTCTAACTTTACCACAACATCCTCATCCTCCACTGCTATGGGCACCCCACGTAACACTTCCTCCACCACCAGCGCCCCTTCTTCACTGGAGTCAGAGGAGTTATTTTCACATGAGTTTCTTGAACTGAGTGATGCGCAACCATTATTGGCAGAAGAAGATGAAGGAGATGAGGACGTTACACCAGATTTAATTCTGGCAGAGAACACAACAGAGATGGACATAATGAGTGATGAGGAGGTCCCCGCTGCTGCTTCCTTCTGTGAGCTGTCAGAAGAAATTGATGCATCTGAGGAGAATGAGGATGAGGAGATTGATGTTTTGTGGGTGCCCAGTAGAAGAGAGCAAGAGGAGGATAGTTCAGATGGAGAGACGGAGAGTCAGAGAGGCAGAGGGAACAGTAGGGCAACAACATGTATCGGCACCTGTGGTCAGCTGGCCAACGCACCCGCCATTGCCGCCAACGCCGCCAACTTCTACTGTTACCGCCAGATTGCCAGCTTCCAAAAGGTCAGCAGTGTGGGATTTTTTTAATGTGTGTGCCTCTGACAAAAGCGTTGTAATTTGCAATGAGTGCAGTCAGAAACTGAGTCTTGGGAAGCCCAACAGCCACATAGGTACAACTTCTATGCGAAGGCACATGAACGGCAAGCACAAAGCACTTTGGGAGCAACACCTCAAAGGCAACAGGCAAACTAAAAGCCACCCTCCTTCTGGTCCAGCATCTTACTGCTCTACCTCTGCTGTCCTTGACCCGTCTGAACCACCCTCCACTCCGCCTTCCATCTTGACCACCAGTTCCCATTCCCAGTCATCTGCCCCCAGCCAAGTTTCTGTGAGGGCCATGTTTGAGCGTAAGAAGCCAATGTCTGCGAGTCACCCCCTTGCCCGGCGTCTGACAGCTGGCTTGTCCGCACTCTTAGCCCGCCAGCTTTTACCATACCAGCTGGTGGACTCTGAGGCCTTCCGCAAATTTGTAGCAATTGGGACACCGCAGTGGAAGGTACCCAGCCGCAATTTTTTTTCAAAAAAGGGAATACCACACCTGTACCACCATGTGCAGAGCCAAGTCACCGCATCTCTGTCACTTAGTGTTGGGCCAAAGGTCCATATGACTACTGACGCATGGTCCTCCAAGCATGGTCAGGGCAGGTATGTCACCTACACTGCCCACTGGGTGAACTTGGTAATGGCTGGGAAGCAGGGAATGTGTGGCTCAACAACAACAGTGGAGTTGGTGTCACCGCCACGGATTGCACGCGGTTCTGCCACCACCTCTATTCCTCCTTCGCTCTCTACCTCGTCTTCTTCCTCTTCTTCGTCCTCTGCTGCTGGGTCCTCCTCCTCCACACCTGTGCACCCCCAGCTCCCCCTAGGCTATTCGACGTGCCAGGTACGCCGTTGTCATGCTGTCTTGGGGATGACGTGCCTGGAAAGCAGAAACCATACCGGATCTGTACTCCTGTCATCTCTGCAGTCACAGGCCGATCGGTGGCTGACCCCACACCAACTGAAGATTGGAAAAGTGGTGTGTGACAACGGAAGCAATCTGTTGGCAGCACTGAGACTGGGCAATTTAACACATGTGCCCTGCATGGCACATGTTCTGAATTTAATAGTCCAACGTTTTGTCTCGAAGTACCCAGGATTCCAGGACGTTCTCAGGCAGTCCAGGAAGGTGTCGGCCCATTTCAGATGGTCCTACACAGCCATGGCACGCCTTGCTGACATTCAGCAGCGGTACAACATGCCAGTCAGGCGTTTGATTTGCGACAGCCAGACTCGGTGGAATTCAACGCTCCTCATGTTGGAACGTCTGCTGCAACAACAAAGAGCCGTCAACGAATACCTGTTTGAACTGGGTGGTAGGACTGGATCTGCAGAGCTGGGGATTTTTTTCCCCCGTTACTGGGTGCTTATGCGCGATGCCTGCAGGCTCATGCGCCCTTTTGAAGAGGTTACAAATATGGTCAGTCGCACCGAAGGCACCATCAGCGACCTAATACCCTTTGCTTTCTTCCTGGAGCGTGCCGTGCGACGAGTGACAGATGAGGCTGTAGACCAGCGTGACGAGGAGCAGGAAGCGCACGATTTCTGGTCGGAATCACCAGAACGAACCCAGGCACCTGCTGCAACGCAGGGAGAGGTGCCAGAAGTGGAGTCAGAGGAGGAAGGTGGCTTTGTGGAGGAGGAGGACCAACAGGAGCAGGCTTCCCAGGGGGCTAGTGGTGACCTTTTGGGGACCCCTGGTCTTGTACGTGGCTGGGGGGAGGAGACCGTGGATGATGCAGTCCTTGATAACGAGGAAGCGGAGATGGATACCTCTGCATCCAACCTTGTGAGAATGGGGTCTTTCATGCTGTCATGCCTGTTGAAGGACCCCCGTATCAAGAGGCTTAAGGAGAAGGACCTGTACTGGGTGGCAACGCTACTAGACCCTCGGTACAAGCATAAAGTGGCAGAAATGTTACCAACGTACAGTACCACAAGTCCGAAAGGATGCTGCATTTACAAACCAGCCTGCAAAACATGTTGTACAATGCTTTTAAGGGTGATGTCACTTCAGGAACTCATCAACATTCCAGGGGCAGAGGTGCCAGTAATCCTGCCACGAGCGCACCTGCAAGGACAAAGCACTTTGGCCACTCTGTAACGTCAGACATGCAAATGTTTTTCAGTCCAAGGCAGCGCCAGAACCCTTCTGGATCCACCCTCAAAGAACGCCTCGACCGGCAGGTAGCGGACTACCTGGCATTAACTGCAGATATCGACACTCTGAGGAGCGATGAACCCCTGGACTACTGGGTGCGCAGGCTTGATCTGTGGCCAGAGCTGTCACAATTTGCCATGAACCTCTTGTCTTGCCCCGCCTCTAGTGTCCTCTCAGAAAGGACCTTCAGTGCAGCAGGAGGGATTGTAACTGAGAAGAGAACTCGCCTAGGTCACAAAAGTGTGGATTACCTGACCTTTATTAAAATGAATGAGGGGTGGATCTCGGAGGGTTACTGCACGCCGGAAGACTTGTTCTGAGTTTCTGATTCTGACTCCCCATGCAGCTGTCCTTCTCTGCATGCCTCATGACTCCACACACAGCTGTCCTTTAGCGTCCTCCTCCCTCCACCACCGTTACAAACTAGGGTGCAAACCCTACTGGTTTAATTTGAATCCAGGTAAATCCTGAGTTTTTCTGGCCTCTGTGCTTCAGTGGCTGTGACAAAAAAAAAATGAATATTTTCAGCATTTATATGGCATATTGTTTCTGGCCTCTGTGCTTCAGTGGCTGTGACAAAAAAAAATGAATTTTTTCAGCATTTATATGGCATATTTTTTCTGGCCTCTGTGCTGCAGTGGCTGCGACAAAAAAAAATGAATATTTTCAGCATTTATATGGCATATTGTTTCTGGCCTCTGTGCTTCAGTGGCTGTGACAAAAAAAAATGAATTTTTTCAGCATTTATATGGCATATTTTTTCTGGCCTCTGTGCTGCAGTGGCTGCGACAAAAAAAAATGAATATTTTCAGCATTTATATGGCATATTGTTTCTGGCCTCTGTGCTTCAGTGGCTGCGACAAAAAAAACATAATTTTTCAGGAAAGTACACATGCCTAATTTTTCAGGGTTCTGCAACAGTGGCAAAATCGCATCTTTTATGGTCACCGCAGGTGATCAATAAAGTAGACCAAAACTGGGCCCACACTGCAGAATCTGTGTTTTTTGGTTCACTTCACTGTACATTGAATTACCTCTGCCTGACCGTGCACGTGCGCACAAGCACGGTGACTGCTAAACACACCACTACAGAAATATTGCCACCAACAGGACGAACATCCTGGAGGTGACAAGCTCAACTAGTAATTAACAACTATTATTTGCTCACTTGACGGTATCATTCATTAAAGTTCTTTGCGTTCTTTTGCGTTGCAGTAAGCGCCGCGTTTCGTCTTTGCGTGTGAACAGGCTGTAACCTTTAAACGACTTGATTGGCATGTAGACGCCGGACGTTTTAAAGCATTTTATTATACAGGTTTAGAAATGTAGTGTGATTTCTGCCCTTTACAGCACAAAACGCAGCGCTGTGTCAACAATGGATTTTTCAGATACATTTTTGCCCTTGATCCCCCTCTGGCATGCCACTGCCCAGGTCGTTGCACCCTTTAAACAACTTTAAAATCATTTTTCTGGCCAGAAATGTCTTTTTTAGCTTTTAAAATTCGCCTTCCCATTGAAGTCTATGGGGTTCGCGACGTTCGCGAACCGTTCGCATTTTTGACGCAAGTTCGCGAATATGTTCGCGAACTTTTTTTCCGACGTTCGCTACATCCCTAGTGAACATACCCATATATCGGCCATGCAATTCTGTTCCCCTTGCATATTGTGTCTGGGACAGAAGTAAATCTGCCCTCTTGACTTTTATACTAAAGTCTAAAGAAACTGGCTGTAAATTTAAATATACATTTTGACTAACACAATCTATTGACATTAGTCTGAAAGCAGCTTGATTGCCATATCTGCTGTTTTTTTTTTAAAAAAAAAGAACACTATGTTTTGTTTATATGTCAACATTTTCAGATATTCATACATGTTAATTTACATGTGGCAAAGCCCTTTGCTTTTGTGTTCGAAGTCTGTCTTCTGTTCTAAATGTCTGTGTGTTTTCAATAAGTAGCCAGTAATATAATATAATATACAACAAAAAGTTGCAGTTACCGCTATAAAAAATGCCCGTTGACTTTAATGCATTTGGAGTGTTAACATAAAGTTGTACGTCAAAACAATTTGTCGTCTATTGACTTCAATAGACTACCAGCACTATGTCAGCCCATTTTATCAAATGTGCCATTTTGGTTTTTCAGTATATATGGCAGTATTCAAAAATAATTCTTATTGGTTGATATTCTTATATGAAGTGAAGCATTGATCTGAAGAGCTGAAAGAATGTTTTATTTTGTGTTTCATTTATATCACTGAACTACATCTCACAGCAGTCTTTAAGCCTCAATAATGTGTTAGAATATTGTGGGAGTCTAGAGCAATGTTCATGTAACCTTGAGGCAGCTTTGTTTTGGAAGAGTTGCTGTTGAAGAATATGGAAGATGATTTTCTGTCATCATCAAGTAATAAACCAGATCAAGCTATGCAATGCATTCCAATAATATTGTAGCAAGTATGTGAATATAAAAACCCAATGGACAAATGCAGAATCATGAAATGCTTAGAATACTGCAAAAAAGGTAAGAGAAACAGTTACATCCCATTCACTAGAAGCAGAAAAGCTTGCATGGTCTCATGACTAAGTGATTGATGGAGATTTCTTCAGGCATGATTGATAAGGCAAAGGAGCATGAGGCGATGAAAGAGAGTTTTGACACTGTGAAATTGGAAAATGGTAATCTATTTATTCTAGAATGATGCAAATGTCCAGTGTGTAAGTATATCGTATGCAGTTAACAACTCAATTGCAGACTTGTAAATTTGAGTCAGATTTTTGTTTTTCAAAAATGAAGGTAAAATTCTCAATAACTGGACTCTCATTCTCTCCAGAATTGACCCAGATACATAATCACTTTGTGAGAGGAGATGAGCTAAAATTGGTGATGTAATTCAGATAGGCAGGTGGTTCTGCAATAGACTGATCACATTTCAGTCATGTATATTTCCATTAAGTTTAAATGTATCTCACACCTCTGTAATGGAATCAGCTCCCTTTAACATAAACCCAAACTGGCCAAATGAATCTCTTAAAACTGTTATATTAACAGCTCAACTCAGAGAAGGGTGTTTCATTAAAGCTTAATTACAGAAGTAGCTAGAAATTTTTCACTTTATGTTTTAGACTTCTGTACCAGCCCAAGGCAACCACATCCCTTTTGCAGTAAAGATCTGTTTCTCCAAAGATGCCCCAGTAGCTCCCCATCTTCTTTTCTGCTGATTCACTGCACATGCTCTGTGCTGCTGTCACTTACTGAGCTTAGGGACCAACTCACAATATACAGTACACATAGAATAGAAATGTCATTATATAAGGCTGATTAGTAATTAACACAGATAATTACTACATGGCAGCACATAATCCAGCGGAACTAGCATCATCTTATATTACAGACAAAACTCATTTTCTTCTTGATAATTTGTGACAACCACTAAACTTAGCTTCTCAACAGCTGCTCAGAGCCCAATGAGCAAGGTCCCCATAGGCTTGCTAAGCTTTTTTTGATCGAAGGATTTTCCTTCGATCGTTTGATTAAAATCGTTCGATCGAATGAAAAATCCTTCGATCGTTCGATCGAACGATTAGCGCTAAATCCTTCGACTTCGATATTCGAGGGTCGAATTTCGAAGTAATTTTAACTTCGAAATTCGACCCTTAATGAATCTGCCCCTTAGTGTTTAGTTCTCCTTTAAAGTAAAACGAAACACAGGATTACCATAAATTGCCATTGTTTATATGTAACCCCTCACCTGAAATGCTGATATAGATTTTAATATATTCTCCTCCTTTCATCTTTGTTTCTGCTATGTACTTGTTTGCTCATCAAGCTCGCAACCATTTTTTATTTCCTGCACAATTTGCCCCTGCATGCACCATTGTGATCCATGTGTCATCAATAATGAAGGAATTCTTCAGGGTTAAGCTCAGGGTTTAGAACTGTCTGTGCATGCACCGAGAGATATATTTTCTAATAGGACAGGAGCCTAGATATTCCTTTCTGGCTATAGATACTTCTAGTAAGAACTTCTAATGTATATACCTAATACTTTTACATTTTCAGTTTTTTTACTTTGTCCTTTAATCATATATCCTGAGGTGACCATCCCACTAGAAACTACACACATTTGCCATTTTTCATTTATATTTTACTACATTCAGGGAATGTGTTTTTATATGAAATATTTCATTTTGACACCTGACATGGGCTAGACATTTTGTCAGTTTCCCAGGTGCCCCCAGTCACGTGACTTGTGCGCTGATAAACTTCAATCCCTCTTTGCTGCTGCACTGCAAATTGGAGTTATAACTGACTTCCTTACCCCACCCCTAGCAGCCCATAAGCATAAAAATGGGAAGGTAACCAGATAACAGCTTCCAGACACCTGCACTGCTAAAAATGCACCCTACCTAGTGAACATCACTCATTAATAAAGATCTAAGTCCGACTAACCCAAGTTGCTACTCCTTCAGTTACATTGAGTAGGATAAACAATAGCTTATCTGAAAGCAGTTCCATTGTGAAGTGCTGGCTCTTCTTGAAAGTACATGACCAGGCAAAATTGCCTGATGTGGCTGCCTACACACCAAAACTACAACTAAAAAAATATATGTATTGGTCCAAGAATAACATTTTAAAATGGTAGAATGAATTACAGTATATCACTTACATACAATGTACATAGTTTAATTTAGAATAAAAACTTTACCATAAAAATGATGATAACATCCCTTAAATAAATTATTTGAAAGATTCAACATTTTCATTACTACATGTTTTCATTGCCACTGTTCTCTGTTCACTGTTTTTAATTTAAAGAAGAATGTAGTAACTATGGCATAGGTTGTGCCAGGAGAATGCTGACTTTTGTGTTCTAGAGTGATACAGGCTAAGGTGTGCCCTTGTCCAAATATAATTAAGTATGCATTTCTACCTTCATCCCCAGTTATAGGAACTGTCTTCTTCTTGGCCTCAGCTAAAGGTGGGAAGGGCATTAAGAAAGGGAATTCTAGAGATATTAGTCTGTCCTAGAAGCACCTTGCCTGGGGGCAGGACTGTGAAAACATTAATATAGTTGGTGTGAAAAATAGTTGCTGTTTCTGATGACACCTTCTCATTCTCAACTGATTTTTTTCTTTAAAGTTTATTAGATATTCCTGCCCAATCAAAGGTAGCCTGTGTTCGAATGTAAACAAAGGGTACTAAATATTAACTTGCGGCACTCCCAGAATTACGGTTAATTAACCCCAACATTACTTAATCCTCTTACTTTTCCACACTCTACCAAGTACCTAAAAATGAAATAAAGAGCAAAAAGCATGGGAAACTTTTCTAAGAGTAATCATTTCTTTTTACTTTAATTTTACCAAATCCCCACATATAATATGTTCTCACTGGACCATAATAAAACATTGCATATAAAAACACTTATCTCTCCGTATACTTCAATCCCTCCAACAGTTTACGTGTGATCACCTCTCAAGTATGTTTGTATTATTCTCTATAGTGATCTCATTCACTCAGAAAATTCAGAATTGACGTGCAAGATTCACACTCCCCTTAGGACAGTTCCCGGTTGTAGGATGACCATACTTTTCATCTATCTTTGTCCAACGTGTTATGCAGGCACCGGTCTCAAGGACACACTTTTGGTTGCATCAATGATTTTATAGTTAAGTATTTTATATGCAACATTTTATTATGATCCTTGGTGAACATATGATATGTTGGGAACAACCTTTTCTTAAAATGAAGATATACCAGCGCTAAAAAGCTTGGGATTGATGATATGTTGGGGTTGGGTAAAATTTAAGTTAAGAAATTACTACTCTTAGAAAAGTTCAAGATACAATTATAGATCAGCACCAAAGGCTATGGAAAAAAAACAAATAACAGAACCTAATGCAATATTGTTAATATTCAGTGCAGTCACCTAGGTGTTAAAGCACTTATCTGTGTGTCTTGAACCACTGAGTCTATGCACAGGTTTTTCTTGTGTGTTCTATAGGGATTTCTACAAAGTGTTAATGCTAAAATAAAATTAAAATTAAGTCAAACATGGTGCTTGTAGTGCTTGCTTCAAAAGGTAAAATGAATTAAAATAAGATGCAATGGTGTTTTCTTCAATCAGTAAAACTCAGCATGTGGCTTCTCCACTCTCTGGTGGGATTGGCAACTTACAAGATTCCTGATTTGAAAACAGCATATCAATATCAACTCTAGGGTATTCCTTTTGATAAGTCACACTTCTGAGCACATATCAAACAATCCAGTCTTAAAGTGCAGATCATGGAGCTGAACCTTGGCAATACAAAGAGATGGGTTCTGCCGGCGTCTTCCTCTCCAGTGTGTTCCACCTGTACATCCACTCACTGCTGAGACCAGAAGTGATGTCCCGCCTGACGAAGCTGACCTCAGCAAATTTTGTTTGTTTTTGCAATTAAACTCTGTTATACGTCTTAGAAAAGTCCACCTGCTTTTTGCGCCTTATTACATGTTTACATTAATATGTACACTGTTAAATTCGATTTAACCTGAATTCCCTTTCATGAAGTACTTCCGACTTCTGGCAGAAGCCTAAAAGAAACTAGGTAAAGAGACTAGCAAGAGTAGACCCTAATTTATAAAAGCAGCAAACAAAATAAAAATCAATAACACAATTGCAGTATGACATTTCTAAAGGTTCACATGTAGCAGGATCACAAAGATCCTACTTAAGATATCCCACTTATCAGAAAATTACAAATCTTAAAACCGTTAAGCTGTTGTATAAGCATTGCAGCCACAGTGGTATAAATATCTGGCCAGATTTTTGTATTCACAAAAGAACAAATGATTGTGCCATGTTAAAGCTGACCATGTTTTACTTATGTTGCAGTACAAATATTGTTGAAGTGCAATGCAGTATAACTTGTTTGCTGGCCAATATGGGACCAGATTGATTGTTTTTTCAATTACGTAAATTGATATTTTTTTAATATAAAGATGTAAGCAAAAGCCAAAGAAGCACTTTATGTTTTTTAAAGAAATCATGTATAGCCCTCTGTATTTCAGAGATATCACGCCCAATCAAAAATGACTTTGCTTTTAATTCCTCGGGGGGATTGTATCTCCTGTAATTCCTGGGACTATTCATGCTTTCTTTCAAAAACATATTGCTTTATGGCTTTTGTTTTAGATCATAGCTATAATTCAGTGACTGCCTTACACTTACATTTTTGCACAGTCTTTGAATTATTTTATTTAAGAATCCATAGCACTTACACAGTTGAAGATAATAGTGTCTTGCCACACCTTGCAAATCGTTGTGCTTTTAATGGCCATACTAATTATAAATAATGATGTTCCAGAATCATTTTATACCATTCATCAGAGAATATAATTCAGGTTTCTTAAATTGCAACGGTTAGTCGTCTTCCCAATCACTGTACCATTACTCAATACAGTCATGTAGAGGTTTACATGTTATACATTTCTGAAGGAAAATATTAAAAAAACGCAAAAATAGCATTTTGCCAGTTCCAATAAGTTTGTTCTGCAAGATGAGTAAAAAATTGCTTTCAATCTGAACTGTAAAATAAATTGCATATTTTTAGACAGACCTGTCAATCTCTGTATCCCTGATAGTGTGCGCATAACCTTCAAAACCTTAGCTGTTAAATTATGGGCATGTTTTCTGAAACCTATCCAAAGATGAAAGAACCTTCAATGCATTGTAGAGGACAATCATAGACAGCCAAAAAGATTATTTTAACCCTATTATTCCCAGAGACCAATATCGTTAGAACTTATGGCTGGTCAAATGTAATTTCCCCTAGTAAATGGATTTTATATGTCATTTACATTAGAAAGCCTATACTGTCAATGCATATCTTCTTTAATGGAATTGTATTGGCATCATTGTGCACACCAGTGCTTCTGACAGGAGTGCAGATGGAATAATGGCATTTCCACACTTTTTTAAACTGTTATTAAACAGCCCAGATTGTTTGGAATGGGGTGTGTTAACTTGAGCACTGATGTAACTAACAGCAAACAAACTAGATTTGGCAGGAGCATGACACATCCATTAAACCCCGAAACAGTCTTAGCAGTTTTGACCTCCTTGTTTTAAAAGCCCTTTGAATCACTTTGAAATAGCTTGGCGTGATAGTTATCCATAAATCCAGATACTGGCAGCTACAATTTCTAAGCCATATTGGGAAAAGAAGGGATTACGGTATTTACCACATTGACTGGAAGATTGATCCTCACTTAGAATATCTGACACTTCTCTCTTGATTTAGGAAGCTGGATAGCAAGCATGCAAAGGATAGATTTATTCCAGTTTTTATTTCCACTGTGGCTCTTATTGGAATAATGAAAGCTGGTGCATTATCTAATATAAAATGTTTTAATAATGTGATATTATTGGGGAAATAATGTCTGCAGTGTTTCTGCAATTCACGATCAATTACACTACATATTTTATTGCATTTAGACAGTAAAACTGCAACAGTTATACGTTACTTTGGTTTATTTAGTAAAAGTCAGATACAAGTGCAAAAGCATTGGTATTTAGAGCTTATGCAGACCCAGAGAAAGTTGCAGGTCACAGTATCGACAGATGCAGGCCAGCCCTACACTGCAAGGCCTGTCGTAGGGCAGGCAGTAAGTACAATTTGGTATCCATCTCCTCTTGCTAACATTCATTTCTGTCTAATGTCCAAGTTAGGAGACTTTGAAATGGAGCACAGAGACCTGCAACAATTCATTTATTGTGGAAAGCAGGGAGAAAGTTGAAGATAAGTTGTGCACGTCTTCTAACACTTTGTATACTGCCTTCACATTGGTGCATGACCATTACTGTATCTGAGAAAAAAATTACTTAAAAATTTTCAAACAGAATGAGAAATTATTTTAAAAAACTTCAAAATATTTCCATTTCCATATTGTTTTTCATAACAGATATAGCTACAGTATTAAGGTTTGTACTAAAACCAAATGGATGCTGACCTATAAATCCATGGACAAATCATCATCATTATGATCATTTATTTATATATCGGCATCATTTTACAATAATTTAACAGACAGGGTTAAAGAATACTTAGGAAAAAACAGGATCAAGATTGAAGAACTGATAAGAGCATTGAGCGATGAGAAAAGCTGCCATGTTTTATCAAAATAAAAAACCCTCCTGAATTTTGTTGAAATGTGTCAATGGGAAAGCTAAATTACATCACATTTTAGATATTTTTAGCATATACATCACCTACCTTGTCAGTGAAACTCCTTTCCATTTTACTACAACTGTTAATCAGAGAAAAAGAAAAGCTCCCATGTTGCCAATTTATTCATTTTGCCGGACATCTCCTTTGATAGAAAAGGGGAGGGTTACTAAGGGCTCCAATGTCATTGGTTAATGTGAAAGGCAAGGGAATGATAATTGTGACATCTACCTTTTTTTCTGGGCAACAGATAACATGTTGTCCTCTGAAACAGAGCATATAGTGAGATTCAACTGCTGATTCACAGAAGTTTTTTTGATGCTGGCAAAACTGTACCAGGTAAAACATTTGCTTATCGCTACTTCTAATCAATAAGGGAAGTACAAATGAATACACTTTGGAGTTGGACAAAAGTAATGGCAAATAAAATTTGTAGAAAGTGCAGAATGTGCTAGAGAAACTTTTTAGAGGTCCACATTTCCTTCTAGGATAGACATAGGCTCAAATTCACTAAGCGCCGAACGCTGGCGTAAATTCGCTAGTGTTACTTTGCACCCTTACACCAGGCGAATTTTCGCTAGCGACGTAACTATGCAAATTCACTAACTTGCGCAGTGTACTGAATGCTACCTTTTACGCTAGACTTCCTTCGCCACCTCAGACTTGGCGAAGCACAATAGAGTAGATAGGGATTGTTTCAAAAAAAGTCAAATTTTTTTCTAAGTCCCAAAAAATGCTGGCGTGTTTTCGAAAAAGATCGAAAATATTTTTGGGGCTCCCCTCCTTCCCCCCTACATTTCCTGACTCATGGCAACTTACCAAGACAGTGGGCACATGTGTAGGGCAAAATACAATTTTTATTTGCTTATTTGAAGGTTTTCTAGGCATTTGTAGTGCTGATACGTATTCCTCCATTGAAATTAGAATTTGGCGCCGTATGCAAATGAACCATCACTAGCGAAACTTTGCTTCGCTTGGCGAATTAAGGCTAGCGCAACTTCGCAAACTTACGCTACCCCTGTGCGCAACTTCGGATTTTAGTGAATTTGCGGAGCGCTGTCGAAAATACGCCTGGCGAAGTGCGGCGAAGTGCAGCGAAGTTGCGCCTGGCGCAACTTCGCATCTTAGTGAATTTGCCCCATAGAATTGTGCCAAAAATAATAGCCTTCACTGTTAAACGTTTCAGTGAATTCATTAATACATTCATAGTACTGAACTAAAGATCATTAAACTTTAACCCTTTCCCTGCCAGCCGTTTTGTCCTAGATGCGAACATCTACTGCCAAGCAGTTTTTAGATATTTTGCACTCTTTCACTTTAAGGGCCTTTCCTGGGGTGGTCTTTTAGTTAACCCAGGAAAACAATATATTGTTTTTTTCAGGACAACCTGAACTTTCACAATATGCAAGAATTTTGGTGTAATTCTACTTCTCTAAAAAAATATTGGATTCTAAGTGTCAAAAAAAATGAAAAAAATCATGTTGCACGAAGAACAATCACATATATCAGAAACATCATTCATTTTATGTACGAGAACACAGCCGATTTAGAAAGGTCTATGTCTCCTGAACGCGACAATACCAAATATATATAGTTTTATGGAGATTTCTAACTTGTTTAGCTCAAAATCTACTAGCAGTACACAACCAAATTTCCAAAGCAACACTCCCCAAACGGCATAATTTTGATTTCAAGGCCAAACATTCCGCTAACAGTAGGTTTACCCTAGAAAAACTACCCATTACTAGAAAGAACAGATTCTGGTGAATCAAAAATGGGTAGAAATATCTTTGTACTCCAAACCACCAAGTTGCAATTGTTTCCTAAAGTTATAATGTTTTATAGAAATTGGTGAATTTTTTGAAAAATTACCTCAAAGCTTCCACTCTACAGCAACATATCTCCCACACATCATTAGGTATCAATGTAAAACACCCCAAATATAAAATCCTGGGTCCACTGAACAGTTTGATGCCCAATATGAATAGATGTACACAAGCACGTGGCATAGGAGGCCCCAAAAGGAAGACCACCCGTTTGTTCTGTCATTTCAGATACTGCAAAATCAACACATTTACATAGTTTAGGGGGCGGCAAAGGTAGAAAAAAGTACGTTCACACCAGAAAACCATATATTTTCGGAAAGTACACATTCCCCTGAATCCAAATTGGGTATGCATGTCTTTCTACACCAAAGTACCAAGCGGCAAACCATTCCTAAATTTGGTGATTTAGGCGACATTTCCAAAAATCACCTAAAAATTTCTACCCTGCAGCATCGTATTACCCACATACTTTTAGGTATCAAGAGAAATCACCCCAAATATGAAAGCCTAGGGTCCTCTGAACAGTTTGATGCCCAATATGTATAGGTGTACCCAAGCAAGTGGCATATAGGGGCCTGAAAAGGAAGACCCCCATATGGTCTGCCATTTCAGATACTTCAAAATCAACACATTTACATCGTTTTGAGGGGGGCAAATGTAGAAAAAAGTAAGTTCACCCCAGAAAACCATATATTTTCGGAAAGTACACATTGCCACGAATCTAAATTGGGTATGCATGTCTTTGTACTCCAAAGTACCAAGCCGCAAATCATTCCTAAATTTGGTGATTTTGGTGACATTTCCAAAAATCACTTAAAAATGTCTACCCTGCAGCATCATATTACCCACATACTTTTAGGTATCAAGAGAAATCACCCCAAATATGAAAGCCTAGGGTCCTCTGAACAGTTTGATGCCCAATATATATAGGTGTACCCAAGCCTGTGGCATATAGGGGCCCTAAAAAGAAGACCCCCATATAGTCTTGACATTTCAGGTACTGCAAAATCAACACATTTACATTGATTTGGGGGGGGGGCAAAAGTAGAAAACAGTAAGTTCACCCCAGAAAACCATATATTTTCGGAAAGTACACATTCCCACGAATCCAAATTGGGTATGCATGTCTTTCTACGCCAAAGTACCAAGCCGCAAATCATTCCTAAATTTGGTGATTTTGGTGACATTTCCAAAAATCACCTCAAAATATCTACCCTGCAGCATCGTATTACCCACATACTTTTAGGTATCAAGAGAAATCACCCCAAATATGAAAGCCTAGGGTCCTCTGAACAGTTTGATGCCCGATATGTATAGGTGTACCCAAGCACGTGGCATACAGGGGCCCCAAAAGGAAGACCCCCATATAGTCTGTCATTTCAGGTACTGCAAAATCAACACATTTACATCATTTTGGGGGGGGGGCAAAAGTAGAAAACAGTAAGTTCACCCCAGAAAACCATATATTTTCGGAAAGTACACATTCCAACAAATCCAAATTGGGTATGCATGTCTTTCTACGCCAAAGTACCAAGCCGCAAATCATTCCTAAATTTGGTGATTTAGGTGACATTTCCAAAAATCACCTCAAAATATCTACCCTGCAGCATCGTATTACCCACATACTTTTAGGTATCAAGACAAATCACCCCAAATATGAAAGCCTAGGGTCCTCTGAACAGTTTGATGCCCAATATGTATAGGTGTACCCAAGCATGTGGCATATAGGGGCCCTAAAAGGAAGACCCCCATATAGTCTGACATTTCAAGTACTGCAAAATCAACACATTTACATTGTTTTGGGGGGGCAAAAGTAGAAAACAGTAAGTTCACCCCAGAAAACCATATATTTTCGGAAAGTACACATTCCAACAAATCCAAATTGGGTATGCATGTCTTTCTACGCCAAAGTACCAAGCCGCAAATCATTCCTAAATTTGGTGATTTTGGTGACATTTCCAAAAATCACCTCAAAATATCTACCCTGCAGCATCGTATTACCCACATACTTTTAGGTATCAAGAGAAATCACCCCAAATATGAAAGCCTAGGGTCCTCTGAACAGTTTGATGCCCGATATGTATAGGTGTACCCAAGCACGTGGCATACAGGGGCCCCAAAAGGAAGACCCCCATATAGTCTGTCATTTCAGGTACTGCAAAATCAACACATTTACATCGTTTTGGGGGGGCAAAAGTAGAAAACAGTAAGTTCACCCCAGAAAACCATATATTTTCGGAAAGTACACATTCCAACGAATCCAAATTGGGTATGCATGTCTTTCTACGCTAAAGTACCAAGCCACAAATCATTCCTAAATTTGGTGATTTAGGTGACATTTCCAAAAATCACCTCAAAATATCTAACCTGCAGCATCGTATTACCCACATACTTTTAGGTATCAAGACAAATCACCCCAAATATGAAAGCCTAGGGTCCTCTGAACAGTTTGATGCCCAATATGTATAGGTGTACCCAAGCATGTGGCATATAGGGGCCCTAAAAGGAAGACCCCCATATAGTCTGACATTTCAGGTACTGCAAAATCAACACATTTACATTGTTTTTGGGGGGCAAAAGTAGAAAACAGTAAGTTCACCCCAGAAAACCATATATTTTCGGAAAGTACACATTCCCACGAATTCAAATTGGGTATGCATATCTTTCTACGCCAAAGTACCAAGCCGCAAATCATTCCTAAATTTGGTGATTTTGGTGACATTTCCAAAAATCACCTCAAAATATCTACCCTGCAGCATCGTATTACCCACATACTTTTAGGTATCAAGACAAATCACCCCAAATATGAAAGCCTGGGGTCCTCTGAACAGTTTGATGCCCAATATGTATAGGTGTACCCAAGCACGTGGCGTATAGGGGCCCCAAAACAAAGACCCCCATATGGTCTGTCATTTCAGGTACTGCAAAATCAACACATTTACATTGTTTTGAGGGGGGCAAATGTAGAAAAAAGTAAGTTCACCCCAGAAAACCATATATTTTCGGAAAGTACACATTCCCACGGATCTAAATTGGGTATGCATGTCTTTGTACTCCAAAGTACCAAGCCGCAAACCATTCCTAAATTTGGTGATTTTGGGGACATTTCCAAAAATGACTTCAAAATTTCGACCCTGCAGCATTGTATTACCCACATACTTTTAGGTATCAAGACAAATCACCCCAAATATGAAAGCCTGGGGTCCTCTAAACAGTTTGATGCCCAATATGTATAGGTGTACCCAAGCACGTGGCGTATAGGGGCCCCAAAACGAAGACCCCCATATGGTCTGTCATTTCAGGTACTGCAAAATCAACACATTTACATTGTTTTGAGGGGGGCAAATGTAGAAAAAAGTAAGTTCACCCCAGAAAACCATATATTTTCGGAAAGTACACATTCCCACGGATCTAAATTGGGTATGCATGTCTTTGTACTCCAAAGTACCAAGCCGCAAACCATTCCTAAATTTGGTGATTTTGGGGACATTTCCAAAAATGACTTCAAAATATCTACCCTGCAGCATCGTATTACCCACATACTTTTAGGTATCAAGAGAAATCACCCCAAATATGAAAGCTTAGGGTCCTCTGAACAGTTTGATACCCAATATGTATAGGTGTACCCAAGCACTAGGCATACAGGGGCCCCAAAACGAAGAACCCCATATGGTCTGTCATTTCAGATACTGCAAAATCAACACATTTACATTGTTTTGAGGGGGGCAAATGTAGAAAAAAGTAAGTTCACCCAAGAAAACCATATATTTTCGGAAAGTACACATTCCCACGAATCTAAATTGAGTATGCATGTCTTTGTATTCCAAAGTACCAAGCCGCAAACCATTCCCAAATTTGGTGATTTTGGTGACATTTCCAAAAGTCACCTCAAAATTTCTAACCTGCAGCATCGTATTACCCACATACTATTAGGTATCAAGAGAAATCACCCCAAATATGAAAGCCTAGGGTCCTCTGAACAGTTTGATGCCCAATATGTATAGTGTACCCAAGCACGTGGCATATAGGACCCCCAAAAGGAAGACCCCCATATGGTCTGTCATTTTAGGTACTGCAAAATCAACACATAAACATAGTTTTGGGGGGGAGCAAAGGTAGAAAAATGCACATTCACCCCAGAAAACCATATATTTTCGGAAAGTACACATTCCCGCGAATCCAAATTGGGTATGCACGTCTTTGTACTCCAAAGTACCAAGTCGCAAGCCTTTCCTAAATTTGGCGATAAAAGCAACAGTTTTTACATTTTTGAAATTGCCTAAAAATATTGCAATTGGCCGCATTTATTTCACCCAATTTTTTGCATACAATTGTAAAACACCATAAATTTTGATGCCAAGGGTCTACTGAACAGTTTGATGCCCAATATGCATTGATATACCAAGGCAGCTGGCATATGCGGACCCCAAATGAAAATAGTGCATATGATTTACTCCGCTGCCGATTCGCCTTCTGTGAACATAGACCATTGGCTTCATATTATGTGCCTCAAGACCCTCCTAACAGCAAAAAACCCCGAAAACCATATGTTTTTGGAAAGTACACACTCTGACGAATCCACCAAAGATAAAGACGTCTTTCTACACTAAACTACCAAACTGCAAAGCTTTTCTAAACGTAGAGATTTTTACAACATTTCTGAAAATCGCCTAAAATTGTTGCAGTTTGCCGCATTTATCACACACAATGTTTTACGTATAAAGAGAAATCACCCTAAATATGGACGTCAGAGGTCTACTGAATAGTTTGATGCCCAATATGCAAAGATTTACCAAAGTATGTGGCGTGTACGGACCCCAAATGAAAAACATGCATATGAATTTTCACGCTGGCCAACTAAGCTGCAGAAAAGAGAGCCCCAACTGTGCATTATGTGCCGTATGACCCACAAAATGTAAAAAGACCCCCAGAAAACTATAAATTTTTGGAAAGCATATATTCAAACTAAGTAAAATAAATCTTTCTATACCAAAGCACCAAACAGCAAAACAATACTAAAGATTCCAAAGGAACAATAATGCAGGGATAAGATTGCAATAAAACCACAAAAATAGCGTAAATCAATGAAATAACAAAATAATTTATCCGACAGCGTAATTAGTGGCCGAAATCGATTATCCAATAGTCACGCTGTCAAAATAACATGTTTTTAGGCAAAACATACAGTACAATGAATAAGTAAAAAAAAAAAAAAAACCTGTTTGTGAGTTTTTGTGTATACATATTTGTGCACTAATAGAAGTTGTCTAAGTGTGCAAATACATGTAATTAAGTGTAAATAAGTGTACAAAATTGACCAAGTGTGCTAAAATAAAAAAATAAAAAATACAAATTTTTACTAAAATGTTTGTGTAAGTGTATAAATGTACTGTAGGTATGTGTAAATGCAGGTAAGTGGGTAAAAAAACGTGCACTTACCGTTTTTGTAGCAGGAGGATCGCTGGAACAGATGGAGGCAGCCAGAACAGCGTGTCTGCAGAGTTACTGCGCAGCAGGAAGTGTGTGGGCGGCTGTTCAGGAAGGAAGAGGTGAGTATGACGCAGCAGCGCTTTTTCCAGCGCATTTGCAACTTTGAAGTCGGATCTGCGACAATCGTGTCGCAGATCCGACTCGACAGCCCCCCAGCCTTGTTGCCCAGGGGGCTGTCAACCCTTCTGACACTCTGCGGAGGCGGCAAAAGCCGCCAATGCAGAGTGTAGGGCTCAGTACATGGTACGTTCTTGGCAGCCTGAGCCCTGAACCACCAGCTTGGTGGTTAAAGGGTTAATCTCATAGAGTTTATTGCACATGTATGTATGTGTAACCCTATATTGACCATCCTTGTATTATAGGCTATAAAGTAATATCTTACCATATACATGTCCTGAATCACCTTTGCTATATAAATGGGTACTGGGAATTTCTCTCAATGCCAGTGGCCCCACTAGGAAACAATAATTAACCACACTGTTGAAGTAAAACAGATACATTTTTTACACAAATCAGTAACACCCCTGCCCTGAGGAACCTGTGTAAAATATGCACAGTTACAAAGTGGAATTTCTCAAAAGAGAAAGCAGGGCCTTGCTTATTGAGGATTAATAAAGAGGCCCCAATAAGTCTTTATTCTAACAAAAGCTTGTACTAATGCAATTGTTATACAGTATTGGATACAGTTGCAGTAACACAACTATGCAGCAGGTGCAATGATGCTGGAATTGAGCAAAAATATGGCAAAGGCATTTCAGATTGCACTTTGCACACTGCATGTGAGTAAGTAAGTTGTCCTTCATATATAGTATGTCTTTGTAAGGTCAACTGTTTACTTTACCTTGTTTTGACAAGGTGAAAAACAAGACCTATTTGCAAGTGGGAAATATATAATTCACTCATGCAAAATCCCTTTTAGCTGTTTAAAAAAAAAAAGTCAAAACTTATATCAAATGGAGAATTTTTTTATAAGTTTTCTCTTTCTCGCCAAATATCTTTTATCACTTTATGGTTTACATTAAATGATATTGTGTCAGTTAGCTGAGCTATACTTAAATCACTGGGGAAAAACTGCATGTTATCGTAGAAATACTAGTTCAGTCCTGTTGTTTAGAGCGGGCATTTGAAACATGAGACTATCCAGTTATTACTCTCAAGGGGTCCTGGGAGTTGTAGCACAGCATCTGCAAGAGATTAATGCTGTATTATCTATTAAATTCAACTCTGAATGCATCAGCAATGTATGTAACATTTTATATGCTCTGAGGCATTTTACTCTATGTACATTGTGGTCATAGTCCTGGAAGCAACAATGCTGTAAAACTACATTTTATATATTTCCAATTTTTAGACATGTCTTTTCATAGCTTCATCTTTAATGTTTTTCCTCCCAGCACATCAGGGAATATGTGTGATCTGTTGTAAAGACATACAGTTCTTTCATGTGCAAAATTCTGCTTTCTGTTGCTCGAGAGGGATTTTAGAAGCTGGGTTAGTTTTAAACATTAATGAGTGGAAAATATGGTTACCAACAAAGAACCTGTCCCAGTCTAACACAGTCCTTAGTAAATTTATAATGCACTAACCCCATATTTGGGCTGCATCCAGAAATGCTAATCTGTTGATATATGGGTATATAAGTCATTGTATTTATTGTTGTGTTCTTAATAGGCTCTATTAACAGATTTTACATAATGTACAGCATATACAGTATATGTAGAGTACAGTATATGTACAGTAAGGGGCAGGTTTATAAAGGGTCGAATTTCGAAGTGTAAAATACTTCGAAATTCGACCATCGAGTAGAATCCTCTAACATTCGAAATTGAAGTCGGAGGATTTTATTCATAGTACAATCGTATTCCGAATAGTATGATTCTAACGATTTTATCGTAAGAACGTACGATTTTCCTTTGAATATAAAAAACGTAGAAAATTGCTCTGGAAGGTCCCCATAGGCTAACATAGCACTTCGGCAGGTTTAAGTTGGCGAAGTATTGAAGCCGAAGTTTTTTTAAAGAGACAGTACTTCGATTATCAAATGGTTGAATAGTCGAAAAATTTTTAGTTTGAATCGAAGTCATTCAAATTCAAATGTTGTAGTATCCTATTCGATGGTCGAACTATTCAAAAAATTACTAATTCACAAAATTCTAACTTTTTTACTTCAAAAATTCACTCGAACCTTAGTAAATCTGCCCCTAAATGTATCAAATCTCTAACAACTTCCTTAATAAAATATCAAATGTCTTTTCAATGAGCTAATAAGGATGGGCGAATTTGAACCATTTCGTTTTGGCAAAAATTTGTCGCCGGCGAAATGTCACCAACGGCCATTAAAGTCTATGGGTGTCAAAAAAAATTTGTCGCCCCGCGAAATTTTTTGACGCGCGTCTTTTTTTTTTGATGCACGACTCATACAAGTCTATGGGTGTAATTTTTGCAGCGAAACAAGGCAAAAAAATTCGCCCATCCCTATGAGCTAACAATCAAAACTAAACACAGCTGGCAAAACTCAAACAGATAATAGTAAGCAAGCTGTGGCCATGAAGTTAAATAATGACTCAAACAACTGTATATGTACCACAGGTTTATCAGGGAATTAATTAAAATTATTATACAGAAGCCCATATATTAAAGGTCGAATTTTAGTGGTATTAGAGCTTTTTGAAACAATGATTTAACTCTCATGAAAGTTATTAAAAGATCTAAATATAAAAAAGTGCTGAATGATCTGAAAAAAATAAGAATATCTCAAAATCCTCTAAATGTTTTTTTTTGATAATTACAGGCAAAAAATATCTGAAAACCCTCTAAAAGTCTGAATACTACAAAAAATGTCCAATAGGATCAGGGCAGCTCCCATTGACTTCTATGGGACCTTGACTCTTTTTACTTGGGAAGAGTTTTCATGGTCTTACAAATAATAAATTTAAAATTTGTCAAGTTTTTAAGAATTAAAAAAAGCCCACTCATTTTTACAGAAAAAATATGATTTGTGAAAAAAAGGAAATACAAGTGTTAGTAAATAGGCCCCATAACGTATGTATGTAGGTATAACTATAAATTTGTAAATCGGTGTTAACGAGCCGCTGTAACAATGTATAAAAGTACAATATATATAAAGTATACCCTGGGAAGACAAATCACATAATAAATATGCCAAAAATCATATCAGGACAAAGAGCTTAAAGGAGAAGGAAAGGCTAAAATTAAGTAAGCTTTATCAGAAAGGTCTCTATAAATACACCAGTAAACCCTCAAAGTAATGCTGCTCTGAGTCCTCTGTCAAAAGAAACACCACATTTCTTTGCTTTTATTGTGTACTCATGGGCTTCTGTATCAGACTTCCTGTTTTCAGCTTAAACCTCCAGGGCACGGCCTTGAGCATGCTCAGTTTGCTCCTCTCCCCCTCCCTCCTCCCATCCCTACTGTAATCTGAGCTCAGAGCTGTTAGTAAGCAGGGAGAGACTCAGGCAGGAAGTGATGTCACACCAAGCTTATATGGCAGCTTCTATCCTAAACAAACAGAGACAGTGTCTAGAGATGTTTACTCAGGTATGGTAAAGCATTCTGCAGAATAAATATAGCATTCTAGCTTGCACTATTGTGGCTATTCTATTGGCAATAAACTGTCTTGGAGCTTTCCTTCTTCTTTAAGTGCTATGTGGTAAGAGACATTGTGGGAAGGAGGTCCCTGCCCCGTAGAGCTTACAGTCTAAGTGGATGGGAGACTAACATACAGGCACAAATTGAAGATGAAAAAGTGCACAAGATGTCAGCTGAACTGTTAAATGTTTGCATATACAGATATGTTCGATTTATATCCAAAACGGTGAGAACTCTAGGTAGGACCCTCATTTCTAAATTCATTAAACTGTGGATCAATTAGCATGGTGTTATGTAGGACAAATCATGTTAAACATGTACGTGCATTTTATACAATGTACAATAGCAAGTAGGTTGGTTGACTAGAGATTTTCCTAGATTTTTAAATTTTACTTGATTTTGAAGAATGAAACACAGGACACCCTCAGATTTATCCTTGTCTATGCTATTATTCTCTGAACCCCTGAAGGACAAGGTCAGAAGTTCCCTATATGTTTCTGCATCTCCTTGTATTGCCTTTTAGAAACTGTATTTAAAAAATCAGGATTGAAGCCATGTACCATGTTCTGCCAACTTCTTATACAGCACATGAAACCAGCTGGTATCCTATACTTAAACTGCTTAAAATGCTCGAGTCAACATATCACTTCATGTGCCTCTGTACTGTAATCATTAGAATCCCTCACTATATGGTTATGGCTTAAAACACATACTGAATGACCTTAGAATAGTCATGAACGAATTTGTCCCTTTTTGCTTTGCCAGAAAAGTCACACAAAATGTAAAAAATACATAGAATCAATGTGGATGTTTTTTCATTTCTTATTTTCACGCAAAATGCATTATAGTGAATTGGCTTTTTTGCACAATTTACAGTGGCCAAACATGGCATTTTGCCATGAATCCATGAGCTCATTACTACCTGAGAATATTCTTTCTTGGACAATGGCATCCAAGCTCAAAATTGCGTAAGCTCACATTTTGCTGCTCCAAACAGGTTATGTACAGTATCTAGCTAAATTAAGTCAAAGGCAACTGGAGTTGAGGTAGGTGATAGCTACAGAGAAAGGTCATGAATGTGGTCTAGGATGACAACCCAAGTAACCTTGGATAACAATTCTTTTATAATGGCAGTCCATGGAGGGCTGAGAGTTGTGCTAAAAGTTGGGGCAATCTTAGCTTCCATGGTCTATGACAGGTCTTATGTTAAATACATACATGTCCATAATTTACCTACAACATCCTTCTAAATGTTTTTACATATGGCAAACGTCTGTACTTTTACTTTTTATGGGACAGCATAAAGAGCTGGCGCTTATCATTGATACTGATACTCTTCATGCAAAACCGGCCTCTAAAACAATGTTGGTGTGCCAATGAAAACCTGATGCTAAATGATGTCTTCCATTGCTGCCACTTCCATTTTTTTTGTCCACAAAAGAGGTGATAATTATCTGGTATTATTATAATAGGCTGAAAAAGATGGGGATACACTGATATTGAATATGATGGATTATGTTAAAGGAAATGTTTAGTATAAACATTATAAAAATAAAAACTAGGCAAACAGATGGGCTGTGCAAAATAAAAAATGTTTCTAATATAGTTAGTTAGCCACAAATGTAATGTATAGAGGCTGGAGTGACTGGATGTCTAACATAATAGCCAGAACACTACTTTCTGCTTTTCAGCTCTCTTGGTTTCCACTGATTGTTTTCCAGGCACTAATCAGTGACTTGAGGGAGGGCCACATGGGTCATAACTGTTGCTTTTGAATCTGAGCTGAATACTGAGGATCAATTGCAAATTCACTGAACAGTTATGTCCCACGTGTCCCCCCTTCAAGTCACTGACTAACATAGAGTTAGAGAGCTGAAAAGCAGGAAGTAGTGTTCTGGCGATTATGTTAGTCACTCCAGCCTTTATACATTACATTTTTGCCTAACTAACTATATTTGAAACATTTTTTTTTTTTGCACAGCCTATCTATTTGCCCAGTTTTTAATTTTACACTGAACTGTTCCTGTAAGGAGGCAGAGAGGCAGTTGGGATACCAGGTGACCCTACTAACAACTTAAAGGAGTTCATATATTGCTACTTTCTGTCACATAAGGGGGGTTGGGACTGAGAATATGTATAAATAGTCAAAGGGGTTGAGTGCATGTAAACATATTAAGCCATCTTTTCTAAATACATTTTGTGTGTACACTACTGGAGGTGATCCTTGCCAAAATGATTATAATTCCATGATGATTTTTTTTGCAAGGCTGCCAAATGGGGCCAACCTTAAACCCATGAGGTTTGGATGAAGAATTCAATTAGTCATAGTTTTTTATTTCATATCTGTCTGTTCGAGTCTTTTCCGATTCTCTACTCTTGAATAGGGTAAACAATATAATTTTTTTGTAACTTAAGTTTATTAAAAGAAAGAAAACATCCTGCACTGGCTACAAAAAATAGGTTGGAAGCTTACTAGGAATAATTATATTTACGTGTAAGCCATAAAAGGAAAAAAGTTGTTCTGGTAGGTTACAGTATATCCCACAGCAGTTAAGAAAGGGCTATGAGGTAATACTGTAGGATAGTGGTATAGAGAAAGAGAAAAAGAGGGTGAAAACGGAGAGCTTAATCTTTATTGACTCTTCATTTTAAGGACATTTATATGGACATTAAGGACATTAAGAATGTCATGAACGAAAATTTAGAAATTGTGTTTTTTATGGTTGTTTTGTACAATTTTTATGTTATAGGCAACTTTGGGCAACATGTTGTTCTTTATGTATATATTAAGGGGCCTTTTTATCATGCTTTGTAAAAAAGTCACCTACAAGTTAGAAAACAAAAGCAAAATTATGATTGGTTGCTATGGGCAACATCACCGGTGATGTTTTTCTCTTAGTCAGTTCTCCTAGGCTAGTCAGTTAAAATGTTAGTCTAGTCATAGTCTAGGGCAGCGGTCCCCAACCTTTTTTACCCGTGAGCCACATTCAAATGTATAAAGAGCAACGCAAGCATGAAAAAGTCCCTTAAGGTGCCAAATAAGGGCTCTGATTGGCTAGCCCCCTTGGTAGCCCTTAAATGAACTGGCAGCCTACAGGAGGCTCTAATTGGCACTATACTTAGATTTTATGCAACCAAAACTTGCTTCCAAGCCTGGCATTCAAAAATTAGTACCTGCTTTGAGGACACGGAGAGCCACATCTAAGGGGTTGGAGAGCAAAATGTTGCTCACGAGCTACTGGTTAGGGATCATTGGTCTAGGGAAATGAGCACCCTCTAATTACAACAATTGAACTAATTGACCACCACAACACAACTACTGTAGTATGATGGTTCCCCCCTGTGTTTATTAGGTCACATGCAACATTTCAGTGTGTGCATGTGTGCATCATGTATATAGACCCAGTGATCAGTGAGATTAAATAATACATCCAATTGTGAGTTACACACCATTGAAATTGTTGCTGACCACCTACCCCCCTCCATAAAAAGAAAGTGTGCCATAATACTATAGTAATGATATAATAATCCTGTGCATTTTAAAAACAAGGAATATACACACTCCATTGAATTTGGCAACAAGCATCAATGCACCCATTCAGCCTTCCCTTGCATGAAACAGAACCCTGCAATTACAATCAGCCTGAACCTGACAGTAATTCCAGGCTTCCCTCAGCAGGTTACAATATCCACAAATGACATGTGCATCCATTAATGCCATTAGTGACTCTACACTCAAGAAGTGATGCTATCTGAAGACAAATGCAGTGGAAGAAGCACATGCTGCAGCTGAACACATGCAACAAAAACAGTTGCTAATTTGAGTCTTTATTAGTGTATTACATTCAAGTTGCAGTGGACACAAATGTGTCCCCTGCTACTGAACTGGAATAAAACATGCTGCCTTGTGGGTAAAGATCATGGTAATGTGTGGGGTATGCTGGGTTGTCTGCCTCTAATTTCTAATATCACATACAAGAACTAGATAAGTATTGTATCTATATCAAGAACCAAGCTACAAATGATGGAGTAAGCATCTCTGTATCAGAGCCTTTAATCTAAGAATCATTGTGTACAAAATGTTTTGCATTGCTGAGGAAATAGGATTGTTATTAAACAGAAAAAATGAAAAATTATGTTCATTATTGCAGCAATAGTTACATTTTTTTAATGCAGTGACAGAAACAATCCATTTGTCAGATAATGGATAAGATTATGGCTCTGCCGAAAAATGGACTCATTTCCCTGTCTTTCCGTTTTGTTTTTTCCCTTCAGAGAACTGCTAACTCAGCCAAAATACAGATCTGTTTGGTAATGTGACTTTTATGATATTATTTTATGCATTATGAACATTTTTGTTTAATGGTTTATATTTTAAAGTTAGAACGTGAAGGAAAGTTAGAGTGTGAATAATGCAAATGGTTATTTTACTATATTAATAATGCAATGCAAGCACTGTTATTTTGATAAAGGTTTCAGTTGACAGATAGCATTACATTTAATACACGGATCTTATATTACATTATAATAGCACTACTTGCAAGGTACTTAAGTCAAAATTATTACATTACCTTTCAGAATTTTTAACCTTCTACTCTTTTGCAAATTTTGCTGACAAGTAACAAAGTAAAGACACAAAATGTCCTTAAATTAGAGCCTATATATATATATATATGTATGTATGTGTGTGTGTGTGTGTGTGTGTGTGTGTGTGTGTATGTATGTGTGTATGTATGTATGTATGTATGTATATGTATATGTGTATGTATGTGTGTGTATATATGTATATGTATATGTGTATGTATATATATATACATACACACACATATGTATATATATATATATATATATATATTCCTGAAGACGGCACGTGTGTTGTTGCCGAAACGTTGAATAAATAAACACTTGAATTTTTTTTCATCGAATAAGACCTAGGAGTGCGGCTTTTTTGTATTGAATATATATATATATATATATATATATATATATATATATATATATATATATATATATATAGCAAGATTATAGAAAAATACCCGCACTCCTTCACATACGTTTTTTTGCCGGGTGCTTGGTCAAATATAGTTATATATAAAAAATGGCAGAAAGGACCAGCACTCAAAAAAAATTCAATGGTTTATTCAAAACTCACAGTGTCTTCAACGTTTCGACCCTCTTTGGGGTCTTTATCAAGGATAAAGGACCTTGATAAAGACCCCAAAGAGGGTCGAAACGTTGGAGACACTGTGAGTTTTGAATAAACCATTGAATTTTTTTGGAACATGGAGTGCTGGTCCTTTCTGCCATTTTTTTATATATATATATATATATATATATATATATATATATATATATATATATATATATATATATATATATATAATATATATGACTTTTGTATGACTAATAGAAACATTAAAATGCGAAATAAGATTTTTTTGCTCTCCGGAAAGGTGTTACTGACTTTGCTTTTAGATTTACCTTTGTCTAAGCATTGTTTCTAAGGTGTAGGGATGGGCGCATTTAAACCCGTTTTGTTTCTCCAAAAATTTGCCGCAGGCGAAATGTCGCCGACGCCCATTAAAGTCTATGGGTGTCAAAAAAAATTTGTCGCGCGCCAAACTATTTTTTTTTTGACGCACAGCGCCATACAGGTCTATGGGCGGCATTTTTTCAGCGAAACTAGGCTAAAAAAATTTCCCATCCCTAGCCAGTGGTTTCAGACATACTTGATTCAAGTTCTCCTTTGAGGCCCACGATTTGACCCATATGAGCCCTCCTTATGAATACAGTTTTATTGAATGCAGGCAGTGCTCTATTCATAGGGTTGCTATTAGTGAGGGGTGTAAAATTAAAAAACATGCAACTTGCCCATTTTTTTCAACATTTTTCCCCTGTTCAACCAAAGTATTTTTTTTAAATTTACCTTCAAGATAGGTTTCAAGAAGTATTTATGAGAAAAAGAAATTCTATTTCCAAATTTGTTCCTAACTGGCATCCAGGCTTGGCCCCTCCCCACAGTTTGGCAACCTTCCCTTTAAGCCTACCCCCGGTAGCTTCCTTTTTACCTACCTGTGCCCTCCTATTGCATTAATCCCTTAGCAGAAGTAAGAATTAGGACTGGTCCAAAAATAAAGGGGCATGGTCTGATAAAACATTTTAACATTGCTGTAAAACGACTTTCTATATCCGCCACAATGTCATAGATGTATTAATAGCTTTGTACTAAACACAGTTATGCACAAATTACATAGTTACATAGTTAAGTTGGGTTGAAAAAAAAACAAAGTGCACATATACACATACTAATACTGTTGTGTTCACTGTGTGGCCTTTCAGCATTCTGTATGTGATACTAAGGCTCTAGAAACAGGAGGCACATCAGCAGTAACTCATTCAGCAAAGAACATATAACTCAACACACCAAACATCAGGGTGCAACTCTGCTGTACGAGAGAGAGAGATAGCAGAGCAGGCACCCCAATGGTAAAGTCACAGACAAATGCACTACAAATACAGACCTACAGTGTATATCAGACTTTTGGTGCATTGTGCTCATGTTGCTGTGGACATGACTTAGCAGGTATCAACTACAGTATGAAGCTGTGTTTTGTAACTCTGTGATCAAAATGCTTAAAATTGCCCCTCCATTCTAGTGAATGACAATTGCTTGACAGCAAATGGCCAATATATGATGTGGGGGGGTGGTTTGTAGATAAAAGGGTTTACATAAACATTTGAATTATTGTGTACATACAATTAGGTTCTAATTTAAAACTATAAGGTTCATTTATGAAGTGCATTGTGTAAAGTGCAATTTCCAATGCCTTTTGATATCTTTTACCCATAATGCAGCATTTTCTCCACAATACCAGCATAATTGTGACCAAGAGGGAAAGTTGTGCATGATGCAAGTGCACCCAGAGAATCAAAATGTCAATTGCATTTGTGCATTGAGTCAAATTGTACCCAACTGAGCTGAAAATTTCAGTATGTCATCATTCTTTAGGTACAAGTCTGCCATGGTTATTAAAGGGATCCTGTCATCAGAAAACATGTTTTTTTCAAAACACATCAGTTAATAGTGCTACTCCAGTAGAATTATGCACTGAAATCCATTTCTCAAAAGAGCAAGAAAGATTTCATTATATTCAATTTTGAAAACATTTTGTCAATTTCCCAGCTGCCCCTGGTCATGTGACTTGTGCCTGCACATTAGGAGAGAAATGCTTTCTGGCAGGCTGCTGTTTTTCCTTCTTAATGTAACTGAAGGAGTCTCAGTGGGACATGGGTTTTTACTATTGTTGTTCTTAGATCTACCAGGCAGCTGTTATCTTGTGTTAGCAAGCTATCTGGTTACCTTCCCATTGTTCTTTGGTTTGGCTGCTGGGGGGAAAAGGGAGGGGGGTGATATCACTCTAACTTGCAGTAAAGAGTGATTGAAGTTTATCAGAGCACAAGTCACATGACTTGGGGCAGCTGGGAAATTGACAATATGTCTAGCCCCATGTTAGATTTCGAAAATTGAATATAAAAAAAATTCTGTTTGCTCTTTTGAGAAATAGATTTCAGTTTATAATTCTGCACAGCACTATTAACTGATTCATTTTGAAAAAAAAATTTTTTTCCCATGACAGTATCCCTTTAACAATAACGTGGGAACCCAGGAATGTCTGTCACTGCCAGCTTTAGGTCGGTGGTAACTTCGTGGTTTCCCTGCATCCAAAGGTACACTTATGTGTAATTCAGAACAGATGGCCATGTGTTGTAACATAAAAACCTTTACCAAATGGCATCTATATGAATAACTGTGCCTGTTTTTGCCAACAACAAAAACTGCAATGATTAATACAATCTGTTGTGCTCTGGGATATACTATTACTATTCAACACAGCAGTTCCATGTCATGTTGGAGTTTGACCATTCACTGGGAAAAGCTGACTGCTGATTCTCCTCCAATGAATAGTGATGGGCAAATAAATTTGCCAGGCGTGAATTCGAGGTGAATTTTCCATGTTTTGATGCCAGCGAATAAATCTGGAAATTCACCAGCAAAAAATCTGTTGCGTCCCAAAAATGTGAGCGTGTGCATCAGAATAGTCACGCACATAAAAATTGTTGCGCCCATTTGGACGCCCATTGACTTTAATGCATTCGGACAAAATAGACGCGAATGTAAAAATCGGCACGGGTGTCAAAATTGACGAGCTTCAAAATAATTTTGAAGACCATTGACTTCAATGCAATTTTACTGGAAATTTGCTAATTTTTCGGTGAACCAAACCGGGACAAATTCGTCCATCACTACCAATGACATTTGCTGTAATGGCTACTTTAAAGGACCACTACTAAATACATATAAATTGACTGCTTTTCTGAGAAGCCTACCCAGCCAGTATCTGCACTCCACCACTGATCCCGCTACTCCATTGTGGCTCTGGATACTAATTATTCAGACTCGGTATCAGTAAGAGAAAAGGCTCACATATTGGACAATCCATTTTTAAACAATACAAGGTGTAATTCCTATGACCACATGATCATCATGTTATAGAATACAAGAAAAGTATTTGGAATCTCCAGTGCTTGGTGAGTATAATATAACCATGTATCATTGTTACAAAATATTTTCCCCTTTGGTACAATTCGTATGTGTTTATACAGAATTATACATCCTTTTAATATCTGCTGGTGATATTCAATTTTTCTCCTTCAAAGAAACAGTTAAGAAATCTGCCTTTTTTTCTTTTTTTGCTCAAATGGCAAGATATGCTTTTCTTAACAGCCTCCTTTTTTCTTTTCAGGTTTATGATTAACAAACATTTCAATTTAGCAGAACAAGCAAACCTGAAATGAGGGACATATTTTAGTTTGATTGCCTGGGGAGCCAGAGACTTTTGCACATAACGATGATAGGCCACCTGACAACTTTGAAAATGAATTTCCAATAAGAAAGTGCATTGGCCAAGCTTAGAAATATAAGTATTTTTCACTGTCAAACATGTAAAGCTCTTTTCAGCAGTGTACAGATTCTTTCATTCTATATGTGTGAATCTTACAGTAATTCTATTGCAGAATGTTCTATGTTCAATGACTTTGAGATGAAACACTGTTCTATGTTCTGTGACTTTGAGATGAAACACATGAATGGAGTAGGGATGTAGCGAACTGTTCGCCGGCGAACTAGTTCGCGCGAACTTCGACTGTTCGCGTCCGCCGAATGTTCGCGAACGTCGCGCGACGTTCGCCAATTGGTGTTCGCGTTCGATTCGAAGTAAAATTTCGTTCGACCATTCGACCGTTCGATCGCTAAAATCGAACGATTTCCATTCGTTCGAACGATTATAAGCATTCGATTGAATTAAAATCATTCGATCGAATAGCTTCGATCGTTCGATTCGAACGAAAATCGTTCGATCGTACGAATAAAATCCTTCGATCGTTCGATCGAACGATTTTATCGAGCGTTCGAAGTTCGCGAACTGTTCGCGAACTGTTCGCTTTTTTGCCGGTGTTCGCGAACAGCGTTCGCGAACATCAAATCGGCAGTTCGCTACATCACTAGAATGGAGTGCTGCCTCCACAATTTTCATTGTAACACTTCTGCAAACGTAGAGGGGAAAACATGCTCTGTTTAATTCTCTCTTCTGCATACTGTATCTGTGTACTGTACTGTGTTCTCAAAAACATAATAATTTCTTGCCAGAGATGTGTAACAGTATTGCCATTATAAGGATTATGATTGCAGTACACTGAAATATATAATGTTCTGTATGTATAATTGTGTTAAGCAGTAAAATAAACATAAATATAGGATCAGTTACCCGAAAACCAGAATTATGGAATGTAAGTTCCGAATTACAGAATGAACATCTTCCATAGGGGCAAATTCACAAAATTGTGAATTTTTGCCTAAGAAGGCTCTGCCACACTTTACACCATTTCGTCATGCGCAAATTCACTACCACTACACTAAGGGGCACATTTACTAAGGGTCAAATATCAAGGGTTAATAAACCCTCAAAGTAAAATCCTACGAATTAGAATATTGAATTCGAAGGATTTACCGCAAATCCTACGATCGATCGAAGGAAGGAAAAATCTTTCAGTCGAACGGTAAAATCCTTTGAATCGAACGATTTTAAGTGATCGATCGAAGGATCTTTCTTTGATCAAAAAAAGCTTAGAAAAGTAATGGGGAAGGTCTCCATAGGCTAACATTGTACCTCGGTAGGTTTAAACTACCGAAGTATGTAGTCAAAGTTATTTTTAAAGAGACAGTACTTCGATTATCGTATGGTCGAATAGTCGAACGATTTTTAGTTTGAATCGAAGTCGAAGGTCGTAGTAGCCTATTCGATGGTCGAAGTACCCAAAAAAGTACTTTCCAATTCAAATTTTTTGTTCATTCGAATCCTTCACTCGAGCTTAGTAAATCTGCCCCTAATTTACTAAAATGTGAAGTTGCACCTCTGCAGCCGAATGCTGGCAACATTTCACTAGTGTAATTCACCAGCGTGAGCATTTTGTAGTGAACTTTCACTAATGTTAGTTTCTGCCAAGTGAAATTTTGTTAGTACACTTACGCTTAGGTCAATTTGAATAGGGCGGGTACATATAGTTCATATAGATGCCTTATTATAGATGTTGGTGCAATTGCTTAAAGTGGCCACTTATTATTACAAACGTCCCAGGAAGCAAAATAAAGACAAAAGAGATCTTCTAATTCCCTAGACATGAGCCCACCCTAAAACAGTTGTCGTATGCCCCTCAAATGGTAAAAAAACCTCATTCATCTTATCAGTTCGCCAGGTCTAAGCTGGCAAAGGACACTCTGGCGAAAGACGTAACGTTCTGTAAAATTCGCACTTTAGTGAATTTACGATCCTTTGCCTGAGTGAAAATTCATCTGGCGATAGGTACCAAACTTTACTAGCGATGTACATAGCAATTGACTTCTATGCCTGTTATCAAATTGGAAATGTCCCTGCGGATAGGATTTAAGGCAAATTTTCAGTAGCAACGGCCACTTTGCCCTTTAGTAAATCTGCCCCATAGACTCCATTATAATCAAATAATCCAAATTTTTAAAAATGATTTCCTTTTTCTCTGTAGTAATAAAACAGTACCTTGTACTTGATCCCAACTGAGATTAAGGGGCCGATTCACTAAGGGTCAAGTATCAAGGGTTAATTAACCCTCGATATTCGACTAGGAATTAAAATCCTTCGACTTGGAATATCGAAGTCGAAGGATTTAGCGCAGATAGTTCGATCGAAGGATAATTCCTTAGATTGAACGATTAAATCCTTCGATTCGAACAATTCGAAAGATTTTAATCCAACGACTGAAGGAATATCCTTCGATCAAAAAAAGTTAGCCAAGCCTATGTGGACCTTCCCCATAGGCTCACATTGACTTCGGTAGCTTTTAGATGGCGAACTAGGGGGTCGAAGTTTTTTTTAAAGAGACAGTACTTCGACTATCGAATGGTCGAATAGTCGAACGATTTTTACTACGAATCCTACGAAGGTCGAAGTAGCCCATACGATGGTCGAAGTAGCCCAAAAAAAAACTTCGAAATTCGAAGTTTTTTTACTTCGAATCCTTCACTCGAAGTTAGTGAACCAGCCCCTAAATGAATCCTTATTGAAAGCAAAACCAGCATATTTGATTTATTTAATGTTTACATCATTTTCTATTAGACTTAAGGTATGAAGATCCAAATTACGGAAAGATCCGTTATCCAGAAAACCCCAGGTCCCAGGCATTCTGGATAACAGGTCCCATACCTGTTCATATATGTTTTAAATGAGTTGTACCTCTGGATGAGTGTCATTCTTGTATGTACCTATGTATATAATTTAATAAGATCAATTTAATAGTAGCCTTATCAATTGAGCTATCTGCCTATCCTTTTACAGAAAGTATACAAATTCTTTCTAGTGAATTTCCACGCATAAAAGATAATGTACAGGTATGGGACCTGTTATCCAGAATGCTCGGGACCTGGGGGTTTTTGGATAATGGATCTTTCCGTAATTTGGATCTTCATGCCTTAAGTCTACTAGAAATTCATGTAAATTAAATAAACACAATAGGCTGGTTTTGCTTCCAATAAGGATTAATTATATCTTAGTTGGGATCAAGTACAAGCTACTGTTTTATTATTACAGAGAAAAAGGAAAACATTTTTAAAAATTTGGATTATTTGGATAAAATGGAGTCTATGGGAGACAGCCACTCCGTAATTCGGAGCTTTCTGGATATCGGGTTTCCGGATAAGGGATCCTATACCTGTACTAGAAGCTGTTAAAATAATGCCTTTGCAGTAGAGTGGTGTTCAATGGGTACATAGTAACATAGTAACATAGTTACTTTTGCACAAGAATTCTGAAGACACCAGAGGTTACATTTGATTTGGCTGTCTTTGAAATGCAATCAAGGTCTTTTCACTTTGGATTGAATGGCAATTACTTTTTTTCTGCAATGGAATCACTTTACAAGGGTCTCAGAGAGTAGGTTTGACATAAAAAGATGAAAAGTACTTTGACATAAAAAGGTGCCGAATTTTCAGCTGTGAGTAAATTGTGAATTAATAGAAACCTTGCCCGCAGGCAGCAAGTTCTAAAGCAATAGTATTGTATTAAACTCTAAAGTGTACCAGCCCATGTGACTTTTCCAATGTATTGCTTTACTATGCCAGGAGTAATGTTATTTGGGGAAAAAGAGACTAAGCAGAATCAGAGTTACAGGAAGGGGGTTATTTACTAAACTCGGAATGCAAAAATCCCAAAAAAATGTGTGATTTTCTTTCCCTAAAATTAGAATTTATTAATCCTTGAGGATGGAAAAGTCTGAATCAGAAAATCCGGCATCTCAGACCTGTCAATGTTGTATATAAGTCAATTGGAGAAGTCCCAATGATTTTTCGATATGCGCTGGGTTTCATGCAATACCCCGAAGTTTTCAGACGAGTTTCCGGTGAAAAATCGGGAAAATCAGAGTTTTCGGGTAAAAAAATCAGAAAAAATCGTGAAAATCAGATTTTTTCCTGCAAAGCAAATTTTCGTGCAAATATAATAAGAAATAAGCGTAAAAAACCCAAGCGGATTTGATCGGAGTTTGTAGCAGAAAATGTTTAGATAAAATCGAACTTTGAAAAGTAACCCTTAACAGTTTTTAACCGGTGAAATGCTTGCTTAAGAAATTAAATATGTTCTTCTAACTGAGTGCAAACAAAAAGTAAAGAAAAAAAGAAATTCAAATGGGAGTGGCAGGTTTGTACTGGGACATTTTTGAGATGCTTACAATATACTCATGCATGGGGATTTCCACAAGCTGAGTAAAATTAGATTATTGACAGTATTTTTAGATTATTATAATTTCCTTCTGGCGGAAATTATAATATTCTGTTATATATAATATTATTATAATAATATATATAACAAGATATTATAATATTATAATATTATAGATAAGATTTCCACTTGCACCCATTTTATGAAAACACACTTTTTTTTTTTATTTTGATGGTTTTAAAACAAAGTATGCATTTCACTTGGGCAAGAAAGAAGACCCAAAAGGAATGGGACGGGGTGAGACAGATGTCAAAAAGGGGTTAAAGATGAAAATAAACACGCAAAGGGAAATTTTCGGTCAAATGGTACTCTTTTAATGCCATGCACTGACAATAATCCTTATGCACTGTGACAGTATATATCTCCAGGGCCTTGTTAAATATTCAACTCATGTCTCATTGACTACATTACAAATCTAATGTGAAAATAATTCCTCATTTCCCCTAAGAGAGAAAAAGAGCAAAGGGAATATCATAACCCCAGTCTCATTGAAAGTTAAAATGAGTTTGGTTCTGCGTCCCTGCCTTTTCTAGTTCTGTACAAGGTATTTGAACAACAACATCTTTCGTTCTCATAAAGATGAATTTACTCTACTTTTAATATTTCGTCCTTGTAAGAGAATTTCCAAGTGAATGAATATTTATATGTGATGAGGATGTTCTGAATAAAATGGAAATGGATGGTTTTGACATATTTATTAAGGACAATGGTTGAAAGATATAAAAGACTGAGGGAAAACAGTTTTTATTACTTATAGGTACATTTATTCTGAGTTGGGAAAATTATGTTTTTTTTTTCCCAGAGAAGTGCATTATATTACCTGATTCATTGGGGCTGAAATATAGTAAATGGTTGACAGAAAGTTGAAAACAGAAGACTAATTTTCTTTGTGTTCAATCAACTGCTTGCTTCGAAACACATATTTTTCTCCATGATGTGCATTACATTTTCGTGTGTCAGCGAACAAGCACAGAAAAAACAAAATAATAAGAAAATTGGAAAACAACTAATAATTCATTCAAAGCCTCTGAGGCCCATGTAACCTTGTCAGAAAATACATGTAATTAGATTGAGGCAATAAAGTCACTTCAGCAAAGTGTTAGACATTTGTGATTGATGCACTTGATTTACAACAAATTAGGCTGACTGTTGACTTGCACATCTGGGGAATTTCTGACATATACACACTTTTTTTCAAGTATGCTGTAGGTTTATTATGATTGTTTTGTTGATCATTGTTCAGCACAATGATATGAAATAATGTAATAATGTAATAAGTTGTGTTGTCACTTTGTATAATGTTTAACAGACCATGATACGCAAAGGTCATGTATTGATTTCATAGATTATAAATTTATTTCTACCTGAACAAATATTTATTAAAAAAATATTTCTTAACAGAAGAGTAGTTTTTTGATTAAGAATGCATGTAGAAGATTTATTTGCATCTTTGAGATTTCTATAAAAATAGGAAGTATCTATAGAAAAGCAATAAACTGACACTAAGGGGCCCATTTACTAACAATCGAAATTCAATTTTTTCCATGAATCTCTAAAAATTTATGGTTTTCCTATTTTTTTTGAAAAGCTCTAAAAATGTAAGATTTATTAAGTATGAAAACTAGTGATTGGCGAATTTACAGAAAAAACATGCAAAAATGCAAAAAATTTGCGAAATGCATTGAAGTCAAAGGAAGTCAACATAATTTTGACTTGCGACAATTTTGTCCAAATGCATTAAAGTCAATAGATGTCCAAATAATTTTGACATGTAACAGTTTTATGCGCGCGAGTATTCTGACGTGCGACAATGTTTTTTTTTTTGTTGCGACAAATTTTTCCCTGGTGAATTTTTGCCAAAATTTAATTAATTCACTGGTGGCAAAACATGAAATTTCGCAGCTGATTCATGCCTGGCAAATTAATTCATCTATCACTAGTAAAAAGCATAAAAATCACTAATACAAAAGTTCGCTACGTAAAAGTTGTCGAGGTCCTATAGAAGTCAATGGGTTCTGCGCTGATCCTATTTGACCATTTTAAATCAATTCAGACTTCAAGAGGTTTTTTGATTTTTTTGTCCAAAAAATTAAATTTTTATTCATATGTTTTTTTCAGATCGTTCAGTGTAAATTCATGTTCATATTTTTTTTTATTCTGATTTATGGTTTTAGAGAAAGTGAGTTTAGTTGGGGTTTCAAAAAACACTAAAAATGCTACTGTTGATAAATAGTCCATGGAACAGATTATTCTACATTGCAATTTAAGTTTTTCCTGCAATCCAATTTTTTTAAGACAATAATTTTGAATCTGACTTTCTGAAACTTGAATTTTTTAAAATTTATTAAACACACAAATAACTTTAAAACTGAAACAACAAAATATAGCTTCTGAAAGCTGTTGTAATAAAATTACCTGGTGGTCTAGTGGTGCGGCGGCGTGGACGGCCGCCACACCACTGCGCTCCTGTTCCGGCCTCCATTGCCGGCGCCATCTTGGTTCTCTAGGACGCGCGCCTCTTAAAGGTGCTGGCGCGATTACATCAGCGCACATTGGCGCACGTTTTGGCGCGAAATTTGGAGGTATTTAAGGCCCATTCTTACTCCCAGCCAGTGCCCGTGATAGAATCTTGATTCTGGTGGTTCCTGAAGCCTTGTGCTGTCTGTTCCTGTGAAATTTGTATCTGTTATTCCGGTTTTGATCCCTGTCTGTTCCTGACTATTCTGATATCTGAATCCTGACCTTTGCCTGCATCTCGACTACTCTTTCTGCCTGACCCCATCTGTTTGATTACCCGGTTTGACCCTTGCCTGCCTGACGATTCTTGATATCTGCCTGCCTTGACCCTGCCTGTCTGACGATTCTCTTGCCTGCTCCATTTGTACCGTGACCTTCAGCACAAAAGACTATCTACCTGCCGTGCCCCTCTGCTAGCCAGAATATCTCGCCTTGTACCCCTCGTTAAGTCCAGGTGGCACCCAAGTAAGCTGAGGGCTCCTCATGAAGCCCAACGGTGGTCACACTACTGGTGAAGCCGAGCCGAGACCAGGGTACTTGGCACCTGTTCTGGTATTGGGTGCCGACCGTGACAGCTGTCAAGGTCATGTAAAACTCAATGGGAGTTGTTTTAGCAAAATTCAAGCTGTTTTTCAATTTTTGCCTATGAAAGTCCATCATTTTAGTAAAATGTTATCAAATTTAAGAAAATTACCAATGGACAGCAAAATCTGAAACATTTGTGTGCTCCCATTTTGCCAAAAATAAGTTCTTTGCACTTTTTTTGCCAAATCTAATCTAAAAAAACAAATACTGTATTTTTGTTGATAAGAAGGGTGAAAATAGGAATCTTCTTCAACACTTCAATTAATACATATGGAAATGAATAGAAACTGATTAAAATAACATTTAGGTATTGAATATTTCCATAGAGTAGAGAGAGTAGGAGAAAGTACTGACATTAGTGTTAGATGATTTCAAAATTTAGAAAACCACCATTGAGATTAAATCAAGGACTCTATTAAGTGAAGACTGGCTAAAGAAGGGCAAGCTGTTCCTAAGCTAAGGTGCTTTCAAGGAAGCTTATATTGTGTAGACAAGCTACAGAGTACAGAATAACACATTGGAAGTGAACATCAGGTCATTAAAAGTTTTTGATAGAAGTGTATGCGCTTCCTAAAAAACAAAGTATACTTTTACCACAAAGCTTTTTTGAGTTAACCTTTAGTTAGAATGGCTCTCTTGTGGCTTTACTTATGGAGGAATAGCTCCCAGCTGTGAAAGCGGAAAAACAACGCCTCCTCTCCCACCCGGTAGATCATTGTTCCGCAATTCTACCTCCAAGAACAAAAAACAAGAGAGGGAGAAAAACAACAGTTGCACACTGCCAAGATATAGATACGGCTGCCCTGCTTCGATAGTACTCACAGGATTTTGCCGGATTTCGCTCGCAAATCAGCGCTGTTCCCCATTTTTTTTTTTGCGAGTGAAATCCGGCAAAATCAACGTTTTTTTGGGAATAATTTCAATTCAAAATTCGATCAAATTCGCTATTACTTTGATTCGTACGATTTGAATTTGGGCAAATACGGACTTATTCGATCAAAAACTGACCTATTCAGCCGAAAAAACGTAATTTTGTTTGGAATTTGAAATTCGAAGTTTTTCAAAATCTTTCTCTGACCTGCAGTCTGACTGAAGACAGAAAAAGGTCACAGTATGTGAGAATTGAAGGATGAAGTCTGCTCTATAGTAGCCATAAACAATAAATCATAACATACAATATAGGCAACCTCCAAGGTCACTTTAAGTGCAAGCTCTCTGGGTCTGTTGAACTGTACCAGGCCCATCAATGAATTCTAAACAGACTTGATGAATCGATGACAGGTAGATGTACATTTTTTCTCCTCTTAATTTAGCCTATTATGTGTCTTTATTTAAATTACAGGTTTATTCCAAATATAAAATAATCAACCTAAGATACTTTTTCCATAGGAAGTGGCGCTAAAATAAAAATACAAATGAAAAATATAACCTCTCCACTTATGATTCATTGATTTGCTGAATCATTTTTTCTTCCCCTTTCTTAAGGTGGTCATACATGATCGAAAGATGTCTGATTCAATACACATATGTGTAGAGCTGAATTGTCAGATATGCATGTAGAAACAATAGAATTCTACCTGTATCTTAAAATTCAGCACTACCAGTGGCTGATGTTCGGGTGCCTTCAAAGACGCCCAATCAAAATGTTATAACAGCCTGATGGACGAGCTGACCGACATCCAAGCCTTCTGTCGATATCGGTTGGCTCGTCTCCTTACATACATGCACCAAATATTTTAGGATTTTAATTTAGGATAGTATTGCAGATATATGACCTATTATCCAGAATCCTTGGGGCCTTGGGTTTTTGGACAAGGGGTCTGTAATTCCATGATTTGGATTGCCATTCCTTAGGTCTACTAAAAATTAATTTAAACATTAAATTAACTCAATACAGTGTCAGACTGGCCCACCGGGATGAAAACATTGAAAACAAAGAGGCTTAATAATGGAAGAATATAGTCTAGTATGTAGAGAAAAGAGACTAGGAGAATAAAGAGACAGGGGCAAATTCACTAAGATCTGAAGTTGTGACAGGCGTTGTTTCGGCAGCACTATGCAAATTCACTAAAATTAGAGAAGTTGCACTACCATTACTTCGTCAGGCAAAGCGAAGTTACGTTAGGGATGCCTAATTTGCATACGACGCAAAGTTAACCTTTAAAAAATAAAGGTGTTCTATTGCCCTACACATGTGCCCATTGTATCGTTGAGTTGCCATATGTCTGGTCTGAGCTGGCGAAGGCAAGTCTGGCGCAAGAGGGAACGTTCAGTAAAATGTGCAAGTTAGTAAATAGCGTAGTAACGTCCCTTCGCCATAGCACAACTTTGCCTAGCATAAGGGTACGAAGTAGCACTAGAGTAGGTCCACTTCACTAGCGAATTTACTCCAGCACACATTAGTAAATCGCAAAGTAATGAAATGACGTCACGCTGGTGAATTTGCCCTAGCGTTAGCCACTTCGTGCTTTAGCAAATTTGCCCCACTGAGTGAAGAGAGGAGGTATGGTAGTTTGTAAAGTGGGCCCTCAGCCTAAGATTTTCTGGTGGGCCCCTGGCATCCCAGTCCGACACGGACTCAATAGAATTGTTTTGATTTAAATAATTATACCTTATTTGGGATAAAGTACAAGGTACTGGTGTAATATTACAGATAAAAAAGAAGTAATCTTCTAAAGTAATTTTCTAAAAATTAATTATTTTATTAAAATGAATTCTATGGGAGATGGGAATCCTGCAAATTTGGAATTTTCTAGTTAATGTGTTTCCAGATAAACGATACCATACTTGTACATATGTATAGGACATGTATTGACACAAATGCTTTTGTATGATTAAGTTGGATATAACTAGTTGATGAATTGGAGTGAAAAAAGTGGAGCGATGCTCTGCGTAGTGAGCATAGCACAGTGTGCTAAAACCTTTCCCTCCCACACCTATTGTTATAACAAGCCTCATGCGCCAATACTTTCTGGTTTTACTCACTAAAGCAAAGCCATTTTGCTATTTCCTTCTAATGCACAGTTTGATGCCTAGTATGCATATATTTATGTATGTGACCTGTAGGGACCCCAAAGTGAAAATTGTGCATATGACTTTTCTTGGCACCTTTTCTGTGTATTGTGTGTGTCATAACACAGCACAACCCTGACATATTCTATATTACCCACGATTAACCTTCATTTTCTCTTTTTGTTTCCCCTATTTTCTTTTTTCTCCTTTTCTCTATAACCCTCTCCGATCCCTCTCTGTTTAACACTTCTCTATCTTTTCTACTTCTCTCCCAGCAATATTTTATCTTCCTTTTTTTACATCTGCATATTTGCATGCAGAAGTGGAGAGGAACAAAAGAAAGTTCCTGGATTAGTCTTCACTACTGGATGGGCTGGCTTTGCGATTTCCATATGAGCGGTGCTGTTTGTGACTGTAGTACTTCCATGACACTCCCTGTAGTGGCTCTGGTCCTGTCTTGGTCTCTGTATGGGGTCCGAATACTCTGGACTGCCACTTGGGTACGCTGGTTGCGCCGTTTGTTCAGTTGTTGGCGTCGTTCCTCTCGCCAAGTGTAGACACGGCCTTCTTGATAATCTTGGTGTTACGCTTCCATGCTGTAATGGTATCCCATAGCTTGGTAAGTGCTTCCTTCTGTTCTTTAAGGAGTTTCTCTGCTGAATGTTTGCCTTTCTCCTGTATCAAATTTTCACAAGAGCAGTTTATCTCTTGCCGGATACATTGTAGCTTATCAGTTAATGTTTCAATTGATAGTAGCATCAAATCTTGACATTAGGTTTAATGTCCAGTCTTAGTCCACAGGGTATTCTTTTTTTTTTAATATATTCGGCAAGTGAGCTGGCATGCAAGCTGGTGTGTATCTCTTTCCGCTGTAAATTAAACAGTTCTTTAGCAATGTCACTTGTCGGTGCGTTATTAGTAGACACTAGGTCCACAGTTTCAAACACTTTAATGTTTCTTACCACAAACTTTCCCAACTGAAGTGGACAGTACTGGAGGTTATACAACCACTTACAAGAGGAGGTGACTAGTGATGGGCGAATTTGTGCAGTTTCGCTTCGCCGAAAAATTCGCGAATTTCGCGCGAAATTCACGAAACGGCGAAAAATTCGCGAAACGGCGCCGGCGTCTCATTTTTGACGCCGGCACCCGTTTTTGATGCCGGCGCCCATTTTTCCGATGCCGGCGCCCGTTTTTGGCGCCGGCGCCCGTTTTTGGCGCCGGCGTCCGTTTTTTCGAAAAAAATTTTTGACGCCAGCGAATTTTTTCCGCGAATTTTCCCGCCCGTTTCGCGACGACGGCGAATCGCGCAAATTCGCTGCAAATTCGCGTCTGGCGAATAAATTCGCCGATCACTAGAAGTGACATGCTAAAGTATAGGTTACAAAGAGAAGCGTTTTGTATTAAGAAATTAGATACATTGCAGCCTAAAGGCTTAAATGATAGTTGGAGCATCAAATGTTTTCTGGGTTTTCTGGGTTTACCTGTATCTTTTTCCCTTACAGATAAAGTTATATATTTATGCCCATTTATACAAGTAAGAATATATTGAATATCACGGTCAGTTATCAAGATAATGGTAAGAATTTGGGCATTTTTCCTTCCTATTTTTTATTTGAATTAGTATTATATCAAGGTTTTTGGTAGGCCCTACAATACAGGGCAGTTCCATTTGGTTATTGTTTGCTATTACGAACTTTGATTCAAGTTTTTGCAATATGGACTCTGATACATGAAGATACACTGTGGTGGATTGAACGGACTAATATGCTAACGGACTAATTACCACACATACGGAGAGGGTGACATCATATCCTGCGCTCACTATATATACTTGCACTATGTGACCTGTACACTATACTTGATAAAGGGCCTTTGTGCCCGAAACATGTCGTTGGAATAAACACCTTTGCAGCAAGCACTGCTTATTGGCTCATTCACAGTTCATTTTTCTAAGTGCAGTTCTATTTTTACCTGATTGGTAATTGGAATTGTAAGATGTAGTTAAATACCTTTAGATGCCACAACAGTAAAGCTTGTTTTAAATGTGGTATATTCTATTTCTATGTCAGTCACCCAGCTCCTGAATGCACACCACTGCTTTTTGCTGGCGCTTTATGTTATAAACAATAATATAAAGTATCCATTTTGTAGTGCCATCCATTAAAAGACGGCTAAAGGCAATGAACCCTTTCATTCATTAATTCACTCAGAAAAATCATTGCATGTTCAGGCCTGTGATGTTACAAAGATAAGGTCAGATAGCTAAATTATATCCATCTCTACCTGGAAATACAGCAACATCCTTTTGTGCACACAAATGCCCTTCAATAAAAAATTGTAGCAATGTAATATGTGGTTTCCAAGCCAACATTTGTATAGACACCCTATTTTATTTCAGTGCAAGAACAACTTGTATTGAACAGTCAACAATTACCTCGACTGAACTGTGACAATTTGTAGAAATCCTCTCTAAATCATTTTTCTTCAAGGTCATTTCATACACTACATTTTAGTTGTATTAAGTGTTTGAAAATGTGCAGACCAAGTGCAAATTAAATGTCAAATCTACATTTTAAAAAGATGTCCTTAATATATTGCTTTAGAAAAAAAAACATAAAAACTTGTTATAGTACAAGGGGATAAAGAGGGACAGTTTGGGTCATTTCTAAACTTTGCGCAGGGCAGATTGGCGCATGGTTATATTTATAAAGCTGAATAAGAGGGTGCAAACAGAATTGCGTTTTTTTTTCACAGTGCGAATGTCTATATGTCAAAATTCGCAAATTGCAAATATTTAGGCACACACTCTGCGACTCAATTACGCCACAACTTCGGTGGCAGATAAAATATTCGCAAAACAGTTTGGCAAACTGCGAATTGAAGTTACTGTCAACGCTATTTTCATGCACAATGACCTCGCATATTGGGTACGCTTGTGCAAACTCCCATCTCATTTGCACACCATTTGCGAAAATTTACTCTATGAAATCGCAAAAACCGGAAAGACAGGCAGAGCAGTGCAATATATTAGCGTTCAGGAAAAAACATGCGCAATACAACCATATGCGAAAAATATGCGCTGCGCGAACTTATAAATGACTCCCAGTGGGTCCATTAAAAAGTCAAATTACATTTTAAAGTCACTTTTAAAGTGATATGGATCCCACTTACTGGCCAGGTCAGGGTAAGGCTTAGGCGCCGATTCACTAACTTCGAGTGAAGGATTCGAAGTAAAAAAACTTCGAATTTCGAAGTGTTTTTTGGGCTACTTCTACCATCGAATGGGCTACTTCGACCTTCGAGTACGACTTTGAATCGAAGGATTGGAACTAAAAATCGTTCAACTATTTGACCATTCAATAATGGAAGTATTGTCTCTTTAAAAAAGCTTCGACCCCCCTAGTTCGCCATCTAAAAGCTACCGAACTCAATGTTAGCCTATGGGGAAGGTCCCCTTAAACTTTCCTAAGTTTTTTTGATCGAAGGATATTCCTTCGATCGTTGGATTAAAAACCTTCGAATCAAACGAATCGAAGGATTTAATAGTTCGTTTGAAGGAATAATCCTTCGATCGTACTATCTGCGCTAAATCCTTCGACTTCGATATTCGAAGTCGAAGGATTTTAATTCCCAGTCGAATATCGAGGGTTAATTAACCCTCGATATTCGACCCTTGGTGAATCGGCCCCTAAGTGTAATGTATACAAAACTGCTTGGTGACCAGTAGTCAATTGCCTCACAGATATGCATGTGTCTCCAATGACCCCTCACTATTACTAAAATAAAATTTGCATCAGGGGAAAAGCTGACACATTGTTGGTCATTTATAAAGTTTGTGCAGTGCATATTTTTCGCAAATGGTTGTATTGCACATGTTTTTTCCTGAACGCTATTATATTGCACTGCTCTGCCCATTTTTCCGGTTTTTGCTAATTCGCAGTGTGCATAAATTTTCGCAAATGGCGCGCAAATGAGATGGGAGTTTGCACTAGCGCACTCAATGTGCGAAGTTATTGTGCGCGAAAATAGCGTTAACAGTAACTTAAATTCACAGTTTGCGAAACTGTTTTGCGAATATTTTATCCGCCACCAAAGTTGTGGTGTAATTGAGTAGCAGAGTGTGTGCATAAATATTCGCAATTTGCGAACTGTGACATATTTAAAAAGCTCCTATAGACATTCGCATTGTGAATAGGAATGGGCGAATTTTTTCGGCTTGTTTCGCCGTGGAAATGACGCCCATAGACTTGTATGGTGGCGTGCGACAAAAAAAAGACATGCGCCGAAAAAATTTCGCCGCACGTCAACATTTTTTTGTCGCCCATAGACTTTAGTGGGTCGTCTGCGACATTTCGCCAGCAGCGAATTCTGTTTGCACCCTCTTATTCAACTTTATAAATATAACCATGCGCAGGGCAAATATATTCACTTTGCGAACCAATCTGCCCTGCATGAAGTTTAGAAATGACCCCCACTGATCATTATGAATGTATGCTTGTAAACCCTCCCCGTGCCATTTTCCCCCGAATCACGGCAGCTGGCGGTCAGCAATCTTGTATCAATTGAAACTGCTCCCACTGCAAGTGAGAGAGGAAATCAGCAATTAAAACACAGCTACCAAGAACATGGGTGTCCTATACCAAATGTTAATCTAGAAACCATGCTTCTCTGTAGGCCTACTGCTCTTGACCAGATAGCTCAAGTTATTGATTGCCTGACATATATTTTTTTATACTTTAACAAAAAGAAGCAGCAAAAACAGCAGATGCTAATGTTTCATCACCTTACAAGGTTAATGTTTAAAGCATGTTTTATATATGTTGTATATACACTGGGCTGGTCCAGAATACATGAAAGAATTTACCCAGATATATAAAGTCTAGATTTTTTGGTATAAAGCCAATGGAGGGGATACATGTTGCTATAGCATATGTTCTGTGTATCATATGGTATATGTAAGAACATAATTACTACCAATTATTGGAGTGGACAAGGCTGTCCCAGTCATTGGCATCTATCTGCCGTAGGTCTCCACACCATTTTATATGGCATTTTGCAAAAGGGTTGACCCTATATGTATTGAGCATAGAATCAATATGAAATGCTAGCCATTTGTATCTTAGAGCTTCTAAGCTGGAGATATCTGAACCACATATTACTAGGGAGAAGGATTTAAATCATACTGTAGGTCATTGTATACCTGTCCAGAAGCCCACTCTTTTATTCCAAAACTCCATCTCCCACAGCTACAGCACAATTATTATTGGAGCTCTAGAAATATCATATTTATGCTGACCCACTCCTGAGACCACAGAGTGACCCCTCTTGCAAGTCCTATACAACTACACCAGTATGCCCTGAACAGCTGCTGCAGAACTTCTTTAATGAATACTGGGTCCATAATGAAGAGTCTCTAATTGTAAAAGGAAACCCTTCCACATTCCAGTTATTAATAGAAAAGTTCTGACACCTTAAGGGTATTAATCACTTCAGGAATTAAAGGGCTACAAATCCCCTTAGGTCCCTATGGGGACAACTACAAAATAATAAAATAAGTAAATAAAGCCCAATAATCAAAAAGTAAGATATTTTACTGGCCTTTTTTTTGATTAATCCATTTTTTAAAATAAAAAACTCTAAAATCTAAAAGAAATGAATAAATACAGAGGAGCACACAATTCCTTAAAATTCATCAAGAAAAACTATAACAAATAAAATAGAAAATGTCAGGGGCCAATTGGCTCCCAGCGGGAGTAGTAAGGATCAAGGAAGAAGCTTTAGGGGTTCAAGTCCAAGTTTGCGGTACAAATAGGATCAGCGAAATTGTAATCAAAGTCCAGGCAGAATAATATCAAAGTCAAGGTTCAGGCAGGGTCAAAAGTCCAGGAATCAATATAATAGAAATTATTAAGCATCCAGGAATGTTCCAAACAAAACCTACAATCGGGCATCAAACCGCCAGTCTTTTATTTTGAAGTTCACGCCAGGTGCGTGATGCCATCACGCTGTCAACGGCCCACGGGTTTCATGGCAGCCATCATCTTGGACCATCGGGCACTCCTGACAGAAATCTACACAATTCATAGGTAAATAATTAAAAATAAAGTCAATTCATTAAACCCAAATTTTTTTAAAAAAAAATCTGTCTCTCCAATTAATCCAGGAGTTACTAAATAGATTCCATAGAAACCAGACAGTGTTCCTTCATGCCAGGCTGTAGGCACTTCAATGATCAAAAGCAAATCTGGGCATTTAGGAGGAAATATATACACACAAAAGGGAGATTATATTATAAAAAATGCTTTTCCTGTATTAAAGGAAGTCTCTCAAAGCAAGAGATACTTTTTTCCTGACATTTTATAGAAGGGAGTTGATATGAGGCGTCCCCCTTAACCCGCCTGCTATAGGCACTTTTCCCCTGAACAAATGGAAAGCTATGACCACCGGATAATGTTGTCTCAGGAGTGTCATGTCCCTGGTATCTCTTGCATAGTTATGGACCACTATTTACCGCTTAAGTTGTGCTTCTCCCTGTTACAGCAAAGATGGCACCTCTGCACAAACCTGTGTGTGTTCCACAGTGGAATGCATATCTCTGTAGTCTCCCTCACACTTTTGGGGAGATAGAGTGTGTATTTTTCAGTCTCTTTGGGTTATGTGCTCCAACTATAAATAAATTCTACAACGCGTTTCGTCTCATAGGACTTTCTCAAGCAACTTTTTTCTCTCTTTCACAGGGATGTGTGTTCCCCCACCCTCCTTCCTAAGAAACCCTTATTCTTAAAGCGACTAACCACTAAATAGAAAAAAACACATTTTTCATTATATAAATATCATATCATCAATCATAAATAAGGACAATACAATCCTCATATTAACAACAAAACCGTATTAAATATGTTGGTGCTTTATCTATGAGTAAGTGCCCACACAGGCACGAAACGCGTTAGGTCTCCATGTCCTAATAAAGACTTTTTACTTTTTACATCTGACTTCTTCATTTTTTGGAAACTCTCACAACTCTGTGATATAGTGTTCTTGGCTTCTTGCACCTTGGGACTGAGGTGAACTGTGAGTGTTTTCATATTTATTTATTTTTTTGTTATTTTTGTATTTCATAATTATTTTTGTGAGGCGGCATTATAGATTTTTCTATTGTGGCAGTAGCACAGACCAAAGTATCTGTAGCTTTATCTATTGAACCTAAGTAATCATTCATTAAAAAGGTGCCTTTTTGGCACAATGTATCCAATTTAGCAATTCCCTCTTGTTCTTTACACCTTAACAATTTATCTCAATTTCCATCTACTTCTTGTTTAGGTACCCAATCAATAGCCATACATTTTAAATCATTCATATTTCTATTGTGTACTACAGAGGCAAGGTGTTCATACAAAAAGTCCCGCTCTAGTTCCCACCTTATATCCCTTTTCTACAAATCTTTCTTTAATATCTACTATTAGTCTCTCAAAAACGTCATTACTAGTACAATTATTTTTCACTTTGATGAATAGGATGGAATTCCATCTATCCATGACTTGTTATGGCAGATTTCTCCTGGAAGGTAGGAGTTTACATCTACTTTTTAAAAATGGGTAGCTGTATGAACTACACCATTATTATTAAAAAAAACAACCACTTTGTAATAGTGTGTGTGTATATGTATGTATATATATATATATATATATATATATATATATATATATATATATATAGTCGTGTTCCAAGGAATGACGCACTCCAGGACTTCATAATGAGATCAAGCAAAGTGAAGTTTATTTGTTGACAAACTTCACTTTGCTTGATCTCATTATGAAGTCCTGGAGTGCCTTATTCCTTGGAACACGACTATCTGCACTATATATGACAGCACCCAGGCAGTTAAACTCTGCTGGATTGGAGTGCACCACAGCCTGAACTAGCCAGATGTCGATCGGACGGGACTAAAAATCCTGTCGGATCACAGCTGCATCTGTTAGTTGATGCGGTCCTGCGATCCGACTGCCCATTACCCATCATTAGGATCCTCAAGGTGGGCATATCTGGGAGAGATCCGCTCGTTTGGCGACATCGCCAAATGAGCGGATCTCTCCGTGTATGGCCACCTTTAGATGTGGGTAGTGAAAGAAATCAAAATCCTGATGTGAGTGGACCTTCATTAACCACAAAGGATAAAAATACAATGTTGGAGTGGATTGCAACTCCTGTCAGTACCTGGGCAAGTGCAGTGCATGAAATAAATGCAAAGGTAGTGTATGTTGGATAATTATGGATTTCATTGTTTGTCAGTTTCAATATATTAATAAATGCCTCATGTGTATCCATGATTGCCGAACAGGCACTATCTTTAATGCATATTTAAAATTGAATGATAATCTATGCATAGTTCTGACCAGCAGTGAAAGTATTGTTGAACTGTGCAGGCAGATTTATGTTGCATGAATCTGCATGTTCAATTTACATTTAGAGGTCTTCATTGTGCCTGCAGTACTAGTGACTTGCTGCCGAAGGGGCAGAGTTGCACATCTAAACAGCCATACTCTGCCTGCTATGCCCCATGTATCCAAATGGAGAATTGCGCACCTCTGGCTCATGCCTGACATTAAAGAGAGGGCTTGCAGCTTTAGAATGGAAGACTGAATGGAAGTGGTACAGGAGACCTTGAAAGGTCCATGCACCAGCTTCTTGGTGTGTGGCACTGGAAATGTTAAATCTGCCCCGTGGAAATATGGGACTCATGAAGACAAATAGCCATTTGCAAAAGTAAACTATTCAGAACTGTAAAGAGAGAGGGACAGTGGATGGAAAAGAATAGGAGCAGAGCCCAGAATCAGATAGTAAAGGAAAGAAACATCAATTGAGTGAAGGAAAGGGATCAAAAAGGAAATTGTAATTGTGAGGGGAAAGTGTTTAGTCATTAGCCATTATTGTTCTCTAATGCACTTCATAACTTGAGCTTTGGCAATTGTTGTAAACCAGATATTTGCTTCAGTGAGGTGCAAGCTATGGTACATGGAGAATCATGGGACAGGTGGGATGACCTGGAAGGCATGCACTGAGGAATCAGTTCTGAAGTTCTAGGATTGCTCTCTGTGTTAGAGTGCATGGGAGACAGCTTGCAGGGGTATGGGCAAATCTGATCATGATCTGAGAGGATTGGGGTTGTGGCAAAAAAGACTTCTGATTTTACATCTAGGTATGTCAGCAGTAGCATCCATGTGGTCAATTTGCCAAAAGTTTTTAATGTAGAGTGAACAATCAATGTTATATAGTTATAGCAAAGGAGCTCAGTGAATGTGGGGTGCTCCAGAAATCAGAATCTGCAACAAAAGGGGCAATTTAAGTGATGGAGATTGGTTGCTGTTCTGGCATAGTATAGTATCTTGCCCTGTCTAATAGTCAAATACTATAAATACATAAAAAATTTACCACTTACATTTTTGCCATTTTTATCCATAGTGTATTTTGTTACAACTAAGCCTCTTTAGACCTTTTTTCTACGTTAACAAAACCATCTGATTTCTTAAATACAATTGTAAATTTGACTTACCAATGCTTACAATTCTGAGTAATAAAAAGAAAAATATATTAAGATGATAAAACCATACATATAACATATTTTTCAAAGCAAAGCATAGTTTTTGTAATTTTCTCTTTTGATTGATTTTATATCAGTAAAATATAAAACATGAAATATAAAAATCATAAAAAGGCCAAGCAAGTTAATTAAATAACTTAATGCACCGGGCAGGTTTATCTTCTGATCCAACATAAAATATTTAATTTCCCAAATAATTTCAAACCATTTCCTGCATCATTTTGACATAGACTTACAAAGAGCAAAACTGTATCCATCAGGGCACTATACGCATAGTGCTTTCTCTTTTGCTGGGGTAGAGAATCTGCTCCCTTGTGACATTCACCAGAGAGGGATCTATAATCCTTGGCATGTGAGGAGATGTTCACAATCTAGACAGTAAAAAGTTTCTTCTGTAAGCAGCATGTCATATTTAGACATAAAAACTTTGAGAATAAAAACCATGGTGTTTTGCTCTTGCTTTTTTTAAGAAGTGCATGTTCTATTATTAAATGAGCGCTAAGCTATTTATGCACACAATTCTTCCTTAAAGAAGATGTAAATTTTCCAGTTGCTTAATATGTATCTAAAAGTTAAAGGAATGGTTCCACCGTACATTTTTTAAGGCTAACTTTTATGACGGGGGAGCAGGGTTCCTAACCTTGCGTGTGCTTCCTCTATAGTCTTAGAAATACTGCTGTCTTTCCCAGGGGCGCTCCGCCAATGAGGCGAGTTGAGGCACTCGCCTCAGGCGGCAGCGCCTCCCTGGTTACCAGGGGCGGCAAAAATGGTAACTAAGAGACGAATTTCCGGTTTTCAACCCGGAAATTCGGCTCTTTTAGTGCAGAGCGCGCAACTGCGAGCTCTGCATTAGCGACGCGGCAAAACGAAGCCCGCCACAGGCTGCCAAATGCGCGGGATCGGCCCTGGTCTTTCCTTACCTTGAGCTAGTGGGCAGGGAAAGGGAGCACAAGCAGGCAAGTGGGTGGAGGGAGGGCTTGGGAAGGAGCTGGGTCCCTCCAAAAAAAAATTTTGTGGATGGACCCGGTGCAGTGTTGTTCCGCCACTGCTCCAACCACTGTTTACCCAACAGAGCAGCCATGATGAATCAGTTTAAAGGAACAGTAACATCAAAAAATGAAATGTAAATAAAGTATAAAAAAATAATAAATGCAGTGTTGCCCTGTGCTGGTACAACTGCGATGGTTGCTTCAGGAACACTACTATTGTTTGTATAAATAAGCTGCTGTGTAGCAATGGGGGCAGCCATTCAAAGGAGAAAGGCTCAAGTTACACAGCAGATAAGCTCTGTAGAACATAATGGTGTTATCTATCTGTTAGCCACTATTAAACCTATGCCATACAGACTTTTTTCAATTTCCACCAGTGCTACACAGCAGCTTGTTTATATGAACTACAGTAGTATTTCTGAAGCAAAGACATCAGTTTTACCAGTGAAGGGCAGGCAACATTGCATGATATTTTCATTACTTTGAAACGCTTTAATTTTTTTTCTTTTTTTTTGGTGTTACAGGTTCCTTTAATAAAAATACATTTTTGGGTTTTTTTTTTTTCAAAAGACATGTAGGGTTGCCACCTTCAGCCAGGAAGACTGGGCAGGGGGTGGGTCCTGTGACATAGGAGGCAGGAGGATGATGTCAAGGGGACGGGGTTGTGTCCGTCATGATGGGGGGACACTATTTATTTTTTATTATAAACAGTCCATCAATGCTCGTCGAAGGGGCATGGGTGCAACACCAAAAAATAGTATAAAGAATGGGTCTGCACTTGCAGGACTTAAAGTATCAAAAGGAATTAATTCAGAAAGTGACTGAGGTTTCAGATAGCAATCTAACCTTTCTCTAAAACACTCAGTGGCGAAAAGGAAGCATGTGTGTAACATTAAAGAAGTGCACCCCCAAAATTTCCAACAAAACAAAGAAATTATAAATAAATAATAAATTAAAGAATCAAAGTGCAGACGGTGAAGAAAAATAGTATGGCAACTAAAACAAAACAATAGGGGGCCGATTCACTGAATTCGAGTGAAAGGTTGGAATTTAAAAAAATTCGAATTTCGAAGTTTTTTTGGGCTACTTCGACCATCGAATGGGCCACTTCGACCTTCGACTACGAAAATCGAACGATTCGAACTAAAAATCGTTCGACTATTCGACCATAATCGAAGTACTGTCTCTTTAAGAAAAACTTCGACCCCCTACTTCGGCAGCTAAAAGCTACCGAAGTCAATGTTAGCCTATGGGGAAGGTCCCCATAGGCTTGCCTGGGATTTTTTGATCGAAGGATTTTCCTTCGATCATTGGATTAAAATCCTTCGAATCGAACGATTTGAAGGATTTAATCGTTCGATCGAACGAAAAATCCTTCGATCGATCGATCGCAGGATTTGCGCAAAATCGTTCGACTTCGATATTCGAAGTCGAACGATTTTAGTTCCTAGTCGAATATCGAGGGTTAATTAACCCTCGATATTCGACCCTTCGTGAATCGGCCCCTAAGTGTAAAAAAATGGGTTTAAGTGTAACAAGAGTAAAGTTTAAGGGGCAGATTTATCAAGGTTGCATTTTGAGTTCATGGGAGTTATTTAAAACTCCCATAAACCTTGATAAATATGCCTGTAAGTGTAGCAAGAATAATCTATCACATCCTGTTTCGTAAACAGCAACATTGTCTGCAAAATACAGCAGTTCAAACACAAAGTGCCTCAGGAGTCAGGGGGATACAGCAGAAATCCATAAATAAAAAATTATAAAGTAGTTATTTAATCTTGGCTTGTTGGTTCAGTAAATAATATACAGTAATAAATGCTTTTTGGAGTTAACTGCCATATCAGATAAACTGGAGCACAAATATATGTATTAATAAACTTATTAACAAATAATTGTCCCCAGGAGAAGAGTAAATACTTAAAACCGGGAGGATGCCCTGCGTACACAGGGATGAACTCATTATGTGACCAAAGTTCAACTGATGGATCCATGTCTCTGTATGTTGCCATGTCAATGAACCATAATCGGTTTTCAAAAGGGACTAGTGTCAGGTTGCAGTTAGTAAGATATTGGGGGTGAAATGCTGTGTAATAGAGAGCCAAGTCCAATCAGTTAGAGTACATTAAAAGAACAATAGGAGAACAAGATATAGAGAAGAAGAAGAACTAAAATAAAAGTATACAAATAAAAAGTATCCCCCTCAGACAGTCGAGCATATCAAGTTTATTATGCACCTCAAATGAGGTTTGTCATGTAAATGTTGTCCACTCAGCTAGATTGAGGATGATCAAGGGGGCTTTCTATACGGAACTTACCAGCAGATGTAAGAAGGGTACAACCTTAATGCTCATTGAGAGTCAGAAAGTAAAAAATGCATCTGTAGTGCTCGCGATATATTTATGACTTTGTACACTGGGGTCGGTCCAAAAATATGTTGATATATTAGAGCAGTAAAGTCAAGTTGATATAAACAGTACACTTAGTATAAGGGCTAAAACCGGCGGACTAAAAACTAAACTAAAACATTAATTAGGTACCACTAGCTCATATTCACCTTAGACCAGCTTACCTCGGGGATAAAAATAGAAAAGAACAGAGGTAACAAAAGATAAGAGAGAAAAGAAAAAAAGAATGGAACAGGGGGGATTAGAAAAAGGAGAAACAAAGAGAAGAGGGAGGAAATAATAAGGGAAGAGGTGAAAGTAAACAAGACTTATGAGAAGAAGACGGCGCAAGCAGGAGTAATAGGAACTGCAAAAAAAATATATTCATTGGTTCATTGAGACCCTGAGGACTCAGGGTATCCAAACGATGAATCCATTTCAGTTCAGTCTATAGCAAGAGTTTCTCCCTAGCAACCTCCCTGCAGGGGTATTGGTGCACAGTCAATGATCATGCTCCTAAGACTAGCAAGAGGGTGTTTCAGTTCTGCAAAATGTTTTGCCACTCCTTTGCCTCTGGCTTGTGCAGAATAGAAGTGATAGTTAACTATCCTAATACGGAAATTAGTAACCATCTTGTCAACATATATTAATCCCCAATATTTAATGATAAATTTAGAAGTGCATGTACCCTGTATTTTATTGGAATGGCTTTGCCAGTGTGTGGATGATTGAATGAGGAGCCAGAAAGCATTTGTCTACAAGTAATTGATGATGTCACACATGCCTCCTTCCCGTGGGGCAAATTCACTAAGATTCGTAGTTGCACCAGGCGTAACTTCGCCGCACTTCGCCAGGCGTAGTTTCGCCAGCGCTCCGCAAATTCACTAAAATCCGACGTTGTGCTCAGGGATAGCGTAAGGTTGCGAAGTTGCACTAGCATTGATTCGATAAGCGAAGCGAAGTTACGCTAGCGATGGTTAATTTGCATACCGCGCCAAATTCAAATTTCAATGGAGGAATACGTACAATCACTACAAATGCCTGGGAAACCTTCAAAACATCAAAGTCTAGCGTAAAAGGTAGCGTTCAGTACAATGCGCGCGTTAGTGAATTTGCGTAGTTACGTCCGTTGCGCAAATTCGCCAGGCGTAAGGGTGCGAAGTAACACTAGTGAATTTACGCCAGTGTTCGTTAGTGAATTTGCAAAGCAACGAAAATGACAAACGCTAGGGAATTGACGGTGCTTCGGCGCATAGTGAATTTGCCCCACTGTGTTTAATAGGCAGTTGTACGTTTCTTTTATAACTTTCAGTGCTAGCTGAAATGCCAGTCACTTTTTAAATAAACACCTATTGATACTTTTAAGTTCTGTGAGTGCGGACCCATTCTTTCAGTATATATGTATATATATCATAAACTTTTGCTCATCATTATTTATATTTACATTTGTATATAAAGGATAAAAGTCCTAATGAGGACCAAAGCATGGGACACATAATGTATGTGAATAAACAAGTTTTGCTGTTTTTATCCACTATATGATTGTGCTGGTCCATTTGCAAATGGTCCTATTTTTTGCCATTAGTGGGCCTTTATTGGAACCTTGTGAATGTTCCTGTACATTAAATAGAAATGTGTAAAGTATGTTTTACCTAACATGTTATAGTGAGAGTCTAGTTTATTGATATAAAGTTGGAGAAACGTAACTCATTTGTCGTTCTGATCATTGAAACACTAAATACAGTAGTTGTATATGGAGGGAAATCACAACAGGGTAACAGGTTTTCTTTGTTACCAGTTTACAATAAGATTACAAAGAGACTTTCCACCTTATTTGTGCGGAATTTTTCAATTACACATAAAGTAATCCTGGTTTATAGGTAAGTGAGCATAAAAAGAAATATGTTGTGTTGTATATCAGAGTCAGAAAGGTTTTTCTTTTTGCTAGATCCAAAATAAGCATTGCTTTCTCATGGGAAAATGAAGAATATTTCATGTAAGGACTAAGTGCGTGTTACTTATATAAGATTCAGTAACATGAGTTTGTATGGTTTAACAGAGTTAAGTTATATTTATACTCATGTTAAAGGGACAATTCATTGTGAAAAGGGAGAGATTACCATGAGATTATCATCGTCTTTTCATGCACTGCCTTGAAACAACATTTTCCCTACTGCTCCTCAAAATCCTGCAGCCGTATATTGTGGATAACGGAGCGACCTTTCAATTCCACTATCAGTTTAATACGTTCTCCTTTGGCAACAGTCAAAGAGGAAACCTGTGTCCCTTAGAGCAAGGTTGCGTCAGAGAATTATAGATGCAGCTTCATGCTAAATGTCAACTCTGCTCCCGAATAAGGGAGATTAGCATTTATACATGGAATGACTTCATTCTTTAACCAGTTATACATTTTCATTTATTATATCCCATTGCTTGATAGTAGGTGCCTTGCCTCTTTTCTATTTGATTTTCCTGGTTTTAAACCTTTGGTCAGTTACATGGATTCTGCCTTCCCCGTTGCCTGCCCTGTGCCTGCCTTGGCCTTTGACCTCTGCTTTCAGTTTAGCGCTTCATACTGATCCACACCTTTAGTCTATGAGTGCCACACTCATAGGGGGCAAATTAACTAAAGGACGAAGCTCCTAAGGCTAGCGTTAATTCGCTAGCGTAGCACATTTTCCTTAATTCGCCAATTCACTAACGGACACTGGCTTAAATTCGCTAGTGTATTTACGCCATGTTGTAAATTGCGCAACGGACGTAACTACGCAAATTCACTGACGCACGCATTTTTCTCAACGCTACCTTTTACACCAGACTTCCTTCGCCACCTCAGACCAGGCGAAGTGCAATAGAGTAGATAGGGATTGCTTCAAAAAAAGTAAAAAAAAAAATTCTAAGTCCCAAAAAACACTGGCGTTTTTTCTTTTTTTATGGGTGATAGGCTGAAAAAGATCGAAATTTTTTTTGGGGCTACCCTCCTTCCCCCCTACATTTTCTAACTCATGGCACCTTAACTATACAGTGGGCACATGTGTAGGGCAAAATAATGATTTTATTTGCTGTTTTGAAGGTTTCCCAGGCTTGTGTAGTGCTGCTACATATACCTCCATTGTAACTTCAATTTTGGTGCCGTATGCAAATTAAGCATCGCTAGCGTAACTTCGCTTTGCTTGGCGAATTAACGCTAGTGCAACTTCACAACCTTACGCTTCCCCTGAGTGCAACTTCGGATTTTAGTGAATTTGCTTAGCGCTGGCGAAAATACGCCTAGCAAAGTGCGGCGAACCGGACGCTGGCGCAACTACGAATCTTAGTGAATTTGCCCCTTAGTGTATGAGTGTCTGTCTGTCTATCTATGTCTTTGAAGCTTAGATGTCATGAACATGAAATTCAAATGAATTGTGAAAAAATGTTTTTGAGCAAGGTGCAGCACAAAATTGAATATTGTAATTAGTATTTACAAATATAGGGATTTATGTAATAAAAGGCATGTTTTCCCAGAAGAAGTAACCCATAGTAGCCAATCAGCAGGTGGCATTCACTTTATTTATTTGTTGCTATTGGTTAATGGGATTAAAATGGACTTGCTGTGTTTCTTAAATTTAAATATTTCTGTAGGAACCCCTAAGGTTAAATCCCCTACTGGTATTATGTCCCTCTGTTACTAAAAGAAGTCCCAATGCCTATAACCTGGGATAATTCTCCTGATTAACCCAGGATGGGCATGACTACTTTCTGTAATGGTTTAATATAGTGACTGGAAGCTCATGGTCCTTCTGCTTTGGCTTCCGCCTTTGGAATAGGGTAGATGTCTGCTGGGGAGCCTGGGTCAACAAGGCTCTAGTAAAAGTAGAGTGCTGCAGGAGAGGTGAACCTATAGTGAAGCGCGGATCAGGAACCCTATGAAAGAGGTAATTAGACAGTGGTCGACTACTGACTTTAATAGTACGCTCTAGGGGGCAGATTTGCTAAAGAGCGAAGTGGCTAATGCTAGCGACTTTTCAACAGCTTTGCCACCCGCAGGGACATCGTCAATTCACTAACAGGAGCAGGTGCCAATTTGCTAGCGAACGGGACCGTAGCTAGCAATCATTCTCACTCTAACGCCAAGCAACTTTTCGCTCTGGTTAACTATCGTTACTCCGCAAATTCTCTACTGTCTATTTTACTCAATGTATCCTCTTTCACCTTTTCGACTTTTCTGAAGCGGAATTGCCTGCAAAAGTCCTGACTTGAACTTTTTTGGGTAGCTGGTTTTCTCCAGACATTTCATAACATATAGAACATTCATTTTACATTTGGGCTTATAGGGCATTATATATACTCTCTTGTCTTTATTAAGGTTCCCTGGACATTTGTAAGTAAAAGTGGTAAATTCAAGCATTTGCAGCAAAATTTATAACAAAGACCTCCATACAACTTTAAATTATGTGTTAAAAATGTGTATGCAAATTGACCTAAGCGCAAGATCACTAGTAGTGATGTGCGGGTCAGGGTTTTCCTGACCCACACCTGACCCTAACCAGCCCCGCTGCAGCCCGCGCCTGCCCTGCACCCGCTTCCGGGGTCCTTTTATAGACCCGCGCCGACCCACCCTGCCGATGATGTCACAATGGCATCACAAAAGGGGCGGGGCGAGCATACGCGAGACTATAAAACCCGAAGTCGGATGCTGGCATTTGAAGGTGGTGGGCGGGGAGAGCAGGAGAAGAGCTCAACCCGCACCCGCCCACCATCCGCGAGGACCAGTGCAAGGTCGACCCAAACCAGCCCGGTTCCCGTGGGTATTGGGTCGGCCCGCACATCACTAATCACTAGCAAATTTTCACAAGGCACAAATGAACGATAGTGCATCTTCGATATGAAATGCTTGCACTACCAAAGTAATGCTAGCGAAAAGTCTCCAGCATTTGGCGCCCAAAGTGCAACTTCGCATATTAGTGAACTAGCGTAGTGGTAGTGAATTTACGTCTGGCGAAGTGGTGTGTCTAGTGACTATTCGCCCATTAGTACATCTGCCCCTAGGAATGGAAGATAGGCAGGCCAGCTATAAATAGCAGTATTGAGCTCCATCATAGGCTTGGTAGATTGAAGGTTTCTCTCCCAGATGATACTGCTTGTTAGTATAGGGATTACAGTGGATAGAGATTCAGGTTAGAGGTATTTCCTTAAGGTTCCCACTGGAGGTGATCCAGGTCCACTAAAGGGTATGGTGAAGAGGTGAAGTGGAGTACTACTTTTTCTGCTAAATAAATATTTTAATTTTTCAAGAACCTCTAGCATCTGAAATTCTGTTTGTGCAACTGAAAAATGTAGTTTAGCAACACCGATCCTTTCCTTTACACTAATGCAGAGGCCTAGCTGAGAGAGAGGGCCCAATGTAACTAGTTCTTTGCATTTGCTAAGTAGTGCTGGAGTGTCAGGCAGAAATAGTGTTACATTTCCAATGGATTTTAGATTAGTTTGATAAATGAGTTACATGTGAAAGTATGCTGTTTCCTTTGATTTTTGCTCGGTAGTCAAATTAAGCTCCAGGGATGCTATAGTTAATCAATGAGGGGAAAAATGTCCCTATTTGGTTGAGTTTTGAATGCTGGAGGATTGTGGATTTATTCTAGTACAGTGCACATACTCTATCAGATTTGACTCTCCACAGGGAGTGTTTCCTAGGGAACCTTTGTAAAAAGCTCAGTTCAGTTTCTCATTACTGAGTAAGGCAGAAGATTTCTATATTGTAGTTCCCAAGGAAATTGTGTAGCTAGTGGTGTTTACAGGGCTAACAGCGAGAGCAAGCCAGGAATAACATTCTGCATGAATCCAGTAATTTATGAGTACAATAGTGACCCCATACTATTAACGTTGTAATGTGTAATAAGTTAAGTAGGAGAATAAATTCGGCAGGCATGGATTTGCTGTGAATTCCCATGTTTTGCCTCCCAAGAATAAATGTGCGAAATTGTGGCAAAAATTTGCTGGTAAAAAATCTACCAAAACAAAAAAAAATTGTCGCTTATATAAAAATTGTTGCGCGTCAAAATGATTGACTTTAATGCATTTGGACAAAATAGTCGCGTGTATAAAAATTGACGGTTGCGTCAAAATTGTTGCACTTCAAAATTATTTTGACACCCAATGACTTCAATGCGAATTTTTGTACGTTACGTGAATTTTCCAGTAAATTCGGAAAAACATTTTCAGCGAAGCAAAACGCCACAGATTCGCCCCTTAATTACAGGTAAGCAATATCCACAGAGCTGGGATCCATTATCCAGAAGGCCTCCTATAGACTCAATTTTAATCAAATAATTGATTTTTTTTTAAATAATTTTTATTTTCCCTGTAATAAAAAGACATCACCTTGTTGTTGATTCAAACTAATGTATTATCAATCCGTATTGGAGGAAAAACAATTCTATTGGGTTTAATTAATGTTTAAATTACTTTGTAATAGACTTATGGTATGGGGATCCAAATTTTGGAAAGACCCCTTATCTGGAAAACCCCAGATCCCGAGCATTTTGGATAACAGGTCCCATACCTATATATGCTATTTACAGTGAATGTTAAGATTTCTCTTAAAACTGGCATGTAGTGCAAAAAAGTGTAATAATTCATATTGATTGAAGTATGCACCTACTAAAACATATTATGGTGAGACCCACAATTTTAGAAAAGAGGTAATTGTTAAAAAAATATTTTGCCAGGTATGGATTTACAGAGAAACTTCGCCATTGGTTAATATTTTCAAGAAACCACATCTATTTTGCACAGAAAAAAATCACAGCCAAAAAACTCCCTTAGACTATAATATTTTCTGCAAAAAAAAAAAAAAAAATATTGCAGCAGAAAAAGTAGCACCGAAAAAACACCCAGAGAATCCAATCTTGGTTGAAAAAATCGCAGAGGAAAAAAGTTGCCATGTAAAAAGTTGGTGTGAAAAATGCATATTCACTTTTTGCACATTTTTGCAGTTTCTTGACATTTACCAACAAGTTGCACAAATTTACAGTGAAGCAAAATGGGACACATTCAATCTTTTCTAGCTTTCTTACATTAGGTAGGTTATTAAAAGGCAGTTATACAACGTACACTTAAGGGTGATATTAAAAATATCAGAAAATAATAACCATGATAAAGAATCAAGAAAACTAAAAAATAGCGACAAGAAAAGTCCGCAACAGCTGAATTTTTTTAGAAGGAAGAGTATGAACCGCCTTTTCTTCACCCAATTTGTCTGTTTTAACTATGGAATTTGATGTTCTCTGGAATAGTAATATTTAGCGGCCCATTTACTTAGCTCGAGTGAAGGAATAGAAGAAAAAATACTTTGAATTTCGAATGGTCGAATATGGCTACTTCGACCATCGAATGGGCTACTTCGACCTTCGACTTCGAACTAAAAATCGTTCGACTATTCGACCATTCGATAGTCGAAGTACTGTCTCTTTAAAAAATACTTCGACTCCCTAGTTCGCCACCTAAAACCTACCGAGGCCAATGTTAGCCTATGGGGAAGGTCCCCATAGGCTTCCTAACAATTTTCTGATCGAAGGAAAATCCCCAAAGTAATAGTAATATAAAGGTTCTTTGACTATAGCACAAAGGTTTCTCAAGGATGGAAGTGAGGCCCCTGAGGGGCTTTCAAATGTATTTGTTTCTTAAAGGGCATTAGAGTTTAGAATTTAGGCATATAAAAGTAAAAATTGTCATTTAACCAGTGTTACTTAGGGGCAGATTTATCAAGGCTCAAAGTGAATTTGAGGGAATTTTTAGAAGTAAAAAAATTCAAAATTCAAAGAAATTTTTTGGATACTTCGACCATCGAATAGGATACTACGATTTAGACTTCGATTCAAAGTAAAATAGTTTGAATATTCGACCATTCAATGATTGAAGTACTGTCTCTTCGCTTTCAATACTTTGCCAAAAACTTTGACTTCAATATTCGAAGTCGAAGTATTCCAATTCGATGGTAGAATTTCGAAGCTTTTTCTACTTCGAAATTCGACCCTTGATAAATCTGCCCCTTAGAGTAAAGGATCTTGGTTTCTTCAAAAGTATTTACAGTAACACTGTCACTAGCAGCTGGTTGAGCGCTGAAGTAAATTGTTGAACAACTGGCAACTGAACTACACAGCAGGGCATCAGTGGATAACAGCACTAGCAGAAATAAAAATAGCTTAAATGGGAAGTTCATTGTGTCTTATTGTGTTATGCTTTCACAGGCTCAGATTCATAATTTTCCAACATCCCAGTATGATGAGGCAAGCAAAGGCAATTGTTAAGAATATGTGGAAAGACATCATAATGAGAGATAGCTGAAGGTGGTCTACAGTATGTCTTTGGGGAAACATCATGAGTGTCTGATTAAAAAATAACGCTCATGGGCACACAAAGAAAACCAAAAAAGAGAAACAACCTTTGTAAAAATAACTAAAATGACAGGTGATTCAACGATATGTACATTAACAGCTGTATATATATATAACATTTTGTTTTTACTCAATAACAGCACTTCTAATGAAAAAATGGCAGGCGCCTAACATCATTTCTTAACAAATACTTTATTATATTTCTTAAGGGAATGTTATTTTCTAGTATGCACTTTGCAGCGTTATTCCAAACAATTTCCTCATAGTAACTTATCTCTGCTCTGTCATTTGCAGGAGATATGTACGGGTATACTGTTTTTAAAATTCTGCAGCTTCTTTTGCTTATTTGTCAATAGTGAGAGATTAGTTGAAATGTTGAATTTTTTGTCAATAGTGAAAGATTAGTTGAAATGTTGAATTTTAGTGCAATTACAATACAATAAAGTTATGTTAAAACATTTGATTGTATCCCATCTGAGGCCAGTGTCTTACTGTATATGTGTTTCTACATGCTGTATCAACTAGAGCAGTGCTGGAACTACAAGTGGTACAGGGACCACCCTGTCATGATGGGCACCCAATACCAGAACAAGTGCCAAGCACCCTGGTCTCGGCTCGGCTTCACCAGTAGTGTGACCACCGTTGGACTTCGGGAGGAGCCCTCAGCTTACCTGGGTGCCACTTGGACTTAACGAGAGGTGCAAGGCGAGATGGGCATGGCAGGTAGATAGTCTTTTGGGCCGAAGGTCACGGTACAAATGGAGCAGGCAAGAGAATCGTCACACAGGCTGGGTCGAGGCAGGCAGATATCAAGAATCGTCAGGCAGGCAAGGGTCAAACTGGGTTGTCAATCAAGGGGTTAAGCAGGAAGAGTTGTCGTTGGCAGGCAAGGGTCAGGATATAGAATGCAGAATAGTCAGGAACAGGCTGGGTCAAACGCGGGTAATCAAACAGACAAGATACAGAACAGATTGGATGCACAAGGCTCAGGAACCACTAGAAACAAGTTCTATCACGGGCAAGGTGCTGTGGACAGAATGGGCTTAAATACAATTTGAATTTTGTGCCTTTAAATGGAAGGAGGCGCTCTGCGTGCGCGCCCTATAGAGAAGCCGGCGCCAGTGAAAACACGCTGGCGCAGCTAGGAAGAAGAAAGGTGCGGCGGGCGTCCTCGCCGATGGCGCGGCGGACGACCCCGCCGCACAGGTACCCTCACACACCCGCTCTAGTCTTGAAATGTTTCTATTCCAGTCTACATCCATCATAGATTTCCTATCAATATTTTCAAATTCAAACTCAAATATAATCTCCTTTAGCCCAATTCTAGTATTCATTTAAATTATTCTGCACTTGTGTTCACACATGTTACACAGATACATGAACATACATTAAGGGGTAGATTTATTTAAGGTCCGAATTGTAAAATTGAATTAAAATTTTTCGAGTTGGATTTTTGGTCAAAACTCTCAAAAATTCGAGTTGGGAATAATCCCAACTCAAGTTCAAATTCAAATTTGAGATATATCATACCTGGACCCTGGGAACAACTTAAATTAGACTATTCACCACCTAAAACCTACTGAGTTCATGTAGAAGTCAATGGTTGAGGTTCAGTGACCCATTTGAAGATGTTAGTAGCCTTCCTGACATTTGAGTTTTTTTCTGAGAAAAGACTCGATTCAAATTTAGTCTAATTTGATTTGGGGTCAGGATTATCCATTTGAGTTCTATACATTCGAGTTTTTTATTAAATAAGATACTTTTCGTGGTTCAAGCTCATTTGAGGTAAAAAAAACTAACATTCAACCTTTGATAAATCAGCCCCAATATACCAGGAAGACTCAAACATGGCACATACCACCCCCATAATTCCCTACACATTAATTGAGGTATCTGTTCATAAGATTAATTTCCTGCGAAATTCGAGAAACGTCGAAACATTCACAAAACTCAAAAATTTGACGCTGGCGTTAAAGTCAATGGACATCCAAATAGTGATGACCTGCGCTGGTTTTGATGCGAGCGACTTTTCGCTACAAGTTCGCACCAGGTGAATTTGTTCACCCATCACTAATGCCAAGTCATCTTCCCTCCAAATTCTTACTCTCCTCATCGCCATAGTCTTTGCCAGCTATTCAGTACTTCATCCCTTTACCCTAATCATTCAAGTTAAACTACATTGTGCAGAACTTTCCACTAACATTGATCAGAAATTCAATATGTTCAATGTGTCGTAACAAAATTAAAAAAGCAGATTGCAAAATAATTAGATTTTGGGTTATCTGGAATACAGCAAGTCTCTGTACCATATAAATTTGTGTTGTCCCTTAGTAGAATGGGAGGGCATCGATTTGTGCCTTTGACTTCAACCACTTACAGCCTTAAGATGGGATATTTTTTAAAAGTAAAAAAATGACCCAACCCAACACCTTACTTTTTGGTGAAATAGGTTTCCTCAAATAAATAGAATAATATCCTCATGAACTCCTACTCCATGCATGCCAGTTAGATTAGAGGATGAGAAATGTGTCTGATCAGAGAAATTTGCAATGCCATTTCTGTGCTTCCTACTTTGCAGCAAACATTTTTGGTTTTATACTGTTTCAACAAGATAACAAGTCTCTGCAAGGTAGGATTGTAAAGAACTGGTTTGTAAAAATGGCAGTGGAAGAAAATGACTGACCTGATCCCTGGTCTCAACACAACTGTACACCGGTGGGATGAAATACCATTGGGAAACAAGCCTATTTGCCCAACATCAATGCTCCAATTTCACAAATGTGAATGGAAGAATAACACACAGGGGCAAATTCATCAAGGGTCGAATATCGAGGGTTAATTAACCCTCGATATTCGACTGGGAATGAAAATCCTTCGACTTCGAATATCGAAGTCGAAGGATTTTGCGCAAATACTGCAATCATACGATCGAAGGAATAATCGTTCGATCGAACGATTAAATCCTTCGAAACGAACGATTCAAAGGATTTCAATCCAACGATCGAAGTATTATCCTTCGACCAAAAAAACGTAGCCAAGCCTATGGGGACCTTCTCCATAGGCTAACATTGGGTTTGGTAGCTTTTAGGTGGTGAACTAGGGGGTTGAAGATTTTCTTAAAGAGACAGTACTTCGACTATCGAATAGTCGAACGATTTTTAGTTCAAATCCTTCGATTCGAAGTCGAAGACGTAGTCGAAGGTTGGAGTAGCCCATTCGATGGTTGAAGTAGCCAAAAAAACACTTCGAAATTCGAAGTTTTTTTACCTCGAATCCTTCACTCGAAGTTAATGAATTGGCCCCACAATGTTGTAGTGGAAAGTATTCCAAGAAAATTCAAGGGAAAGGGCTACATTATCAGCAAAAAGATGATCACCTTCACATTCAGAGGTTCATTTATTAAACCTTAATTTTTTTCTGGTCTAGGTTTTTCGGGGAAAACTAATTTTTAGAGATTTATCATACCCCAAAGCTGCTAAAAAATCTGAAAATATACCATTTCAAAACTGTCATGTAGATGTCAATGGCAGATGTCCCTGAAGTTGATTCTTGACATCGTGATCTGCAGTGGGTAAACTTCGGGGTGTTCAGCCAATTATATGAAAAAAGTAGAGTTTTCACAGCGAAAACTCGATAAAACTCGGAGCGTCAATTGTACGATTTGATTTGAGGCTCGATTTTGACGTGACATTTTGACGCTTCAGTTGGATTTGTTTTCCAAAAAAAATTAGATAAATTCAAGTTTTAGTAAGTGTGCTCCTAGTACTCTGTACATTTTACTCTACCGACAAAATCTAACATTGACGGATTGGAAACTTTATTTTTTACTAAACACTCATTAAAGCATATTCAGGGGCATAACTACAGGGCAAGCAGGCCCTGAGGCAGCAGGAGGTATAGGGGGCCCCATGAGACCCTAATTAATGAGCAATTTTAACAAACATTGGTAAAACAGGACAACCTTTGGATATGTTGAGGGCAATAACATCTAGTTATGTCACTGAGCGTATTGAAATTACATCTCACCTCAAGGTCTAAAATAAGATATAAACAATATAGGTAACATACAATTTAAAACATCTCAATAATAAAGGAGTCAAAAACTAAAAGCCTATAATCCATACTCAAGTGAGATATTCCTTTGTGTGCCAACACACTTTTACTTTATTCTTTAATCTGTACTCAATTTATCCAAAGTGACATGCATATTGTCCTAATAAACATTATCTGTAATGATATGTGACCATACACAATTTTTATTTTTATGTGCATGTACAGTATATGTCAATTAGATATTTTGCAACCATAACTATGACCCATACTCATTATTTAACATCTATCTAGGGTTGAATGGGAAAGGCAAGTAGAACAGCACTGGGCTACACTAGCATTTTGTTTAATTCACTGTGGGTGTCTACATATTGGCCTCAGTGAATTTCAAAATGAGTTTTTGGAAAGACAGGTAGGGGGATCATTTTGGTAGTGTATATGTGCTAATTATAACAGCAGATAGTATTTAATTCATGTTTGTTGCTTTGGACCAATCAAAATAAAGACAAGCATGTCAAATGTTCACAAATTAAATTTTTCCAACTTCTGAATGTCACGGTCGGCACCCTAAACCAGAACTAATGCCAAGCTCCCTGGTCTCGGCTCGGCTTCACCAGTAGTGTGACCGCCTTTGGCTTCGGGAGGAGCCCTCAGCGTACTCAGATGCCACCTGGACTTTTCGAGAGGAGCAAGGCGAGGAGTTCTGGCAAGCAAAGGGGCACGGCTGTAGTTATACAAAGTCTTTGGACAGAAGATCGCAGTACAAGACGTTAGGCAAAGGAGTAGTCAGAACAGGCCGGGTCGAGGCAGGCAGAGAGTAAACGTTATCAGGCAGGCAAGGGTCAAACCAGGAAGTCAATCAGAGGGTAAATCAGAAGCGGTAGTCAGTAATCAGGCAAGGGTCAGAATCCAGAAGTCAGAGTAGTCAAATAGCCAGGCAGGGGTCAAAACAGGAATCAGACAGGTCTCAGAATTAACAAGCTCAAAAGCACCAGGAACTAATCCTATCACGGGCAATGGTAACCTGTGGGAATGTCCTTTAAATACTATTTGAATTTGGCGCCTCAGCGCGCCTGCGCCTTTAAATCGGAGTGCGCATGCGCGCGCGCGCTAGGAAGCCGGCACCTGAGCAGCGCGGCGTGACGGGCGTCCCCGTCGAGGGGGCGGCAGGCGTCCCTGCCGTCCCCCCACACCATGCCCAGGTAATTTTATTACACTGAATCAGTCTAGTAATGGACTTGGTCAAGTTTAGCAAAGCTAAAAGCATTCTCAAATCCAACGAAGCTGCAACCAATTAAAAGATCAGATGTGTCCACTTTTCACACATTTTCTTATTGTGCTCATTTTTAAAGTTCTGAGAACACAAATATTACTTTTTTGGACTGTATTTTTTGTTCTTATAAATAGAGTTTCAAGCTAAACACAAAGAGTGGACTATTTCTGATTATTTTAAGTGACCTCTTGCCTTGTACTAAAATGTTTTTATTTTTGTGCCAAATGATCATCAGTGAAACTTATATCACTATGACATTCCATTCCGATTGAGCTTACTGTTACAAATGTGATATATGCTTTTGCAGTCTATGCTTGCAGATTCATAGAACAGAAAAATATTATTTTGCACAGTAGCTACCAACTGTTTTTGTTTCCGCTAGAATACCAGAAAATTACATCTAAATCTATAGAACAAGCACTGCATGGCTCATCAGGAACACACTTGGTATGTACTTGCAATCCCAAGAGACTAGTTTCCCCTGCAGCTGCAACATTTCTGTTGCTCATTTTTCTTGAAAATAGCCACATGGGAATAGCTAGGCCAAGTATAATGCCTCAGTTCCTCTGGCACTGACATAGCCTGCCCTGTGGCCTCTTGTTCTGGCTCTGATCTGTCAGCTTCAGATCTCGTTAGGTAATTACTAAACTAATGGACATGTTAAAATTTGGACGATAAATGGTGCCCTTGTGCCAACAAAACTGATTGCAACTGTTCTCTCATCACTCTATTTTCATTGTGGCTTACATTTCACCAGTACTGCTGGAAAGTACAAACGCTCTGCTTTATAATAATTACTCTGTAACACCACAGCTGCTGGTCTGGTTGAAGTGCTCAGTGTTAGTGGATGGCAAGTATTTGCTGAGAAATTTCCTTCCAACACGGCATCAATATTCTATACACAGTCATATTTTAATGAATTAACAGAAGTGCGCTCACACACAAATACACATGCTGTAACTGTTTATCCAAACTTCTTTTGAAATAGCAGTAATTAGTGATGGGCGAATAAATGTGGCAAATTTCAGTGTTTTGCCGCCGGCGAATAAATTTGTGAATCTCCCGTAAAAATTCGGCGGCATCAAAGAATTATGGACGCACATTAGAAAAATCGATTGTCAAAATTGCCGCGCGTCAACATTAATTGTTCCTCCCATTGACTTTAACACCAGCATCAAAATTGGAAATCTTTTGCAATTTTGCGGATTTTTAAGGAAATTCACAATTTTTTCAGCGAAACGGGAGAACTTCGCCCATCACCAGCAGGAATGCATAAGGTACTTTTGAACATAGTAGAACAAAATGCAACCAACTATTAGAGTTTTTAAAGAATAAATATAGAATCAGTATCTACTGCCTGGTTAATTAAGGGCCAAAATCTTGAAATCTTTGCATGACAACCCTCTTATACAATATATCACATCATAACATATGTATTATACAAAACTCTACCATTTCTGCTTTGGTTCATTTAGCTCCTGTAAGACCCAATGGCAGTATATGGAAATAGTAATAAAAAGAATACCCTAAAGTACTTGTTTTTTTGTTAAATAGTCTGCACATATAGTCTTATAGATTCTGATGAGTTAACATATGTAGGGTATAGCCCTGTACTTACAGGGATTCTGTCATGGGAAAACATGTTTTTTTTACAAAATGCATCCTTTAAAAGCACTCCACCAGAAGAATCCATTTTTCAAAACAGCAAACAGATTTTTTTATCTAGTTATGAAATTTAACATGGGGCTAGACATGTTCTTAGTTTCTCAGGTGCCCTCAGTCATGTGATTTGTGCTCTGATAAACTGCAGTTACTTTTTACTACTGCAGTTGGAGTAATATAAAGCCCCTCCCCTAGAACCCCATCAGCAGAACAATGGGAAGGTAGCCAGATAACAACAACCTGGCAGCTGCAGTGTTCCCTGGCAGTTGTATTGCTCCCATGCCCCACTTAGTGGTAGATATGAAAATAGCACTCAATAGTTAAAATTCAAGTCTAGCTAACCGGTTGTGTCTCCTGGGGGCAAATTCCCTAACCGGAGAAAATTTGCCAGCGCTGGATTTGCGCACATCGTAACACTTCGCCAGGCGTAAATTCGCTTGGACAATGCTAATTCACGAAGATCCGAAGTTGCGCACAGGGTACCGAACGCTGGATTACACTACACAAGGCCAAGGAACCTTAACAAAATTATATAAAGTTGTTATAATGCCCGATCTTTTTCAGTCTAACACCCCTTAAATAGGAAAAAACGCCAGCCTTTTTTGTGACTTAGAAACATTTTCAACTTTTTTTTGAGGAACTTCTATCTACTCTATTGCACTTAGCCTGGTCTGAGGTGGCGAAGGCAAGTCTTGCGATAGAGGTAACGGTCACTAAAAAAAAACAAACGTAGTGAATTTGCGTAGTAACGCTCTTTCGCAGACTGAAAATTCGCCTGACGTTAGTTCCGCCAGAGTCTATCTCATTGGCGAAATTACTACAGCGAATGTATGCCAGCTACTGTTAGTAAATTGGCAAAGTGCCAAAATGACATCACACTGGCAAATTTTTGCCAGCGTTAGCCACTTCGCCTTTTAGTAAATTTCCCCCCATGAGTTACATTAAGTAGGAGAAACAATAGCCTGTCTGAAAGCAATTCATTAGTGAAGTGCTGGCTCTTTCTGAAAGCACAGACTCACGCAAAATAACCTGAGATGGCTGTCCACACCCCAATATTACAACTAAACAAAATACACATTGGTTCAAGAATATAACTCTAAATGGTAGAATGAATCGCTTGCATTGTGCACAGTGTACTTTAGTAATACAAAACTATACCATAAAAATGATGAATCCCTTTAAAGGAAAACTATACCCTCAAAATGCATATTTAAGCAACAGCGTTTATATCATATTAATTACTATAATAATAATTATATAATATAATAATTATTAATAATATAATAATAATAATAATTAATAATAATATAATATATATATATATTCAAGTAAATTTGTGCTTTTACATCTCTGGCCTTGAACCTCCATTTCGTGATGGTCTGTGCGCTGCCTCAGAGAGCACCTGACCAGAAATACTAAAGCTCTAACTGTAACAGTAAGAAGTGTGGAAGCAAACTCTGTCTTTTAATTGGCTCATGTGACCTAACATGTATAGCTTGTTTGTATGCATCGTGAATCCCAGGAGATGGCCCTTATTTTTTAAAGAGGAAATTTTCTATTTAGGATTACCGAATGGACCAGACTACTAAAAAAGTATATTATTATGAAAATGGTTTATTTACATGAAGCAGGGTTTTACATATGAGCTGTTTTATTCAATATCTTTTTATAGAGACCAACATTGTTCGGGGGGTATAGTTTTCCTTTAAGGACTGTCATAAATAGGATTTAAGTACAAGGGTTCCCTAGTGCCTTGCATAACCCTGGTGTTAGGTGGCCCCCAGCTTGCAAGTTCTAAATGACATGCAAGATTGAGGCATTCAGTAAGATGCATACCTGCCACTCCTCTATGTAACAGTCTCAAGTCTCAAGTCTCAAGCCTTTTTTGCACTTTTCAGCTTTGTCCGTTATGTAGTGTTAGATGGGGAAAGATAAAATGTGATCTAAAAAAAAAAGATAAATGGAAGAGCTATAGACAGCACAGACATGCAGACCAGGCCTGATATTCAACCTTGCAATGACCATAATTGCCATGGCTACCTCTCTACTGTTATGTTTTTGGGTGTTCACCCAAATGATGAGAACAGCAGAAAATTAAGTGGAGCTGCAGCTGTGTTTCAACAATAAAGAGTAGACAACTAGCTGGGAGGCTTCTGCATTAATTTCTGAATATGTCTGTCATTTTTGTGATTAAGTTTGTAAGTCTGTAAAATTACCCTTAATATAATTCATCTGGTTAATAAAATGGTCATTCTGAGCCTGAGACAGCATAGCCTTGCTATTGTAGAACTGCTATTTTCTGCTTAAAATCGTATTTACATTTTTGAGTATCATGGGTAGAAAAATACATGTTTTTAATCATCCAGCTTGCTGTGTCTAATGTTAACTTGATTTAAGATTGCATTGTGAACAAATGTATCTGTATACCTGTACTGTTAATGATGGTTTTTATGAAGAGGCATTTGAAGCTTTGTAAGATGCAAATGAGCAGTTTCTACCTCTCTCTTAAACAAGTGCCTTGGAATTGGCAAACAGATAAAAGCAATACAGAATTGTATAACTAATCAGTGTACAAATACAGGTACTGTATGTATTTTTGTTCTTCTGTATAGTTGTACATAGGCAGGTGTTCGGAAGGCTTCTACCAACAAAACCACTTAACAGGGTTTATTAAATATATTAAAAGTCAATAGTGTCCAAAACTGAAATAGGTATTGTATTTGTTGTTTTGGATTGTTTGGTTTGTGTTGTTAAAACAATAAAATGTGCCTTTAAAAAAAAAAAATAAGGCAATAGTGTCGGCACATTCTATATTTTCAATCGCCTCTTTGTACTGTACACACCATTCATTTTTTACATGACAACATTTGGCATAGAAAAATGTATTGACTTCCCCAGCACAGAAATGGTTATAAGGCACAGCAGTAAACCTGAATTTGCGTAAAAAGTGTTTCCTCATTTGTTGCTGACTGCAAAACTGGGGGTCATTTATACACAGCGCATATTCTCAAATCGTTTTATTGCCAATGTTTTTACCTGAACGCTAAATGTTGCAATGCTCTGTCCGTCTTTCTGTTTTTTTTTCCGAATTCGCATTGAGAATAAATTACGTTTGCATGAGTGCGCCCACTGTGCGAGGTTGTTGTGCATGAAAATAACGTTGACAGCAACTTAAATTCGCAATTAGCAAAACTGTTTTGCGAATATTTTCTCCTCCACCAAAATTGTGGCGTAATTCAAACGCAGAGTATGCACATAATATTCGCAATTTGAGATCTTTGCCATATATAAAAAGCTCTTATAGACAGTTGCAGTGTGAAAAAAAATTCACAATTCTTATTCAGCTTTATAAATATAACCATGTGCAGGGCAAATATATTCACTGTGAGAACCAATTTGCCCTACATCATAGAATGACATTCTTTACATTTCTGTGCTTCCTTGTTTAAGGGCTGAACCACGCGGTGCGGATCCGATGCAATGAGAGGAAGCGGATGCAACGAGACGTATGCGACGAGACAGATGCGACGAATATATTGTAAGTACTAGGAATGTCGGACCTACAAGCTGCGTGCATCCGACACAACACGACTGTCAGATGAAGGAGCAACGTGCAGCGTTTGCATCCGACAGTCGTGTTGTGTTGTATGCACGCAGCTTGTAGGTCCGACATTCCTATTACTTACATTATATTCCGCGCATCTGGCTTGTCGCATCCGCTTCCTCTCATTGTGTCGGATCAGAACAAGCCACATCATGTAGTTCAGCCCTAAGACAACAGTTTGAGACAAAGTCCATACAGTTTACAGAGAAGGGACTGGAAGAACTTAACTGACTGGAGCAATGCCCTGGCCTCATCCCAACTTAAAACCTGTTGGATGAATTGGCAGAAAGACTGGCCAAATTGGGGTTGTTCACGCTGGAGAAGAGGTGCTTAAAGCGTGATGTAGCTATGTATAAATATATAAGGAGATCATATAATAATCTCACTAATGCTTTATTTACCAGTAGGTCCTTCCAGTTGACACAAGGTCACCCATTCCGTTTGAAAGAAAAGAGGTTCAGTCGAAATATTTGAAAGGGGTTTTTTTATAGTGAGAGCTGTGAAGTTGTGGAATTGTTTCCCTGAATCAGTCGTAATCGCTGATACATTAAATAGCTTTAAAGGGGATCATTTTAATCATTTAAAGTAATGATTAAAAATCTTTTTCTTTCATGTTACTGTAGTTGAGCAAAATGAACTTTACTTACACTACTGTATATAAATTATTTACATTGTGTTTCCTTCAGTCTTCTAATTCACAATCATAGTAAGCAGGCAAGTGCTCTTTTGTGGACTCTATTATTAAGGCAAGTTTTGTATCATGGATGCAAGAAAATCACTGGCACACGGGTAATGCTGGCAGGATAAACCTTGCTTAAATTTTATTGCAGCATGCCAGTGCCAGTGATTTTCTTGCATGCGTTGGGAAGTGATGTAGTCGGTTCCTCCATTGCTGTGCACCAGGGAATCGTTTCCTGTGAAGGCCAGGGTGTGCGAGCACATTTAGACAACTTTCCACAAAGTTTTGTATCACCCCAAAACCTTTCTGGTATTTACCAGAATTGGGAGGCTAATGCCCATGCACAAGCTACTAAATTATAGACCACGAGGAGGGACAGGGAAAGTGAGGAGTGCAGTGACATCTACAAAGTGCTGAATGTAAAGTAAAAGTAATTGACTGCCCCACCACTATGCCTGAAGCATAGAGGCAGGGCAGGCAATATATGATTGACAGCTCAGATTTTTAAATCCCTTTGTAACAGGTATGGATGTTTTAATAAATAAAATAATTTGGATTTCATCTATAATTTGCAATGGGCTTTTATTATAAAGATTTTTATGTGTGGGTGATAGGTCCCCTTTAAGAAGCGGTTGGATGGCTTTTTCGTAAGTGAGAAAATAAAGGGTTATGGAAAATAGCACTTAGTACAAGTTGATACAGGGACTGGTATGATTGTAATTGGGAAATATTTTTTCCCCACTGAGGCAAATTAGAAAGTCTTCAGAAGAGTTTTTTTTTTTGCTTCCCTCTGGATCAGCAGTTAGGCAGGTTTTATATAGACTTAAAAGGTTGAACTTGATGGATGTGTGTTGTTTCAGTAGATAGTGAGGACTAGAAGAATGGAGGGTGAAGGCAGTTTTAGAAGCAAAGAAAGGACCAAACGCATTATTAATACCCTTGGTTTTGGATTGAGATACTTTACGAATGTATAATGCAGTATATATATTTAGGGAGTTATGGGGGTGGCCATTCAGGTCAGGCGCAAACCCCATAACAACAAACAATTGCATAGCAAACAAACATGTGCTTTAAAATAGTAGATTATGGTTGCTTATGGGTTACTAGAAATGTACCAGCATTTGCACCAGTTATTACATTACTCATTAATAGAATGGGCTAAAAGAACAAAATTTGCTTAATTCTACTTGAGTCCATTCCCTTCAAAATACAAGGCAATACTGTAATAAAATTGTCTATACGTGCACATCTTTTAAAGTTAGCATTTTGTCCTCTGTAGCTCATTACCCTTGATACTTTCAAAGTTACTGTATTGTAAAATAAAATAATCACTTTAAGAGATAATATTCTATTAGAGCCCTTGGCTTAAAAAGGACCATACTTGTTTTATTTTTATTCCAACATGTAGAGTAAATTATCCAAAATGGAAATATTGTTGAATTTAGTAGAGCAAAACAGCTGCAAGCTACACATAAAATAATGTCCTTTGGTTTATGTAATCTTTTGATCAGCTAATTACATTCAGTGTTTTTAACTATGTGCAGTAATGCAGAGGGACACATATAGGCCAGTGCACTTGAAGGCAGGAATATCAGAAATATGTCTGCAGCACAATTTGAGTAAAGAAACAACTTTTACATAAGCAAATTGCAGCCTTAGGAAATAATTATTGGCTTCTAAAGGATGTGCAAAGAAAACGGAACATGAAGAAAATATTTGTTTGTAGACTTTATCTATTGAGACAACCTCAATATGTTATGTTGAAGTTGTCTTTGCAAAAAAATTGTACCAGTAGGTTATTTCAAGAAATTGGTATTGTGTGCAGGAATCAAAAAAAAAACCAGTTTTTAAGTTGGTTCTTATATTTTTATTTTCAAATGGGACGTCACTGAACCCACCACTAAAAAACTGTGCAAGTACAATTGTACTGTCTGTTCTATGATATTTTTCTATTCAGGCTATCTTCTTTTCATTTTTTAATGTTTTATTCAAACCACTGTGAGGTTGCTAGGATAAACTGGACACTAGCAACCACATATCTGTTTAAAGTCCATACTGGAGAGCTGCTGAATATAAAAATTGAATAATTCAAAAACCACAAGAAAATAAAAAAAAGGAGGACAAATTGCAAAGAATTAGAATTAGAAAGGCGGCAAGCCGGAGAGGTTTCCAGGGGCAGCAAAGAGCTGCTCCTGGTACCTTTTAAGAGCTAAATTTCAGTTTTTACAGCTTTACTAATGCGAGAGAGCGCAATTGCGCTCACTGCATTTGTGTTCCTGTCTCCCCTCCCAACAGGTAAACTGGCGAGGGGGGGCGACATTGCTGATAGGTGTTCCAGTAAATAATCCCTGACAACAAATGATTGGTTCAGTAGCAATAGATTGTTAACCCCTATCCAGACTAAAACTGATGCAACACTTGGTGTGGTCTTGGAACTGCCTTCTGTTATTCCACTACAGTCACTTCAGCAAGGAAACCTTATTGCTCAGGCAATTAACTGTAGGGTGTGGGTCCATATAAGGTCTCCTCTAGGAACCGAAGTCTAACCAAGTAATTAACCCCTACCCTTGCTGAACCAGATTTCCTGACACTACCTGTGCAGTTGTGAGATTAAAAACCCTGCATTGATGGTGCACCCAGAGGAACGTTTTAAAAGTCAGTGTCTACTGTAGATCTCTAGGACCACACCCTGTGCATTGACTGCACTATTACTTTGCTACTAGGGTGGTTGATAAGATAGGTCCATTACTACATCTATATTGCTGCTTATTATCTTAGTGGTCTGAAGACACATTTAAACTTGGTAAACTGGGTAATCAGATCCTGTGATAGAACTGCTGTAGAGCTTAAACAAAACATTATGACAGGTATTTTCCTGATTTCCTGCTTGCTTATACACATCTAGATGGATAAACTTCAGATACATTATTATATTGTATCAAATGCAGTTCAACTATCTTAGAAACAGATAGTATTGCCTCTGGTGGTATGAATGCTTTATAATCAACATGCATATATTTATAACAAAAGAGAAACATTTGATTGATAAAGCTTTAGATTAATTCAAGACCATAAATGAAGCCAAAATTATAGAATGTGTACCTGATTTATGTGGCGTTACATCGAGTAGCCATGAATAAAAAACAGTACGGACCATGGTAAATGTATTATTGGCTAATTCACAATAATAGGAATTTTAGCTGGTGAAGACAAGCCCTTTGATGCCCATATACAGTTTACTATTAATAGTAAACAAAGATCTATTTAAAAACATACCTTATTAAGGGCCTCCTAAGTGTTTCAATATGGAGCCAAATTACATCTGTGCTTCAGCAGAAGACTAATAGAAATATCAGGTCCTCATACAAAATGTAGATAACTGGCAAATATTTTCTAAATGGGTCTCACTGACCTTTACCAACCCAGGGTTAGGGATCTCCTTTATGATTTCAACCAAGAAAGCTCACATGACAGGTAGTATGAAAGACTGAAGAACTAACATTACCATGATCACATTAGACAACTAAGAGTACTAGGTATCCCTTTTTGATTGATGCTTCTTTCTCACAACTTTACTACAGTGGGAGATGATATATTGATAGTGAGGGTCCAGAGAAGGGCATCTCTAATGCTTTATTTACCAGCAGGTCTTTCCAGCTGACACAAGGTCAGCCATTCCGATTAGAAGAAAAGAGGTTCCACCTAAATATTCAGACGTGAAGATGTGGAATCCTCCCCCTGAATCAGTTGTACAGGCTGATACATTGGATAGCTTTTAGAAAGGGTTGGATGGCTTTTTAGCAAGTGAGGGAATACAGGGTTATGGAAGATAGCTCATAGTACAAGTTGATCCAGAGACTAGTCCGATTGCCACTTTGGAGTAAGGAGGGAATTGTTTCCCCCTCTGAGGCAAATTGGAGAGGCTTCAGATGGGGTGTTTTGCCTTCCTCTGGATCAAGTGGCAGTTAGGCAGGTTAAAATAGAGTTCAAAGGTTGAACTTGATGGACGTGTGTATTTTTCAACCTAACATACTATGTTACTATGTGGTTACAGTTTCATCATGTTTAAGTGAATAATTTGAATCAAAACCCTCTGTAAAACTGGCCTACAATTCTTTTTGTCGCAGTGAATTTTTGCTGCAGTTTCACGAAAACAATTGCGGACATCGAAGCGTGGAAATTCACAGTGAATCCATGCCTGTCTAATAAATGTGCCTGTTGAATAGTGCTCACCACTAATTTTTAACCACATTAAGCAATGAGGTTGTGACCACAAAATTTACAAATAAAAGTCCTCTGCACTTAACCGATTGTCAATATATTAAGGACATTGAGACATTTTGTGCCTTAAAGGGGTGGTTCACCTTCAAACAACTAGTTGGTTTCACATAGATCACCAGAAATAACGACTTTTTCCGATGACTTTCTTTTTTCTATGTGTGACGGTTTTTCTAATATTGAAGTGTAAATTGTCATTTCTCTCCTTCTAAAGCAGCTCTGGGAGGGGGGATCGCCGACCCTGTAAACTGTTCTAAATGGATACATTTAGTTGAAACATTTCTTATCTTTGTCCCTGCTGAGCAGAATCTCTGGGTTTCATTACAGGCAGCTGTTAGACTTGATACAATAGTTGCTAATACTCCACAGATGCTGCTGAAAAATGTATCAACTAAATGTTGCAAAATTGTAACAGTTCAGAATCTGCACCTGAATTACTGAGCTGCCAGACTCAAACACCAGAGACACGAACATTCACTTTTAAACTTAGATTTTGAAAAAACAGTAAAAAAATAAATGATGGAAAGTAATGGAAAAAAGTCTTTATTTCTGGGGAACAATCGAAAACAACTGAATTCAAAAAAGTGTTTGGAAGGTGAACAACCCCTTTAATCTACTAAAAACACCTTACCCTATAAACAAAACAGGGATTATTTGTCCATATATTGCAATATATTTAAAATGGCCAACTACGTCAAAGACTTTGATGTATCTTAAATATATTGCAATATTACAAAAGCGCGTTCAGACAGAAAATGATTGCTTGAGAACAAAAGCTTGGACAATCATAAATGGACCTCCCAGTCTGTGGAGTAATTCATTCCATATCTTCCACACCCATAATCCCTTCTGCCCATCCACCCCAGAAATTCTTAACTAAGCTGGGCATCCATAGTAAATACTAGTGATGGGCGAATTTGGGGCGTTTCAGCGAAAAATTCACGAATTTCCAGTGAAATTCGTGAAACTGCAAAAAATTTGTGAAACGGCACAAGCATCTAATTTTTGGCGTTGGCTTCCGTTTTTGACGCCGTGTCCGTCTTTTTGACACTGGCGCAAATTCGATGAACGGCATCTCGTTTTTGATGCCGGCGTCCATTTTTTTTTACGCTGGTGAATTTTTGCGTCCGTTTCGCAAATGTATTCGCCGGCAGTGAATCGCGGGAATTCGCCGCAAATTCGCCCATCACTAGTAAATACACATATACTATATGATCATTATACACGTATATATTATTCAGCAGGTACTCCCACAGCCCAATTGGAATCAAGCAAACATGAACTTGCAAATGACTATATATGTAAATAAAGTACTTTCACATTAATGGTGTCAACCAGATATACTATAACAAAAAATGAAAAGTTGTAAGCACACTACTAATTTTAAACTATTAAGTGGGGGTGCAATGAGACCGTGATTACAAATTCATACAATTTCAAATACAAAAGGTCCTCTGAACTCAAACCATTATTCTTCTTAGATTTCTTGTGCCTTAAGCCAATAAAAATGGCCTCTGCTTTCAACAAAACAGGGATTGCTTGTCCATATATATGCAATATTGAACCAGATGTAGTGTGCACACAAAACAAATGGAATACAAATTGAATCTTGCAAATTTTTGTTACTTTATTGATCAAGTGTGTTTTTATTAACAAAACAAAAAAAAAGGTATCAGATTAATGAGGCAAAATGTAGCCAGGGTCTCAGTCTGTTTGAGGGAATGCAGAATGTGTACTAAGAACAAAGCTTCTACTTGAGCAAATTTTCAAAACAGCATCATATTGGACTAGATCCAGAAATATGTGTTTGCATGCAAATGGCAACAAGCAAATATTTCTAGTTACTTTCCTCCGTTTGTATAACAGGAAAACAATCATTTGTGTACTGAAAGTGATGGTGATGTCAAACAGACTTGCTACTTAAATAAAGTCTTTTCCGAGCAATCTGCAAAAACCATAGTGAGCATACCACTTTGCTCCTTAAATATTAATTTTTGAAAATTGGCATACATTAGGAAAGAGTATATAGAAATTCTCCACATATTAGGCCATTTTTACAGCATAATTCTCAGATACTGAATTTACTGGCATCTATAAAGCATCAAACTATTTTTACGTATGTTTGATTTTGATTTTTATTATTGTCAATTACTGTACGTAACAATGAAATTGTACAAATCAGCCACTACGTTATAATATGGTCTACATTTTCAATTAGACAAATAGGGTGCAAAGACATGGCCAAGGTTCAATCTGTTGCATGTCTAGAACTGCTAAGGGAACTTTAAAAAGTTATGGAATCACTGACCTGAAAATTACACACAAAAAAAAAAACATAAAGGGATCTGCTCTTAATGATTATTTACATTTTTATTGCTACAGTATGTATATTTAAATTAAAAATTCAAAAAGTTCCCTCACTGCTACATGTGAATCCCTTTACAGGTATGGGATCCATTATCCGGTTATCCAGAAAGCTCCAAATTACAGAAAGACCTTCTTCCATAGACAATTTATCCAAATAATCTAAATTTTTCTTTTAAAAAAAATTCCCCTTTCTCCTTGTACTTGATCCAAACTAAGTTATAATTAATCCTTGAAAGCAAAACCAGTCTATTCAGTGTATTTAATTTTTACACAATTTTCTAGTAGACTTAAGGTATAAAGATCCAAATTACGGAAAGATCTGTTAACCAGAAAACCCAAGGACAAAGCATTCTGGGTAACAGTTTCCATGCCTGCACTATTACAGTATGGTCCTTCGGCTTTGCATGTATTGAATGGATGGGTTTCCACCGGGTTCTTTGGTTTCTTTAGACTGGGAAATATGATAGGGAACTTAAATGGAAGATCCACTAGGCAGGTACTTATGTGGATGATAAATAATATCTGTAAAGCGCTGGGTAAATGTTTTTGTTCTATATAAATACAGAGAAATAATAGTATCTGTTTAATAAAAAAAAAACAGTACTGACAGTACCTTTTGTTGTGTATGGCTATTGTTAATCTTTGCTTGTTAATTTGTTCTGCTAAGCATGCTAATTAATTTTACAAATAGAATTTAGAAAATAAAATGTTTTCAGTATTGCACGATTAATTTAATTAAATGTAATAGTTCTGTAATTAATCTTGAAATTGTCAATTAACCCATTGCCCCAATTCTGAGTTAATTTGATTTATTAGTTAGGCTTGCCTTTTAGAAATAAGCAAACGCAAAGGCTTGATACTAAATTGATACATTTCTAATTACAGACTAACCAGTTGCTCCCTTCAGCACTCTAGTGAACACAATATTGTTTCATTAGATACAGTGTCAGTTTGTTTCCTATGGATGTACTGATGTCTCTAAAGCTACATTTTCAGAACCTGGTCCGGGTTCAAGTATTATCAATTATTATTCATGTGAATATTAATATGTACAGCATAATTTATACTGTATTGGATTTATTATCCGGAAAATCGTTATACAGAAAGCTCCGAGTTAAGGAAAGGCTCCATAGACTCCACTGTATCCAAATAATCCACATTTTTAAAAAATTATTTTCTTTTTCTCTGTAATAACAAAACAGCACATCATACTTGAGATATATAATTAATCCTTGTTGGAAGCAAACTAGCCAATTGGGTTTATTTCATATTTACATGATTTTATAGTAGCCAAATGACAGAAATGTCCGTTATCCAGAAAACCCGGGGCCCAAGTATTCTGAATAAAATGTTCCACACCTGTATTAAAATCACAGATACTGTTAGTAGGTTATACTTTCCTCTACCTTCTGCACATGATGGGAAGCATTGCAAACATTAGATACATTACATGGAATGCCATACAAATATAATATGTTCTGTATCCTGTGTTACTATATGCTCCCTCCAGATGTTATGGGAGTGTATCTCACATGTCTGCCCAGCTGATGGTACTGTCAAGCTCACCTGTCAAGAATTAATGGGAGAGTTTGGTGCACACACCCACATTCTTTCCCCACTGAAATGAATAGGGTGGTGTGGCAGTTGGTTGTGGTTATGCAGAATGCTCGGGACCTGGGTTTTTTCGGATAATGGATCTTTCCATAATTTGGATCTTCATACCTTAAAAAAATAATGTAAACATTAAATAAACTCAATAGGCTGGTTTTACTTCTAATAAGGATTAATTACATCTTTGATTGGATCAAGTATATGGTACTGTTTTATTATTACAGAGAAAAAGGAAATCATTTTTAAAAGTTAAATTATTTGCTTATAATGGAGTCTATGGGAGACACCATTTCCATAATTCGGTGCTTTCTGGATAACGGGTTTCCAGATAACGGATCCCATACCTGTACAGGAGAATTTGCTGTGCCATGTAAAAAAAAAAGCTTGCTTCTGTGTATATTTAGAAACGTAGAAATCAGTGACAGTTCTAAATGTACATTCCGCCATAAATATTTTAGGCATGTATGTATTGACCCTTTAAAAGTTACAAGCTGCACTTTAGCTAAAGGTGTATACAACAAGCATCATAAAGTGATATCTCATCATTTGGAGTACACTTATTGCATGAAAGGTCACTGTCGAAGGACACCTTGCTGGATGTTAGACGGGATATACATGTAACAGAAAATATAAGTAATGATCTAAGATGGGGTCAGTGAAGCAGCCAAGGATAAGAAGCCCTTTGAGCAGAGTAGAAGAAAAACCTACATATTTAACACAGAACACTCTAGATAGCTGACTGAGCCACTATAGCGGACAAGTAATTGAACTAGGTTTTTACAAGAGGAAGGAGATCCCTACCCTCACTGAAACATGATTTATAGGGGGCAAATCAGCACAAGAGGAAGGGCAGGGAGACAGCATTACACCAGCTACCAGTTCAGAGAATAATTCTAATCAACTGAACAAAGGAAATTTAGTTTTAAGTGAATTTTAAGGAATACATAAATTGCAAGAAAAGAAATGATTGTCATTGAGACTATTAAAAAAACAGGAGAATGAACGGTGGGGAGGCGTACCAATTTGTTATGCTAACCCCCACCCCCCATGATTATGATCTCTCACTCTGATAGACAGCACTCTAGTTTCAAAAAAAACGTCTTTATTGTTTGCCGGACACCAACACAAGCATGTTGACAAAGAGTGGAGTGCTGCTCGAAACGTTGCATCATGTTGTTTAATTGGAATTGTGTGATCTCTCACTCTGGACTGTAGCTCTGTTAAAAAGGTGTTGGCCAAGGGTATTGTCCTAGTAAGAGCCAAAATCCTTTTTACTTACTTTTTCTCAGGATCTCTTGAAGTCAGTCTGGGCTGAAATTAGAGTGAAATTATAACCTGTTTTGGAAAAAAAAACCTTTTGATCAACTCAGTATGCTCATACTCTACACTGAAGATTTGGAACAGAAAACCAAATGGTGGAACAGTGCCTGACAATATGGCATCCCCAGGGATAAACCCTTTTTTTGTCCTTTCAAGTTTAAAGGGGAATGATGTTAAAATGTTTATAGAAATAAAGAACAATACCATTCCCAAACTGATCATGCTACTTTTCACTATCCCTCTTAGTAATCTGTTTCTCTTCATGCAGGAAACATACCGGTAGTAACATATTAACATAGTAACATAGTAACATAGTAACATAGTAAGGTTGAAAAAAGACACATGTCCATCGAGTTCAACCTTTTTTTTTTCTTTTTATTAACTACCGTATATACTCGTGTATAAGCCGACCCGTGTATAAGCCGAGGTACCTAATTTTACTTCACACTAATGAGTGTAAATAATTTATACACTTGAATCGTCTGCTGGATAATGTTCATTAAAGAACTAATACACTCCACAACCACTAGAGACGCAGGGAAAGTAAAGAACTTTTAAAGAGACCCTGTGACCTCCAAGCTACCCAGTTCAGACAAATTGATATTTGAAAAGGTATTTGTATCAGTTTAAAACGTAACTTTTACTTTAAATTGGGTTAAAAACACACACACAACCACAAAAATCATTCCTAGTCTGACTCCATTAAACGTGTATGGAAGTCTGGGACCATGTCCCTAAAAACACCCATAAAAACAGACATGAAATGGCACGGTGGGTAAAAGAGTGTTGCCAGCGTTAGAGTTACAGCCTGACACCCACAGTCAAAAAAGTATTAGTCCAGCTTCATTAGCTTTTCCCAAAATCCCCCTTCCATTCGTTCCCCAGTGTCAAATTCCTGCCTGACTACGTAGGGAACAAGTGGGAGCTAATCACCCACCGTCCACCTATGCCACAAGCCCGACGCGTTTCGCCGTATATAACGGCTTCCTCAGGGGCATAAGTGGCGTGTGCGTGTCCAGAGGAGGTTTAAGTAGGCTTCTGATGTCCCCCGTGTCCGTTAGTGTTTGCGCGTCACTACCGTCTTTGCATTTCCGGTTGCGCTCAGTAACTTCCGGTAGCGCTTCCACGATTGGCCCGCAGCGGCTTCAACCAGCCTCTGCGCATGCGCTGCCCTCACTTGTGCGCAAAGACAGCACTTGCTATAAGCATTAACCCTCTAGGACTGCCTAAAGTGGCAGCGCATGTGTGCTTGTATGTTCTATGTCTGAATTCTAAGGGTACTGGCTATTCCTAGGTTATCTAGTTCCCCTTCCGAGGATTTAGTGGGCAATTGTCATATGGGCATACCCATGACTTAGCCCACACCAATGTCAGAAGCCCAAGTTTAACTAATAAACCTCACAATGGATGATATACCCCATAATGAGGAAGGATGAGCATTATTGTGGGGTATATCATCCATTGTATAGCAGGTGCTGTCTTTGCGCACAAGTGAGGGCAGCGCATGCGCAGAGGCTGGTTGAAGCCGCTGCGGGCCAGTCGCGGAAGCGCTACCGGAAGTTACTGAGCGCAACCGGAAATGCAAAGACGGACACGGGGGACATCAGAAGCCTACTTAAACCTCCTCTGGACGCGCACACGCCACTTTTAGGGACATGGTCCCAGACTTCCATACACGTTTAATGGAGTCAGACTAGGAATGATTTTTGTGGTTGTGTGTGTGTTTTTAACCCAATTTAAAGTAAAAGTTACGTTTTAAACTGATACAAATACCTTTTCAAATATCAATTTGTCTGAACTGGGTAGCTTGGAGGTCACAGGGTCTCTTTAAAAGTTCTTTACTTTCCCTGCGTCTCTAGTGGTTGTGGAGTACCTAATTTTACCTACAAAAACTGGGAAAACTTATTGACTCGCGTATAAGCCTAGACACAACTACAGCCCTGTCTCCCAGCAGCGCACATTCTGCCAAAGCGACCCCCCCAGCAATCAACCGGACTTCTTTGCAAAGCTGATGGTGACAGAGAATTGCCAAACGGATTACTGTGTGCATTTCCCACTGTCCCACTACCATGTGCAGAGGGTGCTGTTTGATATTGCCATCACTGTTAATCTTTTGTATAACCAACAGAGGGCGCTGTGTGATATTGCAGTCACTGTTATTCTTTCATACAACCAACAGATGGCGCTGTGTGATATTGCAGTCACTGTTAATCTTTCGTATAACCAACAGAGGGCGCTGTGTGATATTGCAGTCTCGGTTATTCTTTTATACAACCAACAGATGGCACTGTGTGATATTGCAGTCCCTGTTATTCTTTCATACAACCAACAGATGGTGCTGTGTGATATTGCAGTCTCTGTTATTCTTTCATACAACCAACAGATGGCACTGTGTGATATTGCAGTCCCTGTTATTCTTTCATACAACCAACAGATGGCACTGTGTGATATTGCAGTCCCTGTTATTCTTTCATACAACCAACAGATGGTGCTGTGTGATATTGCAGTCTCTGTTATTCTTTCATACAACCAACAGATGGCACTGTGTGATATTGCAGTCCCTGTTATTCTTTCATACAACCAACAGATGGCGCTGTGTGATATTGCAGTCACTGTTAATCTTTCATATAACCAACAGAGGGCGCACTGTTATTCTTTCATATAACCAACAGAGGGCATTGTGGGATATTGCAGTCTCTCCCCAAGTGAACTGTTGGTATAGGAATGATTAAAAGTGACTGCAATCTCAGCTACTCGGCGAGGTAGACTTTTTCAGCACATTTTGGATGCTGAAAAACTCGGCTTATACGCGGGTATATACGGTACCTATCTGCCAGTTGATCCAGAGGAAGGCAAAAAACCCATCTGAAGCCTCTCCAATTTGCCTTAGAGGGGGAAAAAATTCTTCCTGACTCCAAAATGGCAATCGGACTAGTCCCTGGATCAACTTGGACTATGGGCTATTTCCCATAACCCTGTATTCCCTCACTTGCTAAAAAGCTATCCAACCCCTTCTTAAAGCTATATAATGTATCAGCCTGTACAACTGATTCAGGGAGAGAATTCCACATCTTCACAGCTCTCACTGTAAAAAACCCCTTCCGAATATTTAGGCGGAACCTCTTTTCTTCTAATCAGAAGGGTGACCTCGTGTCAGCTGGAAAGACCTACTGGTAAATAAAGCATTAGAGAGATTATTATATGATCCCCTTATATATTTATACATAGTTATCATATCACCCCTTAAGCACCTCTTCTCCAGCGTGAACATCCCCAATTTGGCCAGACTTTCCTCATAGCTAAGATTTTCAATACCTTTTACCAGCTTAGTTGCCCTTCTCTATTCCCTCTCTAATACAATAATGTCCTGTTTGAGTGATGGAGACCAAAACTGTACGGCATATTCTAGATGGGGCCTTACCAGTGCTCTATACAGTGGAAGAATGACCCCCTCCTCCCTTGACTCTATGCCCCTTTTAATACAGCTCAAGACCTTATTTGCCCTTGATGCTGCTGACTGGCATTGCTTGCTACAGCCAAGTTTATCATCTACAAGGACTCCAAGGTCCTTTTCCATAATGGATTTGCCTAGTGCAGTCCCATTAAGGGTATACGTGGCTTGGATATTTTTACATCCCAGGTGCATGACTTTACATTTATCAACATTGAATCTCATTTGCCACTTAGCTGCCCAGATTGCCAGTTTGTCAAGATCATGTTGCAAGGATGCCACATCCTGGATGGAATTAATTGGGCTGGATAATTTTGTGTCATCTGCAAACACTGATACATTACTTACAACACCCTCCCCTAAGTCATTAATGAACAAGTTAAATAAAAGTGGACCCAATACCGAGCCCTGGGGGACCCCACTAAGAACCTTACTCCAAGTAGAGAATGTCCCATTAACAACCACCTTCTGTACCCGATCCTGTAGCCAGTTCCCTATCCACATGCAAACTACTTCATTAAGCCCAACAGACCTTAGTTTAGAAAGCAGTCGTTTGTGGGGCACAGTATCAAACGCTTTGGCAAAATCCAAATAGATCACATCTACTGCCCCCACACTGTCCAGAATCTTACTTACCACATCATAAAATACAATCAAATTTGTCTGACATGACCTATCCTTCATAAAGCCATGCTGATTGTTGCTCATAATGCCATTCATTAGGACAAAATTTTGAATGTGATCCCTTAACAAGCCTTCAAATAATTTGCCCACCACAGATGTCAAGCTTACTGGCCTATAATTGCCAGGCTGAGATCGAAATCCCTTTTTAAATATTGGAATAACATCAGCTTTTCTCCAATCAATAGGCACCATACCAGATGACTATGAACCTGAGAAAATCAGAAATAAGGGCAGGTCTAAAACTGAACTAAGCTCTCTTAGAACCCGGGGGTGTATGCCATCAGGCCCTGGAGCCTTGTTTACATTAATTTGTATTAAAGCTTTTTAAATCATATCCTGAGTCAGCCACTGACTAGATTGAGCTGAACCATTCGTGCGGTTATAAAGTGAGCCTGTGAACCCAGACTCCTCTATTGTATACATTGAAGAAAATAACTGATTTAACACATTTGCCTTTTCTGTTTCTGTTACAACCATACTGGTACCATTATTTAATGGAGCAACACTCTCAACCAGCATCTTTTTACTATTAATATATTTAAAAAACTTTTTAGGGTTAGTTTTCACCTCCACCGCAATTAACTCTTCATTTCTTTTCTTATCCTTCCGGATTGCTTATTTACAATATTTATTACAGTGTTCATATTCATTAAATGCAGCTTTTGTCCCTACAGATTTATAGTTTTTAAATGCCTTTCTCTTCTTTCCCATTAACTTCTTAACTTCTGTATTAAGCCACACAGGATGATTCTTAGAGCTTCTACGTTTAGTCCTTAAGGGAATAAATTGAGAACAGTAATGATTTAATATCATTTTAAAGGACAACCATTTCTGTTCTGTGTTTTTAGCTGAAAACAAAACCACTAAAGCCTAAAGTTATGCTTTTTGGGGATGCACCCTAAAAAGTATTGGGCGAATTCCTGAATCCTAAATGGATTTGGCCACTGAACTGAATCCAAACCCTCGGAGCCTCAATGGGTGGAATTGACATATGCATGGCTTTATTAAGGGTTCAGATTTGGTTTGCCCAGGCTCTTGTGTTCAGGCTGAATTTGAATCCTGCTAATAATGAACTGGATTTGCCCCAATTCTTGAACCCAGTCCAGAATTTGGTGCATCTCTAATGCTTTTTATTACACTTTGCGGCAAGTAAATGGATTAAACATGTTAACTTTACATACATTCTTAGTACACATTAAGTTAGCTGTCCATGGAGCAGAAGTCATGTCTCTCTCTCTCTATATATAGACATAGATATATGTATAGATTTGTATAGATATAAAGTATATAAGCTTGTAAAAGCGGTTGTTTCAAATACAAATACTATATGTCATTCCTGTTTATGTTTTATTAGGTAATATAGTTTTCTGCACTTCATATGAGCTGGTATTTAAATATCTGTTAGTAAGGGATAAATTCCACTGAGCCCATCATACTTACAAATTAAGGCTAAAACGAGCATATTCTATAAACCATTATCATAAATGACTATAAGTGTGGCAAGTTAATCAACCTTTCTTCAGTAATACTGCTTAACTACTGGTATATTTAGCTGTACAACTCTTGAATCCAATAGGACAGCTGAATTGGATCTTATTCGCTTAATGCTGTCCTATTGATAGATCTAAACGGTAAATAAAAAAAGCAGGGGAAAGACAGAATAATGTGCATTGTAAAATGTTAACAATAGCAATGTTAAGCCGAAACTGTTTGAATAAAGGGAATTATGACACAGCAGGATACCAATACACAACCACTGATACATTACACCTGCCTGTGACTAGCTAACTGCTTCAAATCCAATGGATGCTTTGATTTTCCCTCAGAATATTCAGGCCCGGATTTGTGGAAAGGCCACCAAGACCTGGGCCTAGGGCGGCAGGATTTTAGGGGGCGGTATGCTGCACAACCACACCCACATTGGTTCAGAAACACTGGGGATGCACAGGAGATACAATAGTTTTTTTCAATTTGCAATGCACAAATTCCCATTGCTCAAGTCCCGATGATGACATTTTGCTCGAATAAAGGGGAGGGGACAGGGGCGATGAATGGCAGCAGGCCTAGGGGCACCCGCTATGTAAATCCGGCCCTGAGAATACTCCTTTGAGTTTCATGTGTTTGTAGCATATACTGTACTTTGCAGAATTAGTAGAGAGCAGTAGCCACTGACGAGACATCATGCCCAGAAAAACATGGTTATAATTTATATTAAAAAAAAAATTCAAGTTAGTACCACAAAAAGTATTTATGTGAATAAACTTGACATTTTTCAAACATGGAGCCAGATTTACATAGATCAGGTGGATCAGGCGGATCATTGGAGGTTTATTTAGCATTTTAAGTCAGACTGTAGCTCTGGAAAGGCGTGGAAATGTTTTATTGAGCAACATTGTTTTCACAATACAACCCTAATTGTACAAAAAAAAAATACTACTCCCAATACACATTAACACCATTAATATGCTGGAGTTTGTAGTGCTGCAACAACTGAAATGGTATTCTGGCGTTTGTAGTATGAGTATGGCTGAGCAGTGCAGCAGGGTTTAGAGTCCCTTTAAGTACTAATTGAGGTGCTAAGATAGTTATAAAATGTAAAAATGCTTGAAATACTTCGACTAGGGTTTACACATACATGGCTACAGTGTAAAAGCTCTTAATCAGAATCATCATACATGTCCTATGAGGTATAAAAAAACCTCCACTATTAGGTTGTTCACCTTTAAGATTTGCAATTGGTTTTCATTTTTTATTATTTGTGGTTTTTCACGTATTTGGCTTTTTATTCAGCAGCTCTCCGGTTTGTAATTTTAGCAATCTGGTTGTTTGGGTCCAGATTACCCTAGCAACCATGCATTGATTTGAGTAAGAGACTGGGATATGAATAGGGAAAGCCTAAATAGAAAGTGGAGTAATAAACATTAGTCATTCATTGCAATAAATGAGAGAGCTTTTGTTTTTTAGATGGGGTCATTTGAAAGCTGGAAAAAGTCAGAAAAAGGCAAATAGTTGAAAAAACTATAGCAAATAAATAAGGAAGACCAATTGTAAAAGTTGTTTAGAATTGGTCATTCTATAACATACTAAAAGTTGACTTAAAGTTGAACCACCCCTTTAACAAAACTGTTTAGCAATAACCAGCATAGGGACAGTATTCCCCAGATAATGTTGACATTAATGGAACTTCTATTCCATTCCCCCAAACCAAGTGATGTTCCCAGGGCCTAGTGTTTGTGTCATAGACTGCACCATTTACAGATTTTCTTTCTTTAAAATGCCTTTATTGAGACATGGGCTCTGACCCAAAACAATCGACAACGTTTCAGACCGCCATCTGTCTTTTTTCAAGCCAGTGCCTAGTGAACAATGAAGAAGTCTTCATTACTAGACAATATGACTGTGGTTTTTCTCTCGAAAACTTGAGAAAATTCATAATAAGGTTTTCTTGCTGAAACTAAGGAGAGTCTAAATCAGGTTGTCAAGCGTATTATAGTGCATATAAATGTGCAAACTGGTTCTGGTTAGTTCAGTGAATATGGTATTTCTTTTCATCTAATCCTTCATGGCATCTATATGGATTGTCATTTTTTTTTATGAGAAGGGACTTTGGTTTTCTGTAACCCATGTTTGCTACCTTATTTTGGTGCAATTGAATGCACTGGGCAATGTGATACTGGGGGGTATAGTTTCACTTAGTTAAATAATGGTAAAGTCATGGGAGTGATGGGTATACTTTAACTGCAGAGTCCAGTATCAGAAAATCTGTTCTGCCAGGGTTAGCCTACAATGAGCTAAGACTTGGCTTAAACCCCAAATAAATTGCAGCTTACATTGATGCTGGACCAGATATAGTACACCTGCATCATACGTAGAAAATGTTCTGATGTCAGGAATATCAAGAACCAAGTTGTAATCAAAACTATGGACATCATTGGGCATGATTCAAAACTGAATTCAGAGATAATTTTTCAGTACTGCCTAAATTCATCAGCGATATCTTCAGGGCAGGGGGTTTTACATAGGTGTCCCCTCACCCACTACCTGTCCTCTAATTTGTGCACCATTTATATCCCTTTATGCCATTGCACTTGCGTTCTTAGTAAATCACCTCTATAAAAGTTATATATATATATATTACTCTGTTGAAATCATGTTCCTCCATAGTGGCTGTAAACTTAATTACTTAAAAAATATACATCTTGAAAGATTATTGCTGTCATTTATTATTATAACATCTATTTAAGTTGACACATCATTAAAAACTGTGGCACCTAAAAGTATATGATAAATCTACCCATGTACTTTTTTCAGTAATTTGGATCAATTAAACTGAAAGTCTCCTAAAAAACACATTTAAAGGAGAAGAAAAGTTAAAATCACTGGGGAGTGCTTATTGTTAGCACCATGTTCCTGTTAGCATAAAACTGCACCAACCCAGGGTACTTCTGTGTCAGCACCAAAGAGAAATATTCTGCTTCCACTTATTGTTTCTTCTGTTTCCCTGAGCTGAGGTATGTGCATTAAAGTGAAAAAGCCAGCTTATTTCTTAAAGTTGTGATTAGGGAAGAAGTGGAAGAAGATTGTCCCGTGATGCTCACACAGAAGTACCCAGGGCTAGGGCAGTTTTCTACTAACAGGAACATCAAAATTAGGGTATTAAGTAAATGGTTATAATCACCGGAGAGTGCCTACGATTTGGCAACACCATGTAATTATAACTTTCCTTCTCCTTTAAGCATTAACTATACCCAATAGGATTATTTGCCAACAAATTTGATTCATGGTTCCATCAGATACAAAGTACTATATTACTACAGAGAAAAATACCATGCATACAGTGCATGGGAACATACAGCAAACAACCACTTTAAGTTTACTCCACTTAAAGATAAATACTTTACTCCTAAAAGCAATTTTCTTAACAAACATTTGTAAAAGGATAACAGTATAGGAAAGAGAGAGAAAACAAAGACCTTAGAAGCAAAGCAACATATGTTATGAAGGTAAAGGTTATTCTTTCAACATCTATGAAAGGTCATGCTCTTCTATTGCTTGCTCCCCAAAATGGTTGGTAATAATTCGACTGAGTGTGTTCCTTGAGTACTGCTGTCCTAACCTGTGTAATAAAGCCATAATTCTGACCAGTCCTTTTACATGGCTAACTGAAAACACATTGGGGCAAATTCACTATGCCCTGAAGCGCCTAACGCTAGCGTCAGTTCGCTAGTGTTGGTCATTTTCGTTACTTCGCAAATTCACTAACGAACGCTGGAGTAAATTCGTTAGTGTTACTTCGCACCCTTACGCCTGGTGAATTTGCGCAACGGACGTAACTACGCAAATTCACTAACGCGCGAATTGTACGGAACGCTACTTTTTACGCTAGACTTCCTTCGCCACCTCAGGCCAGGAGAAGTGCAATAGAGTAGATAGGGATTGCTTCAAAAAAAGTTCAAATTTTTTCTAAGTCCCAAAAAACACATTTTTTCTATATTATGGGTGATAGGCTGAAAAAGATCGAAAACATTTTTGGGGCTCCCTTCCTTCCCCCCTACATTTCCTAACTCATGGCAACTTAACTATACAGTGGGCACATGTGTAGGGCAAAAAAATATTTTTATTTGATGTTTTGAAGGTTTCCCAGGTATTTGTAGTGATTGTACGTATTCCTCCATTGAAATTTGAATTTGGTGCTGTATGCAAATTAACCATCGCTATCGTAACTTCGCTTCGCTTAGCGAATAAATGCTAGCGCAACTTCGTAACCTTGCGCTACCCCTGAGTGCAACTTCGGATTTTAGTGAATTTGCGGCGCGCTGGTGAAACTAAGCCTGGCGAAGTGTGGCGAAGTGCGGCGAAGTTACGCCTGGCACAACTACGAATCTTAGTGAATTTGCCATTGTGATCCTAGTAAATAGGTTTTAATAATGTCTACCTTCAATACTGTGATTCTCTGAATGCCTCAGACCTTTTCATTCCATTAAGTACTGTAAGTACATAAGTACTTACCGGTACCAGTAACTCTTCATTTAAGCATATGGGAATCAGGAATGATTTATGTTTTGTGATGGGGACCTATGTAAGGGGCAGAAGCAGTGCTGTGAATCTGTTTGTTAAATATTTTCATTTATAATTTTTATTCTACAGAATTAGTTATCTAATAGCCTGTACATAGCCACCTTAAAGGAGAAGGAAAGCCCCAGGGCGCAAAACCCCTCCCCCCCTCCGTTGCCCCCCCTCCCTCCTCCCCCCTGGCCTACCTGTCCCCCTGGGCAAATGCCCCTAACTTGTTACTCACCCCTCTGCGCAGGTCCTGTCCACGGAGTTCACAGTCGCCATCTTCTCCCACGTGCGTCTTCTTCCTGCTCTGACCAGCGTTTTCTGGCGCATGCGCAGTAGGAACAGTTACCGGTACGGCTCTACTGCGCATGCGCCGAGGGGGGGCAACGGAGGGGAGGGGGGAGGGGTTTTGCGCCCTGGGGCTTTCCTTCTCCTTTAAGGGGCAAATTTACTTAGGTTTGAATATCGAAGGATTTTAATCCATCGATCGAGCGATTTTTGTTCGCCCAAAAAAAGCATTGAAGTTTTTTCTTAAAGAGACAGTACTTCGACTATCAAATGGTCGAATAGTCGAACGATTTTTAGTTTGAATCGTTTGATTCGAAGTCGAAGGTCGAAGTAGCCCATTCGATGGTCGAAGTAGCCAAAAAAAACATTCGAAATTCAAAGTTTTTTCCCTCTATTCCTTCACTCGAGCTAAGTAAATGGGCCCCTTAGAGTTCATGACAAGAGGGTCATTGAGGCTGCAGCAGATCAGTATCAAGGAGTGTCCCCTTCACTATGTCCGCTAGGCTTATGGAGATGGCCAAGCTACCTTGAGACATTGCACTCAAACAATCAGTTGCTTTGAGGAAGGAGAAGTGGAGATTACTTGTAGGAGATTTCTTGTGAATACTGGAGCACCGAATCATTATGGGTTCAGCTAAGTAGCTGTGATTATGTATACACAAATCTCCATGTGCCATCATGACAGGGAAATGGTTCATAATCATACATTTGTGTATTATTGAGCTATTTATTGTCAAGGCCTGAACATCTGCAAGCATTTGGTCAATCACATATTTGAGTGTGAGATATTAGCTTTGATTACAACTGCATGCTGATCAGTACACAAAAAGCTAAGTCCTTGCTCATTATTATTCAGCACAATCTTGGGAGTATGGAACACAATTATTACCATCCCAGTGCTGGGATTTTGTTCAGGTTTCCAGACATACTGACTTCATAGTGAGGGGGTGGTGATGATTTCCATTACTTCTGGTTGTCTGATTTTTATGGGTTAGGCTTGATTTTATCACTCTTTGGTTACCTATCATCTATATCTATAGGGATGAGTGAATTTATTCACCAGGCACAAATTTGCAGCGAATTCTCGTGATTCACCACTGTTGAATACATTTGCAAAACCGCCTTCGCGGCGTCAAAAAAAAAAATGAACTCAGCCGTCCGTTTTTTTGGACACCTGCGCAATTTCACCAAAAATGTCGCAGTTTCGTGAATTGTTCGCTGTTTTGCAAATTTCGCGGGAAATTCGCAAATTATTGCCCATCACTATCTATCTATATATCTATCTATCTAGTGTGTGTGTGTGTGTGTGTGTGTATACATATATATATATATATATATATATATATATATATATATATATATATATATATATATATACACACTATATATGTAAATTCATTTTAGAGCCCCCAAAATATCCAGAGGTTGTCCTGTTTTACCAATATATGTTGAAATAATTCCTAATTTGGGCCTCATGGGGCCCCCTATAGCTTCTGAGCCCCCGCAGCCCCTGATATTAGAGTGATCTATAGGGTTGTTTGTAAAGTTTTTTAATTGTGTTTTTTCTAATAACACAGAACTGGTTTTCTATCAGAAGTCCAAATTATACAATCAGAATTGACCTCCTCCTGCTTCACATCATTGATCTTTTGCTGCAGTAGGTGGACCTAAAAATGGAGCAAAGTAAAATTGGAGAAATAAAGGTGGTATTCCAACCTTTGTGGATATGTTGTTTGAATTTCTGGGATATACATAGCTTTACGTCACATTAAATACAAGGTGCTACAGTCCTTTATGTCCATACAGTGTTGGCACAGTGCAATCATTGGGATTCATTATAACCACAATATTTGCTGAAATCATTTCGAAGTAGATCAATGATCTGTATGTAGTTTCCATTATCCTCTTGAATAAAGAAGAGGTTAAAAGTTAGTATTTTTTACCCAAGTCATGCTGACATTATCTCTTAATGAGAATGAGATTGTTCTGGGGGTGGTAATGCTTCCAATTATGTGTGGCTGATTAACAAGTGCGTATATCTTTTATGACTCATCTGTTGATCTCTGTCTCTGACTGTGACATAAAGCTGTAACTGGTAATAATAAAGCCTCCAAGAATATAAGCAGTTATTTGAATCTTGCATGAAGTGCTTTGAAAGGCATGTGACTGGTATGCTTAAGGTCACAGGGGTTTGTTTTTTCATTGGTTGGTAAATTAACTAGGGTTTCAAGAGAATGTATCAATCTATATAGTATTAAGGTCTGTAAGCTAAATAAATGTTGTGTGAGAAAAACATGTTCTTTCATTTATTTTTCAACTATTAACGAGCAAATATTCAAGAAATTACTTTCATCATGAGGTCCTTTTTCTAAAGGCGTTTTTGTAACAAAGTCTGAAAATAGGACCACAGGGTAGTGACAGCTTGGAGCATTTACTTATTCGGTTACTTAGTAAAGGTGTTCCTTGACTGCCAATATATAATGTTTAGCAGTTTTTTTTAATTGCAAATACAACCCCATGAGGCTATTAACTGGCAGGTTTGGATCCCAGTGACAGTGATCTTTGTATTTGTCATTCTGAATTGAGAAAATCAGTTGGATAACTAGTGAAATGTCTTCAAGCAAAAAAATAGAGCGATAATAATCTATATACTGTATATTAACAGTGAGAAAATGTGTTGTGTAACCTCTGCTTGAAGTGTGTCTTTTATTCTATATATCATATATGCCACGTATGTGCATTGTTCTGTATACCTTTTTGATAGATCATGGTTGTTATGGAAACAAATACTGAGAAGGCTGTAGTACCATACTAGCGATACGTGTAGGCACTGATTGGCAGTCGGAGGGCCAAACACTATTTGTATTCAGAAACTTCTTTAGTTCTCTCGTGCCTTAAAAATGACGCTGGTGTATGTCAAACTGTTCTATGTTGACATTCTGAAAGTATGTATTTGATTACATCTGATATACATCTGATGTATTTAGCCGAAACCTGGAAATTATAAAAAATATTAAAACAGAAATAACACTATATGTATGTATATACAAAGTAACAATACAGAAACCAGCTTAATCTAAATGGGTACAGAGTGGAGACTGTAATGGTGCAGGCAAGTACTAAGCTTATGCAGACAGACTGGGGTCAAGGCTACACATAGACCAAACAGAATGAGACGAGGACCAAACAGACAGCAGAACAGGAGCAACTAGAAAAGGATGACAAGAGTAGATAGGGAAATAAATCTTCAAGTGCACAGGCAGATAAAGCTGGTTGTTGGTGGGAAGTAAGGGAAAAAGTAGATAATTAGAACGAAGATAATTGGTGCAGATACCATAGACAAACATGTATGGAACCTGTTGACAAGAATGCTTGGGACCTGGGGTTTTACAGAGAATGAACCTGGGGCTTTACAGATAAGAGATTGTTCTGTAATTTGGATATTGATGTTGCCTCACAAGGAAAACCGAAGTGACTCTATGTACCCAGCTGGCGATTCCCATTCTTGCCGGTGGGAAGGCATTTTGGGGAGATTAGTTGCCCTCAGTAGTGAAGATTTATTGCAAGAGACTAAATCTCTCCTTCTGCCACCATCCTTAGTCAACCAAAAAATAATACAAACATGAAATAAACCCAATAGGATTGTTTTGCCTCCAATAAGGATTAGTTGTATCTTAGTTGGGATAAGGTACAAGGTACTTTTTTATTACAGGGAAAAAGAAACTTATTTTTGCAAATTTTAATTATATGATTAAAATGGAGTCTATGGGAGATGACCTTGCCATAATGCATAGCTTTTTTGATAACGGGTTTCCAGATAACCAATTCCATACCTGTACTAGCAACTTCAGTAATAAACAGATACACAACAGAAATGACATGTACCAAGTATTAGACCAGTGGTTCCACCAATAGTGGTAAGTAAAGGATAGGGATGTAGCGAACTGTTCGGCGGCGAACTAGTTCGCGCGAACTTCGACTGTTCGCGTCCGCCGCAAGTTCGCGAACGTCGCGCGACGTTCGCCAATAGGCGTTCGCGTCAAAATCGTTCGACCATTCGACCATTCGATCGTTAAAATCGAACGATTTTCGTTCGAATCGAACGATCGAAGCCATTGGATTGAATGAAATCATTCGATCCAATGGCTTCGATCGTTCGATTCGAACGGAAATCGTTCGATCAAACGATTAAAATCCTTCGATCGTTCGAATCGAACGATTTTCGGATGTTCGAAGTTCGCGAACTGTTCGCAAACTGTTCGCATTTTTTGCCGGTGTTCGCGAACGGCGTTCGCGAACACATTGTCGGCGGTTCGCTACATCCCTAGTAAAGGAACATGGTAAAAGAAAAGCAGAATGTTTTGAAATAACAAGACTGACAGAAAGCCAGAACAATAAACACAACAAATACTCACTGTGACAAAAAGGAATTAGAAAAATAGAATTGGGACAAGATATGCTAACTGAAAACCAGGCCATTCATTTGCAGCATATATGAATACTATGGGTGTTTATACAAGAGTGCTCTATTGTTTTTTGTGCTAATTTGTGGGTCTCTTCATTCTGTGTAGAAGGTATAATGACTGCATAGTTATAAAGAAGGGGCAGTTTGGTTCTGAGAATGAAAAATCTAGGCACTCTCTTATATGCTGACATACTGTATTTAGAGATCTACAGTTCCAAATTTATTGGAGCGTCCATTGAATTGACAACTGAGCCAATAGATCTGCTGGAATCCTTTTAAACTCAGCCATGTCTGAGAGTTCTCCTCACAGTAGAGTATAGAGCTCCTGCTGCTTCTTAAGCTCGTCCATTCTGTTTCTCTGGAATACTCAGTAATTACAATGCTGCAGGCATATGTATCTTCTCCTAACGTGGAGAGTAAATACGGGGAGTAAAGTCTAGTGATAAAGCCAAGTTACAATCACAATACAATTACAGTGAGTCTCGAACATAAACAGAGGGTGCTTCAGAAATACTGGTTTGGTTTGGCTTTCTGTGCAATCTCTCTCTCTCTTTGTCTTTCTTTCTCTCGCATGGTGGTGATAGAGAGTTTTTAAAGGGGACCAGTCACCCAAAAAAATTATTCAAAATCCTATTTTATCATATAGTCAAGCAAAATTAACCTTAATCACACTATATAAATTATACGAATCTGTTTTACTTCAGTCTGGGAATTCATAATTATAGCTAGCAGGCAGCAGCCATTTTGTGGACACTGTTATTAAGGCAAGCTTTGCATCATCTCAGAATCTTGTTTGTGCACCCGAATGGGGGACCTGGTGTCCATCCCCATGCACTGGTTACACAATTAAATAGTGAAGAGAATGGGGAAATGCGTGGAGAGCAGTGACATCTAGGAAAATGGAAAAGAGCTAAATGGAAAGTGAAAGTAATTGTCTGCTCCACCTGTATTCCTAAGGAATACCGGAGGGCAAACAATCTTTGATTGACAGCTGAGATTTTTAAATGAGCTTACAACAGCTATGAATGCTTTAATAAAAAACAGAAATTGGATTTCATGTATCTATCTATCATTTATCTATCTATCATCCATCTATCTATCTAGTCTATCTGTCTTTAAAATAATCTATAGATGTGACCGATCTCATTGAAACTCCAGACAGATAAAAAATATACAGGATGCCCTTTCATGCAGGATCAATATGGATTATGCTTTGTTTCCCCACGAATGCCCCAAGGTTTTCAGATTTTACTAGCTCAACGTGCAGCATAATGACAGTTCATCTATTGAATATAAGTATCTTCCTTAAGGCAATGTTACAAAGATCTGCTGTAGTTCTGTGTATCCCTCCTGATGTGAATACCTGCCCTTTTCTGCCCTCTGATCTCACTTTAATTACTGAGAGTGCATACGTTATACAAGCAAATCAACTCTATTTTCCTGTTAAATATGTCTCTTACTGTATCCAAAATATAATACTATAAAATCTGCAGAGAAGAAGCATTTTCAGAAGTTACACGTGTTGTTTACCAGTCACTATGGTATAATTTCCTTGATATTGCCCATGCAACGTGACAGGTGAGCACATCTTTATATTTAATGCATTCACATTTTATGCTTGAGGGGGTGAAGATTGCAATGTGTTTTTATATTCACATTAGGGAAATTAGCACAGTGAAATATCTTTCCTGACTGTAGAACTAGTTTAATTTCCATATCAGTTTTTTTTCCTAACAGTTTCCTTTTATATGAAGTCTTAAGATTGATAATCAACTTTAATCTGTGGCCTCAATTAACTTGTACAGTACTTGGACTTATTAAAAATGATGTAAAACAACAAAATGGAACTGTATTAGAGATGCCCTTGCTCAATTCTGATTTATTTTATTCTGCATTACCTCTCATTAAATGAGAAATGTAGAAAATACCCACTACCCAACCCAGAACTCAGCCAAATGAACACACATGTAATTAAAATTGAAGATGAGACTTTAAGCGACTCGCTTAATCACAGCACTGAGAAAAAAGGTAATTTCTGAGCTGTAGGGCATAATTAGTGAAAGATCTTTCTCTAATTCTAGTTTAGCAATCGGAGGGTCCTAAGCAGGGAATTAAAAAGCAGATGTTTGTGGTTGTCTCTAAATCTACTATATTATCATTCCGAGGTTTAATAATTAAAGCTATTACTTATAACAGCGTCAACTTTTTTTCTACTGAATGATCTTACTGTATATATGTCTAGATGAATAAATGCACCCTGTTTGAGAAGTATATGAATAGTGATGGGCAAATTTCTCCCAAAACAGCAAAAGATGTATGGAAAAATCGTGAAATCGGAAAGTTTCATGGAAAAACACATGAAAAAAATCTGCCATTTTCGTGAAAATCGGAAATTGACGCCCGAGTCCAAGCTGATGCTGGGGTTAAAGTAATTGGGTGTCTGAATAGTGTTGATGCATGCGATTTTAATGCGAGTGACTTTTTGCCGGTGAATTTTCGCTGAAGATTTGCAATTTTACCGTATTCACAGATGGTGAAACGCGGATATTCGTGGTGAATTTGTGCCCGACTATATAAGAATAGTTTGCATACACGATAATCTATGTGACTGTGTAAAGACATGACATACAGAACACAAATGCTGACTTTTAGGTTAATGTATAGGAGCGAATCTGTCCTGTTTCGCCATAAAATTTGTGACACCATGGGAACACTTGTGAAACGGTAAATAATTCACGAAATGCATTGAAGTCAATGATACATTGGGTCTATTGGTGTTTTGTAGGGTTGGACTACGCCAACGGGACAGTGGGGAAAAAAACCTGATGGGCCCTCATCAGCCCAGGCCCACACCCCGATCGGCCACCAACTGTTAAGAATAGCGATGGACGTATTTGCGCCATTTCGCTTCACCGGAAAATTCGCTAAGTGGCAAAAAAATTTCGAAACGGCGCCGGCGTCTCGTTTTTGACGCCGGCCCCCTTCACTAGTTAAGAAGAAAAGGAGATTGTTGTGAGTCTGTGCGAGCGTTCTATGAGGGTTGGACCTTGGGAGGGGGGCCTTGGTGGCTGCCAGGAGGGCCTTTATGGTTCAGTCTGACGCTGGCATTTTGTCACAAAAATATTTGCAGATGGTGAAGTATGGAATTTTGACATAAATCCATATCTGCCGAAAAATGTTGCCCTTCAGTACAAGCATGGGAAAGAGAAAAGAGATGGGATTACCATATTTTTAGTTTACTAAAATATATTGTGAGCATTACATGAACCCAATAGGATTGTTTTACCTCCAATAAAGATTTATTATATATTAGTTGGGTTTGAGTACAAGCTACTGTTTTATTATTACAGCAAAAAAAAAATATTTTTAAAAATCTGGTTTATTGGATTAGAATGGGGTCTAAGGGAGGTAACCTTCCTGTAATTCTGGATAACAGGTATCCGGATAACAGATCCTATATCTGTAGTGTAGTTCACTCAACTCATAAATGAATGAATGAAGTAGGCTAAACTAAAGAATCTAGACAGCAAGGTCATACATTTTAGTTGAGCAGAATAAAAGTTGTGCTGTGTGCATCTGATGTGTCAGTAACATCTACTTCATCTTTAATTATGGATACCAGTAATGAGTGAATTTTTTCGTGGCGAAACTGTGGCACAAATTCACCAAACAAATTTTTGATGAGGAAAAACACAGATTCACTTCAATGCATTTTGAGAGAGAAAAAAAAATGAGGAAAGAACACCTGTTGACTTCAATGGGTTTGGCCATTTTTGTGCTATTTCAAGAATTTTTCAGCCGTACTTTTTGGCAAAACTGGGCAGAAATGCTCATCGCTAAAAGATGCCTGTGTTCTCTCCTCATTACGGAGAAACAGATTTTCCAACAGAACCCTTTCCTACTGACTTAATATTGGATTTTACAGCTTCATTATTATTCTGAATGGTGTTTATTTAAACTCATTCTTATTTAATGAAAAGTGTGTGTTGTGTCTTATTTAATAACTGCCTCAGCTGTAACTAATTTTCCTTGCTGGTTACATTACAATATAGTAATCTAAAATTCTGCCTGCATTTCTGTCATTTCTTGTCTAGTTGACACCAGCCTGGCAAGGGAACAGCTGTTCTTACCGCAACCTGGTGGGACCTTTTTGTCAAGGTGACAAGTGAAGACAACAGACTCTCTGCACAGCATGTGCCAAACAGAGGGCTACTGAGCAGATGTAAGTAGTCAGTTTGTCAGGACCAACCACACATTGAGACTCAATGCGCTGATGAATTGTCCCACAGAGAATAAAAAATGAATCTCCTTTAACCCTTTTGATATTGTACTTGCTGAATAGTAAAAAGATTCTCTGTTCACAGTCTTGTCTTGGGATGCAAGAGGTCAGATTGTAGAGATAAATATAATGTACCATATAATACTTATAAATATTTCTCATAGCTAGAATACAGATGTGCATCCTCTGATTGTTTTATAAAGCACAAAATGATGGCTATACCTGTCCTTGGAAAAGCTTTCATGGAATGTTTTACTTATAGAGATGCTAAATTGTGTGACTTCAGTTATCCATAATAGCTAATAAAATATTTGCTTTTACTTTGTTTCTATGGGCAACAAAACTGATGCAACTTACCACCTAAGCAATATATTAACTCTTCAGTTTTAAATTCAAGATGCCTATATTTTTCTATTAGAATTTTGTCATATTGGTCTTAGTGTGCACCCCACGACCATTATAAAGGCTAATTTACAACAATAAGGGCAATGGACAAAGTTGCTATAGTTACCACACTTTGGCCAAAGTATATAAGCTCACATGCTACCTCAAGGTCCCTCTTTAATGTGAGTCCTACACTACCTATTAGTATTCTGTATTAGCAGTCTGTAGTGCATTTAAAATCAAGTCCCCCCAGCAAACAGTGTGAGTGAGTAATAAGACCATGTTGCACTTACCCTTTACACAGGTGCTCTAATGAGCAAGCAAGAAGCTTTTAAGCCCCAGACAATTAACATACTACTGTAAGTAGTTCCATGTTCTAAAGACTGAATGGCTGTTAGAAGCAATATTTGGCTACAAACGCGAGCACTAGCGTTGGTGTTAATCAGGTGCTAGAAACACCATTGTGCCTGGGCTTGGTCTAACCCATACTCTGGGGTTTATCAGCTGCTAGAAGTGATAAAACGCCATTATTTGTACACAGAAAGAAAGATTGCAAACACACAGTGTGTCTTTAAATGTAATTATTACAAAAATTAGCCCTGCATTTTTCTTCCGTCACGGTAAACATGTTATTTTCAAAAAGCACAAGTGAATAATGCTGCCCAGCAGTCATCTGTATGGATGGGCGAATTTTTTCGCCCTGTTTCGCCGAAAAAATGACGCCCATAGATTTGTATGGCGTTTTACTTCAAAATAAAAAAACCTAGTCATCTGCTCTGAAATCCATTTTTCAAAAGAGCAAACAGATTTTATTTTTATATTTCATTTTTAAATCTGGCACGGGGCTAGACTTGTTGTTAATTTCCTAGGTGCCCTCAGTCATGTGACTTGTGCTCTGATAAACTTCAGTCACTCTTTACTTCTGCACTGCAAGTTGGAGTGATATCTCCCCCCTCTCTTTCCCCCCAGCAGCCTATCAACAAAGCACTGGTAGTGTAACAAGATAACCGCTCCCTGCCACAAGATAATAAATCCCTGGTAGATACGAGAATAGCACTCAATAGTAAATATCCAAGTCCCACTGCAACTCCACCAGTTACATTGGTTAGGAGAATAATAACTTATCTGAAAGCAGTTCCATCATGAAGTGCTGGCACTTTCTGAAAGCACATGACCAGGCAAATGACCTGAGATGGCTGCCTACACACCAGTATTACAACTTCGAAATAGTCCACTTGTTTGTTCAGGAATACCATTTAATATAGTAGAGTCAATTATTTGCAGTGGAAACAGTGTAATTTAGAAATAAAAAACTGCAGCATAAAATCCCTTTAATCTAATGTAGAAAGTATTATTGTCATTAGCACATGTATAAATCACCATCATACTTTTCAAAATGTGATCTTTAAATGCTGAGCTACATTCATAGATTCTGAACACTTAATTTACAGTGAGTGGGCTGCAAATTAACATGAAAAATAGGTCTTGTCTGCTGCATTATTATCTGTGGGGAAATGTCTAATTTATCTTAATTTCCCCCCATAGAACGAGATTCTTGTTCTTCTCGTTAGCCATCATTATTTTCTTTGTTGCCAGAAATTATGCCAAACCGATAATCCTCAGCTCTGCTAAATACATTGGGAGTCACTGAACAAACCAATTACAATTCATCAGATACTGCTCATTTCAATAATTATTCACTAGGTCCTGGAGAAGAAAGGTTATTGTGTCGATAGGCTGAGATGCTACGGGTTGTAGTTCAGTAAAACTGTATAAGTAACTGTAGAACCTTTTAGATATTTTATTTTAGGCACGCACACACATTGAATATAAGCTAATTGGCATGGAAAGAAGACATACTTGAAAAAGTTCCAACATAGTATCTTTCGCATTGTCTCTACAGACCTCTTAAATAATTCCCAGGCGTCTGACCAAAAACCTAAAGAAAAGGCTATCTGCACCTTGTTATAACCTACATTGTTAGGTCTGATTACATGTAGTAAGGAGCAATGGTACAGTAAGCAGCACTCCTGCATTTTTCACAATGCTTTTCAGAATCTGTTATTAACAAAACCTGTAAAGAATGAGAATTACAGCAGCAAGGCATTGTGGGAAATGTAGCCTTGGCTGCAGGAGAGTAGACTACCTCAATATTGGCACAATAACTTGAAAACCACTAATGTACAGTAAATATCATATTGAATAAAACAGCATTTTAGTTTGGGGTTTACATTTATCTTGCCATATTATCAGTAATCTACTATTACCATTGGTAGCTATGTGTGGGTTATTTATCCATCAGCAAGAAAAAAAATGTAATCAATATTTTTAAGGAAACAGATCAGTGTATAAATAAAATTAGGTAAATTAAAAAAAATTCAATTCAATTGTTTGTTAGCCAAAAATTAAATGTTTAAAGGAGTGAATGGATACCTAACATAATAGCCAGAAAACTACTCCCTCCTTTTTATTTTGCACATCATATTTATTTACCCAGTTTCATCTCTATACTGAACAGTTCCTTTAAATCAGCTTTGTATGTACGGTAGTCATGCTTTGATTTTTGTGATTTTGCAACTCAAATTGATAGTAGTGGGTGTAATGTTCAGTACAATCTGTATTTTGTTGAACTCAAGCTGGGAGCTACACTTTATTTATTTATCAAGGGTCAAATTTCGAATTGAAAAAACTTCAAAATTTTAATTCAAAAAGACCAACCAAAATTAAGTTGAAGCTTTTTTTGGGTCGAATAGATCAGTTTTCGTTCAAATAGGTCCATATTCGGCAGAATGTGTAAAGTGTACAAGTAGTCGACTAATTAAAACCACAGCATTGATATGCTTGCAGAGTGCTCTCCTCATTTCCCTACCATATTCGGCCAAATTTGAATTGTTTGAATCGAAGGAATGCCGCATTCGATCAAATCCGATTCAAAGTTTTCCTAAATAGGTTCTAGGAGGTCCCCCATAGGCTAAAACAGCAATTCGCAGGTTTTAGATGGCGAATGGTCGAACTTGAATTTTTAAAGAGACAGTACATTATAAATTTCGATGTTCTAACTTTTGAAATTTTTTCAAATTTGAATTGAATTTGGACTATTCCCTAGTCAAGTACATAAAAAATAGCTCTAAATTCAAATTTTTTTCATTCGAAAATTCACCTTGACCATTGATAAATCTGCCCCTTAAAATGGCAGTGTGTCAATATGTATTCTATGTGCCGTTATTTTAAGAAATACATTTTTAAGGATTTAATTTACAGTAAATCAAACATTGAAACCAATATTGAAATCCCAGCTGTTCAATCTATTTTTATATTTATTTAGATTTCCCAACTGTCATCGAAGTTTTAATTTGAAAAATTGTGCCAGTTAGCAGCAGCACTGTGTATTAATACCCATGCAAATCTTTACTTCTCAGTGTGTATGTAGGGGAAGAAAACTCAAATCGAATTTAAAACAAATTAGACTAAACTAGAATCGAGTTTTTTCTCTGAAAAATACTTGAATGTTAGGAAGGCTATTAACATCTTCAAATGGGTCACTGGGCCTCTGCCTTTGACTTCCACATGAACTCGGCAGGTTTTAGGTGGAGAATAGTCAAATTCAAGTTTTTCCCTGGGTCAATGTATGGTAAATCTAAAATTCAAATTTGAGTTTTTATTGCTCCCAACTCGAATTTGTGATTTTTGACCGACACGACAATTTGAATTCGAATTACAACTGGAACCTTAATAAATCTGCACCATGTTAAAGTTTGATCATTACAATGTTTTTTTAAATTATAAATTGGCCCCAGTTGTTTAACTATACAGTAGGCTGTTTCATGAGATACATTTTGTTGAAAGATGTGTGATGTTCAGGGCTATAGGTTTCCTTTAATAGTTTAGATTCACCACCCAAACATACACACATGGGGCAATTACATCAAAAGATATTTAACCTAAGTTAATAATAGAGGACTCAAAAATCAGAGCAGCACAGCAGTAAAATGCAGGCAATTTGTCATATCTTTTAACCCAGAGTGTTGAATTTGTTACCCAGCAGTCCAGTATGACTGCATTCACAGCAAAAATTGAGGGGAGGAAATTGAATTTTCTGAAAGAAATCCAAGCAAACTGACGCAGAACATATAAACCCCCCATAGTGGCCTGGACAGAAAAAAACAAACGCTTTTAAATGGCATGTAAAGGCAAAAAAATATAATACCATTTTTACTTTCATTAATGAAAAAGAAGCCTATCTCCCATATACTTTAATTAAAAAATGTGTACCGTTTTTATAAGAAACCTGACTGTATGCAGTGAAATTCTCCCTTCATTTACTGCTGTGGATAGGAATTGCCAGATAGTCCCTAACTGCTGAGCAGGGAAACAATCATACTTATGAACAGCAGGGGGAGCCCCCGCCTTACTTCCCAGCCATGCAGAACTCAAGGAGCTTTGTTTATGACGATCCCTAAGCAGCCCAGACCACACTGAGCATGTGCACAGTCTTATTCTTGCAAAGATGTTTAACAAAGTTACAAGATGGTGACCCCCTGTAGCCAACTTTGAAAGCATACATAATTTGTTTGATTAGGCTTGTGGTGCAGTAAGTTCATGTTTATATTTAGTATACAAAATCCAGCATCTCTAGCCTTATTCTATTTTAGACTTTACATGCCCTTTAAAGACAGAGATTCTAAATGATATGTAAGAATAGCTGCACATTAATACTGAAATGGTCTATTGGCCATTAAAAAAAGACGCAAATCACTACAAATAACTGTTGAAACTGTCAGATCAGTTGATTCAAAAGCACATTTTTCAACACTAATTTGCAAATATTGGCTTCCATTTAATGATCGATTTGTGGCAGACTCATACATTGCTCAAATCAAAACATTGACTCTAGCTAACGCTAGTTCAAATAGTTATATTATAATATATAACGTTCAAGTATCTTAAAGTACTTTAAGCAATTTGTTACAGAATTTGCCATTGGTGGTGGTAATACAATGGAAGGCCTCCAAACAGTGAAATATGATTCCTTTGTCAGAGGATAAAAAAATGTCCACGGGACCTCTATTATTCTTGAAGCAGTTGAGCTCTTACAAATAAAGCAGTTCATAGGTAAATTATTTTCTGTAATGTTAATTCTTGCAAGCTAGTATCATCAAGAATAAATCATTGAATGCTGATATTGAGCTTCACTAACACCAAACACAGTCCAGTCAAACACATTCAGACAAATTGATACATTCAAAAAACAGACATACAGGGGCAGATTTATCAAGGGTCAAATTTCGAGGATTAATAAACCCTCGAATTCGACCCTCAAAGTAAAATCCTTCGAATATCGAATTCGAAGGATTTTAGCGCAAAACGCTTGATCGAATAAAATCCGTTTGATCGAACAATAAAATCCTTCGAATTGAACGATTTGAACAATTTAAAGCGATCGATCAAAGGATTTTTATTAGTTAAAAAAAAACATAGAAAAGTGCTGGGGATGGTCCCCATAGGCTAACATTGCACCTCGTTTTTTTTTTACTTTGAATTGTTCGAATCATTAGATTCGATCAAATTTGACCAATTCGATGATCGAAGTACCCCAAAAAATACTTCGAAATTCGAATATTTTTCCATTCAAATTATTCCCTCGAGCTTAGTAAATCTGCCACCCAGTGTTGATTGCAGTAGATAAGAAGCTTAACTTACCAAAAATAATGGGGGGTCCAGGTGCTCAAGCCCTAGACCTTCAGCTTGGGGATGCAATAGGCACACTTGTTTTCAGTAGTGGGCTGAAACAAACCAGACTTCACTCCAATAGTTAATGCAGTTAAAAAATTATTTAATTTAACAAAAGAAAATCTCAAACGGTATCCTTATGCGTTTCGTGCCTTATGGGCACTTAGTCATAGGGTTATGACTGAAGTCCGGTTTGTGCAAGCCCACTACTAAATACAAAAATTGATAAACTCAGCAATTTTGATAAACTAGTCAATATGTTATCTAACACCTTGCATACATGTTCTCAGCTCTGTTTAACAGCTGCCCTCGACTATCTTGTTTTCAAATGTCAAATGCAGCAGTAGAAAGAATAGCAAGAGACTGGCAGATTGACAAAGTCCTTTCTCCGACTCAAATAATCCAAATTATAACAAAACAAGTGATAACAGCAAAATTTCAACCAGCTGACCAGATGTGAAGAATTAATCCAATTTAATCAAAATGTGAACTTTATTAAAATAGATTGCTCACATCAACCAATGAGAAACATATTTTAAGAACATATTTTAAGGGAATGGGGTGTTAAAAGATACATATGTTGGGAAAATGGAACAGTGGAGTTTAGGAGAATTCAATTTAGCTGGAGCATTTTGCTTTGCCCCTCTGGACATAAAGAAATGGCTTCACTCCATTATGTTTTCCCTTTTTGTTCCAGCCATCTGAAAGTTAACCATTTATAAAACATTAATGTATGAAAAATGTACTTTTATACATAGGAAACCCTGTAATGAGCATTAACATAAAACTTCATATTCCATCCCTACTAGGATCTGCCACCTGTTTGTGATCAATCACTGCTAGCAGATCCCTTGTTACCTTTTGATTCCATACAGCTCTCTCCATAACAGACTTTTCATTACCAGTTGGAGATAATGGAAATGTACGTTCCATGCATTTAAACAGGAACATTTAGATGGGAAAACATTCTGAAACTTTTACAGCAGAATTTAGAAAGTTTACCAAGCAACCACTATCAGACGCATTGAATTCGTACATCAATCTTTTGAGCATGACAGCCACATCCTTAACCATACAATACAGTGAAACATCTTCAATCATACTTTTTCAATCACCATCAACACTGGCCTCTCTGTTGACCTTGAAATGTGTTCTTGCTTTATAAAACTGAATTTTCCTTTAAACCAAATAATTACTATATGAATATTTATCTACAGATGAAGCCACTTGGATTTGTGAGTTAAATGCGTCATGACTCAGGGGTAATTGAAGAAACTGTGTTATCTTAAGTCATCTTAACTCATTTAATGCATTTAACCTTTTCATTAGCATACCAAAGCTCCATTGTTCACAATGGTGAATGCTTTAATTAGATGGGATGTTGTGACGCAGTTTTCTGTGTTAAATGAGATAAATGGGATATCTGTGTTTAGTTATTCTGTGTCAAACAGACAAACCAAAGTGGCTGCATCTGTACATCTGAATTCCAGAGATTATTTAGCATGCAAGTAAATGTGTCCACTATAGATTAGAGATATTTTTTAAAAGATGTATTTATTGCCGGTTCCATTGAATATAAAAACTGTATACTGTACTGTATACACTATGCAATGTGTGTCATACTAACATGACAAAAAAATATTATCACACACTAAGGGGCAGATTTTTCAAGGGTCGAAGTGAATTCGAGGGAATTTTCGAAGTAAAAAAATTTCGAAATTCAAAGTCATTTTTTGGATATTTCGACCATCGAATAGGATACTACGACTTCGAATTTACTCCGAATTCGATTCAAAGTAAAAATAGTTAGAATATTTGACCATTCGATAATCGAAGTACTGTCTCTTTAAAAAAAAGTTGACTTTAATACTTCGCCAAATTAAACCTGCCGAAGTGCTATGTTAGCTAATGGGGGACCTTCTACAACCAATTTCTAAGTCTTTACACATCTAAGTAAAATCGTTCGATCGTACGCTATAATCATTTGAACGATTTTACTTCGATCGGTCGATGGCCAAATTCGGTGAAACATCCTTGGAAGTATTTTAATTCGATGGTCGAATTTCGAAGTATCTTTTACTTCGAAATTCGACCCTTGATAAATCTGCCCCTAATTCTTGCGTTTAGCCAAAAAAATAAAAGAACTGCCAAAATGAAAGAATACTGTCTCCTTCTACTGTAACATATTAAATAGTTGCCATATCACACACACATACAACACAAACTAAACCAGTCAGTTCATAGTGGCTGCTGTTCCGCAAGTTTGAAGTAATATATTAGAATACAGGACATACAGGGCATAGGCTTCAGAACCAGGGGGGCCACAGGGGCCGTGGCCCCCCCAGAATTTTCCTCCTCCAGTTTGAAACCATTTTTTAAATAAAAAAAAATAAAAATTTTTTTTTTTACAGGTTTTTTTTTGCCTTTTTTCTTTTAAGCCGGTGCGTGTCTGGGCTGTCTCCCTTACCTGGCCTCTCCACTTCGATTTTGCACCACCCCCTAGAAACCGGTAGTGGAAGTGGCCAGCGATGGAAAGGAAGTATCTGGGCTGGCTCCCTTACCCAGCCAGTCCACTTTCATTTTGCACCACCCCCTCCAAGCTGGTAAAGTTGAAGTGGCCAGCGAATGAAAGGAAGCTCCGCCTGCCGCACAGCTGCAGTCCGGAAGAGAAGCGAGCATCGTGTTAGCGCCTGTCAGGAGTAAGGAGTACATAGGAATGCACGGATAGGCCTGCACATGCGTTCCATACAGTGCAAATAGAGCGCAGTATCCAAAGTTGTCTCTGTGCAGCACAAATCGTCAAAATGCAGCTTCACCCCTCATCCCTCTCTTACAGTACAATACTCTTCATTGCATGTGATTATTTTAATGGTAAATAATGCTATCTAAAGAAAAATCCCTTATATATTTGTGAAACATGAAGATGCATACATCTTCCATTGTAACAGATATATCTTATACCTGGACTCTGATATACACGTATTGGCACAATTTAAATGGAAATACTGTGCTAAGGTCTCAATCCCTGGCCCTAACTTATTATAAATGTATTATAATGTAATCAGAGGCGACAGGAATAAAAGGAACAGCAGACAACTAGAACCGTGTTTACCCCAGGCAAATCTATGTCAAGGAATCTATAGCAAATCTATTTTAATAGCTTTATGCATTTCTTAATGGTGTGGTTCACCTTTAAGTTCACTTTCAGTATGTTATAGAATGGCCAATTCTAAGCAACTTTTCAATTGGTCTTCCTTATTTATTTTTTATAGTTTTTTAATTATTTGCCTTTTTCTTCTGTCTCTTTCCAACTTCCAAAGGGGGTTCACTGACCCCATTTAAAAAGCAAATGCTCTGTAAGGCTACAAATGTATTGATACTACTATTTAAGTACTACATTTTCTATTCTCTCTTATTCATATTCTAGTCTATTATTCAAATCAATGCATTGTTGCTAGGGTAATTTGAACCCTAGCGACCAGATTGAATTTGCAAACTGGAGAGCTGCTGAATAAAAAGCTAAATAACTCAAAAAACATAAATAATAAAAGATGTAAACTAATTGCAAATTGTCTCAGAATACTATTCTGTACATCATACTAAAAGTATTCTCAAAAGTGAACAACCCCTTTAACACCCATTGGTGAGGGTGAGTGGCTGATCATTGCCAATTTGTCAATGTGCTCATCTACTTTTCTCTTCTCCTTCTATGGGTTCTGTGGGGTATTTATACAAAGAGTTGCCCCTTTGCCATCCTGCTATGGGTTCTGGGGAGTTTTATACATGGAATTGCCATGGTACCATCCTGTCATGAATTCTGGGGGTATTTATACATGGAATTGCCCCTTTGCCATCATATGAATTGTGGGGGTTTTATACATGGAATTGCCATGGTGCTATCCTGCCATGAATTCTGGGGGCATTTATACATGGAATTGCCACTGTGACATCTTGATATAAGTTCTGGGGTTATTTATATTTGGAATTGCCACTGTCCCAACTTGATATAAATGCTGGGGGTATTTATACATGGAATTGCCATTCTACTATGAATTCTGGGGTTATTTATAAATGAAATTGCAATTATGCTGTGAATTCTGGGGGATTTATAAATTAAGTTGCCATTCTGCTATGCGATCTAGGGGTATTTATACATGGAATTTCTACTGTGCCATACTGCTTTCTGGGTGGGGGGGTATACAGAAAATACAGGGTTAAAGATCTTAGTACAAAGTTAATCCAGAAAATGGTCAAATTGCATCTTGGAGTCAGGAAGACATTTTTTGAAGCAAATTGGATAAGCTTTAGAAGGGGCTGTTCTCCTTCCTTTGTATCAGCTAGAAGTTAGACAGGTTTTAAAAAGGCTAGACGTGTCTTTTTTTCAACCTAAATTACTATGTTTATATATAATTATTATGCTGATGCTGTTGGATTGGAAAATTTGTACAACTGCCCCATAATAATATAACATTGCTGTCTGACTAGCAGAAAAGGTATCCATGTAGTGAGAGATTTTTCACATTACTTCAGTCACTTCATGGCTTTCCCTACTACAGGTTACACACTGCTCCAGGCCTACAGTTCCTCATACCTTGCATTTTGGCTGAGCAATAGAGTGAGGCAGTGCATGGGGAGGTGCTAGAACTTGGGAGAGTGCCTGTGCTCACTGATTCTTACTATATAATGCATTCTTGTACGTTTTTATTATGCTTGGCCTGTCAGTATTCTCTATATCTTACTGCTTGTGTGGCTGTTGTCCATTGTTCTATATGTATGTATTTGGTGTGCCAGTGCCTCGGCTTCTTACTATATAATGTTCTTTATAGTGCTTGTGGTGCCTTCTCTATATTATGTTCTTGGGAGATCAGTACCTACTGCTCCTTTATGTCTTTTTAGTACCCCTTAGTCTCTGCATGTAATGTACTTTAGGTGCCAGAATCTTTTTCCCCCTTTACCCCATAATGCGCTTGTAGTGCAGCATTCACAGCTCTCAGTTAAAATTGTACATGTGGTGTTATTACCCCCTTCCTGCAGTGCCAGACTTTAAGCAAATTTTGCCCCCACTGCTATGGTTTGATTTTCCTGAAAATTCAGTGAAAGCACACAGGAAAGGGGGTGGAGTCCAAAAGGAGTGACCAAAAAGGGGCGTGGCCAAATTTTGCCGCCGCGCTACACGCGGCACCTTTGCCCTTCGTCCTGGCCACCCCTGTCAAAACCATCTTCTGCTGCCTATGATACAGGGTAAAGAGACTGGTAGCAGGACACATTAAAGAAATACGACCTTCAGTCCCTTACAAGCAAACTAGTTCGGTCAGCAGCCTCACAAGTGTGAAAGTGATTAATTAAAATATAACTTTTATTCTAAGCAGCCAATAAAACGCTTGTCTCAAAACACACCCACTGTCTGCCTCCTCTGCTGACAGTGCTGGACCATGTCCATAAAAACATACATAATTAAAAGCTGCAAAGAGTGGACCTGTGGTATTAAAGTGCAGATTCTAAGTGTCTGCCTTGGCTAGTAGTAAAAGTAATACACTTTGCCCGCTCCCTCCCTTCCAGTGAATCCCTCTGACCCAATGCTGCCTGTCTACGTAGGGACTAGGTGGGAGCTAGGTATCCCATTGTCCACCTATGCCAGCCTGACGCGTTTCGCCGTGTCTACGGCTTCCTCAGGGTCATAAGTGATGAGTGCGGGCCCGCGCATAAGAGGAAGCACCGGCGCAAACACGCACCGGATTATCTTCTTAAGCCTTTTTAAACCCTAAACAAATGCGCGCTCATCACTTATGCCCCTGAGGAAGCCGTAGACACGGCGAAACGCATCTGGCTGGCATAGGTGGACAGTGGGATACCTAGCTCCCACCTAGTCCCTATGTAGACAGGCAGAATTGGGTCAGAGGGATTCACTGGAAGGGAGGGAGCGTTAGTCAGTTCGCCCTTAAGTAAATTTCCCCCAGAATCTGAAAATCCAGCATCTCAGATCTGTCGAGGTTGCATATAAGTCAATGGGAGAAGTTCCAATGATTTTTTTTGATGTGTGCTGGTTTTCAGGCAATACCCCGAAGTTTTCAGAGTTTTCAGGTGAAGATTATGAAAAAAACGTGAAAATCGGATGAAGAAGTCCGAAAAATTTGTGAAAATCTGATTTTTCTTCCTGCAAAGCTGATTATCGGCAAAATGTAATAATAAATAAGAGTAAAAAAAACCTGAGCGGATTTGATGGGAGTTTGTAGCAGAAAATATTGAGATAAATTCGGACTTTGATAAATAACCCCTTTAGTCTTTTAAAGGAACAGTGAAACCAAAAATAAAAAAAGTTATTAATAAATATAATGCATTGTTGCCTTAAACTAGTAAAATATATGTACTTGCTTTAGAAACACTAGTATAGGTTATATAAACAAGCTGCTGTGTAGCCATGGGGCAGCCATTCAAGGAATGGGTTACATAGGAGATAACAGATGCACTCTGTAGAAAATCATTGTATTCTATCATAGAACGTATCTGTTATCTGCTAAGTAACCTGTCTTCTTTTCAGGTTGAATGGCTACCCCCATGGCTACACAGCAGCTTTGTCATATAAACTATAGTAGTCTTTCTAAATCAAACACAGAACTTTTACCAATGCAGGACAACAGTGCATTATAATTACTTTAAAGTTTTATTTTTGGTGTTACTATTAGTTATGGGTGAATAAATTTGCCAGGCACGAATTTTCAGTGAATTTCCATTTTTCGCCGCTGGTGAATAAATTTGTGAAGCTGCGGAAAAGTAGTAGAGCAACAAATGCATTAATGCATTTAGACAAAATAAGCGTGTATAAAAATTGACGCAGGCGCTGAAATTGATGCGCATCAAAATTGTTTCAACACCCATTGACGTTTCGTGAATTTTTCGCGTTTTTTCACCGGGACAAATTTGCCCATCACTAGTTACTATCCCTTTAGGAAGACTCTCCTATTTTGGAGGGGTCAACCTGAGAATAACTATACATAGAGCAAGCATTGTTCAGTGTATTCAATTACATTTAAGCCATTGGGTGTTTTTCTTGCATTTTTTAATGTCAACACAAAATGCATGATAAAATACATAAAATGCATAATAAAATTTGAGTGAAAATGAATGAACATTTTGATCACTCTAAAAACTGCAAATTTCCCAGTGAATCGGAAAAAAATAGCAGAAAAATATGCATTGCTCATCCCTAATATGGACATATGTTTTACATATAAAGAAAGATTATTTAAGATCATTTCTTTGTGACCTAAACCTCTTTACTTTTATATGGTATAGGATAACTACTAATCATCCCTCCCTTTAAAACAAAACATAAAACACAAAACTATTCAGTAATTGTATTCATTGCTCTGCACTAGAGTCTTGCCGTTCTTCTCTGAATAACTTAAAAACATGTCCATGTGTTACTCCAAAAAAGACTGAATTGAATTTTAAACATTTTACATATTAGGTTACTGTAATTGTATTCAAATTACAGTATTATTATTTAGTTCAATTCAGCTTGTATTCACCAACAATGATTGCTAGCTGAGCCTTTTATTTTATAAAATAAATCATTTTTCAAATCAATGATTATTATGAATGTGTTTAGGCAGCAGTCTATCGCTTTGTCTCGCAGGCCTTGTCTAATATAATCTGACAGTGCAATCCATATTTAAATTGACTATTGACAGATTAAGGTCGATGTCTTCACTCCCCTTACCACCTGAATGACCGTCCTAGAAGCTGACTGGCAAGTGCCAACTTTTATAAAAGATTCCAAAAGGAGAATTTATCAATGTTTTAAATCTTTAATAATTGCTTACCATCATATATCAGCATTCATATTTGTTACTTGAAGGCTTAAATCTCCTTGTTCCTTAGAAAAGCATGGATCTCTCAAGATATTTTTATCTAAGTCTAAAAGTAATATGCAACTAAAGCTAAATCTCACAGCTATGAACTTAACAGGATCGTCATTAAATAAGACCTTTCTATGTATTTGATAAACTAAAGCATTAGTTCATTCAAAATAATAAATTGAAAAAACGATCATATTGCCTCTTTATAGATCCCTGGCAAGGCCTCTGTTGGTAGATGTATCTTATATTATATAATAAAACTCTCTGATAAGGTTCTTAGCATAAACAGATTTATATGTCTGAAGCTTTTTATCAACACAAACCAACTTTCTAATATCCCTTTGGCTTTGGGGAGTGAATATAAGGATTTTTCAAATTGCAAATAATTATTTTTTGTTATCCGTTTTTTAGTTTCTCTCAGCACAATCATATCCTTCACATACCTGCTCATGCTTCAGCAGGGCACAAAAACCTTCACAGCCTGTGGCCATCTCTTCCTCTTGGCCCGCCTACCTCTTCTGCCAGTCCCGCCCACCTACCAATAAAAAACGAGTAGGCAGTCAAGCAACGGTGGGAGTGACGGTGAGGCACATCGAGCAGGCGTCTGCAAACAAGACTGCCTACTCATTTTTCATTGGTAGGCGGGCAGGAATAGCAGAAGAGGCAGGTGGGCCAAGAAGTAAAGATGGCCATGGGCCGTGATGCTTTTGCCTGTGCTCTCAAAATTAAATGACATCTTAAAGGGATACTGTCATGGGAAAGCATGTTTTTTTTCAAAATGCATCAATTAATAGTGCTGCTCCAGCAGACTTCTGCACTGAAATCCAATTTTCAAAAGAGCAAACAGATTTTTTATATTGATTTTTGAAATCTGATATGGGGCTAGACATGTTGTAAGTTTCCCGGCTGCTCCAGTCATGTGACTTGTTCCTGCACTTAAGGATGAAACGGCTTTCTGGCAGGCTGTTATTTCTCCTACTTAATGTAACTGAATCTCAGTGGGACTTGGCTTTTACTATTGAGTGTTGTTTTCAGATCTACCAGGCAACTGTTATCTTGTGTTAGGGAGCTGCTATCTGATTACCTTCCAATTGTTCTGTTGATAGGCTGCTGGGGAGGAAAGGGAGGGGGGTTATATACTCCAACTTGCAGTACAACAGTAAAGAGTGACTAAGGTTTATCAGAGCACAAGTCACATGACTGGGGGCAGCTGGGAAACTGACAATATGTCTAGCCCCATGTCAGATTTTAAAATTGAATATAAAAAAATCTGTTTGCTCTTTTGAAAAATTGATTTCAGTGCAGAATTCTGCTGGAGCAGCACTATTAACTGATGCATTTTGAAAAAAACATGTTTTCCCATGACAGTATTCCCAGTTGTCTTTTATATGCTTGTATAATTTAATAGCAAAATATTTTTCTTTTTACAGTAAGTGACATGTGCTAAGGTCCCATTAGACTATGTAACACCTTTTAATAGGTATATAATAAGTATGGTTTTTATGCCATGTTTGTATGGCCATAACACAAAGTACTGTTGTGCCAATGTCGTAGATATTGTTTCTGGGTTTCCTTTTGGTCAGTGTTACATGTAACATGTTGCAACACAAGACCAAAAAAATCTGATCTCAAAAAATGGTTAAACAGATCAATGAACTACATGAAATAATAATATTAGTATTTAATTAGTATAATATATAGTACAGGTAAGAAGGTATTGTATAAGAGAAGGAAACAATACTTGTATTGTATAAGAGAGAGAAACAATACAGTACAAATGTTATATATACTTTTATTTGTGTCTTGTAAATAATGAAGCAATACATTTTTGGTACATTGTTTAATATATGATGCATGTATCCTTCAATGTGATTGTACTTTTGTAAAAACAAATAAAAAAACAAGTTACAAAAAAATAAATAGTACAGGTAAGGGATCCGTTATCTGGAACCCCATTATCTGGAAACGTGTTATCCAGAAAGCTCCAAATTAAGGAATTATTTCCTATAGACTCCATTTTATCCAAATAATACAAATTTTTAAAAATGATTAGGGATGCACCGAATACACTATTTGAGATTCGGCCAAATCCCCGAATCCTTGGTGAAAGATTCGGCCGAATACCAAACCAAATCCCAGGAAAGGAAAAAATGGAAAAAAAATCTTCTTTTATGACGAAAAGTCACATGATTTCCCTACCCGCCCCTAATTTACATATGCAAATTAGGATTCCGTTCAGCCAGGCACAAGGATTCGGCTGAACCGAATCCTGGATTCTGTGCATCCCTAAAAATGATTTCCTTTTCCTCTGTAATAATAAAACAGTACCTTGTAATTGATCCCAACTAAAATATGATTAATCTTTATTGGAAGCAAAACCAGCTTATTGTGTTTATTTAATGTTTACATGATTTTCTAGTAGACTTAAGGTAAGAAGATTCAAATTACAGATAGATCCATTATTTGGAAAACCCCAGGTCCCAAGCATTCTGGAGAACACGTCCCATACCTGCATATAGTATTTTTTTTTAATTTCCCAACCACGTAATACAGGGCAAATTGTAATGGAACTGGTACACAAAAAATCTTATTGTATGTATTTTAATGAATACAACAGTTGTCAAAAACACTCTGAACTTCCTGAAGTAAAACTGCAAATAACTGCTGTAAAATGTATTAAAATGCATATAAGGCAAAAATAATTCTCAGCCTTGGAATCTGAACATGTCTTCAATAAATAAATAGTAGGTTGATTTCCTAGACGCTTGTTGAAAATAATATGTTTTCATCTCTAAAGTGCCAGCGGTGTTCCATTCCTTGAATGCATACTGTCCTGCAGCCTACTCCTCTCTCTCCCTATGGTGCCTGACTCTCCTTTTAGGCAACATGAAAGTAAAGGGTATATGTGACAAAAGATATAAGAAGCACCCCAGCTGAAATCATAAAAAAGAGATTGGCAAGATGAATATAAGGGATAAGAATAATTGCTAGTCTGTCCTTCCCTTGGGGAATAACAGACAAATGGAAAATATCTGAAAAAGAAAGGAAAAAAACTTGAGAACTAAGGATTTCTCTTCTGGGAAATATAAATAGCTTTTTTATTCCCAGTTTGATATCCGGATTAAACCCACAGAGTGGAAAGCTGAGATAGAACTATGAAGACTGTGAACGGAGTAGCTCTTAAAAGTCTGTGGTATAGGGAATCAAATTCAACCAGAGATACAAACATACATCTATATTTGCATTTCAGATTTACTTTGTATATACCCTTTCTCCTGAGGCTCTGTTTGTAATTAAAAACATATTTGACAGTAATGCAAGTCAATAAATAGTTTTTGTGCTCTATCAGCCTTGCACCTCTGGTTGGTAAACAAACTTTGGTTGATAGGTGCCAGTGGCATAATTATATATATCTGTTTCATCTATAGCCAACAAGAACGCCTCCCCTCTCCCCAGCCCCGGCTGAGTTGTGGGGCATGGGCGGAGTCTGGGTGGGTAGTGGGTGGAGGCGGTAAGTAGGCGGGATAATGAGGATCAGAGTGCGCTAGGTCCCTCTGAAGATTTCTTGGCAGGGGGGGGCTGGTGCACTCTAGTTACGTCACTGATAGGGGAACTTTAATTCATACAACCATCCAATAACCAGCTGCAGCACGTCCGTGTATTTAGACACTGTAATTGTTGCCTTGTAGTCCTTATTGCCTGCTATACACTCGGATGCTATATCTTTGTACAATGTGCATCGATGGATGGGATGGGTAGCAGTTCTTTAAATCAAGGGTATTTACCTGCAAAACGCTCCTTGCTTTTTTTTTTCAATACAAATTTGACTGGAAGATTACTACAGTACATGCACATACTCTAAAAAAATGATTTCAGTTTTTTTACTATCTCTGAGTATTTACAGATATTCCCAACTTTTAGTGCATTTATCATTAAGCAGCACTAAGTATGCTTAGATTCATTTATATATATATCTATTAGCACTTCATACTTTTCCCCCTTGGATATGTTGAGAAACTTAGATTTATTAAAAATCAAAAATCGTCCACACAAATTAAAATAATAATGACACAAAAAGAATAAAAATATACAACGAAACCAATTGTATTTCTGATGCTATTGCCTAATTGGATTTTGCTAGAGAAAAAGTCACAGTTTCAGCTCCCTTGGGGGAAGTCAGCATTATTTAAAGTGTGGAGGCTAATTCCACTCCATATCCAATTTTGCTCAAGGGGGAACACAGCATAATATATTATTAATAATAACAAAACACCTCTGATAAGTAAAGGCAGCTGTATCTTTCTCCCCATGTAAATCCTGGCAGACTATAAACCCCGTGATTGTTCTTGCACAATAGTGAAAGTGCTGAGTGGCAGCTGAATACTGGCTTTCAAAATGAATATTGTGTTCTTTAATTGGTGCCGTTAAAGCATTCCCTGTTTACGGGGAAACAGTGAAGTGTGCTTTCAGCCCCTGCAGCTGCAGATGGGTTAGAACATTCCCAAACAATAGTAGCTCATACGCAAATATATAAACATAGGGATCTTAGTGAAACTGAACATAATGATCAGTATTTTACCAGATTATTTGAGATTTTATTCTGGTGAAGAGCAAGGGATAGGAGACTCCTGTATATTCAAATAGAGAAGTTGTCAGGAAGCTAAAAGTCAATACTGGAAAACAAAAAAAAATGAAACTGATTCAGACAGGGTATAATATGCTCAGTGCAAGCTTTGGTTAAGAAAGTAAACCGTGGTACTGTTAAGGCTAAAATTAAATTGAAAACGACATTTCTACCTGTAAGTGAAAAATATCACAAAAGGTTGTGGTAAAATAATCCAAGTAAAAATTCTAATACAAGCACTATGTCATTCATCTTGCTCTTATCTTACATACAGAAATTGTCTAATTTTGGCTTCAATAATGTCAGCCACCTAGCTTGGGCCACATCCACATCTCGGCGCATTCTGATTGTACTTTGTACTTCCTGACTGACAATGAGCATTGCTTCCTTCTGATTTACTTGTCTGACTTTGACTTGTCCCTCAACTACTACCCTGATTGTTACGCTTCTCTGATGCTCCAATCTGCTACCTGCCCAAACCTCCAGATTCGACTTTTGCCCCACGATCTTTGTTTGTAGATGCCTGCCCCCAAACTGTTTCTTTACTGGCACAATGTTCTCCGCTCTATCGGCAAACACATCACTTGCCCATTTCCTGTCTCATCACTGCCCCCATACTACCCCAACAAGTGCACTGAGTTGAAAATGTTCCTGCTAAAGCCAAACTGACTGCGTGGTGTGTGTACTGAAATCAGCATTTGTAAAAAAAAAAAAAAAAAATTACTAAAACTCAAGTTTATCTAACTTTTTTCTTAAAACAAAGTCAACTTAACGCCCATCCACAAATTTAACTCATTTATCAACAATTCTTCTTCTAAAAGTCGGAGCAAAAAACTTTGCAACAAAACCTTTTCTGAATCAAAACTTGATTTTACCTAATTGTTGCCACAAAAGCACCACATTTTCTGATCATCGGACAAAAACCAGCGCGGATCACAATGTCAAGAAACATCTTTAAAGATATCTGTCATTGACTTCTACATGACCTTAACAGTATTTGAGATGGAGTATTTTTAGATGTTTTAATCTAAATCCAACATGGGGTTAAAAGATATGCTTGTTTAGTACTAGGATATGCTGTAAGTGCTTCCAACTCCAGTTGCAGGAACATGCATTATTGTAGGATTAAAAAATACAACCCTGATGTTACAATTTCCTGGTTGCCTTTACCTCAATAATATTTTAGTATGCTGAAAATTATAGTCCAAGACAGGGTTGCCAGGATGGTGGTTTTCTTGGAATATTGGGCAACTAATTTAAAGCCCAAGCACGTTTTGAAGTACAAACTAGCCAAGGTACGGATTTGGGCTACTTTTTGTCTGCATCTCCCAATGCATGTTGTTTTTGGTTTACAATTTGACAGCTGCAAAGTTTAATGTTAGATTAAAATACTCAGCAAGCAATGGGACTGACTTGTGTAGAAGTTGAGAGTTACCAGATTTTGGGCTCTGTACCCCAGTCTCCCATTAATCTTAAGTATTCGCACATTTTCCAGTGACTTTCCTCAATTTCATACAATTTTGGGACAAAAATTGCCACCAAAATATGTAGAGGTTGAGATGTTTTACCAATATTTATTGAAATTGTATATGTATGAGGGCCTTAAGGGCCCCTATGCCTCATGGGGCCCACTCTGTAGTTATGCACCTGGTGATGGTCGAATCTGTCCCATTTTGCTCGTGGAAAAATGTGAAAAAGGTGTATTTTGCATATATTAATTTTTTTAGACTTTTTTTTTACTACACATATTGTGCTATTTTTGGGCTTCTTTTGAAGTGCCTCTTGGCTAGTGTTTGGCTGGTTTGTAGTTCTGTTAAGATAGCCCTTCAGCAAAGGAAGCTGCAAACTGCCATGTTGTTTTTCAGCAAGGCCCCTCCTTCTATCACAGTCTATGGCGCATGCAGCAAATCACCTGGTTTCTCCCCCAATGGCATAAGGGTTAGAGCCCGGCTGGTACCTTTCTCCGTAAATCGTCATTTGTTCGAGCTACATTAATGAGTAACTAAAGCGCCAAAGCTGCCTTCGATAATCAGCTTCACAAATGCTTCTTTTCAAGCTATCTACAGAACCCTGTCTTTGTTCAACAATTTACCAAGGTCAGCTGTGAGCTGATGCAAGGCACCCCTCAAAAAGTGTGGGGGGGGTCTTCTTACAGGTAACCCCTGTAGGAAAAAAGGGCAGCCAAATGGAGTTATGTCGAGATAGCCCTTCAGCAAAGGAAGCTGCCAACTGCCATGTTGTAAGGCCCCTCCTTCTATCACAGGCAGGCTATCTTCACCACCACATTGGCCTTGGTACATCAGTTGTTACTGTCATCCAGAGCATCACTGGGCAGGTCTATGCTCTGTGGCGGGTCGGTTAAAGCCACTGGCCTTTTTGAGGCTTATCTTGGATCCATCCACACTCAACCTTGGTATGTTTCTTAATGAGATTGGGGCCAAATCGCATTCCCTGCCTGCGATGAAAGCCTATCGATCCGGGTGGTGGCGGTTTGAGTCAGCCAGCTGGGGTTCATATTCACTCTATTAGGCTGAAGATGGACTGTCGGCACTGCCAGTCCATGTAGAGGTACAAGGGGACATTTGGGCACAGGTTTGTTTATGCTTGTACAGAACCCTTCCATTTTCGTCTGGCTGCATTCAAGAGTGACTACTACTTTGTAGTCTGCAAAACAAATAAGCGCATGTGTCTGTTCTATGGTGCATGCACCAAATTGCCTGGTTTCTACCCTAAGGGCCTGGGGTTTGAGGCCCGGCTTGTTCCTTTCACTGTAAGTTGCCTTTTGTTTGTGCTACATTAGTAACCAATATTTACAGTTTGGTAAAGTGCCAAAGTTGCCTTCGCTAATCATCTTCTCAAATGCTTTTTTTCAAGCTGTCTAAAGAACCCTGTCTTTGTTCAACAATTTACCAAGGTCAACTTTAAGATGATGAGAGGAGTGTTGTCAAGATAGCCCTTCAGCAAAGAAAGCTGGCAACTGCCATGTTGTTTTTCAGCAAGGCCCCTCCTATCACAGTCAGGCTACCTTCCCCCCCACTTTGCTAATCCCATAGACTGACCTAAGGGCAAACAGCTTGCCCCTCCTTCCATCATAGGCAGGCTATCTTTACCAAACCATAAATATTGGTTACTCAATAATGTAGGCAGGCCAAGGTGGGAGTGAATAAATCAGCTTCTGAAATGCTTTTTTCAAGCTATCTGCAGAACCATGTCGTCATGTGTTCAACAATTTACCAGGTTAACTGTGAGCTGATGCAAGGCACGCCCCAGTTTATCATAGAACATGTGACAGAGCTCTCTCTTTTACATAAGGTTATTAGCTGCAGTATATACATATTCACTCCTCACTATACTGTTAGCTTTGGGAGGTGTTAGTCTTGTACTGTTTATTTGCTGTTTTACAGCAGTCAGTCATACTGTAGTCACTCAGGCAACACAGAAGTCCAAAAGGGCCAAAAGGGTAGGTTTGGAAGATATCTTGTTATTATTTAATTGTCATTCTTTTTCTATGTATTATGGTTATGGTGGAGACAAACTGGTTTTCAGTTGGGCTTGTTGTGGCAGTAGAACCTTGCCAGAGTACTGCACAGGTAAATTTAGAAGAGGGAGAAAGGAGGTTCTCTCCCATGACTGCACAATGGGTTGATTGATACAGATGCTATTACTACTTGTGCTAGGTGACAACCTGCTTGGATTTCCTATCATCAACATACAGTAGATTACAGACTGACAGCAGGGCTGCTGAACTTCTCTCATGGTGGGAGATGCAGCTCCTGCCTGTAGCAGAGTTTGGGGCCATTCTCTCTGTAGGCAGAGGCAGCCTAATACTCCGTGATGGTAATAATGACATAGTGCTGATCTCAAGTGAGGAGGGGCAGAGCATAGTAGTGATCCCTTATGGAATTCTTGATTTGAATATTGCCTTGTGGTGAGGCTGGCAAGGTCCTATTTATTTGATAAAATGTTGATAAATGCTGTGGCCATTTTCACCATTCCTGTCTCCTGGTGTTTCATTACAGTATGTAACAATGGGGTTCAATGGGATAGCTGAAGGCGAAGGGTCAATTCAGGAGTCCCCTTGTCATGCAACAGCTGAATAAGGTATGGTTAAGCAGTGCAATACAGAAGAGTTTAGATCCCCCCTTAAGCTGACTTAGAGTTTAAGAGTAACAGTTTCATATGGATAAATGCAGTGAGTGAGTCAACAAAGAAAACTGGAAAACAATAGGTGAATTTGTAGAGTCATTAATTACACCTTAATTACAACTTTGTATTTTTCCATTTGTTTAATAAGATCATTTTGATACAAACTTTTGGCACAAGAGTTTGCAGAAATAAATATTCTCATTATAGCACTGTAATAACAGCTACGCAAAGTTTTACAGGACTTAATTTAATTTGCAAAGCAAACTAAATAGAAAATAATGAGGATCGCCATGACATGGTGGTTTGTACTTCTGTGATCATAAACATGTAGCTTAAATCCGTACACTAGATTATTGATAAATACACTACATGAACATCCAGCACTAAGGTAGAATGGGCATGCCTGTAGAAAACAGTGTTGATAAATTTAATTACATGCGTCTGGACTTTAAGTATGTAGGTTAATTACCGATTAAGTGGCCTAAATATGCAAAATTCATTAAAGGAGACATTTTGTGTAAAAAGTAAGAGTACAAGTACATTATATTCATTTAGATATAGCAGAATTGTGCTTAAAAACTAATGTCTCAGCCTGATTTATTGAATAGATCTGCAAAAACCCTAATACCTCCCTTCTCTTCCACTTCCTGCTCCCTGAATTCCCAGGCTGTGCAGAGGAGCTGGCAGCTCTCTGCACACTGTACTGTAGAACAGGAGTCAATCAGCAGCTAGCAGGACCTGATAGGGAACTGAAGGCTGTCTGTGCTTGTGTGACTGCAGGGCTTTGATTGGCTGTCCCCCTCCTCCTGTGCTTCTTGCAAAGACTGTTAGGACACGCCCACCCCTCATTTGAAACTCGGATAGAGACCACAGAAGATATATAGGGAGCTCCAATAAAGGGGCAATATTTATAGATAATTTTAAATGTTTGCATCATGTAAAAGCAACACCATATAGTATTCATAAATGCCTACAAAAGTAGGGTTTCTTCATTTGTCCTACATGTCTCCTTTAATAAAAAAAATAGTTTGGAATAAATGTACAGGTAGTTAATGGGCTTCAGCAGCTGCTGCTTGACTTTAAAGCATAGTATAGGATTAAGATTAATTGTTTAAAGGAAAAGTAATACCATAAAAGTAATTTGTAGTTATTAAAATATCATGTACTGTTGCCCTACACTGGTAAAATGGGTGTGTTTGCTTCAGAAACACTGCTATAGATCATATCAGTAATCCCCAACCAAGGGTTCGTGCATGGCTGCTCCTTCCATGCAGTAAGTTGCTAGTCACAAGGGGCGGCAAAAAAAGATCGCTCATTGCACTAGCGATGCAGCCCCCCTTTGACCCACTCTGATGCTGAAGTTTTAAGCGCAGAACGGAAGGGGAGCGGCATCAGGGCTGCTGCCTCAGGTCCCCCCCATGATCACCCCTGGCTAATAAGCAACATGTTCCTCGTGGTGCCCATTGATGATGCTCGCAGTGAACTACTCCTTTAAGCTGCAATTAGAATGCAAATGAATTTCCAGATAACTGTGATCTAGTCTTTGTCACAGACAATAGCTGCTATATTTTGGACACCAAAAGTAATGTTGTCCGTAGATGGATCTTGAAGTTGAATTCTAAAGCTCTCTGTATAGCTGAAGTTGCAAGAAAGGAAAATGAGTTATTAATTAAACATTATATTTCAAAGCTATACAAATGTATTCTTGCCGGTTTCACGTTGAATAAATAATGAAGTTTAACTTCATAGTGAAAAAGGCTAGCTATTCTTTTGGTGTTGTCTACTATGATTATTATCCATGGAGGGCAACATTATGCAATCACTGACAAAGTGCTGAGTTGCGAAATATAAAAATGACCTTTAGCATGTGTATTGGATTTTACCTTGAAACTTGCAAACTAATCTAAACAACGCCATTTTGTAAAATAATAAAAGATTATGGCATCTCTTTATAAAGCATCAAAGGTGAGAAAGAGTGTCAAGATACAAAAAATAATATTCCATCTTTGCTTGTTTCTACCATTTCAATTTCAACAGATATGTTTATGTAATTTCACGTTCTCAAAGTGTCTGCCCAGGTTCAAACTCACTGCTATGTTATTTAGGTATTTTTCTTTCTCTTTTCACTATGCCAGCCGGCTTTTAGCTAAAGTGGTTTTCATATGTATATATAACTTTTATTTGCAGGAGGCTTTGTTGTCTACCTTTCAATATGCTCTTCTGTCACATTCACGTTTAAGTGTAGTGCCACTTGCATTGTCCAGGATTAAAAATTAATCCTGTTAATACTATGTGCCTATGATAATTCAAATGCATGGTTTTCATGTACAGTATAACTTTGAATAAAGACTACCCACTTCATTGTTTACAGTGCCTTTCAGCAAACGTTCAAGGTCCCAGAAATAACTAAAAATACAAGTAGTAGATTGCTTCTTTAAGGAATGTTTAATTTATGATGTGCAAGTCCTTTCAATGACAGAATTTTCACTTCTGCAGTTGGATTCCATAATGTTTTAGAAATTCAACGGAGACAAGCTCCTAGAGGCATTGCACTTCCATGCATACTAATATCTGCTGAAATGATGAAATGATTTGTGTTTTTTGCATATGTTGTCAGAGCACATGCTTCAATAAATCTAGCCCATTTACATATTCATGCCATCTATACCAATTCTGTTCAAAATTTCATTTTTTTTGTACCTCAAATGCTTATTTAAGTTTAAAGAAGTCATTCATTCTTAGCATCTGCAATGTTTTAAAGCTTAGCTGTTTTGTTTTCGGTAATGTATTGATTTTATATTGATTTATACTCCTTAGTAATGAGTCAAAAGGGATTTAGTTTATTATAGATGGATTACACAGTTAGAGCACCCTTTGCCTTTGTTTTTTACATAAACTGGTTAAAGTACCACTGAAGTCCATACATTGAATTTTTCAGCTACACATAATTCATAATACTATGCTGTATGTGTGTCCCTGGGTGGTACTGCTTTTGTTCTACACATCAGCTATGATTATAGTTGGTCTTTTCCTTACCACAATAACAAATGGCTTTTGGCTAAAGTACATTAAGGGGCAAATTCATCAAGGGTCGAATTTGGAGGGGTTAAATCCCTCGAAATTCGACTGGGGAATAGAATCGAATAGGCAATTCGGGCGAATTTACGCGCTGGCGAATAGTCGAATTGGCGAATATTCGCCAGGTGAATAGGCGCTCGATCGAATATTCGTACGAAGGATTTTCATTCGATCGAATGCCTTTTTATCCGATCAAAAACTTGGAAAACAAGCCTATGGGACTTTCCCATAGGCTTTTAAAGCAATTCGGTAGGTTTATGTGGCGAAGTAGGCAGTCGAAGTATTTTTAAAAGAGACAGTACTTCGACTATCGAATGGGCGAAAATAGTCGCAGCGTTTTTGCGCTCGATCCAGTACTTCGACTATCGAATGGCAAATAGTTCCAGCGTTTTTGTGCTCGATCTATTCGAATCATTCTACTCAGGCGAATGTACGCCAATTCGATAGCCGAGGAGCACAAAAATTCAAAGTTTTTTTTACTTCGAATACTTCACTCGAAGTTAGTGAATCGGCCCCTAAGTATGCCAATATAACTTGTACCTGAAGGAGGCTAGTTAACAGCTCATGTAAACATGCTTGTGGCCCTGGAATACATTGAAGAGGGGAGGAGCATACAGCTCATCTACTATTACAAATGGAAAGAGCATCACAACTAGATCATGCTGTAATTATTGGTAATTTTAATTTTTCAGACATTCCCTGACGTAATAGGGAAGTCAAGTTAGACATTTTGTTTTTGACTGTGCTCAACATTTTGTCTCTGGTAGTTCAGGAATCTACTAGGAAAGATGTTCTTATGGATCTTGTAATAGCCTAATAATTTATCTTGATTGTATGTATGAACATTTAGGAAATGGAGACCACAATAAAATCTGTTTGAGACTGTCTTGCATAGAGAACTTTACAAGGGAGTGACCAAGACACTGCATTTTAGACACTCAAACTTGAACATAAGGACATTAAAAAGACATTGCTGCAAAGAGTTCACTAACAGGTTGGTAAATTGTTAATGTGGTGCCATTATTTATGAAGGGATCCTGTTCTCAGCCTAAGAACTATAGGGCTGTTAGTTTGACACCTGTGGCAAGAAAGCCTTCTTAATTTGTACATAACAGATGTTGCAGCTCTTGACAGTTTCTATTAATGCTAATTACTGTAAGTACTCTCGTGTAAAAAATAATATTATAGATCCTGGCTAGGCCTTACCTATGATATACAGTCAGGGCCGGCCTTAGGCCAATTGGACCAATTGCCGCCCAATTGGGCCCCGTACCTCTGGGGGCCCCGCACTGCCCCTATCCTTTCTATTTTGTGCCTGTATGCCCTTATTTTCCTAAATACTTGCTGTGTCAGTAGCCAGCAACACTTTGTCTAGGGGCCCCGCCAACATGGTCCCAATTGGGCCCCACATTTGATATGATCGGCCCTGTATACAGTGCAGATTTGTATGTTGATTATTGATGAACTGAAAAGAGTCCAGTGATTTGCAACCTACCTGGTTAAATGAATAGAACAATTAAACTATGAGGAAAAGTCTATCACCCTGGACTTGTTTTCTATGGAGAAAAGGCGCATGCAAGTGTACATTTTTACTTTACAAAAAAGCAGAGAGCAGGAGATTTTATTTTCTGGGACAAATAAAGAACTTCTATCTAGGACTAAAGTGTAACAGAGTGAAAAAGGAACACCAGCCTGTGGGATCACCGAGAATGTGATTGTAGCTTACTTGCAGTAAAGGAAAAACAAAATTGCAAGCATTTGAATGAGGTAATGCAAAGAAAATAAATTGTTTATTTTTTATTTATTTTTCTAAATAACTAACTCAGTGCTTAATATTGCATACAAATAGTGCAGATACTGACCAGTTTGGCTGAAATGAGCTTCCAATGCCAACATAGAATTCTCAGATGTTGGCCCTGCCCTACTTAGGCCAGCATAGTACCCCACTCTGTTCCTGTTTCAGCACAGGACTATTCCTCTCGCCTAGGTTAGTTTACTATGTGGACCGGCTAAACAAAGAGCTGAGTTCTATTTTTGTTTTTTGAGCTATAGGTCCCATCATAAAGAAACAAATGTCAAATACAAACAAAGAAAAATATAGAACATAACGCTAAAAAAAATTAATTAAAATTATATACTGTTGTAACCCTAATTTGGTTACTGTCTCTTTAAATTGCAATTAACCCTTGGCAATCCAGGGGCCCTGAGTCCCTATTGTGCATGAAAAGTACTGGGAACTGGGATTTACAGCGCAGTGCCTCCACCTAGGGAACACTGAGGAGCACACCTCAGGGAACTTCCACTAGTACAAATAAAACACACATGGGCTCATTTATCAACACTGGGCAAATTTGCCCATGGGCAGTTACCTATAGCAACCAATTAGTGATTAGCTTTTTAAAGCCAGCTGCAAGTAGAACAATGAATGCAGCAATTTGATTGGTTGCCATGGGTTACTGCCCATGGGCAAATTTGCCCACTGCTGATAAATGACCCCCAGTGTTTGCAAATGAAACAGATATAAACTTTATATAAACACAATAGTGAACTTGGGCAATCTAATACACAATGCACCCCTGCACAGGGGACACTTGGGACGCTACCTAACTCCCTATTAGGTACCTTACTGTTTCTCCAACACAGTCCTTTTTATTATCAAAGTCCCAATCCTCTGGAAGGGGTTAATAACCACACAATTTAGTTCAAATAGAATCTCCCTTCCCCAGAACTCTTATACCCCAGGTAGCGCTACCTTTCCCAAAAGTACCTCTCCCTTTGGAACCTAGCAGCCACTCCCACATAGCAGGTCAATGCACAAGACCTGTCTTCAAGTTGGGGCCCCACGCTTGTATCCTTGCCAGTATCCTCCCTTGGGTGGCTCACTCACCGGGGTGCTCTCAGAGGCAATCACACTGGAGATTACAGGCAGCTCTGCAGCAGGATAAATCTCACCAGTGGCACCTTTCTCCTTCTGAGTCTCTAGCAGCTTGGCATGGAACAGGATGGTCTCTTTCTGTATTCCCACATATTCAACAGCTTGGACAGTTTCACAGGACATGCTTCTGGCTGGATCTTTTACGATACAACTCCTGTTAAGCTCTGTTGGAGACCCTGTACATTTGGCTCCAGCCTGTAACTGGGCTGGATGATGTCACAGACAGAAAAACAGGGGAAGGATTTCTCTGGTCCCCTGCACTGTATTTGTTCTTTGCAGACATCATCAAATTCTGTAAAAATATATTTCATGCCTATAAAACAGAATTCCGTTCATATACCAGTGGCTGCATTTTCTGCATTTGTATTTAATCATGCTTCAAAAATGGGTTCAGGCGTTACAATAAATTACATCATTAAAAGGCTTTGTTGAAGTCTTTTCTTATAATCTTTTCTTATAATCCAATTTATGCCACTAGTGTAGATGGTAAAGCCTGTTGAAAAAGTCAACACTAAACACACATCTTGTTTTTAATGCAAGACTTGCTTAGTTCAGTAAGGGGAAAATCAATTTGTTTTTGCTGCAAATAATGAATCCATGTAGTGCATGCCCTTTTCGTGATTAAATGATTTTGTTCAGAAAAGAATAATTCAAAGCAGTATTGTCTGTATTCATTACTTTTTCCAACAAATATAAGAAGGTTTCTTATTTCTGCTTATTTCGAATGAAAGTTGTCTTAAATTGCAAGTTCCTATTCTGCGTGTCTTATTGTATTTTAACCCTGGCTTATTAACAAAAACATTGTTTGACTCTTTTAGAGCATATACTAGAGCATGAGACCAAGAAAATTCCACCAGGGAGACTTATTACACAGAGTGCATGGACAAGCAATGGAAAGAGTGCTCATTTTTGGTCACTATAGACTTTCTGACAAAGTAACATTCTATAAATTGTATTACTCCTTTGGTCATTGCAAAGGACCACATGTAATTTGACAGACTTCCAGTGCCAGACTGAGACGGTGGGACACAGGGAAAAAACAGGTGTCCCCCATCAACCCAGACCTGCTCCCCTCTGACCTCTCTTCCCAATTGCAGCCCCAATGTAGATTACATAGTATGTGAGTTGGTGTCACGGTCGGCACCCAACACCAGAACAAATGCCAAGCACCCTGGTCTCGGCTCGTGCTTCACCTGTAGTGTGACCACCTTTGGCCCTCAGCTACTTGGATGCCACCAGGACTTAAATGAGAGGTGCAAGGCTAAAGGTTCTGGATAGACAGAGGGGCACGAATGTTAGCAAAGTCTTTGGGCAGAAGGTCAAGGTACAAGGCGTTAGGCAATAGAGTAGTCAAAGTAGTCAGGCAGGCAAGGGTCAAACCTTGCAGAATCGGTAAAGCAGAAATGAAGTTGGTAATCAGGCAAGGGGTCAGGATATAGAATGTAGAATCGTCAAAAGCCAGACAGGGTCAAAAACAGATATCAAACAGGAACAGGATCAGAATCAGATAGCTTACTCTCAAAACACAACAAAGATAAACCTATAACGGGCAAGGTACTGAAGCCAGAATGAGCCTTATATAGGGGTTTGAATTTCGTGCCATTTTCGCGCCAAAACGCGCGTCTGCGTCATCATGCCCCCACAAGTCCGCGTCCATAAATAGAATGAGACGCGGGCGCACGCGCCCGAAGAACCCAAAATGGAGGAGGAAGAAGAACGGTGTGGCGGGCACCGATGGCGCGGCAGGCATCCCCGCCGCACCACTGGACCAACAGGGCAAGTAGTTTTTATTACAGTTGGAGGAACAGGGTTTGTGGCGTCCGGTATTCTTTAGAGGAGCTTTCCTCACAATGTGGCAGGCGACCCTGGGGGGTGTGGGGGGCCCTGGGGTGGCAGCTTTGGAGGACCCTGGACCCCCCCAGTCTGGTGCTGTGGACTTCTGAATTATAAGTTCAGCAATTTAGTGACTTAAACATGCATGGTATGCAATGAAGTATCATGCCAGGAATACAGGCAAGTAATAACATCATCATTAAGGTGGTTATTTATTAAATCTCAATTTTCAGGCTTTTTTGGGCATAAACACGATTATTATACCCGGTCGCTGAAAACCAGGTTTCTCAAACCTGTCGAGGTCATGTATAAGTCAATGGCATATGTCCCTATCCCAATTTGAAGATATCATGGTCTGCGTTGGGTTTAGCTCGATAATCTGAAAAATTTGATCGATTCGGGAGTAAAGTCACAAAAATTAGTACGAATTGAGTTTTTGATCGATTTTATCAAGTTTTTTCCCGACCTGACTTTTTCGAGATAGGTTTGAGTTTTAGTAAATAACCCCCAACGTTTTAGATATATTAAATCTTATTTTTTTTAGGAGTCTAAAACTTCATGGACTATACATACTCTGATACCAATTTAGGTTACAAATGTATATTCTGATAAAAAAAAAGTTAATTTTCCAGAAAGTGGGTTCTTTGAGATTGTTTTTATTTCTTGGTACAGGTATGGGACCTGCTATCCAGAAAGCTTGGTCCCTGGGTTTTCTAGATAAGGTGTATTTTTGTAATTTGGATCACCATACCTTAAGTCTACTAAACATTAAATACTTGTTTTGCCTCTAATAGGAAGACACAGGAAGTATTTAAGGTACTGTTTTCTTATTTACAGAGAAAAATCTTTTTTTCAAATGTAAATGGTTTAATTAACATGGAGTCTATGGGAGATGGCCTTCCTATAATTCGGAAATTTCTGGATGACAGGCTTCCAGATAATGTATCCAATCCTGTATTTACATAGTGCCAACACTTTTCCAAAGCACAGAGATTATACATTATTCATATGAGTTACTGCCCCAGCAAACCTTACACTCTAAAGTCCCTATGACATTCAAACACGAAAGGGGCCAATAATATCAGAAGCCAATTGAAAACCTATTTGTTTTTAAGAGTGTGAATAGAAGCCCATGCAGTCTCTAAAGTCATCCAGTCATATCGTGGGTAAAATGAAGCTGAAAAGCAAAATTATCTTTAGAAATGGGCAACGTTAACATAAAAATTGCATTCAATTGTTGCAGCATTAAAACTCTACTGTTACTATGCATGTACTTCTGTGAAATGCAAGTTTTATATAAAGCTAATTTACCTGCAAGACTGACCCTTAAACATTTTCACCTAAAAAGCAAGGCCATTTTGAAGTGGCTATGACTAAAGAGATGTTGGATGGAGGTAAGTAACAAGAGAGAAGGGAGAGTCAACTATTTCGTTTTGAAGCTTTTTAAATCTGACATGGGGCTAGACATGTTGATAAAGGGCCTAACCCAAAACATGTGTATGATGCGCCGGGAGATTGTCCTAGCCTCTTACCTCCTGGTGCGTCTCTCCCTGAATGGCGGTGCGCACTTCCAGGTTCCTCTTCCAGTGATGCTGGCGTCCGACGCTAAGCAACTTGACGCCTGCGTTGTGATGCGGAACGTCATGACTTCACCAGGGTGCGTCAAATTAAAATTTTGGCGCCAAAGACAGCTTAAAAGGCCAGTCCACCATTTTGTGAATGTCCAAGCTGGTTCCAGTTTTACTGATCCTGCCGAAGTGTTGTTTATGATATTGGATTCCTGTTTTTTGACTTTTTGACTTGCTTTTTGACTCTTGACTACAATTTCTTCCACCTGCCTTGAATCTTTCGCCTGACTTTGACCACGTCTTCTCTTCAACCCTGCCGGTACCTCGCTTACGATTTTGCTACGTACTTTTTTGTTGGTTTCTGCAGCAGAAAGCCCGGGGCCCCAAAAGGGCGTTGATGAATGCCTGTGCATCCGCAAGATTCAATCACCGAACAAGGTTCCTGATAACGTGGTAGTTACAACATGTAGTATACTGTATATTTTCACCTCCTCAATAAAAGCAAGTTAATGCTTCAGAGTTGTCCTAGGCTTCGACTAGTTTTGATTAACTTCATTTAGATATTGGCACAGTATACCCCATGGGACAAGCCAAAGATACTTAAATTGGTGAGCTAAAGTTAAATATATTTTTAAGTACATTTTTAAGTATATTATAAATACATTGGAGTCATTTTATCCCCCTCCCAATGGAAAGGTAACCAAATAACAGCTCCCTGGCACCTGCATTGCTAAAAATGCCCCCTTGCACCACCTAGTGTTACGACTTCTTAAGTTACATTGAGTCGGAGAAACTATAGCTTATCTGAAAGCAGTCCAATTGTGAAATGCTGGCTCTTTCTGAAAGCACATGACCAGGCAAAACGACCTATGATGGCTGCCTACACACCAATATTACAACTGAAAAAAATACATCTATTGGTTCAAGAATAACATTTTAAATGGTAGAATAGAGTATGTGCAATGTACTCAGTGTAATTTAGAAATTAAAAAAAAATACCATACAAATCGTGACACAATCCCTTTAAACATGTACATGGACAACCAGCAGCAGAAAGAGTATAGGCAAAACAACATGTTATGTAGAGGAGCACCTTTGTAACAACAATCATATTCATGATAAAGGTGATTGAAATAAAAGCAACTGTTTAAAAATGGAGATTTCAAAGTTCACATGCATTTGATATTGTGTATACGCAGTGGTTGTTTTAATATATAGAAATTGCAGTGAAAAACATGATTATGTTGATCCAAAGATAGTTCTTTATAGAAAATTGCAGCCTTAGTCAATGACTCACTGCTGTCACATTATACAGTTTGCTTGTAGCCCTACACTTAGGGCAGTAAGTCGTGGGCAGAGGACAACATAGATATGGCATGGCTATGTACTTCAAATCCCAGTTTAGCATTATTAATTTAGTAACTAGTGCATAAAAAATAATAATTCTAAAAAGCTACTAATAGATAGGTCCCTCTTGCTGTAATATGTGCAATAGGTGATATTTAAAATAGCTTGGAAGTATATAACTATATCTTTCCAGAAATATTCTATTTGAGCAGGCATTTGGGATGTAAGACAATATTTACACATAATTTAAACACAAACATTATGGGAAGGAAGTAGCACTGTTAAAGCTTCAACGGAAATAAAATCAAAAAAAAGGGTTGTGCTAAAAATCAATATATTTGATTATTGAATAAAATTTGGGAATGAGTTAACTTTTCTTTTTTGGATCGGAAAGCATTTTAGTGGCACTACTGTATATAGCGATGATCATCTTAATTATAGTGAAAGACAAATTTTAATTGCGTGTACCCTAAGTTCGTATTTAAAGAGGTCACAATCAGTAAGATCTGGCTTTATTCACATTACAAAACCTTTTTTTACTAAAATTAAAATAGAGTGAAGCTCCACAGATGAGATCTCAATGAATAATATATTAAGCTGGTAATCTTTCAGAACACTGCTTTGCTGAGCACAGTCTTGGTTAATCATATGTATCAGAAAATTCATCTTCATCATATTCAACTCATAAACATTATCCTGTAGGCTGTTTTTTTTTATTAGCTGCTAATTAGATTTATCTTTTCGCAGCATGCTATTAAAGCAGCAGTGCTGTGGTTCTTAACAATATTCTTTCTTTGGTAGACTTTCAGAATCTGAGATATTACATTTGTGGTCATGGATTGATTTTGATTTCCAGAAGGGGTTTGAGATGGAAAAGGCATTATGACATTATTTCAAACAAAGAACAACTGTACTTTACGCACATACAGTATACAATGGGACAATCATGATATGCCATTGGTTTTGAAGTGGTATCAGTAGGGCCAATTCCAATTCCAATTGTTTAATTGCTACTTTGGGATCTTTGTCAGAAAAAGTAAAAAAAATCACCCGTCATGATTGAAATGTATAGCATAGCTCCCAAAACTTGAAAAAAAAAATGACCAAGCCCATTTTTGTGGCTACATTTCTTAATTACCATGTTAATTTTACAAAATTTGGCAGGTTATGAAAGTTTGAGTACATTTCAGTTACGTGTTATCACAGTTTTGCTAATGAAGGTGAATTGCCCTTTAAGCTGCAAGTCACAGTTTCTCCAAGAGACCTGCTTATCTTAAATTGTTACGATTGTTTTAATTGGACCAATTTAGTTTTAGAAACTTTGTATCTTTTTCTGGCTGTTCAGTGCAGAAGATCCAAGAGAAAATCGGGACGTTTCAGTAACAATCTGGGACTGTGGGTTGAGCTCTCAAAATCGGGACTGTCCAGGGGAAAAATAGGACAGTTGGGAGGTATGATAAAGTTTCATACATACCGGGTCTCTTATGCACAGGAAATCGTAAACATGTTGTATAGAACTTTTACTGCAATTATTGCATACTTTTAGGGTGGTGGCACACATGGGATTCTGGGATATTAGTCGCCCAGCGACAAATCTCATCTACTGCGGGCATTCTGCTGGCAAGAATCCAAATCGCCGGCGGGATGGCATACGGATCGCTATGGTTTTCCGAAGTTTCCCCATGAGGAAACTTCGGGCAACTTTGAAAATTAAGCGATCCAAATCCAAAATCCGCATTCTTGCTGGTTGGAAAGCATTTTGGAGAGATTAGTCGCCCGCAGTAGAGGAGATTTGTAACACCACATGTGCCACAACCCTAAGAGGTAACCTTTTTATCAGCAGATCTATTACAAACTAGTAATTAGGCCTTTATCTGCAATTGCTGCTTGTTATATTCCGGATACAGGTATGGTACATGTTATCCAGAATGCTCAGGACCTGGGGTTTTCTGGATAACAGATCTTTCCTTAATCTGGATCTTCATTAAGTCTTGAAAATCATATAAACATTAAATAAATCCAATAGGCTGGTTTTGCTTCCAATAAGGATTAATTACATATTAGTTTGGATCAAGTACAAGGTACTTTTTTTATTTACAGAGAAGAAGTAATAATTTTTAAAAATGGGCATTATTTAGATATAATTGAGTCTATGGGAGACAGCCTTCCTATAATTAATAGCTTTCTGAATAACCGGTTTCCGGATAATTGATCCCATACCTGTGCTCTAATTTGGAAATGGTTTATCCCATCATTTAGCATGTTATAGAACATATCTCACTTCTTTATGCTGTAGTGTCTCTGTAAATGATGTTACCATGAATGACACAAATCTCGGTTTTCTTGTGCATTGCATCATTTATGCAGATAAAAAAACAAAAAAATAAATCAGTACAAGAAACACATGGAAAGGTCAAATGTACCAGTTCAACCATTCTATAATGAGTCAAAACTCCTTTGGTATTATTTGTCAGGAATGGATAACTCACAAGGACAGAGAAGGGTTGCTCATTAAGATGTGATATTGCTTCTGTAATTGTAAATCAGTGTGCAATTGGTCCAGATATGAAAAATCTACAGTAGATATGGATTTCTGTCGGAATTTATTAAACACAGAGGATGGAAAAGTCCAAATTCAGAAAATCCGGCATCTCAGACCTGTCGAGATTGCATATAAGTCAATGGGAGGTCTCAACGATTTTTTGATGCGCGCTGGGTTTCGTGCAAAACCCCAAAGTTTTTGGCGTTTTCGGGCAAAACTGAGTTTTCAAGTGAAAAATTGGAAAAAAAAAACGTAAAAAATAATTTTTCCCGCAAAGTATATTTTTGGGAAAGGGTAATAATAAATAAGTGTAACCCAAGCAGATTTGATCGGAGTTTGTAGCAGAAAATGTTAGAACTTTGATAAATAACCCCCTTATTGTTTGACAGATTTACTTTTTCTTTGTAATAATGAAACTGTACCTTTTGCTTGATGCTAACTAAGCTGGCATCTCTAAGCATAATCTCTTAAAGGGGAAGGAAACCTAGTCGGCGCAAACCCATGTTTGTTGCCCACCCTCCCTCCTCCCCCCTGACCTACCCCTCCCACTGGGCAAATGCCCCTAACTTGTTACTTACCCTTCTGCGCAGGTCCAGTCCAGGGAGTTCACAGATGACATCTTCTTCCACGCGATCTTCTTCCTGCTGTGAACAGCGTTTTGGCGCATGTGCAGTAGGATCATTTCGCCAGTACCGATCTACTGCGCATGCGCCAAAAGTCACGCGCATGCGCAGTAGATCGTACCGGCGAAATGATCCTACTGCACATGCGCCGTTCACAGCAGGAAGAAGATCGCGTGGAAGAAGATGTCGTCGGATGTGGGGGTAAGTAACAAGTTAGGGGCATTTGCCCAGCGGGACGGGTAGGCCAGGGGGGAGGAGGGAGGGTCAGGCAACAAACGGGTGGGGGGGTGGGGGGTTTGCGCTGACTAGATTTCCTTCCCCTTTAAATTGCCAAATAAATGTAAACATTTTCCATCTTTAGCTTTGAAAACCCGAAATCTTATTCAAGTCTAGACTTAAACCAGGGGTGTAACTACAGAGAAAGCAGACCCTGCAGGTGGAGCAGAAGTGTAGAGGAGCCAACTAGGCCCTAATTAATGAGTACACCCTCTAGTAACTTTATCTTTCCTTGCATTTAATATAGTTTGAGTCATTACAGTAATTAATACTGATTGTAATGCTGGAGTATTCTGATAAACAAAAGTTTGCATACCAGTTTTTATATCACATTCAAGCAGCTCGTTGCTTGACCTATGTTCTTAGCACAAACAAATATGTGCAGAACATAAAGCTTTGTTGTTTTGAATCCTCCTGGGTTTGATTCAATTACATATTGTTTTAACCTCTATTGTAATAGATATTAGCTATAATTTTTCTTCCATACAGAGAAAAGGCAAAGCACATTATGCTTGCGTTAAAGAAACATAAGGGGTCTTTATTAAATCTGTTTTCACAAGTGCTAGAATACTAAGGGGCAGATTTATCAAGGGTCAAAGTTAAAATTTTGAGCTAATTTTTGTGTACTTCAACTTGGGAATAGTCCAAATTTGATTTGAATTTGAAAAAAAATTCTAAAATTCGAATATCGAAATTTAAAAATTCTTCTTTGACCATTCACCATCTAAAACTTGCCTTATTGCTATTTTAGCCTATGGGGGACCTCCTAGAACCTACTTTGAGTCAATTGGTGAACTATGAAAAATCGAAGGTTTTTTTTGGAAAAACTTCCAATCGAATTCGATCGATTGTGCTATTAATTGCATTTGAACAATTCGAATTCAGCGAATACGGACCTACTCGATCAAAAATGGACTTATCCGACCAAAAAAACTTCGACTTAATTTCGGTTGGTCTTTTTGAATTCAAAGTTTTTTCAATTCGAAATTCGACCCTGAATATGCTCTATCATGTACTGTCTCTTTAAGAATTCAAATTCAACTATTCGCCATCTAAAACCTGCCGATTTGGTGTTTAAGCCTATGGGGGATCTCCTACAATCAATTTAGAGTCATTTGATGGACTTTTGAAAATCAAATTTATTTATTTTTTCTAAAAACTTCGATCTAATTCGATCGAGAAAAATGTGTTTAATAAATTTCGATTGGTCGTTTTTTTTAGAATTTCAAGTTTATGGGAGTTGATGGGAGTTTTTAGAAACTCTCATAAACTCGAAATTTGACCCTTGATAAATATGCCCCATAAGGTTGCTTGAGATATTAATAAAGATTTTTGTTTTTATTATACTTTTTTTGGTGTATACAATGTTGCTCCTCTTGCTTAGAAACTGTGGCTGTTGCACCTGACCACATTCTACTTTTGGTGAGCTTCTAACCTACTGTGAGCTACGTGTTATTATATTTGGATTTGATGTTTTAGTCCATTACTTTTCACTTGATTCAAAATAATGTTTGCAAAGCAATAAGTCAGTTATGTGTGGCACGGTGCAAAGTGAAAATAAACAGGCACAAAGTGGCAATTGTAGTTGCCATGATACAACGAAGCACATGAGCAATTTATGCCACTTAGGGGGTTATTTTTCAAAGGTCACCTATATTTATGGACCCGCACTGCCCCACGGTGACCTCACAAAAGGAGCAGGGCAGGGGAAGATTTTTTGTGCTAGTCAGCCCAAACCCGCCCGACCCGTGGGTTTCAGGCCGGCATACACATAACTACCTCTCCCACTGACTTGTACATGACCTTGACAGCTTTTAGCTGGAGTATTTTTGGATTCAGGCTTTTTGCAGCATAATAAATCTCCAAAACTTTTATGGTTTTTTTAAACCCTGAAAAATTTGAGTTTTTACTGAAACTACCCTCGAAAAAGTTTTTCAGGAATAACACAACAATAAATAACGACTTATATGTAACAGCTCTTGTTCCTCTTAAATTATAAATTAGCATTTGGGGATTTTTTTTAACTATGTGCATTTACATTTCTCTATTAGGTTAAGAGATTATATTCTCAAGTAATCCAGTATTGTTAGGTATTAATACAGCTTGTGTTTGCGAATTGAAGAAACCATATCTCACTCACACTGCAAGCACTGTTTTGTTCAGAGCACATAATAGAAAATTGAAGAAGTGGTGGTAGATCATGGAAGTTCATATTTACCTTTGTGAGTAATATTTGAGATCCTTTCAATGGGATTTTTACTACAGTAAGTTTGAGTGGCTTTCAATCAACAAAGGATACAAGAGGCAAGGATATTTCAATTTTGTGACAAGAACAATAACCACTGCTCTCTGTTCCACTGCTATAGGATCTGAAGTGCACTATAAATATTTCTTTATGAAGATGTAAACAACACTTAAGAAAAAGATGGGAAAAAGATGGGAAGGTAATTCTGTGCATAGCCTCTCACAGAACAAATCACAAAAGTACTGTAAAATAATCTTTTAGTAGGCATCGACTTGACTAGTCATAAACCTGTGTTCTTTAATGGGTAAAGGTCACCGTAGAATGCGTGGTAGAGCCGATTTGCCAGTATCAACCTAAGAGCAAAACAACGTCTATTTATGAGCTGCTCAGGACGCTGTTTTGACAAACTGCTCTGTTATCATGTGGATACAAGTGACCCTGTCTGAACCGTGTCTGGTGGTTGACATTTTTACAAGCAAAGGGGACGTTTTCTCCTTTCACAGTCTAGGGCCTGAAAAAGCCTTTCTCTGTTTTAAAGCAAAAGGAGAATCACTGGGAGATGCCAAGTTTTAGGACCCCCCAATGATTTTAGTTATTTACCTGCTACCTTGGACTGGTGATCTTCATTTGGTGTCCCAAGTGCCTCTAGGAAAAAATGTTATGGGCTGCACATGTGCTTTCCCAAGTCTGATGGGGCCTGGAAGACCAGAAAAAGCACCAGGGAGTTAAGAAGATGATGGCGGTATGGAGAGAAGCAAACTGTACCCCAGGTGACTAAAATGACTTTAGGAGGTGCCTAAAATATGTTCTCAAGCTTCAATAGGTTTTTCAAGTGACTCTTTTATATGCTTACCTGTAGCTACTAGCCTATGTCAGCTCCAAGTCTTTTCTACAAAGGTAAATTGTAATCTTTGCCAATAACATTGATAAGAAAATAAAGCTGCATTATGTGAACCCTCTTTTTATTTATAGACTACTCAGTGCAGCACTGCGTGTTATTACCGCCTGAAGAACCCTAGCTCCCTTAAATGAGAATGATGAACAATATCTCTAAAGTGCTGTGACATTTTTTTAGACTGCACTTGGTTTTACTGTATAAATCTACTTTATTTTGTAGGTATTTAGAAAAGGTTTCCTAATTTTGGATCATTGAATACAGCTTAAACAAATAAAATAAACCAGCAAAAGGAACAGCTGAGCTAGATGCTTTAGTAAAACTTTTCTAGATTTTTCAGGCTTAACAATTGTGATTTCCAGCAGATTTGGTCAGACAGCAAGACAGATATTATTTGCTTCTGTTGCCTCAGCCTATTTTGCAACTGAAAATAACTTATAGGATTTAGCAAATCTTGAGAGAGAATCCTATAAATAAGGAGAGTTAAGCTAATAGTAGATGTCTGATTGAAAGCTGATGTACTTCACTGTCATGTCCTCTGGCTACAGTACAGTTAGCAATCTCTCGCTCTCTTTAATAAGATGACAAGCATTTTTTACAACGCATTCCAATTTTTGGCTAAAATATAAGATACAGCATTAAAATGCAAAGTTCTTGAAGCTCTGTTTTCTTGACAGGCCACTCAGAAAATAATTGGTGGAATTTACCATGCATTTTTATATAAATCTGAAACTCTTTATTAAAAGCCTACCTCTAGGCTACCCCATAGACCCACACCTTGTCAGTGCTCAGGAAAACTATGAACAAAGTATCAGAAAGAAACCAGTGCATATAGTTAGAGCAAAGATTTGTTTTAATTAGGTACTCATACAGAAATAGAATGGATAGCGGTAAAGCCCAATGGACCTTACAACTATACTGATATCTAAAAGTTTATATTCAGTTGTACTATGGTTGAGGTGCTGCAGAGAATTTCTGCCTACATCTATCTGTCTGATAAACTTACAGCTACATTTTTTGCACCCCAGTAAATCTAATTTAAAAAAGATAAAGTTAATACTTTGCAGACCCACCTAGTGTTTTTGGATGACACAGGTAAGAAATATATATCCAATTTGTTACGAAGGGATAGATCTAAGCTAAATTAATGCATCAAATGGATCCTAAAGTAGAAACTTATAAACAATGCATTTTAGTTCCAATTTACATCACATTTTCTGTCTCAGCAATCCTAAACAGTTGATGTACTCTCTAAAAGAGGATATATAAATAAGCTCTGTAGGACTTTCCAAGAACTATGACTTTATGGTATTATGAAACCTGTAGATTGATTATATGGGTAATTGATAGTGATGGGCAAATACATTCGGCAGGCGCGAATTTGCTGTGAATTTCCACATTTTGCCGTCATCGAATAAATTTGCGAAACTGTGGCTGAAATTTGCCAGCGTAAAATTTTTTTTTATTTGGACATCCCATTGACTTTAATGCAGGTGCCAAAATTTAGGTGAGAGTCAAAATTTACGCAAGAGTCAAAATTGAAGCGAATTGACGTGGGTGTCAAAATTGAAGTAGGCGTCAACATTTGCGTTTTGCAAAATTTTGTGGGAAATTCATGAATTTTTCTGCGAAATGGGACAAATTCGCCCATCACTCTTAATTGATCAATGCCTCAGATGCAAGTTATTGATTACTGAAGGGTGTAAAATCAAACCCTTTAGTGTTAAGTTACAGAGTGTAAAGGCTTTGGCTCAAACTCATTTCCTTTTGTTAGGTCTAATTTGTTATTCCTGTGTGCGCTATTCTGATTGATATTCCTGGTTTTTGATCCCTGCCTGTTTGACTTTGCTTGAACTCTGCCTATACTGACCCAGACTGCCTGACCTTGCTTGAACTTTGCCTGTAGCGACCTCGGCCTGTCTGTATTGCTTAAACACTGGCTGAACTGACCCCCGGTCTGATTGACCTAGCTTGAACTCTGCCTGAACCAACCCTGGCCTGCCCGACCTCACTTTATCTCGTATTCGTTTGGGAAGTTGGTGTTGCCTTCCGTCCTAACACTTGTTAACGATCGTGCCCCTTTGCATGCCCAGAACTATTGTTTGGTTCCTCTCATATTAAGACCTGGTAGCATCTGAGTAGCTGAGGGCTTCTCCTAAAGCCAAATGCTGTTACAAAAGGCAGAAAATTGAGCCGTGGCCAGGAGCCTAGCACTGGATTTAGGGAGAACTTGCATCTAGGGAATTAGCACAAACTATACTTTGCACCTGGCACTAAATGTTTTCATTTAAAAATGTATAGTAGTGAGCACAATGTTGCTTTTTGATATTAGTTTTTATAGGAGCAGTGGCCAGTTCCATGTAGCTCCCATCATTTCCAACATCTGTCAGGTGACCCTCGTGATGTCCAATAAAAAGGCCAACCATTTGGGAGATTTGATCTTGGAAAACAATTTACAGGTAAAATGTAGTCCCTAGAAACTAAAATTAAAATAGTTGACCTCAATGAATCAGATGAAAGTAAGTACTGGCTAGGGAACAGATATGACCTTTTTTACTTTACTGGTGTACCTTGATCTAAGTATATTTTTTACATTGTTATTTCTGTTTACTTCATTTGCTTTAAGGAAAACAGGCTGTTTTGCACCCAAGCAAGTTGTTAAATGTTGAAAATAATTGGTGTACCCTCCAACCAATTATTTTATCATAGATGACCTTGACATCTTGAATACTGTATATTGCGATATATGGACAAACAATTCCAGTTTTGTTTATAGTAGAGAGCACAATATAACCCAGGTTCCAAGGATTCCTTGTAAAATGTACTTGTGAATCCTAAATGTCAGACAAATACTCCCATATTGAAAGCTCCAACAGAAGCACAATATCTGACCACAATATCTTGGAATAGAAAACTCTTGGGGGCCGATTCACTCAGCTCGAGTGAAGGGTTCGAATGAAAAAAACTTCGAATTTCGAAGTTTTTTTTGGGTACTTCGACCATCGAATTGGTTAAATTTGTTCGAATTCGATCGAAGTCGAACGATTCGAAGTAAAAATCGTTCGACTATTCGACCATTCGATAGTCGAAGTACTTGCCCTTTAAAAAAAACTTCGACCCCCTACTTCGGCAGATAAAACCTACCGAAGTCAATGTTAGCCTATGGGGAAGGTCCCCATAGGCTTGCTAACCTTTTTTTGATCGAAGGATTTTCCTTCGATCGTTTGATTAAAATCCTTCGAATCGTTCGTTTCGAAGGATTTAATCGTTGATCGAACGAAAAATCCTTCGATCGTTCGATCGCAGGATTAGCGCTAAATCCTTCGACTTCGATATTCGAAGTCGAAGGATTTCAATTCGAGGGTCGAATTTCGAAGTATTTTTAACTTCGAAATTCGACCCTAAGTGAATCTGCCCCTTAGAGACAACCTCTAAGTTAATAGCGAATACCCTAAATGTACCATGAGCCTTGGCGTTTGCCCTGTTTAGAATGTACCTGCTCAGAAGATAAGGAAGTGAACTGCTTCTACCCCTGACATCACTTCCCTCTCTTTCTCAGCCCCCAGCCCAACTTTGCCCTGCCTGAACTCATTCCTTGTCTTTAAACATAAACCAGTGTAATTTGGCTGACAACATAAAATAGTATATACAGCATATACATAGAGCAAAGCAAACAGATGTAAGAAACATTCATAGATTTGACAGTTCCCCTCCTACATTTATCAGTAGATAAAAATATAGAGAGGACAGAAAATATACAATACAAATTATGTTTATTGGTTCAGAAGGCAGAAGGTTATGCGCACAAAGGGCAGGATTTACAGAGTGCTGGCTGCTTCTTTTACTACTTTACTCAGAGCTTGGCTGTATTGACTTTTTACAGATCGTTTAAAGCCTTTGGGAATGTTCTGTTAAAAATAAGAATAGGAAATCTAGAAAGTAAAAGGCTTAAGTTACTTTAGAAGCACACAGCAAAATACACAGCATTAGCTGATGCATATTCCCAAGCTAAAAGCTTTTCTAAGAACAGTATATGCTGAACCAAATGTCACATATATTAAATTCTTTACAAACGGAGGTAAATGCCCGTGTAAAGTGATTATAATTTTTATTGCATTTTTATAGAAGGCTCTAGAATATTCTGCCAAATTAAAAATGCAGTACAGTACAGGTATGGGATCCGCTATCTGGAAAGGCATTATCCAGAAAGCTCTGAATTACAGAAAGACCGCCTCCCATAGACTCCATTTGATTTAAATAATCCAAAGTTTTAAAATGATTTCCTTTTTCTCTGTAATAATAAAACAGTAGCTTGTACTTGATCCAATTAATCCTTATTGGAAGCAAAACCAGACTACTGGGTTTATTTAATGTTTACATGGTTTTTTAGTAGACTTAAAGGGGTTGTTCACCTTTGAGATAACCTTTAGGGGCCAATTCATTAACTTCGAGTGAAGGAATAGAAGAAAAAATACTTCGAATTTCGAAGTGTTTTTTTGGCTACTTCGACCATCGAATGGGCTACTTCGACCTTCGACTACGACTTTGAATCGAAGGATTCAAACTAAAAATCGCTTGACTATTCGTACCATTCGATAGTCAAAGTACTGTCTCTTTAAGAAAATTCTTCGACCGCCTAGTTCGCCACCTAAAAGCTACCAAACCCAATGTTAGCCTATGGGGAAGGTCCCCATAGTCTTGGCTAAGTTTTTTTGGTCGAAGGATAATCTTTCGATCGATGGATTAAAATCCTTCGAATCGAACGATTTGAAGGATTTAATCGTTCGATCGAACAATTATTCCTTAGATCGTTTGATCAAAGTATTTTCGCAAAATGCTTCGACTTCGATATTCAAAGTTGAAGGATTTTCATTCCCAGTCGAATATCAAGGGTTAATTAACCCTCGATATTTGACCCTTGATGAATTTGCCCCTATGTATGATGTAGAGTGATATTCTGAGACAATCTGTTTTCATTTTTTTTTATAATTGAAGGGTTTTTTGGGTTATAATTGAAGGTTTTTGAGTTATTTAGCGTTGTATTCAGCAGATCTTCAATTTGCATTTTAAGCAATCTGGTAACTATGGTCCAAATTACCCTAGCAACCCTGCATTGATTTGAATAAGAGACTGGAATATAAATAGGAGAGGACCTGAATAGAAGGATCAGTAATAAAAAGTAACAATAGCAATACATTTGTAGTCTTACAGATCATGTGTTTATTAGAAGAGAGTCAGCGACCCCATTTGAAAGCTGCAAAGAATCAGAAAAAGGCAACTATAAAACTATAAAAAACAAATAATGAAAACCAATAGAAAAGTTGCTTAGAATTGGCCATTCTATAACATAATAAAAGTTACCTTAAAGGTAATCCACCCCTTTAAGGTATTAAGATCCAAATTATGGAAAGATCCATTATCCGATATTCGAAGTCGAAGGATTTTACCTCGACCGTCGAATATCGAGGGTTAATTAACCCTCAATATTCGACCCTAGGTAAATGTGCCCCTTAATGTCTCTTTTGCAAGCCATTGGAAGGTTTCCAGTAGTAGAGGCAGTTGTTCCAGTATTGGATCTGGAGTTTAAAAGAACTAGAACAACATGGCTCATTGGCTGTTGACCCTTTTTTTCTACCCAAGAGGACATTTATATTGTGCCACCTCTAGATGCAGGGAATGTTTTAATTTATGTACACTGTGACGTGGAGTAATTTTAGTAGAAATGATTTCCATTGCTTAGATAAATGTTGGTCACTCCGAATGATTGGCTCATAGACTCCACATTGAGAAGCAGATTCATTGAAAAATCTCATTTTCGAGTCTGCAAGTTTTTTCTAATTCAAAAATCTTTTGTGCACTTTTTTATTAAAAACATGGGGGAATGATCAGATAAAGGCGGAAATTAAAAGTTATAAGGCTTTGGAACTGTCTTGGATAGCTAGAATTAACACTGCAAAAATGATGGTTTTACCTAAGATATTATATTTAATGAGAACGATCCCCTTGAAAATTGATACAGATATTCTTAGAAGTCTTCAAGGAATATTTCAGGAGCTTATATGGAACGATAAACTTCCCCGAGTCAATAAAACTCTTATGTATACAGCAATGGAACAAGGCGGAATGAGTGTTCCTAATTTGTTCAAATATATGGAAGCCTGCATTGCTGAAAATATAAAACTCTGTTGGACAACAAATGACCAAATATTATGGATGACAATTGAAAATGTATTTATTCCTACTAATAATTTGCAAAACCTGTTATGGGCTTTAGCTCTAAATCCTGACTTCCACTTCTCATCTTTAACGACAACACGACACATGTGTCAAGTCTGGCAGAAAATTGTCCAAAGGGAAGAGTGGTGGAAAGCTCAGGTTTTAGACATTCCGATAGCTGCTGTGAAGACTATTACCTACCAGAATGGGTTCAATAGATGGAGTGCATATGGTATTTATAGGGTAAAGGACATTGCAAGTCCACATAATTTATGGTCATTCCAAGAAATCAAAGAAACATACGCTATTGCTAATAATGATTTTTTTCATTATTTGCAATTACGGCATACAGTACAACCATTTTTTAAACTAATAGGTAAAACGTTCTCGCCGTTCTACAGGTTTTTGGTTACCATCTCACCTACTTTAAAAGGAATAACCTTTTGTTATAAGCTTTTCAATGATTCTAGGGAGAAATCTTCCTCCTTCATTAAGTGGGAAAAAGATCTTAATATGTCATTTACACAGGACCAATGGGAAGAAGCCTTAAAATGGCCAAAAAAAGCTTCACATTGCATTAATCACATCGAGATGAGTAGGAAAATTCTTTTAAGATGGCATCTCACCCCACGACGATTAGTAAACATGAAAGTGTCTTCGTTAGCCTTATGTTGGAGGGGTTGTGGATTGCAGGCAGATAGCTTTCACATGTGGTGGTCTTGTCCAATTGTGGTAGTCTTCTGGAAGGAAGTAAATGTTCTATTACAAAAGGTTTTACAGCTGGCAGACCCTATCTCTCCAGCCTTAGCACTTTTAAATGTGGATATTCATCAGCTACCCCCAGATAAAGCAGCAGTATTATCTCATGTTTTAACAGCAGCCAGATTCGCTATAGCTAAGAATTGGAAATCTTCTCTGCCACCTTCAATTTACGAGGTAATAGAGAGGGTTAACAATCAAATAATAATGGAACAGAGGTATTATAAGTACGTCTCAAAATCAGTTGGTAATCCTTCACAATGGTTGCTATGGATTAACCAAAAAAGTAATAGGGATAATAATATGACAACATGAAGCTGATAAATTTTCTAGTGCTAACAATGTATACTGTATGAAGATCTCTTTTCTTTTCTCCTTTTTAGGTACAGGATATGGCTCTGTGTATTTTCTAATGCATTGTATAACAAACTCAATGTTTATAGTGGATACTGTAGTTATATGTCAACGCTTTACTTTGTAACCTTATTGCACGAATGTCAAACTAACTAATGTTTTAAGGTTGTTTGATATCTGTATATCAATAAAAATATTTCGTTAAAAAAAAAAAAACATGGGGGAATGTTTTTTATTAAAAACATGGGGGAACAGGTTGCTAACCTGTTCGCATTGCGAATAAATGTAGACATTGCGACCAATTTTGCTTTTGCACAAGCAAACATTTTGTGAACCCTTTGCCCCTCACTCGACAGTAGGACACGATTGGAAAAGTTATAGTTTCAATAGTGCACAGTGTATGTAATAAAACTTAAAATGTGGTATGCCACCTTCAAGCACATCTTAAAACTGTGCAATGCGTGATTAAGATTATTAAATTGCTATATGCACATTTTTACTCTTATTTGTGCATAAATGTGTTCTCTTTGCGAATTTTATAACATTTCCCCCTTAATCACATAAAAATGTGAAAAAACAATTACATTTCGATTATATTTGAGTTTTTGGAAACTCAGATTAGATTCACATTTTTTACAGCAAAAAACTTGGTATGTGGTAAATTTGGTAAAAAGTTGAATTCCAAAGATGTTAAATCTTCCTCTTAGATATTCTCCAGTTTGGCAGAAGATAAACAAATCAGCTGACCACTTTTCTCTGTGCTTGGCCTATTTATGCATTATTCAATGAAATCTAATTGCTCCAAAAGTAATCATCACCATATGACACAAGCAGGTATTGATTTTACACCTCCATCTTTTCCATTCTATACAGTTATTTCGGATCTATGATCAAAGACCCAAATTATATTCACTGACAAAAAGCTTTGCAAGCACCCAAATCTCATTAATATGTGTTAAATATATTTGTTTCCTGGGATTTGAAAGAGCAAGAGAAATCATATTTTTGTTTCTCTATCAGATTTAGCCAGCAATCCTTATGCTTTATAATGAAACCCCGCAGGAACAAAACAAAATTGAAAAAGGGTATGTGTTTTTACCATTCTTTCTCACTTTTTTTAAAAAAAAAAATAGAACAAGACATTAATGAAGCAAGAAATTCTTTTACTGGGTAAAATAGTCAAGATGTCTCAAGCCGAGCAGCAGCATAGGGTATTGGAAATGGAGTCTATCAACAAAAGCATTTTCCCTGTTTCTGTTGGTGTAGAAAACTAAGTTTATTTACAATGTAATGAAATGTCATGACAGACTGACAAGTGAAGGATGCATCCCAGTGTGACAGCATGCACACATTTCAAAAGGACATTACGTTTACCTCTAGGCAAAATACCTGCTCTTTTCAGCTGCAGAGGAAGTTTTATATTTAGCAGTCCTGTATTCTCTGCCCCTTCCAATAAATCATTGCAAGGGTTTCCAAACATCCTAACAGAAAAGCTTAATTTCTTGGTGGTTTTTACTGTAGTGAAGAAAGAGTGATCAAGAGCTCCACATCTGTTAAAGAACTATAATAATTTATAACCGTTATTGGAGCATGTTCTTCAAAACAATGATGAGTATTTTTGCCACTTGTTAAAGAAATATGTGTTAGTAAAGGAATTCTTCATCTACGTATGAATAAAGCCATGCAATCTGATCCTATTTAAATTGTCATATTAAGTTTTATTTTATTTAGGTATTATATTCTTGTTGAAGTATAAAACCACACCAACGTAAAAAATTCTTACTTATACCCCCCCATGTTCCAAATGTTGTATGCTTAATAAATAGGGAGTTTTGAAAATGTATGTGTTTACTACTGATCTAAACAAATTATTTATAATTCTTCAGAACTATGGTGAAAAAAGCATCAAGAGCTCTTTTAATACTCACTGGTGCCAGGAAAGCGATTTGGAAAGAAGCAGAGAATTGTTGTAGAGACCATTAACAAATTTAGTGAAATTCACATGGATACACTACCTAGCAGGCTGCATATGATCCCATTAAGCACAAATAGGCTTGGGCAAATTTAACCTGTTTAGTTTTGCCTAAAATTCACCCATTAAAGTCTATGGGGTATTTATCAAAGAGTGAAGTTCCGCCACTAGAGTGAAATTCCGCCACTCCCCATTCATTTATATGGGATTTTTAAAGGCGTATTTATCAAAGGGTGACTTTCACCCATTGATCAATAGGCCTTTAAAAACCCATAGAAATGAACTGAGAGCTGCGAAATATCACTCTAGTGGCGGAACTTCACTCTTTGATAAATTTACCCCTATGGGCATCAACATTTTTTTGATGCGCACCATTTTTTATTTACTTGTTACGCCATACAATTCTATGGGCGTCATTTCCTCGGTGAAACAAGGCGAAAAAAGTTGCCCATCCCTCTTCAGGCTCAGTGATGCAATTATGTTTAATTCCATGGTACGGTAGGCATTCCTCTGTGCCTACTATTCTGTTAAAGGGGATCTGTAACCTAACTTGTTTTTTTTTTTCGCACAATGAAATAGTGTAGTTCTAAAAAATTTTCCAATATACATTAACACATGACAATGGTTTTAACATATTTGTTTCTTCAGGAATAAGAAACAGAGAACACATGATAAACAATCAATGCTTTTTATTGCAAATAATGGTTTGGTAACTGCTTTCTTTGCTTTCTATTGTGCCAATGTCTCTTTACTACTACCTGCTCCAGCAGGCAATCTTTATTTATTTTTATTTTTTTTATGGCAAATATCTTTGGCACATATCTTTATTTATTTATAACTTTTTGTCTTGTATGAAATCTCAAGACATTAGCATTTTAATGAATTTTTTTAAGCTTAGTGAATCGAGCTTTTTAATCAATGGCACCAATGGGCTTTGTGATAGGAAATTGCAAGAGGGCAATTAGAATGACTTCTACAAAAACCAAATCCTCTGTTATTAATTAGAGTAATGATTTACTGTCAGTCATGTTTACCAGCAACACAGTCCAGATTTACCTGATAAGGCTTTAACGCACATTAACTCTCTGCTGTAATGTAGTATTGACAATTGGATCTATGTAGCGGAACATAAAAGATCTGATTTGTGTACTGCGAAACAAAATTATTCAGTCAACAGCAAGAGAATGGACACAAGGAGAATGGCACATAGTATTTTCAGCCTCATCATGCATGAAAAATATTTAGAGTTCATTAAATGTGATATAAATACAGGAGACATGTGTAGTCAGACATACTGTAGATAAGGATTTTGCAATTAATTAAGAAAGTTTTGAAATTGCGCTCATAAAAGTCGCCATTGCTGAAAGATGATATTGAGATTTCTCAGAATAACGAATGTTATGCAAATCAAACTATAACATTTTCTATCTATGCCCAGGAATTCATGGATTTTCTTTTTATTAGAATCAGACCTGCATGTTTTATTTAAAATGTCATACACTCTATCCTTGTTGTATTCAAACAAGAAAGGGGTTCTTGAAATACAGGTATTAGAATACATATGGGGGAAAGTCACCAATAGAAACAAAATGTGTATGCTTTTTTCCATTAACAACTTCTATTACATTCTCCCAATAGTTTAGAAATGTGTTATTATTCATACCTGTAACCCCTAAAGTAATATCAAGAATTACTGCTTGGAAATAATTATTAAATAATAAAATATGAGCAGAAGGCTGCCATGTAAAATAGGTCTGTTAAACAGCAAGTCAGTAATGGCCAAAGGTTTCCCAGTGGGAAGGGAAGCAAGGATTAAGATACAAGTGAAAGAAGAATCAGTACTTAATAGCAGAAAATTGAATTGTTACATGCCACAATGACAAAAAGTGGATAAAAGTGAATTTCTTTGTGTCCAAGTATTTTAAAAAATGGACATTCTGCATATGTGTTTGGGGAAAATTCATCAAGGGTCGAATTTCGAGGGGTTAAATCCCTCGAAATTCGACTGGGGAATTGAATCGAATAGAATTGAATAGGCAATTCGGCGAATTTACGTGCTGGCGAATAGTCGAATTGGAGAATATTCGCCAGGCAAATAGGCGCTCGATCGAATATTTGCTTGAAGGATTTTCATTCGATCTAATGCCTTTTTATTCGATCAAAAACTTGGAAAACAAGCCTATGGGACTTTCCCATAGGTTTTTAAAGCAATTCAGTAGGTTTTAGGTGGCGAAGTAGGCAGTCAAAGTATTTTTAAAAGAGACAGTACTTCGAATGGGCGAATAGTCGCAGCGTTTTTGCGCTCGATCTATTCGAATCACTCTACTCAGGTGAATTTACGCCAATTCGATAGTCGAGGAGCACAAAAAACTACTCAAATTCAAAGTTTTTTTTACTTCGAATCCTTCACTCGAAGTTAGTGAATCGGCTCCTTCATGTCACCGTCACAATTAAGAGACAACCTGTGGCTGAAAGTCCAACTTCTCAAAGTAAAGTTAAATGTGATAAAACTTAGGAAAATATATAGGAAGTAATTATACTTGATGTCAGACCAAATTAGAAAGAGTGGTTCCAGAAGGCCATACAAAAAATATAAAATACAGACTTGTAGAAAGATAACATACTCACAGGTAGGGATATGAATAGAAGAGTGGCTATAAATGGAGAGAGGACAGTTTGAAAATAATTGTGTCTGTGTAGTCAGTGTTACTTCAGAAAGTAATGGATCAGCAGGTTGGCTCAATAGTTGACCTGGACACATTTAATTATACATACCGAATGCTATATTTTTAGGATGTAAAGTGTAACCCTTTTTGGCAGAAATATCCAGGGCCACATTGGGGTGCTAACAGTACAGATCCCATGCCTCCTTTAAGTGGGAGATTTGAGGGGTTTGGATAGGTAAAGTGCCTCCACCCAGGAAGCAAACCAGATATTGGTGGCATACAACTCCCAGGGAATGGCAGCAGCAGTGATTACTGTACCCAGTGTAATAGACAATACACCACACAATATGTATTAAATGTAATATAGTATATTGCAATGAGAACAATGACATTTCAACAATAATATAATGATGTTAGGCAATAAAATAACGATCACCCTAGTATGAAAATGTCCAAGGTCCATTGAAGAACGCTGAGTATGCACACTATGGGTCTGCAAGTTATGTGTTGCAACACCAGATTAATGTCCCCTCGGGTGTTTAAAATAAAAGGTCTCACCAACTCCCAGTAGTAGTGAAAGAGAAATAAATCCTGAGATAACCCATGTTTACCTGACTATTTACAGATGGATTACAAATCAGCATCCACACAGCATATAATTGTAGAAGATAATGCCATGAAAGGGTTACAAAAACATAAAAATTTTCTGTAATCTTCAGATTTTACTTAGGCAGTTTTTTTTTAACCTGCTATAAAGAACTATGTTTCCAAGCGTACTGTAGATACAAATAGGGTACATAGAGAATCCATAGGGTTCATAGAAGGAGCATAATATAGTGACGGTAGGAAGTACACTGACATAAATAGAATCAGGATGTTAACAAGCTAGACAGTTATAGATATATAATAGCTGCAAATTACAGGTGATAAAACTGCCCTATATTCTGCTGTGTACACTCATCCAGTGGTATGCATGTTAATTAGTAACACATCAACTAGCCTCTGCAAGCTCATTTTCCAGTACAACCTGCTTTAAATTTCAGTGCCAAGCTTTCAGATTCATGTAAGGACTGTAGAGAAGGGAACAGTATTTTCCTTGAACACATGCAAGCTCAGCTGGTGTGGGGACATGAGAAAATCAGGAATACAATTTAACATTTGTCTTTTCCCAGAATTAACCGATATTCGTGTAACTGTTGCTAAATATATATTTCAGATGCATTTGATCTAGGGTCAGAGTGATTTGTTCTAGCATCACTTGGTTCAAGATATGTGTGGGCAATATGCAATGTTTAGCAGGACATACTGTATGATGCCGGTACAATGAAGTTTCGAGTGAGGCAGCTAGTCACAGGATCATATTATCGTATAAAACTTCTTCCCCTGTATATTTGCTGTCATTTCAGAGTATTTAATTATCCCGATAATCTATATATATACAGTGGTCCCTTTTTCAAAGCATCTATTCCTTTTAAAATGTAAAGATCCAAAGATCCAATACAGTCTGTAATGCCAGAAGTTTATTAATGACCTGGACATTGAAAGTACTGTTTATATTTTTGCAGATGATACTAAATTGTGCAGAACTATAGGTTCCATGCAGGATGCTGCCACGTTGCAGAGTGATTTGTCTAAATTGGAAAACTGGGCAACAAACGGGAAAATGAGGATCCATGTTGATAAATGCAAGGTTATGCACTTGATGGATGAAAACATAATTTTGCCTCTTTATAGGTCCCTGGTGAGGCCTCATCTGGAGTATGCAGTGCAGTTTTGGACTCCAGTCCTTAAGAGGGATATAAATGAGCTGGACAGAGTGCAGAGACGTGCAACTAAACTGGTAAAGGGGATGGGGAAATTGTTCTCTCTGGATAAAAGACACTTGTGAGGCGACATGATTACACTTTACAAGTACATTAGAGGACATTATAGACAGACAGCAGGGGACCTTTTTACCCATAAAGCATATCACCACACCAGAGGCCACCCCTTAGGAATAGAAAGAAATTTAATCTGAAGCTGAGGGCAGTGAGGTTGGGGAATATGTTTTTATGGCTGATTCTGTTAATGCTTTTAAGAGGGGTTTGGATGTTTTCTTGGACAGACATAATATTATAGGTTGTTGTGATACTAAAATCAATTAGCATAGATATACAATTAGTATAGATATTGGTATACAGTATATATATATATATATATATATATATATATATATATATATATATATATATATATATATATATATATATATATATATATATATATATATATATATATATATATATATATAAAAATATATATATATATTATGTGAGTGTATGGAAGGGTCAATGTGAGTGTGTGCATGTATGGATGCTTGATTTCATTTGGAGGTGTTGAACTTGGTGGACTTTGGTCTTTTTTTTAACACAACTTAAATATGTAACTACAGTATGTAATAGCTCAGGCAAGAGGAAGAAATGGAAACTATGAAAATGTAATGCAAGGGATATAGGTCTGTACAAAACTAACCAGGACAGCACATACAAGTTGTAAAAAGAGCACCAATAAGTAGTGATGGGCGAATCTGTGCTATTATTCACTTCAAATAAAAATTCAAGAAAAAAAAAATTCAAGAATTTTGTTGCAAGAAACAATTTTTATACACTCAACTGTTTGGTCCAAATGCATTAAAGTCAATAGGTGTCCTAATAATTTAGACATGCAACAATTTTTATGTGTGCGCCAAATTTGTCAATTATTTTTTTACGTGGCTGATTTTTCGCTAGCTAATTGTCGGAATTAATTTTTTTGCAGCAAAACACGGAAATTCACCACAAATTAGCCTCTGGCGAATTTATTTGCCCATCACTACCAATAAGAAATCCCAGATCAGTCACCAGTCACCAGAGGAACCATTTAGAAGAGACAAGAAAAAAGAGACACAGGAGACCACATCATAAAATGATAACTGGCCATAGATGCAAAGATCTGATCGTACGAATCGATGATTCGAACGTTTTCGGACCGTGTGTGGAGAATCCCGACATTTTTCAACCGGCAGAGATCGGACAGGTTAAAAGATTTCTGTCGGCTGCGGGTAATATCTCTGCATGTATTGCCGAATGTACGATTTTCAGAGGGAGACTGTCACTAGCTTTGGTCGGACATAAATTTTGTACGATTGCTGTCAGGGGCAGAACATCGGCTGATCTGTTCTTTTATTCTATTGGATCTTTGCGTCTATGGTCAGCTTAACACTACACAAATTCTACATTCACTAACTGAGAGTATAAAGAAAGAAGAAAGTCTACACTAAGGCCAGATTAAGGATGCACAAAGTTAAATGGCTAATTTGGCCCACTGTGGTAACGTATGTCAAACAAAAGGCAATGTTGATAAGATAAGATAGTCCTAGGAAAATATATCTGTGGTACTATTTATAGCTAGAGGGCATTTCTATTGAAAAATTTGAAGAAGTGGGCAAGGGAAAATGGGAATAAAATAGACACATAACTGAATGCACAAATAAATGAATGAGAACCCTCTGTACAACTGAATATTAAAAAACTGTAGCTAGTAACAGTATATATATATATATATATATATATATATATATATTTTTTTTTTAAAATACTGTAGCTCACTGACTATTGTAATACAAAATGAAATACAGCTGAATTGGTGCTTTTTTCCATAATTCCATGTAGAACATTACATAAGATATTTTCTTTATAACAAAGTTGAATATTTTATAAATGGAGATGATATAATAATTAGTTTAAAGCCTGCAAGTTCTGAAAATGTTCATACATATAAATTGATATGTCATACTCAGGAAGAAAATGTAGTTCCCATAACCCACATCATAGCAGAATAATGTGGAATTTATAAAAGGCTCATGTCACCAAACCAAGCTCTTGCCAGATGTAATTACATTGATTTAGAATAGAACTGGGATGTTCCCATACTATTTTAACATTAATACAAGAAACAGAAAGGTTAGAGCTAGGCATGCTAAAAGTCAAAAAGCCTACCACTTGACATTAAATACAATGAAAACCTTACAACCAGTGGCATTCACATAGCTTATGCTAAACACACTGCGTTGCCTAACGCCAACATGCCAATAATATATGACTCTGAATTTAAAGGGGACCCATAATCCTATTCTTTAAAATCATCATTGGTTTCTTTGTCAAACTTTAGCTGTATTTTGTGCTTTTAGCCATTAAAAAGATAATTGAATTCAAGGTCATATTCAAATGTATTTGTTGGTTTTACAGTAGACAGTTATGGTAGCATTATAATGGTAACATTTAAAATTTCTTTAATTTAATTTAATACAAGATAATTATTAATTTAATTGTTTCTCGGGAATTTTGTTTGGCATAGTGAAGCGCAGTTATATAGCTCTCCCTAAGATAAACATGTTACACATACACATATACACACATATAATGTATACACATACAAAGCTAATTGTAGACCTTAAGATGACTGTAGCTCTGGGTCCTATGTTTATCCAAGAAATCATCAAGGACTTCTTAAAGGCATTAATGGAATTTACCTTGACTTGGTAGGAAATGTCACAGCCTCACTGTTCTCATTGTGAAGAACTATTTATGTTGCTTCCTGTCTGTCTATTCTGTGCTCTTATATTTTCCTGTAAACTTGCATGTGCCTTTTCTCCAGGGAACACCATCCCAACATTTATAGTCTTTTTTCCTCATTTTCCAGTTTTTTCTCTTTTCAAATCTCTCTTCAAAGCAGCACCAATCTGCATGGAACTTATTTTTGCACAATTTGCTATCATGAGTGAAACCAAAGACAGTATTATAAAACCTTAAAGGAGAGCTAAAGCCTAACTAAAGAAGTAGGCTAGAAATGTTGAACATTATGGTTTGGCCTTCTATTCCAGTCAAAGGTGACCACTGGTCTTTAGCAGGGAAGACATGTGACTCCAAAGATTCCCTAGTAGCTCCTTATCTTTTCTACTGATTCACTGCACATGCTCTGTGCTGTTGTCACTCACTGACTTACTGAGCTTAGGGACCAACTCACAATATACTGTAGATACAAAAAAGAAATGCCACGATATAAGGCTGATTAGTACTTAATACAGATAATTACTACATGTCAGATCAGAACCCAGTGCAATTAGCATCAAAATGCAATATTAAGCATTGAAGCATCAGCTTATATTAAAGACCAACCTCATTTTCTGCTTGTTAATTTGTGACGACCCCTAAGCTTAGCTTCTCAACAGCTGCTCAGAGCCCACTGCAGACACTTTCCAAGATGGTGGTGAAACGTTGGTCTGGTGCAATAAGTTCAATATATATTTTTAACCATATTAATTGTCAGGGTTTATTTCTCATTTAAGGTAATGTATAAACAAATTAAAAAAGGGCCAAGGACATATGCCTGAGGTACCCCACTAACACTGGTCCAATTAGAAAATGTTCAATTTACCAAACTCTATCTTTCTCCATTTCTCCACAAAAGCATGTTCAAGACTATTGTTCCTTAATTTAATTGTTTAGTAAAATGTAAGTAGATCAGATCCACTGAAACCCTGATGTTTAGATTTCTGCTCACCTCCTCATAGAAGGAAACTGAATGTAAAACCATAAAATCATACTGACACAAAAAATACAAATACTTAAAGCTCTCTAAGATAGAAATTGTTCTACATTCCCCATCCAACACCCACAACATCCCAGAAGTGTCTATCACACTTAACTACTTTATCATCCCATGTTGTCAGACACAATGCTTTAAATGTATTCTTGAATTGATTCTGCCCTGTTCACTCCTCATATCCTCAGTCACATACTAAATCATATCACTTTCACATAAGGAATACTTACAAAATATGATGATTTATCACCCAAGATGCCACTAAAATCCAGATTTACTCTCATCCAGGGATGTAGCGAACGTCGGGAAAAAAGTTCACGAACATATTCGCGAACTTGCGTCAAAAATGTGAATGGTTCGCGAACGTCGCAAACCCCATAGACTTCAATGGGAAGGCGAATTTTAAAAGCTAGAAAAGACATTTCTGGCCAGAAAAATTATTTTAAAGTTGTTTAAAGGGTGCAACGACCTGGACAGTGGCATGCCAGAGGGGGATCAAGGGCAAAAATGTATCTGAAAAATACATTGTTGACACAGCGCTGCGTTTTGTGCTGTAAAGGGCAGAAATCACACTACATTTCTAAACCTGTGTAATAAAATGCTTTAAAACGTCCGGCGTCTACATGCCAATCAAGTCGTGTAAAGGTTATAGCCTGTTCACACGCAAAGACGAAACGCGGCGCTTACTGCAACGCAAAAAAACGCAAAGAGCTTTAATGAATGATACCGTCAAGTGAGCAAATAATAGTTGTTAATTACTAGTTGAGCTTGTCACCTCCAGGATGTTCGTCCTGTTGGTGGCAATATTTCTGTAGTGGTGTGTTTAGCAGTCACCGTGCTTGTGCGCACGTGCACGGTCAGGCAGAGGTAATTCAATGTACAGTGAATCGAACCAAAAAACACAGATTCTGCAGTGTGGGCCCAGTTTTGGTCTACTTTATTGATCACCTGCGGTGACCATAAAAGATGCGATTTTGCCACTGTTGCAGAACCCTGAAAAATTAGGCATGTGTACTTTCCTGAAAAATTATGTTTTTTTTGTCGCAGCCACTGAAGCACAGAGGCCAGAAACAATATGCCATATAAATGCTGAAAATATAAATTTTTTTTTGTCGCAGCCACTGCAGCACAGAGGCCAGAAAAAATATGCCATATAAATGCTAACAATATAAAAAATTTTTGTCGCAGCCACTGAAGCACAGAGGCCAGAAAAAATATGCCATATAAATGCTAACAATATAAATTTTTTGGTCGCAGCCACTGAAGCACAGAGGCCAGAAAAAATATGCCATATAAATGCTGAAAATATTAATTTTTTTTTGTCGCAGCCACTGCAGCACAGAGGCCAGAAAACATATGCCATATAAATGCTAACAATATAAATTTTTTTTGTCGCAGCCACTGAAGCACAGAGGCCAGAAACAATATGCCATATAAATGCTGAAAATATTCATTTTTTTTTGTCACAGCCACTGAAGCACAGAGGCCAGAAAAAATATGCCATATAAATGCTGAAAATATTCCTTTTTTTTTTGTCACAGCCACTGAAGCACAGAGGCCAGAAAACATATGCCATATAAATGTTGAAAATATTCATTTGTTTTTTGTCGCAGCCACTGAAGCACAGAGGCCAGAAACAATATGCCATATAAATGCTGAAAATATTCATTTTTTTTTGTCACAGCCACTGAAGCACAGAGGCCAGAAAAAATATGCCATATAAATGCTGAAAATATTCATTTTTTTTTTGTCACAGCCACTGAAGCACAGAGGCCAGAAACAATATGCCATATAAATGCTGAAAATATTCATTTTTTTTTTGTCGCAGCCACTGAAGCACAGAGGCCAGAAAAACTCAGGATTTACCTGGATTCAAATTAAACCAGTAGGGTTTGCACCCTAGTTTGTAACGGTGGTGGAGGGAGGAGGACGCTAAAGGACAGCTGTGTGTGGAGTCATGAGGCGTGCAGAGAAAGACAGCTGCATGGGGAGTCAGAAACTCAGAACAAGTCTTCCGGCATGCAGTAACCCTCCGAGATCCACCCCTCATTCATTTTAATAAAGGTCAGGTAATCCACACTTTTGTGACCTAGGCGAGTTCTCTTCTCAGTTACAATCCCTCCTGCTGCACTGAAGGTCCTTTCTGAGAGGACACTTGAGGCGGGGCAAGACAAGAGGTTCATGGCAAATTGTGACAGCTCTGGCCACAGATCAAGCCTGCGCACCCAGTAGTCCAGGGGTTCATCGCTCCTCAGAGTGTCGATATCTGCAGTTAATGCCAGGTAGTCCGCTACCTGCCGGTCGAGGCGTTCTTTGAGGGTGGATCCAGAAGGGTTCTGGCGCTGCCTTGGACTGAAAAACATTTGCATGTCTGACGTTACAGAGTGGCCAAAGTGCTTTGTCCTTGCAGGTGCGCTCGTGGCAGGATTACTGGCACCTCTGCCTTTGGAATGTTGATGAGTTCCTGAAGTGACATCACCCTTAAAAGCATTGTACAACATGTTTTGCAGGCTGGTTTGTAAATGCAGCATCCTTTCGGACTTGTGGTACGTTGGTAACATTTCTGCCACTTCATGCTTGTACCGAGGGTCTAGTAGCGTTGCGACCCAGTACAGGTCCTTCTCCTTAAGCCTCTTGATACGGGGGTCCTTCAACAGGCATGACAGCATGAAAGACCCCATTCTCACAAGGTTGGATGCAGAGGTATCCATCTCCGCTTCCTCGTTATCAAGGACTGCATCATCCACGGTCTCCTCCCCCCAGCCACGTACAAGACCAGGGGTCCCCAAAAGGTCACCACTAGCCCCCTGGGAAGCCTGCTCCTGTTGGTCCTCCTGGCTACCTGGCATTAACACAAAGCCACCTTCCTCCTCTGACTCCACTTCTGACACCTCTCCCTGCGTTGCAGCAGGTGCCTGGGTTCGTTCTGGTGATTCCGACCAGAAATCGTGCGCTTCCTGCTCCTCGTCACGCTGGTCTACAGCCTCATCTGTCACTCGTCGCACGGCACGCTCCAGGAAGAAAGCAAAGGGTATTAGGTCGTTGATGGTGCCTTCAGTGCGACTGACCATATTTGTAACCTCTTCAAAAGGGCGCATGAGCCTGCAGGCATCGCGCATAAGCACCCAGTAACGGGGAAAAAAAATCCCCAGCTCTGCAGATCCAGTCCTACCACCCAGTTCAAACAGGTATTCGTTGACGGCTCTTTGTTGTTGCAGCAGACGTTCCAACATGAGGAGCGTTGAATTCCAGCGAGTCTGGCTGTCGCAAATCAAACACCTGACTGGCATGTTGTACCGCTGCTGAATGTCAGCAAGGCGTGCCATGGCTGTGTAGGAACGTCTGAAATGGGCCGACACCTTCCTGGACTGCCTGAGAACGTCCTGGAATCCTGGGTACTTTGAGACAAAACGTTGTACTATTAAATTCAGAACATGTGCCATGCAGGGCACATGTGTTAAATTGCCCAGTCTCAGTGCTGCCAACAGATTGCTTCCATTGTCACACACCACTTTTCCGATCTTCAGTTGGTGTGGGGTCAGCCACCGATCGGCCTGTGACTGCAGAGATGACAGGAGTACAGATCCGGTATGGTTTCTGCTTTCCAGGCACGTCATCCCCAAGACAGCATGACAACGGCGTACCTGGCACGTCAAATAGCCTAGGGGGAGCTGGGGGTGCACAGGTGTGGAGGAGGAGGACCCAGCAGCAGAGGAGGAAGAAGAGGAAGAAGACGAGGTAGAGAGCGAAGGAGGAGTAGAGGTGGTGGCAGAACCACGTGCAATCCGTGGCGGTGACACCAACTCCACTGTCGTTGTTGAGCCACACATTCCCTGCTTCCCAGCCATTACCAAGTTCACCCAGTGGGCAGTGTAGGTGACATACCTGCCCTGATCATGCTTGGAGGACCATGCGTCAGTAGTCATATGGACCTTTGGCCCAACACTAAGTGACAGAGATGCGGTGACTTGGCTCTGCACATGGTGGTAGAGGTGTGGTATTCCCTTTTTTGAAAAAAAATTGCGGCTGGGTACCTTCCACTGCGGTGTCCCAATTGCTACAAATTTGCAGAAGGCCTCAGAGTCCACCAGCTGGTATGGTAAAGTTGGCGGGCTAAGAGTGCAGACAAGCCAGCTGTCAGACGCCGGGCAAGGGGGTGACTCGCAGACATTGGCTTCTTATGCTCAAACATGGCCCTCACAGAAACTTGGCTGGGGGCAGATGACTGGGAATGGGAACTGGTGGTCAAGGTTAGGGATGTAGCGAACCGCCGACAATGTGTTCGCGAACGCTGTTCGCGAACACCGGCAAAAAATGCGAACAGTTCGCGAACAGTTCGCGAACTTCGAACATCCGAAAATCGTTCGATTCGAACGATCTAAGGATTTTAATCGTTCGATCGAAGCCATTGGATCGAATGATTTCATTCAATCCAATGGCTTCGATCGTTCGATTCGAGCGAAAATCGTTCGATTTTAGCGATCGAATGGTCGAATGGTCGAACGATTTTGACGCGAACGCCTATTGGCGAACGTCGCGCGACGTTCGCGAACTTGCAGCGGACGCGAACAGTCGAAGTTCGCGCGAACTAGTTCGCCGACGAACAGTTCGCTACATCCCTAGTCAAGGTGGAAGGCGGAGTGGAGGGTGGTTCAGACGGTCAAGGACAGCAGAGGCAGAGCAGTAAGATGCTGGACCAGAAGGAGGGTGGCTTTTAGTTTGCCTGTTGCCTTTGAGGTGTTGCTCCCAAAGTGCTTTGTGCTTGCCGTTCATGTGCCTTCGCATAGAAGTTGTACCTATGTGGCTGTTGGGCTTCCCAAGACTCAGTTTCTGACTGCACTCATTGCAAATTACAACGCTTTTGTCAGAGGCACACACATTAAAAAAATCCCACACTGCTGACCTTTTTGAAGCTGGCAATCTGGCGGTAACAGTAGAAGTTGGCGGCGTTGGCAGCAATGGCGGGTGCGTTGGCCGGCTGACCACAGGTGCCGATACATGTTGTTGCCCTACTGTTCCCTGCGAGCTGTCCTCCCTGCGAGCTGTCCTCCCTGCTTCTTCTAAGTCTTATTCTCCTCCTGCCTCTCTGACTCTCCGTCTCTCCATCTGAACTATTCTCCTCTTGCTCTCTTCTACTGGGCACCCACAAAACATCAATCTCCTCATCGTCATTCTCCTCAGATGCATCAATTTCTTCTGACAGCTCACAGAAGGAAGCAGCAGCAGGGACCTCCTCATCACTCATTATGTCCATCTCTGTTGTGTTCTCTGCCAGAATTAAATCTGGTGTAATGTCCTCATCTCCTTCATCTTCTTCTGCCAATAATGGTTGCGCATCACTCAGTTCAAGAAACTCATGTGAAAATAACTCCTCTGACTCCAGTGAAGAAGGGGCGCCGGTGGTGGAGGAAGTGTTACGTGGAGTGGCCATAGCAGTGGAGGATGAGGATGTTGTGGTAAAGTTAGAAACGGTAGAGGATGGGGTGTGCTGTGTAAGCCAGTCAACTACCTCTTCAGCATTTTGGGAGTTCAGGGTCATTGCCTTTTTAAAACTGGGCAATTTCCTAGGGCCACAGCCCTAGCATAGCAGCACGGCCCCTAGTGCCTCTGCGTGGCGGCCTGCCTTTGCCTGGCATTATTTTTAAAACAACAACAACTCAGGTGGTGTTTCTGGAGACGGTATTATAATTGATATTTAGACAGAATGTGAAAAAGCTCACACAGCTAGGTGGCAGTTGTTTGAAAATAAAGAACACACTGGGCAAACAAATTGAAACAATGCCTGCAAGGTCAACGTATACACTACTACAGCAGTGGATACGGAATATATTATTGCAGCTTGAAAAACGTCACTCGGGTGGTGATTCTGGAGACGGTATTATTATTGATATTTAGACAGAATGTGAAAAAGCTCACACAGCTAGATGGCAGTTGTTTGAAGAACACACTGGGCAAACAATGCCTACAAGGTCAACGTATACACTACTACAGCAGTGGATACGGAATATATTATTGCTGCTTGAAAAACGTCACTCGGGTGGTGATTCTGGAGACGGTATTATTATTGATATTTAGACAGAATGTGAACAAGCTCACACAGCTAGATGGCAGTTGTTTGAAGAACACACTGGGCAAACAATGCCTACAAGGTCAACGTATACACTACTACAGCAGTGGATACAGAATATATTATTGCTGCTTGAAAAACGTCACTCGGGTGGTGTTTCTGGAGACGGTATTATTATTGATATTTAGACAGAATGTGAACAAGCTCACACAGCTAGATGGCAGTTGTTTGAAGAACACACTGGGCAAACAATGCCTACAAGGTCAACGTATACACTACTACAGCAGTGGATACGGAATATATTATTGCTGCTTGAAAAACGTCACTCGGGTGGTGTTTCTGGAGACGGTATTATTATTGATATTTAGACAGAATGTGAACAAGCTCACACAGCTAGATGGCAGTTGTTTGAAGAACACACTGGGCAAACAATGCCTACAAGGTCAACGTATACACTACTACAGCAGTGGATACGGAATATATTATTGCTGCCTGAAAAACGTCACTCAGGTGGTGGTTCTGGAGACGGTATTATTATTGATAGTTAGACAGAATGTGAACAAGCTCACACAGCTAGATGGCAGTTGTTTGAAGAACACACTGGGCAAATAATGCCTGCAAGTGCACTACTATTGGTGCACTACTATGAAGAACAGCAACAGCACTGTACACGTTAAAGAACAGCAAGATAAGTAAAATAAAAAAGAATATATATGTATATTAAAAAAAAAAAAATTCTCGGGTTGCTGCTGCTGATGCAGAACTACTAGGAGCAGCACAGTAGCACACCAGTCCCACTCCCCAACACTGCTAGACTAATAGCACTGGGCTGTCATAGTAGCAAAGTAAAACAACAAAAAAGAAAATAAAAGCAGTCCTTACAAGGACTATTGGGTTATTACAGCAGTCAGCAGATGAGATCAGAAGAGATCAGTGCCCACAGCAGGCAGCTACATACAGATCACTGCAGTAGAAGGTAGATTACTAGCCAGCAAAGCTACCTAACCTAAAATGTCCCTCAAATCCCTGCAGACTTCTGTCCCTCCAATACAGAGCAGTATCAAGTAGATTACTAGCCAGCAAACTTACTATCAACTGTCCCTCAAATCAGTGAAATCACTAACAGCTCTCTCCCTACACTAGCTCTTCCAAGCACACACAGGCAGAATGAAAAAACGCTGCAGGGCTTCAGTTTATATATGGAAGGGGAGTGGTCCAGGGGGTGTGGGGGTGGTCCAGGAGGGAGAGCTTCCTGATTGGCTGCCATGTATCTGCTGGTCTGGGGTGAGAGGTCAAAAAAAGCGCCAGGTAAGGCGAACCCAAAATGGCGAACGTCGCGCGACGTTCGCGAACATTCGGCGAGCGCGAACAGTCGATGTTCGCGCGAACAAGATCGCCGGTGAACAGTCCGCGACATCCCTGCTCTCATCATATCACGCATTGATTACTGTAACTCTTTATTAAATGGCCTTCCCTTCCAGAGGCTGTCTCCTCTCCAGTGCATAATGAATATTGCCACTAGCCTTACACATCTCTGCAACTGCTCATCCTCTGCCATGTCACTCTATCAGTCTTTACATTGGATTCCACCACCACTCAGAATAAAATAAAAACGAATGACCCTAACATTCAAAGCAGTTGATAACTCTGCCCCAGTCTACAGCTATGAACTCATCAAAAGTCTTGTTACACTTCTCTACTGACCTGCTCCTTAACACCTTTCTCAGTAGCTCCTCACTAGGGATGCACCGAATCCTGGATTTGGTTCGGGATTCGTCCAGGATTCGGCCTTTTTAAGCAGGATTTGGATTCGGCCGAATCATTCTGCCTGGCCGAACCGAATCCGAATCCTAATTTGCATATGAAAATTAGGGGTGGGGATGGAAATCACGTGACTTTTTGTCACAAAGAAAATGTTTTCCCCTTCCCACCCCTAATTTGCATATACAAATTAGGGTTTGGATTCGGTTCGGTATTCGGCCGAACCTTTTGCAAAGGATTCAGGGTTTGGCCAAATCCAAAAAAGTGGATTCGGTGCATCACTACTCCTCACACCTGCATTCAAGACTTTGCTAGGACCACACTACCTCTCTAGAATTCTCTCCCACATTCTGTCCAAACTTTCTCCCAGTGTTTCTGCCATTAAAACATACTTATAACTTATTTCTATAGAGAAGCTTACCCTTTCAAATTACCATATATACTCGAGTATAAGCTGACCTGAGTATAAGCCGAGGTACCTAATTTTACCTACGAAAACAAGGAAAACGTATTGACTCGAGTATAAGCCTAGACACAACTACAGCCCTGTCTCCCAGCAGCGCACATTCTGCCAAAGCGACCCCCCCCAGCGATCAACGGGACTTCTTTGCAAAGTTGATGGTGACAGAGAATTGCCAAACGGATTACTGTTTGCATTGTCCCACTGTCCCACTACCATGTGCAGAGGGTGCTGTGTGATATTGCCATCACTGTTAATCTTTCGTATAACCAACAGAGGGCGCTGTGTGATATTGCAGTAAGTTATTCTTTCATATAACCAACAGAAAGCGCACTGTTATTCTTTCATATAACCAACAGAGGGTGCTGTGTGATATTGCAGTCACTGTTATTCTTTCATATAACCAACAGAGGGTGCTGTGTGATATTGCAGTCTCTGTTATTCTTTCATATAACCAACAGAGGGTGCTGTGTGATATTGCAGTCTCTCCCCAAGCGAACTGTTGGTATAGGAATGATTAAAAGTGACTGCAATCTCAGCTACTACCCACTGACTCGAGTATAAGCTGAGGTAGACTTTTTCAGCACATTTTGGATGCTGAAAAACTCGGCTTATACTCGAGTATATATGGTAGCTTAGTTTTAGCTATATGATGATAAATGGAATGCTCAATGCCATATCTCTCACTTTGCCAACTCCTAATCATACTCATTCAATTCCTTGTGTCTCAATCCCTCTATTTTAGATTATATACTTTTTAAAACAGGGCTTCTTTACATCGTTTACAGGTAAATTTACATTTAGGGGCACATTTACTTAGCTTGAGTGAAGGAATAGAATTAAAAAACTTCGAATTTCGAATGATTTTTTTTGGCTGCTTTGACCATCGAATTGGCTACTTCGACCTTCAACTACGACTTTGTCTCCGAATTGAATGATTCGAACTAAAAATCATTTGACTATTCGACCATTCGATAGTCGAAGTACTGTCTCTTTAAAAAAACTTTGACCCCCCTACTTCGCCAAGTAAAACCTACCGAACCTCAATGTTAGCCTATGGGGAAGGTCCCCATAGGCTTTCTAACAAATTTTTGGTTGAAGGAAAATCGTTCGATCGATGGGTTAAAATCTTCGAATCATTCGATTCAAAGGATTTAATCATTCGATCAAACGATTTTTCCTTCGATCGTTCGAACGAATTGCGGTAAATACTTCGACTTCGATATTCGTGTATATATATAATGTATATCCAATTTGTGTGAAAATAAGCACTACCAAGAAAAGTAAAATATTTTGTAATGGAGCATTTCCTGCTGTTCTTGAATAGTTGTATTTGTAATAAGCAGAAATTACATATATATATATATATATATATATATATATATATAAATATATGTATATATATATTGTGCTAATCTTAAACTCCCAGAATTTCCTGGCATCCAGTTCGGCTAACACTAGTTGAAGCTCTTGTTGGACTGTGTCTTCCACCATCAACCAATTCTTGCACCAGACTGCATACATGACAGGAACAAGTTATATGTGGCACAAAGGTATCATTTTCATTCAGGTCATAAACCTTTATGACCAGTGGGAACCATGAATGTGCAAAGCATTCCTAAAAATGCAAAAGAACTCGCCTATTACAATAGTGGAGAATTATGGGTATTGTAATTTGGAACGGGATGGTGGAAGCTGTAGTTTCCAACTGAGACATATATATATTTAGCTAGATGCCTGTACTATTTTATCACCAATAGGCAATAAAATTAAGGGACTATTTAAAAAGCTGTGCAGAATGATGTATGCTGGAAAAGCAACGTAAAAAGATTTTAATATAAATAGCATGTCTATGAAGCTGTGAATTGACACAATTATGATTATGGAAATCATCCCATAAAATTTTAAAAAGTTATATTTTTTTACTCCATCTGTTTGTTTCATACTTTACATCATTATTTAACCGTCATTTGAAGGTAACAAGTTAGTGTGCAAAAACATAACATTTCATAAATTCCTTTGGCTTTATCTATAGGCCTTGCAGAGCAGTAAGCTTCGACCAAACATGGCTGTTTTTATCACAGCTACAAATGGGGGTGGGGGTGGTAGGAGTAGAAGATCTTGTCACACCAGGCTTTTTCTCTGTTGGCTGGAGAGAGAGAGAGAGAGAGAGAGAGTATTTTTTATTTTATTTTTTGCCTAATGTGGGTCAGTGATGCCGAGAGATACGCTGTAGAGTTGAACGTGATGGACAGTTGTCTTTTTTAAACTCACATTAACTATGTAATTCATCCCAGTATGGTTATTTTCAACATCATATTCCCCATCATATTTAGTTCCATAAATATAATGGGAAGACAATAAAAAAGAAAGTTATGTAGCATGCAGGATATTGCCTTCCTCAGCACTATAAAAATGGACTCCCTCCCTAAGTGGCCATCTAGTCTTCTTAATGATCCACAAAATGCATTATGTAATCATAATACCTGCCTTGCAGAAACACTTTTGTATCATAAAAAGAGCATAATGTTCAAATTAGCAGCTATATGCCTATTATTATTCACTGGGATCGTGTGGAATTTTAATTTCAGAAGGGTAATGTGTAATGCAAGTCCTCCACACAATCCTCCAAGACACTGCGTACAATTTATAGCCATATGCTTAGTGATGCTAATTGTGTTCCATGAAAGTCATAAAAGTCCTGTTAGATTTTAACCTCTTATTTTACTTAACTAGGATTTTACAATATACTGTGGATTCTGGTAGTGGCTGTATAATGATTATTTGCATATAAATAAACAGATTTATGCAGACAGTTGTAATTCCAGCCTCAGTGGTTTGCGTGTACAATTTTTTCTTATTTTATATACTAGTAAAACATGAAAGAAAGATTTGCTGCAATCCAACAATGCTATATTGTTGAGTCATATAGAATTGTATATCAAAGATGAATAAATTATAAAACATAATTCTTCTTTTTTTGTGCTCTTTAATGTCTAAAAATGCTTTACATAATAAGCAGGTGTATACTTAATAATAATATCTACTGTTACAGTGGGTCAGGTTTCCCTTTACAAGTTGCACAAGACTCAACATTTGACAGTTAGTGCTGCTGAAACAGGTGGAAAATGTATTCAGAATAGCTTAAAAATAAGTTGTTTATTTCGTTATTACGTCTAACAGTTGTTGGTAGGGTTCAGTACTACATAGATATATAGTTACAGAGTTAAATCGGGTTGAAAAATGAAAAAGTCCATGAAGTTAAACCCCTCCAATTGAAAACCCAGCATCCACAGACACACCTTTCCATACCCTCACATAAATTATATATACCCTATGTATACTAACTATAGAATTAGAAATAGAATTCAGTCTATATTGATTAGTTAAGGGCATTTAATTACATACCTTCTGGCAACTTTATAACTCTGCTGCTGTCCCTGGTGCTAATTCAGTGAACGCTTCTCTATGAATTATTGTTGTAAGGAATATTCTAATGACCCTGATTCATTTGCCATTCTGTATTACCCTTGACAACCTACTTCTACCTAAAAATGTTTTGTGTAATTCACCTGTTGCTATGTCCAGTATTCCCTAAATACATTATATGACAGAGATTTAATAAAAAAAAAGATTTTTCAGATCACCAGAGGATGGAATCAATATGAAACTGCAGATGACTAAAAATTACTTCACAGACAATGTTTTGACCTGGGATTTAGATATTGATCAGAAAACATTGCGATAATAAAATAGGTCCCATGGCCAGAAACAGACTTAGTACTCACATTTGATTCTTTTGGATCCTGCTTTTTTATTGCTTATTATTTTAACAAAGGCTGTGTATTCAGTTTAGTTTCATAGGTTTTGTACTTAAGTGCTTAAAGGACAACTAAATTCTAAATTACTGTGTTTTTCCATCTGCTAGACCCCCTCTGCTGTACTTGGTCGCTAAACATTTTGTTTAGTTTAGTGCCTCCTTCACTTACAGTACTTGCTGCCGAACAAAGAACTTCTCCGCTACTGTTTTATGCGCTGCCATGTTTCTTCCTCAATACAAGTAGAGTGCTGTTTGTATGCATGCGCCATTGTAACGCTTCCTTATTGAGAAACGGTATGTTGCTATGGCAACAGGGCATGCTGTCTCCTATTGGCTGTAGTGCTCTGAAAGGAAACATCTAGTTTGGAAAGCTGGCTCTAGCTGGTCTGTCCTGCGCATGCTCCACTCTTGGTCTTAAGGTGGCCTTAGACGCCCAGATGATATCTTACAAAACAAATTTTCATATGATATTCGGTGCGTGTATGGTGGGAAAAGAGCCAACCGATATTCTGCCAACCGGCAGAATATTTGGTTGCTTCATCCATCGTGCTGCACAGAAAATTTTGATTGGGTGCCCTTGAAGGCACCCAAACATCGGCCATTTTTAGTGCTGAATCGTCACATACAGGTAGAATTCTATTGTTTCTACCTGTATATCTGATGAAAGATCGTACTGTATTTTTCCAACCACAGATCTTGTAAACCCAGGGACAGAGCAGAAAAACCTGCTACTATTCTGCTTACTGTATCTATGTACATGAGTCATGAACATAGAAATAAACAGCTACAGTGAAAGTTGAGTGAAAGTTGAACTTTCTTCTAATTGGCCCCAGAAATCTACACTACACAAGATCAATAGATTGGTGGGCACTGGAAGTTTTAATTATAAATTGCTTACTGGAGCCGTAAGTGTTAGTCAGTGGCAGAGTTTCCTCAAATTCATGTAGCTCAGAAATGACAGGTGATATTGTAGGTTAGTTTAATCCCCTTAAATAATTTAACCTTCTAACAAAAACTGTTTGTTTTTGCAGGTTTTCAGATGCCATTTTATGAAGTAAATAGACTTCAGATTATATGAATTCTTACCTCCTTGGAGCCAAAATATCCTTGTGATGAAAGCACACTTTCTATTATGACTTTGCCCTAAGCTTATATTTGTTCTTTCAAATGTATTATCCTTTAAAAAATATGTAAAAACGGATTCCAATTTTTGTAGCTATTATCACCACGTATCAGCTATTAATGCAAATATCAAACTTTTATCTCTGTCAAAGCTCACTTAGCACTCTGTAATTCTGTAATTACCCCTCGTTGCAGAGTCAGCGCAGCAGAGCTCATGGGCCCCCTCTTCCAGTGCTTTGGTAATCTTCAGGTCTTCTTCCAGTGCTTCGGTAATTTTTGTCACTTTTGGTGCATGCGCAGTTATCATGGAGCAGAAGACTGCTCCAACTGATACTTGGCTGATATGGCGCTTACTTACCGAAGATTACCGAATAGCTGAAGATGGCACAAGGGGTAATTACAGGCTAAGGTGTTAACACCTGTGCGGGGGGAGCAGGGAGGGGGGACTATGCTGGGTAGGGGTTTTTATTAGTTGGGAGGGTTGAATTCCCCTTTAACACTTGGTACTAGAATATGGTAAGGACGATATAAAGCCTTGTATTGCATACCAACCTTGATTTGAGGGCCAATAGATTATTAAAAGCCCAACCTACTTTGAATTAGACAAAAGATTAAGCCTGACTAAAGATTACCTAACTTGCCTCCTATACAATGGCTTATTTGAGGTCATTTTCATGAGAGTCCTGTATGTACTTGTAAAATTGTAGTAGCCCCTTCTATAGAGGATTCAAGTGTTGTTGAGTTTTCTGTTTGGAAGATTTATTTAAAAGGATTATTTTTATATTATTATGTTAGTTTATGTTCGGTGATCATGCCCTCTGTTTTTTTTTTGTGGCAGCACTCTGAACACTCTAGTTTTTTCCATTGGCTTTGACAGGGACAATTTTTATTGGTTTAAATTTAAACTGATATCATTCTTTGAATATTAAAGGACACTAAATCCTTAATAAAGAATATGGTTAGAATTTTTTTTTCTATCTGTTTTTGGCTCTTGTACCAACACAAGTCACAAAAGCTCTATAGAAATAAAGATCCATGTCTATGAAGGTGCTCACAGTACTGCAAATGCTCAGTCTGCTCTTGGCTGATGTCAGTGACCTGCAGTTAGGGACTGACTCACAATATTCTTTATTCCTCTGCCTGCTTGCTCTAGTTACTGTCTATTCATTATCAAATATGCATGCTACCTAACCAATCACAGTCTTGTCTGCCTTCTCCCTCTAGTCAGTGCCTATTCACTATTAAACATGCATACAAGCTTACCAATCACAGTCCTATCTTCAATAAAATAAATCAATAAATAAAGCCCTTTTCTAGAACTTGGAGCTCGGAGCTAGACATTAACTTAATTTTTAATTCAGCCCATCCCTAATTATGTGGCTTTCCTTTCCACGTTGTAATGGTCCCAAATTCTGAACTTTGTTAGTGTTTCTTCCCTCACATAATCTAGGGTTCAGTTGCAGAATGAATATATAAAGGGAGAGACCCATACACGAGTCTTGGAGGGGAAGAGGAGAGAAACTATTTTCAGTACTTCTATGTGCAATATCTATTATAGTTACATAGTTAAATTGGGCTGAAAAAAGACAAAGTCCATCAAGTTCAGTCCCTCCAAATGAAAACCCAGCATCCCTACACACACCCCTCCCTACTTTCAAATCAATTATTTATACCCATCTCTATACTAACTATAGAGCTTAGTATCACAATAGCCTTTGATATTATGTCTGTCCAAAAAAATCATCCAAGCCATTCTTAAAGGCATTAACTGAATCAGCCATCACAACATCACCTGGCAGTGCATTCTACAACCTCGCTGTCCTGACCCCAACGTTGCTTCAAATGAAAGTTCTTTTCTTCTAGTCTAAAGGGGTGGCCTCTGGTACAGTGATCCACTTTATGGGTATGAAGGCCCCCTGCCATTTGTCTATAATGTCCTCTAATGTACGTGTAAAGTGTAATCATGTCCCCTCGCAAGAGAAAACAACCCCAACCTTGACAGTCTACCCTCATAATTTAAGTCTTCCATCGCTCTAACCAATTTATTTGCACATCTCTGCACTCGCTCCAGCTCATTTATATCCCTCTTAAGGACTGGAGTCCAAAACTGCACTGCATACTCCAGATGAGGCCTTACCAGGGACCTATAAAGAGGCATAATTATGTTTTCATCCCTTGAGTTAATGCCGTTTTTTATGCAAGACAGAACTTTATTTGCTTTAGTAGCCACAGAATGACACTGCCCAGAATTAGACAACCTGTTATCTACAAAAACCCCTAGAAACTCCCAACACACTGCCATTTAGTGTATACCTTGAATTTATATTATTTTTGCCAAAGTGCATAACCTTGCATTTATCAACAGGGATGGGCGGATTTGACCTGTTTCGTTTCGCCAAAAATTCGCCGCCGGCAAAATGTCGCAAACACCCATTAAAGTCTATGGGTGTCAAAAAAATTGTCGCGCGGCAAAATTATTTTGTCGCGCGTCCATTGAACCTCATTTTCCAGTTTGCTGCCCAGTTCTCCAACTTAGACAAATCACTCTGCAAAGTGGCAGCATCCTGCATGGAACCTATAGTTCTGCACAATTTGGTATCATCTGCAAAAATAGAAACAGTACTTTCTATGCCCACCTCCAGGTCATTAATAAACAAATTGAAAAGCAAGGGACCTAGTACAGTAAAGTAAATTGCATCCACTGCCATCCTAGAATTGAGGTCTCTACTTACCTTCTCATTAAAAGAATTAAGTTAGTCTGGCAAGTAGGGATGGGCGAATTTGACCTGTTTCGTTTCGCCAAAAACTCGCCGCCGGCGAAATGACGCTGACGCCCATTAAAGTCTATGGGCGTCAAAAATTTTGTCGCGCAACGTTTTATTTTGACGCACAACTCCATACAAGTCTATGGGCGTCATTTTTTCGGCGAAACTAGGCGAAAAAATTCGCCCATCCCTACTGGCAAGATCTATTAGGCATAAAACCATGCTGGCACAAACTCATAGTATTATGATTTGCTATGAAGTCCAGTATCTTATACTTTATTAACCCTTCAAAAAGCTTTCCTACCATTGACGTCAGACTAACTGGCCTATAGTTTTGAGGCTGAGAACGGGATCCTTTTTTGAATAGAGGCACCACATTAGCAATTTGCCAGTCTCTCGGCACTATGCCAGATCTCAATGAAACCTGAAAAATTAAGTAAAGAGGTTTGGCAATCACAGAGGTAAGCTCGCTAATTACCCTGGGTTGAATACCATCTGGCCCTGGACCTTTGTTAATCTTAACATGTTCTAGTCTCTTTTGAATTTCATCATGTGTGAACCATGCATCATTAGTTGTATTACTAGAATTGGGACTGTTAAAAAGGAAACCTTCACTTACTGGTTCCTCATTTGTGTAAACAGATGAAAAATATGAGTTCAGAATCTGCGCTTTTATTTTGTTTTCATCAACCAGCTGACCCCCCTCTGATAGTAAGGGTCCCACCCCTTCCTGCTTCATTGTTTTACTATTAATATATTTAAAAAATAATTTTGGATTTTTTTTACTGCTTCCTGCAATATCCTTTTCTATATCCATTTTAGCTTGCTTTATAGCTTCTTTTTATGATTTGTTGGCCTCCTTGTACCTTATAAATGATTCGGCTATACCAGTTAACTTGAAAGCCTTAAAAGCATGCGTTTTCTTACCCACCTCAACACCAACACTTCTATTGAACCAAAAAGGTTTTGCTTTGCAACGACTTTCCTTGCTTACAAGTGGAATATACTGTATATTTATTAAGCAGCATTTTAAAGACTTCCCATTTTTGTTCTGTGTTTAACCCTGTGAAAAGCATTTCCCACTTAATATGATGCAGAGATGCCCTTATACTGTGTTTTAGTTACTCCCTTATAGAATTGCTTCTGCAACAGAATCAGAAAGGAGACCATGTTATAATCACTATTCCCTAAATGCTCACCCACACAAATGTTAGAGATGAGTTCAGTATTATTAGTTATTACAAGGTCCAAAAGAGAGGTATTCTTGGTAGGTTCTTGAACGAGCTGGAATAAAAAGTTGTCATTCAGCATATTTACAAACCTACTAGCCTTTTCTGTCTAAGCAACTCCATTACCCCAGTGATTTAATGATGTAATGGTTGTGTTTTTTATTTTTCTATTTTATTAAAGTATGAAGTATTTTTTTCAATTAAAAAAAGCTTGTATGTGATAAAAAGGATTCATTAAAAATAATAAGACTGATTGGGTAGTAAGACTGCAGTTTCCTATCAAGCATTGTCCTTGGGTCAGGATATCAGGCTTTACACTGCATTCTCTAATTTTCAGTGATATAAATTTGTGGAAATCCATGATGATTAAAAGCTAAACTCTACATATTTGCTTAAAAGCATTATATTCTTAATGAAACAGGTTGGAGCTATCATCTATGTATATCAAAGACAAAGAACTTACCAAAGACAAAAAAAAAAAATCATAATTTATTGCAGCCAATGTAAATGGGGTTTCATACATAGCCTATTTATTATAGGGAGATCACAAACTGTGACCAAAGTTGTCGTTACTTTGCATAACAGTGTTGCCTCATGGCATCCTTTCTGTCTGTCATGGGATTTGCTCTTGCTTTAGTATAATGGGGAACAAAGTCCTGAAACGTTGCAAACAAAAATGTCATCATATTGGATGTGCAAGACAGTAACTTTGTCAGTGTTGTTCAGAAACTAAAATGTTCTGGTTATAAAACAGCTAAGACCTAAGAAATAAAACATTACATAAGGAATTACATAAGTAAAAATTTAAATAAATTAAATACACGAAGGGCAAATATAATAATAATAGAAATATTTAGAGAATGGAAGCAGCTTACATTTATACCTATAAAATTCAATTGGTGAAATCTGATTGGCTGTTGGTGGCTCCACCCACTTATTTGAATCTTGAATATGTCACCCAGTGACAAACTGTCAGACTTTCTCCTTCCTTCCAAACTTTTAAACGCTCCCTAAAGACACACCTGTTAAGGGAGCTTATTCAATGTATCTTAAATCAGACATAAACATGATATAAATCATATATTATACATATATTTTTCTATAATCCTTAACTCTCAATTATAACCTAACCCGTTAACTTGTAAACTCTCGCAATTAGGGCCCTCTAATCCTATCGTACTCTGCAAACCCTTGTTTGTTCCCTGTTCATTATAAACTAATGTAAAGCACTGAGTAATTTGTTGGTACTATATAAATAAATGAGGATAATGATGATGATGATGATGACATGATGATCGCCCCCCCCCATTATGGAGGTGCCATTGTTGGCTGACAAAGAAGAAGTTTCCTCCCAAAAAGGTTTTGGACTAGAAAGTGATCCCTCCCTGTGATGGAGCTGTGACAAACACTGGAGATATTGATTTGATTTCTCTCTAAAATCTAAAAGGGATTAGGAGACATTCTAGGCTCCAACAAGTCTATATCTGTCAATAGGCGCAGGAACACTTGGTAGCAACAACAGTTGGACATAATCCAGTCACCTAGGGTCCAATATGTCTCCATACACCTGCATGAGAACAAAAGTGACTTGCTAGGGCATAAAAAGATCAGGATCAGGAGAGACTTGTAGTTAGTCTTCAGAGAGAAAGAGGGAAGGACTCCACTAAATCAGATCTTAAGCTTCAGTTACTCTTTGGCCATCTTCTACTTTGGACTTTTATATCTGCTTGGGAACAGACATTTTATTTAACTTTCATAGAAGAATGTGTTGTTGTGTTATGTCAATGGACTTTATGTCTGTAAAGAATTTCATTCATCCAGGTCATGGTATATATACTATGGTATACTTATAGTAATAAGTCAAATCAACTGGACTTGCTGTGTTTTTTCTCTTGAAAACATTTCGCTAGTCATTTGACTGAATTTCTCAATGAAGAATGTCCTGTACAAAAATCTTTCTGTGGTTAAATACCTGGCATCTTGCTCCAATCAGCATAATATGTCAGTATCACCAGCATGCGGCCAGGGACTTTATAAAGCAAGTTGTTGATTGTATCAGCATGATTGGAGCTATGAAGTGTTATTATATAGTCCAGGGAGAGGTGCCAAAACAGCAAATGCTGCAAAATTACTGCCAGTTCATTAATTGTCAATGAGGCTAAATAACTCAAATGTTTTTTTAATTCTTATTTTTTTATTTTTGAGTATAAGCTGTAGAATTCTACTTTGAGTATAGGACATATTATCTTTGATTTATTTAGAAAAAAAATGCAGTTTATTTAGAAAAAATGCAGTCAAACATTATTTTATATTTAAGAAAGCATAATTTTCTTGTTAAGTAAAATACAGTAGAACAATATTGTCTGCCTGTGTAATTTGTAATTTTCTTTCCTTCCATCCCTGACACACTCAGCTACAGCTTCTTTCCTGTCCCTTTTTCCTTTGATTTTGTTAGGAAGTTTATTGTTTGAGAAGCAGGTAAGTATAACACTTGTAATTCTCTTAGTGAGTCAGAGGTAAGTAATGGATTACCTTACTAAATAAAGGGAAATTTCTCCTATACGGGGACACGAGTTATGGAGAAACAATCCTGGTGAAGTGGGAGTACCTTGCGGAGTTCTTAAAGAGAGTATAACTTTAGCGGGAAGATAGTTCTTTGGAAAAGTCTGACCTAATGAATCCATTGTCTTTTGCCAGGTACCCAAGACATGGATATCTTACAGCATTGGAATAATTATGGAGGCAACGTGATAAGGAGAATCAATTGAGGAAAAAGGTAAGTTGGCAAACAATTGAAGCCAAGGAAATTAATCAGCACACAAGCAGACAAATCCAGATAGGAAAATGATCAAAGCAGTGCAACTCAAATCTTGGAAAGGGATACAACCAGTAAGTAGTTGAAACAGTCTTTTGTAAAAAGGCAGCCATTAGGTAGTTTAAACACAGTCTTCTGCAATGAGGCAGCCAGTAAGTAGTTAAACACAGTCTTTTGCAGGGAGGCAGCCAGTAATTAGTTTACACACAATCTTTTGCAAGGAGGCAGCCAGTAAGTAGTTTACACACAATCTTTTGCAAAGAGGCAGCCAGTAAATAGCTGATCACAGTCTTTTCCAGAGAGGCAGCCAGTAAATACCTGGTTAGCTATTTTGTAATACATCTGATAGACAGATAGATCTAGGGGCCGATTCACGAAGGGTCGAATTTCGAAGTTAAAAATACTTCGAAATTCGACCCTCGAATTGAAATCCTTCGACTTCGAATATCGAAGTCGAAGGATTTAGCGCTAATCCTGCGATCGAACGATCGAAGGATTTTTCGTTCGATCGAACGATTAAATCCTTCTAATCGAACGATTCGAAGGATTTTAATCAAACGATCGAAGGAAAATCCTTCGATCAAAAAAAGCTTAGCAAGCCTATGGGGACCTTCCCCATAGGCTAACATTGACTTCGGTAGCTTTTATCTGCCGAAGTAGGGGGTCGAAGTTTTTTTTAAAGGGCAAGTACTTCGACTATCGAATGGTCGAATAGTCGAACGATTTTTACTTCGAATCGTTCGATTTCGTTCGACTTCGATCGAATTCGATCGAATTTAACCAATTCGATGGTCGAAGTACCCAAAAAATACTTCGAAATTCGAAGTATTTTTCATTCGAACCCTTCACTCGAGCTGAGTGAATCGGCCCCCTAGTGTCTGGTTTATAAATATTTAGAAATTATTTTAGAAACATTGTCACTATGATATGTAGGTTTGATTTAATTCATGGCTTTTGAGGTGCCAATGTTTGGAATGCACTTGCAAATGGGTGTAATTTGATTGTTCTACATTATAGGGGATAGTTTCTATTGTATTTTTATTATATGTACTGTATGAATATATATATTTCATGAAGCCATCATGGTTTCCCCTATGATAGTGCTAGCCCCCTCCTATAATGCCTGTTCATTGTACACAGCACCTGGATAATGGAATGGAAATGTGCATACAGTATTACATTTCCAGACTCAGGAGATTTCTTTATGAAATCCACATATGAAATCTACAGAAAATGCTTCACCTGATCCAGGACCATTATTTTGATGACTGTTTCAATCAGTGGATAAAGAAACCCTACTACACACTAAGCTGATACATCTTCAATTTAATGAGCCTCGCATTCGGTAAACATGGCTGATTCTTATAGTTACAGTATGATAATGACGTGCACCTGGCAGTATTTTATTTTTCCATGTATTACTGACTTACCTAAAGCATAATAAATCTTTGCAGCTCAATTATTTTATCTTTAACAGTTGCTCTGTCTACTTCTATCTCTATAAATCCAACATTCTGTTTTGCCAGAGCTTCACACGTTAATCAAGATGACACTCTATTGTAAATACAAGTGTGGTAGGCAGGACACTACAGGATAAAGCCACAAATCACTGTGGTCACATGTCTATTTAACTGCTAATTTAAAAAAAATAAAACACTTGCAGAAATATTCACTGAACCAACTTTGTGCCAGTTGTTTATTTTCAGATTAAATTCACAAAAAGCCAAATCCAGAAAAACTGTATATTTTTTACATACCTAATTATAAAAGCATATTATTAAACCTGTCACCAGTTTTGGATTGTAGCATGATCCCATTCATTTCCCCCACCACCCTTTGCTATTTCAAGAAATAATATAAGACAATGTCAAGTAATGTAATGGTCCATTGAATATTGTCAGTACTCTCCCCATGAGCTAAGTCTGACAGCAGCACAAGGGTCATCCCAGCAATCTCGCATAGCACAGTTAAATGATAATAATTGGCTTTCTATGGAGGAGGTAAGCAGACATTAAGCAGATTGAGAATAATTTGGAAGCATATTCACAAGTCTCTGTGTGAGGCGAGGGATGCTTATTTTGTTCAGCCACAAATGCAGCTTTTGCTTCAGTAGAAATCAGGTGCTGGAATGATGAGTGGAGAAGCAGCATAAAAAATTATAGGGTTCAGCCAAGGCAAAACCAGCTGCAATACCAGAAATATTTTCACTCAACACAAAATTGAACTGTAGAGGAAATGACAGTCAGTGCAACCAACACACTGAGTCACAAAATTCTGAAGCATCACTAATGATATTTTAGCTATAAAAAAAATTAGAAAAGTAATATGTACAGAGATGTGTTTGCTTATTTTAAAGCAATGGCACATGGACTGTTTGGGGCATTTTGTGACTTGAACAATCAAAATGATTTGGAGGAATAATCAGCTTTCAGGCTACTGACACTCACTGAGAATGGGATGATGGGGAGGTGTTGCTGTCAATAGCTTTGAGTACTAACCATTATGACCTACCCCATGGTAGACATTTTTATAAGAAATAAAACCTTAATAGGGGAATGTAATAAAAGTCGCAAAGAGCAAAACAATTCGCACCAATAAGACTAAAAATCCACATCTCGCAATGTAATATTGTTCCTTAAACTGTCATTGCATTGCGAATTTTAATTGCGCACTCATAAGAAGTGCTTGAAGGTGTTGTAATCTTTTGGAGCAAACATAACAACTTTTTCAGTAAGAAGTTTTATTACATTGACTGCGCATTGGCACAAACTATAAAATTCGCAAACGGTCTTTCACTGTCGGAAGTGGTCGCTAAATAGTTTCCGGGCTCGCAAAAGCTATATTAAATTCGCACAAAGCAAAATTTGTTTGCGCAAAGGCATAACTTTTTGCATTGCGAATAGCTTTTCCATTAGCGACTTTTATTACATTCCCCCGATAATGGCTTGTAATCCAGATAGCTCAGAATTACTGGAAGGACATCCCACACGTTGCATCACAGATAGCCAGCAGCTTCAGCTGGTGTGTCGGCCTAGGAAAAAACATTGGCAGCTATTGTATAGAGCTTTTTTTGTACAGGTATCGGATCTGTTATCCAGAAACCTGTTATCTAGAAAGCTCCAAGTTATGGGAAGGCCAGCTCCCAAAGCCTCCATTTTAATTAAATAAGTCACATTTTGAAAAATGATTTTCTTTTTCTCTGTAATTATAAAACAGTACCTTGAACTTGATTCCAACTAAGATACAATTAGTTCACATTGTAGGCAAGACAACCATACTGGGTTTATTTATAGGGCAGATTTATTAAAGGTTGAATTGAAAATTTGAAGTTTCTATTTTTTTTATGGTCTAAACTGTCAAATTAACTGGTGGATTATCCAAACTAAATTAGAATGTTTTAAAGATTTATCAAACTCTGGCCCTTTAAGAATTCAAATTCAAATTTTTGCCACCTAAAACGAATTACCTAATTACCACCGAATTAATGTATAAGTCAATGGGAGAGGTCCAGTGACCATTTTGAAGATGTTGGTAGCCTTCCTGACATTCGGGTTTGGTTCAATTTAATTCAAATTCGATTCAAGTTTTCGGGTGGGTGAAATTTGTCTGAGTTTAAGATATTCCATTTTTTTCATAAATAATATCGAATTTCGAGTAAAATCGAATTCATTAGAGTTAAAAAAAACTCACATGAATTCGAAATTTGACCCTTGGTTAATTTGCCTCTTAATGTTTAAATTATTTTAGCAGACTTAAGGTATGAAGATCCAAATTACAGAAAGATTCCATTAAGGGGACCCGTCACCCAAAAAAATGATTCAAAATCCTATTTTATCACATTAGTCAAGCAAAATGAACTTTAATTACACAATATAAATTATTTGAATCTTGTTTCCTTCAGTCTGGGAATTCATAATTATAACAAGCAGGCAGGAGCCATTTTGTGGACACTGTTATTAAGACAAGCCTTGTATCATCTCAGAATCTTGTTTGTGCACCAGAATCGGGGACCTGATGTCAATCCCCTTGCCCTGGCTACACAATTAAATGGTAAAGAGAACAGGAGAATGTAGGGAGAGCAGTGACATCTAGGAAGTGCTGAATGGAAAGTGAAAGTAATTGTCTGCCACGGGCATAGAGGAGGGGCAGACAATATTTGATTGACAGCTGATATTTTTAAATGAGCTTACAGCAGCTATGAATGCTTTAATAAAAAATAGAAATTGGATTTCATGTTTAATTTGAAAAGGACTTTTATTATACAGATTTTTGTGTCTGGGTGACAGGTCCACTTTAACTGGAAAAAAGCATGTCCCAAGCATTCTGAATAATAGACCCCATAGCTGTATATATAAAGAGAGAGAGAGAGAGAGAGAGAGAGAGAGAGAGAGAGAGAGAGAGAGAGAGAGAGAGAGAGAGAGAGAAAACAATAACAAGCAATAAATACCAAGTGCCTGGAAGTATAAAGGCTACTGTGTGACACAAATTCTGTTACAGAACAAATGAAAGGATGTTCTATAAATAGAAAGAAAGGTCACATTGGCAGTTTATATATGTTATTTATAGCTGGTACACGCTGAAGCTACAGTTATTTTCAGCTAATGACTACTCCAGGTAATACTTCAAAAACAAATCAGTTAGCATATTTAACTATATGGAATGCCACATTTGTTCACTAGACATTTTTAAAATAGGATCAAAATGCATCTTGTTCTCTCTCACTGTCTCTAGCCCCTCTGCAGGTTTTATTCAATTAGGTGTGCTTATTTATTAATGTTTAAATGTGTCATGCTGACTTATTTGTGTTCCCATTTGAATTTTAACATTCAGGCCTATTTTCAGCCACTTTTTAGTTTCCCCTATTTGAAATAACTATTAGACTATTGAGGTTTTTTTCTAAACACATATACAAAAACAGGCTTCTCCATAGTTCACCTTTGGGATCTCAATCCCATGACTATTACCCCATCCCTAAGTAGGGTTGCCACCTGGCTGGTATTTCACCAGTCAAGCTGGTAAAAAAACAGCCAAGCTTCTTATTTTGACCATGCCACACCTCCAGTACCCATGTCTAGCCCAGTTTCTTCTCCTTTACTCATGGAATTTCCTCCGAGATCAGCCCAGACTTTTAAAAGAAATATTATATATATGGATTAGTTATGGGCGAATTTCTCCCATTTTGCCATGAATTTCTCCAGAATTTTTCTCCAGTTTTGAGAATTTTGCGGGAAATTTGCAAAACTGGAGAAAAATTCATGAAAAGGCGATTTTTATGCCAGCAACAATTCGCCAGTGTCAAAATGGCCATTAAAGTCAATGGGCGTCCATTTATCGTCGCTGTCGTCTAAATTGCTGCCGGCGACAGTTTCTAAACTGTTGCTGGTGTCGACAAAACTTTGACGCCGGCGTCGAAAAAAACTTTGATGCCGGCGTCAAAATCGTGAATTATCACCAAATTTCGACAAATTTATTCGCCGGCGGCGAAATGGGCAATTTCACCGTGAATTTGCGCCTGCCGAATAAATTCGCCCATCGCTAATATGGATATTTGAATCTAGCCTAGTTGATAGTTTCCCCTTCTGAGTAAGGTTAGAATTAATCCTTATTGGAAACAAAACCAAGCGATTGAGTTTATTTAATGTTTACATGATTTTCTAGTGCCCTTAGGGGCCGAATCACTAAGGGTCGAATATCGAGGGTTAATTAACCCTCGATATTTGACTAGGAATTAAAATCCTTCGACTTCGAATATCGAAGTTGAAGGATTTAGCACAGATAGTTCGATCGAGCAAGGATAATTCCTTCGATCGACCGATAAAATCCTTTGAATCGAACGATTCGAAGGATTTTAATCCAATGATCTAAGGAATATCCTTCGATCAAAAAAAGTTAGGCAAGCCTATGGGGACCTTCCCCATAGGCTAACATTGACTTCGGTAGCTTTTAGATGGCGAACTAGGGGGTCGAAGTTTTTTTAAAGAGACAGTACTTCGACTATCGAATAGTCGAACGATTTTTACTACGAATCCTTCGATTTGTAGTCATGGTCAAAGTAGCCCATTCGATGGTCGAAGTAGCCCAAAAATCACTTCGAAATTCGAAGTTTTTTTACTTCGAATCCTTCACTCCAAGTTAGTGAATCGGCCCCTTAAGGTATGAAGATTCAAATTATAGAAATATCCATTATCTGGAAAACCTTTTAGGGGAGAGATCACGGAGTGCTGAGTGAGAGTGGATCTGGGCCAAGTGAGAGCGGATCTGGGACAGCAGGGCCCATGGGTTTTTTCCCGGTGTCCTGCTGCCCAGGTTTGACCCAGTCCTTGCAGCAGTTTTCATGCATTATAAAAACAAAACTTTCTATTGCACTAAACACAAAAACTAAAATGCTCTGTATTATGGTTTTGCTCTGGAACTATAAACTGATGGCAATAACGTAACAATTTCTAAAGGATTTACTGTAATTGTATTGCAGCTATTAATAATAACATTTATAGTAAACACCTTTTTTTTGGTTACTTAAATAACCATACCTGAAAGGGATATGGGAGCAACTAGAGTACAAGTATTTACATGGTAAAATAGCCTATATTTATTTTCTCCAAAGTTGTATATCAAAGTTCATTGGCAAGGTGTAACGGGGTATATCACTACCCAGCATGAAGTGGCTAGGCAAGCTCCATTTAATTAAGTGTAAATGTTTAATTATTTTACAGAGAAACATAAAAACAATCTGAAGGCAGCCAACGGCATTTTAATACCTCTTTTGTAATAGGCTGTGAAATAGAACCAGACATCTGTGCAGAGTAATACAGACAAAGTCAGAGGGGTTAGCTGTCCTTTTTCAGTAATGTGGAATTAAAAGAGCAAACTGGTTTCCTTTAATATACATGGGTGAAGAAAAAACGTGTCATTTACTTATGTGTCTATCTATTTTTGCACAATCACAGCCTTATACAAAACAATACAATTAAGTGCATTTATATTTTTCTAAAAAAAGCTATAAATCAGAATTCTCAGCTTCACACTTAGACTGTCTTCCAAGTCATGAGTTCAATTTGCATGTGCACAGCTGCAATTATCATCTAATTAGGTTTAAGCAAAGCTAATTTGCATATTGTTATAATTACTTTTAATTAAATAGAATCTTAATGTATAGCACTGCTCATATCAATTTGAAAGACATTATACAGCATCACACATGTATGCAATGGGCCTGCAAGCATATTTTGCAGGTGTTTGATAACCAGTTTTTGCAGAACCAGCTTTTTGTTTGTGAAGGAAATCCAACATTTGTTGTATTTTTACTTCATTAAAACTAATGTCAGATTTTCATGGAAAAAAATCATTGGCTTGTCAAAATGCTAAAATAAACTATGGAATCACAAGCACTATCTATCTTTCTATATCAGCGGCCACCAACCATTTTTGCACCATGGACCAGTTTCAACCAATTTTTAGGAGGATCGGGTGGGAGGATGTAGATACATTTCAGGCTTATCAAAAAAACTGTCCAAACAATATTTTGGTCCTTATCGCAATCAGTAGAAAGCTTCCTGGGCTTTCAACAGCTGTTGTCTAGGAAATGTTGCGTCAGGGAGCTGGGATTGCATGTAATTAGGGCCTTTTCATTGTTTTTGCAGCTATTGTAGACTGCAGCTGGGACCAGAGGTGTCCTAGTTCGGCACGGCCCGCGGCCCGCCACTGGTCCGCTGCCCTGTGGATAGGGACCCCTGATCTATATCTATCTACTGTATTTATCTCTCTCTCTCTCTCTATTCCTCATCCCCTAGATGCTCATGCTTCATTGGCCACTTTTCAGTCGACTGTGACAATGTATTTCAGACCCACTTCTCCCGGACTGCCAACCTGTATTTCTGCCTCTCTTCGCCAGAAAGAGCTAAAATATTTGGCATCTTCCAGTAAAGAGCACCAGAATGTGCCAAAGCTGTTGGGAGTAGTGGGATATTAAACCTATAATCTGGCACAGGGGGATGCAGCTTGAAAAGCAGGACTGGGTATGGGTTTACCACTAACTGGCCTAACTATTTGGCTCCCTTTAACACCTCTCTGTGGAAGCTGACCTTATACTCCCTGGCTGTCATTCACTCTTATCTTGTTTACATCTGCCAAAGAGGAAATGACCCACTGCTTTACCCTAATATAGACTACATATGGAAATCCCCTCCAAGTGACACAGAGGAGAACCAACGACTGGAGTAATAATAACAACTAAGCAACAGAAAATGTACTTGTCAACTTATATCTATCCCTTTCAACTGTGCACATTTGCAATTGCTAAAATGGCAGGCACTAAGTGGTTATGTTCATGGTGCATATTTACAATGGTGTGTAATACATTCTAGCTTTATATGCGTCATGCGTCATGGACAAAGTTGTTGTTGGTGGAACGTGCTGTATGTTACCATGCAGCAAGTGCATTTTAGCCATCTACACTGTGGTATAGGTTTTTGGTGGGATATAGTCTTTGGTGACACAGGATGTTATGTTGCCCTAGCAATTTCCAGATCAGTGGATGGGTATCAATATGCTTGCAAATGCCCCTTATTTATTTAAAGGACAATCACATTTGACCAGATGTCAGGATGCATGGATATATTGAGGTGCTTCTGTGTTTGTTTTTTAGGGGGTTGAATTATTATTTTTGTTTTATGACTTAGGCTTAACATTTTCACAGCTATCTGAGTATGAATAACAGAAAACCAAGTCAGTCTATATTTTGTGGTTGCCAAGTTGAACGCGTTTTCAGTTGTAGGAGAGAGGCAATATAGTAAGCGAAAACCATAAACATGATGTTGCTCTGCTCAGCAAGGAGATGGCAAGCGACATCTGAGACTTCTGGTCACTTTTTTGAGCAGAGTAACTTCAGAACACTTCTCTGTTTTACTTCTGAAGGTAAATCTGACTGTACAGTTACAGGAGCTGACCAACAGATGGTATTGTTGCTACAAAATTCATTATATTGGCAATTATTAAAAACTTAAAGGAATAGTAACAACAAAAACTGAATGTGTCTTAAAGGAATGACAAAATAATGTACTTTTGCACTGCACTGGTAAAACAGTTTGCTTCGGAAACACAACTATAGTTTATATAAACAAGCTGCTGTGTAGCCATGGGGGCAGCCATTGAAACAAAGGATACATAATAGATAACAGATAAGTTCTGAAGAATCCCACTGTATACTACAGAACTTATCAGTTATCTGCTGTGGATCGTATGCCTTTTCTCCTTTTTCAGCTTTCAATGGTGACCCCCATGACTACACAGCAGCTAATTTATATAAACTATTGCAGAGTTTCCAAAGCAAGCACTTCCGTTTTAACAGTGCATCACTACAGTACATTGTATTTTCATTAGTTTAAAATACTTAAATTTTTTGGTGTTACTGTTCCTTTAAATAGCTCTGAGATTAAAATAAATAATGTAAATTTGGCATACAATGTTTTTAAGGTTTACTTATCCCTTTAAAATGAACTTCCCTTCAAAAGACATAGAAAGGCTAACAATTTGGTGTGCTCCAAGTGATTGTAACAGCTAAGTAAAGACCCTGGCTGGCACCCAGGGTACTATGCTCGTGAGCTCCATGCTGCCATTGTCTTCCCTGCTGCCCTAGGATGTGCATATGCACAGAAGAGCATAAGATTAGCTTTTAGCATCTAAGTTCCAATTGATTCTACTACACAAGTGCACATTCCAGACTAGCTGCAATGGATCCTTGAAAGAGTCAACAAGATGGTGCCCTGGGTAAACACAATTGTAAACTAAGTAATACTGAAACTAATTCAGGTATAGGACCTGTTATCCAGTATGCTCGGGACTTGGGGTTTTCAGGATAATGGATCTTTCCGTTATTTGGATCTTCATACCTTAAGTCAACTAGAAAATAATAAACATCCAATAAACGCAATAGTCTTGTTTTGCTTCCAAAAAAAGAATTAAGTATTTCTTGGTTTGGATCAAGTATAAGGTATTGTTTTATTATTAGAGAGAAAAAGGAAATCATTTTTAAAAATTTGGATTATTTGGATAAAATGGGAGACAGCTTTTCCGTAATTTGGAGCTTTCTGGATAACAGGTTCCCATACATTTATTTGCTTCATTTTATTTGGTTTCTTTAAATTGTAAAATACATACAAATACATGTCCCCAATATACTATATTCACTATATAATAACATCTCTCTCTAAATAAATCCTAGGGAAGAAGTTTGCATTATTTTTCATTGTTTAGTTTAAAATAGTGATGAGTGAAACAAAGGGAGGGGGAATCACTAATAATTTATAGATTAATGAACACTTTTCTGGACACTGTAAACAAAGTACATCTACTGAACAATAAAAACCCTGCAATATTATTGTGAGATGTGCCTGTGTAAGGAGCCAAAACGATGGTGTCTGTTGGGTAAACACATTTAATAAGTGACCAGATTTCCACAAGGGCTCAGTGGTATATCAGGACTGTCAATTAAATAGAGAGAAGTCATGTTTGAGACTAACTGATGACATTTAAAATATGTGGTTAGAGACAGTGAGCTTGTATTGTAATGCTTACAATGATTCTTGTGGACCCAGCCCAAGGATATTATCATTTTTGGCAGGTGCTTGGCAATGTTCTTACAAAAAAATGTAACAGTAATACTCGGCATTTCAGTATAATCCCCAGTACCAATTCAGTCATCTATGAGATTCTATTTAACCAAATATCTGGCAATTATACAATATATGTGGCACAGAGAACAGAGCTAATGAACTTTTTGCTGGCAGCTGAAAACATACTGGAGAAGGAAACATTAAACAACTACTGTATAACAAGAGGTGGTATTTGTATTAAATAGAATTGCATATATACACAAAGGCTTACATAACTAAAAACTGTATGTAAACAAATATATCCATGCAACTGTATACAAGTTAATATTTAGGGTTTAAGAGAAAGTCAAATATTATAAATATTATAACAAATCCCCCAAAATACGAATTACTTACATCTTTCTGTATATAAGAAGCTAAGGACCCAGTTAATTATAAATGTGTGACATTGATTTAAATGTTATAATTCTGTAAAGCTGTAATGATACATTTAGGGGCAGATTTATCAAGGTTTCGAATTTCAAGGTGATGGGAGTTTTTTAAACTCCCATCAACTCGAAATTCAAATAAAAAAAGACCAACCAGATTTTTTTTAATGAATAAAAATTTGTGACTTCGAGTGAATAGGCTGTATTCGATCGTTCGAATACAATACGGATCGTATTTGATCAAATTTGATTCAAAGTATTTTAAAAAAAAACTTCGCTTTTTCAAAGTCCACCAATTGACTCCAAATGGGTTCTAGGAGGTCCCCATAGGCTAAAACAGCAATTCGGCAGGTTTTAGATGCCGAATAGTCGGTCAAATTTTTAAAGAGACAGTACATGATAAATTTCGTCGAAGTACACAAAAATAGCTCGAAATTTTAATTTTTTTTACTATGAATTTTCAATTCTACCCTTGATAAATCTGCTCCTTAAAGAGATACTGACAACAGAACTTTAACCTTTTAACCTCGGGCAAATATTTTGGCATAAAGTATTTGCCCGATGCTTTTGCCTATCTGATTCCCTGTTTTTCTATGAGCATAAGAAACTTTAACTGACAGGCTGAGATGGGATAGTCAGGTTGGCAAAACAGTCAGGCCAGATCCATCTGGCGGCGCTCGATTTCTCCTCCCTGGCTATCTCCTATAGAAGGCAGGGAGAAGAAATCGAGCACTGCCAGATGGATCGTTGCCATGTCGCCTTTTCAGAAGAGGAGCGCAAGCGGAGTATCCGTAAGATATTTCTTAGTAAAGTCTTTGCGAATGTAAAATTAAATGTGTGCTGGTGTTTTTTTTTTCTTTAAGAGCAAACAAATTTTTTATAAAAAAAAGTTCATGTTTACTGTTCCTTTAACTGATGTGGTGACGCCATTGTCCAATTTTAATAATACACAGCGTGTGGGGTTCCGTTTCAACAGATATGGTGTGTTTGCATAAACCTACAGTACCCTACTGCTTTAGAGGTGGATTTCTATAATCTTAAGTTTCATAAATATTAAAAATGAATTTTAAAGAAATGGTGCATTTCAACCCCAAAACAAAGGGCAAAATACCATTAATAAAATGAAAAAAATATTAAAATAAACTGCAAAATTTAAAAATATATATTTTGTGACTATGAGGGTTGAAGGATATTCTATAGATGCTTTTTTACTTGTATTTTGATTTTTTATATAAATATGATGGGTTTAGACTACTGATGCTGGTCAACAAATTTTCAACCCACACCTGACCCTAACCTGACCCTATACTACCTGTCCTCATATAGCCGTCCCCAACCAGCCCCATCTCTGACATCACAGAGGGGGCTGCTGGCATGTGTTTGGTTAAGTTGTGGATGCCAAGGATGGCAAGGGCAGCAGGAAGTGTGCTGCCCGAATAGTTTGTGCAAGTGTCAGCCGAACTCACCTGAGGCCGGCCTGCACATTGCTAGTTTTGACCTTTTTTCTTTCATTTTTAGTGCCTCCTTCCATCTGGGAGCATAAGCAATGATCCACTGTAGGACTTTTCTTGACTAGGCAGAAAACACAAAAAACTATCCCCCCATCTGTAATAAAAGGCACTAAGTTTGCCCAAGAGCAAACCCATAGCAACCAATAAGACATTTCCTTTTAAATAGGTGACCAGTTAATTCTACATGCTAATTGGTTGCTGTTTGTTACTACTCCTGGGCTCCTTAGTGCCTTTTATTACATAACCCCATAAGAGTTTCCTCACCAAAGGGTTTGGTGCTGTGTCTATTCCACCTCTGACATGTAGGTGTAAATAATCAATGAGAGGCCTACAAGGATTTTGTAATTTCTTTTTCTATATTGCAGGACATGGGCTAGTAACCAAATGAGTTAACCTTCTTTCTTTCTTTCTTTCTTTCTTTCTTTCTTTCTTTCTTTCTTTCTTTCTTTCTTTCTTTCTTTCTTTCTTTCTTTCTTTATTTTTCTTTCTTTCTTTCTTTTTCTTTCTTTCTTTCTTTCTTTCTTTCTTTCTTTCTTTCTTTCTTTCTTTCTTTCTTTCTTTCTTTCTTTCTTTCTTTCTTTCATATAAAAAGCAAAAAATGTAGTGTAAAATTAATTCAACATGGATTGCACGAACTATATACTTTTACTACTTTCAAGAGACTTAGCAAAAAGCACAAAGAAAATGCTAATTAGCTACAAAGGCATCTGTTTAACTGCATTGTTACGCAATCTTAACACTTCTCTTCACAATAAAAATGCAAAATATATGCATTTTACTGTTTCAACATACCATCTACGTAACCTTCTTCCTAAATATGAAGAGGCAGTAAAGGCAAAAAGATTTTTTTTATCTCATTTGAAATTTCAGGCAAAGTGGAACATTTTTCTAATGCATTCTCATTATTTGTTTTGCTACAATAGTTTATAAGTGCCTTATACTTTGTTCACTGTTCAGTATTAAGTATGCAGACAAGCTAACCGATCAAAATCCTGTCTTTCTGCTTCTTATGAAACCAGTGCCAGGCTAAATGGTAATTCCACACAAGCCCCCTCATCAAACCCCTCCGCCTGCTCATCACCACCTTCCTACTCTGCTCTTTAGCAATGCCCACTGATGCACCGCTCTGACATTTGACATTGCAGAAGGACCAGACATTTGAAAAATGAAACTGCACTTACTCTTTGGTTCAATTCTTAGAGCAGGTGCACGTCATGAAGCCTGTTCACAAGGGCTTTCTTCCCAACAAGTTTAAATCTTCCAATATATTCAATTTCTGCCAATATATTGCACATTTCAAATGTTGACATATTTATTGTGTATGTTAAGTGCCTTTTTCTGATATGTAGTAGCTGGAGCCATGTTGTCTTGTCTCACTGTGTATTCGCATACTGCTGAGATGACAATAAAGTTTACTTTGACTTTGAATAGACAGCACTCCGTTCTTCCATAAAAATGCCTTTATTTTATCTTATCGGAAATGTCATGAGGCAGACAGAAGAGGTATGTATGCAGACTGGATTCAGCCAGGCACTTGAATTCTGCCCAAATTTGAATCCTAATGAAAAATGGTCATATTCTGAGTCCTGGATTTGATGCATCCCTACTTCCTGCCAATGAGTGATATTTTATTGTCTTTGTTATACCTCCTTACTTTTCGTGGAACTATGAAGGCAGGACAGGAGCAGGAACAGAGTATATCATTCAGTATTTTATTTACTTAAATCCCCCCTCACCCCAGTTGTGCCCTAGACAGTTGTCTCTTTTGCCTGTTGAATGAGCAAACCATTTACAGCTATATTTGCCAAAACATTCAATAAGAATTGGAAACGTTGTGCTTTGTGCTCATGTTATCAGGAACAGAGTTAGGGCAGCACAAAGCATTGGAAAATTGTTCATTTCTTGGTATTCGAGGTTTGCATAGTTTAGCTAAGAGACCATTGTTGTACTGTACAGTAATGGCCCATCCCAATAATTCAAGGACACAGGAAAAATAGCACTCTTCTTTAACACTTCTTTAGCATTTCTTCTTTAACACTGCAGTTGCATTTTGTTCCCCCGATGTTCTAATTTTTATAATATAACTGCAGTCAATACAAAGATCAAAAACAACATTCCATGTTACTACAGACACTTTACCAAGACACCAAGATAATGGGTCACATGACACTTCATGGGATCATGTAGATGAATAAAACATATCCTACTTAATCCCTATTTTCTCTTTTTGAAAACTATTATTAGTATGATTCAGGAGTCCAGGGCAGGACACTGGAGGAACAGTTTGTACTTCTTAGATTCCTGTGATTTGTTTATTTCATATATTTTTTCTAGAGCTATGACCTGTAATCACATTCCTACAGTGGTAGTTCTAGTCCAGATCCCATTACATGTTCTGTCTTAATCAATTCCATCTCTGCTCAGGCATAAGTGGTCCTTTACAAAGTCTCTAAAATGGATGCAATGTTGTTCACACATTTAGGCAATTTATTAAGATACTTTTGTTCAAACATGCATCTTAATAAATTGGTTGCCATTCTGCCAATTGAAACACAATTCAAATCTGTTCTCACACATCAAGCAATGGATAGTTACAGCAGACTTTAATTTTTTCTGGAAAATTAGGAAAACTTACTGCATTACGACCACTATAATGTCTGCTGTCATTTCCTTAAACATTGCTCATGGCTAGCTCTTTTGAATATGCTTGAGAACCTACAGTTTTCTTCTTGACAGTACCTGATGTCTATCTTCTTGGACCTTTGTCCTGCTATTCAATACGCTAATTTCTTTCAAGATATAACTGGAGCATAAAGAGGGTTTAAATAACTCTCTGGATCTTTATACATTAGATGTCAATTCCCTTGGGTAATCAATTTGTTTTGAGCGATTCTGTGACACTGGCACTCAAATGAAACATGAGAAGCTAATAGTCTTGTCATTTTCATCTGCTGTATAGCATACTCATATTTTCCATATTGGAATTATACTAATGATTGGTGCACCTGTAGACCTTTCAGACTATTTAATTTTGGCAGACGGAATCTAACATTATGACTGCTACTATGGGTAATTTGTAAAACTGCATGTGAGCTCCTCTCATTATCTGCCGAGAGAGAAACGTGTTTGAATTACAAACACATAATGTGCATGTAAATTAGAGCTGGATTACTAGAATAGGCAGATGTTGAGCTAGCAATTGTCCCTTAATTCAACTATCGCTTTTCTTCATCCTTCAAATGTACCATGTGTTCCAGACGTGATAAACCTATAACTACAATCTTGCACCTGCTGTCCATTGTTTTCCAGTTACCTCTGCTATTGTGAACAACTACAACATAAGCTTCTCTTGACCTATTTGTGTCTCAGTCTGTTACAAAGAAAGCCCTTTTCATTTTATTATATTAGAAACCAATACATTTCTGCATTGCGTATAAGATCCTTCTATACAAATACCACAAGCAGAGAAACTGAATAGGATATTATTTAAATAAAAGAAAGGCAAAGAAAGATAAGGCATCACTTGTGCTGAAACGCAAAGGAAAGAGACAAGTTAACCATTATATATTATGTTTATATAATTTATATAGTTCATATAGTTTATATTATATATATATTATGTACAGAATGTTAAACATTATGTATATTACAGCTGTTCTTTTGTATAAATAAACTTGGAAGACGCACTAGTAATTATATGGTCTATACCACAAAAGGGCAATCAGGCACTGTGTATTGATTTATATGCGTGCTTTATTGGCTTCAATTCTGGTTTGAACCTGGACTGCATGCTTCAGTATATACAGGGGAAGATATACATTAATTTGATCAGAGTGGAGCCCCAAAGTGAGCATCCTTGAAACAGTGAAGGAGGAGTTTATTATTGAAAGTAGCCGGTTAACATGAAAAGCACCAGGACTTAGAGCTGGCTTCACTTCTGGTCAAGTGAACCTGAAGTAAACTGCAGTCGTGCACACGCTAGGACGTAGGAATGGCTGAATGTGGCAAAGTCATCTAGACACCCAAGAGAGAACCATAAAATACTCATATGTCCACCCCTAGATCCTGCAACAACATAGACCCCTTAGCTAGCAATATTGTTATTTCATAAGCAGGGGGCTTCAAGAAGGGGCTACATGCACTTTAAATGCACAATAGTCATTTTAATAGCGTGGTATACTATGTCAAAATAAATATAAAGCTCTTTGATCTTACCATTATTTCTGTTTGAACTCCCTGAGTTTAGTCTGGTTGCGCAACTCATTCATTGCACTGGCCTCCTTAAACACTGTTCTTACTGCTCTTTAAGAGATCCAGCTTTATGCTTTCCCCCATATATAATAAAAGGCACAAAGTTTGCCTAGGTACAGTAACCTTACAAGATGATTGCTGGGAATTGTATTTTTTTGCAATGAAGGGTGAAGGAATTATGTTGAGTTTTGTTGACTGTAAACTTCCTCTATACTACACAAAGGGTGATTTTAATGTTAAAATATAGCAATCAAATGTTGCTATGTGGTAAACTGGAATTGTTTCCTTTTTATTTTGATCATTGAGTCCCACATGGAGGGTCCACCTTTAGAAAAAATTAATGTACTGTATCAGGAAGTCAGATGTTATTCCAGGAAAATCATGCACAGTAAATATATTTTCACCCCAAATTGACCATCAAGCTGAGCTTTCATGTGTATCGAGGAGAACAAAAAGGCTTTCTCCACAAATCTCACACTAAGATAGAGCTTCCCCTGGAATTATCCAAGCCCTGTAGTTTGGTTGCCACATGTTTTTTTTTCCTAATTTTGGTCTTGTTTTCTCTTTGATACAAGATGTGTTTATTTGACTAATTCATGTCTATAGTAATTCATTTCTATGTTTATAATTAAATTAAGGTTTTTGAATTTTACCAACGATTTTATGTGTATTTTATAATTGATTTAGTTTTTATTATAGAACACTTAAGCTGGCCATAGATGCAAAGATCCGTTCGTACGAATCAACGTACGATCGGACTTCCCCATCTCCCGACCTGCCACTAACCATTAAGATCAAAGTCTTACCATTCAGATCAAATAAAGTAGTTAAAAAAACAGATCAGCCAATGTTCTGCCCCTGACAGCAATCGTACGAAAGTTATGTCCGACCAAAGCTAGTGACAGTCTCCCTCTGAAAATCGTACGATCGGCAATACATGCAGAGATATTAAAAGGGTAGAAAGGTGCGCTCTTCCTTCGTGAACAAGTGGATCCATTTTTTGAACATAGGTGCAGCTTGCAATTTTGTATCACCTTTGGACTGAGTGCAGATTTAACCTATTGATTTGATGCAGAGATATTACCCGCAGCAGACAGAAATTTTCTAACCTGTCTGATCGACCAAACGACCAATCTCTGCCAGACAAAAAATGTCGGGACTCTCCACACATGGTCCGAAAATCGTACAAATCCTTGATCGGATCTTTGCTTCTATGGCCAGCTTAAGGGAATTATTTACTAATACTCAAATTAATCAAATTTTTTTTACTAAAACAAAATCAACCAAACTCCCTTCCACAAATTGAACTCATTTATCAAAACATTTTCTCAAAAAAGTCAGAGCGAAAAAACTTTGTGACAAAATTGAGTGCCAATTCATATTCTACGATTGGCGCTCAAAAACTTGCTGCGAAAATTCGACTATATCGATATATGTCCAGAGCAGTTCATAGTGTCTAGAAACAACTTCCTGGACATCTGCCATTGACTTCTACATGACCTCGACAGGAGACCTCGACCAGATAAAGTTGAGGTTTAATAAATGGGCCCCTAAAACACAGTACAAGTGCACTCTGTTATCTTGTTTGTCTTTTTAAAAAATAAAATGTTCTGTTTCCTTTCTTAGTTCTGTGTTTTTTGCCCACATATTTATTTTCATTCCTGGCTATGGTTTGCATATTGTCTCTAACACTGTGCTCACAAATTGATGCTGCATTCTTTGCTCCGACTCAGACAAGGCTTGTCTTGAATTCCTTGTAAGTCCAAACATATTCTATTTGTCCTGACCTTTGATATTCTCCTGTTTGAAGCAAAGCACACCAGAGACCAAAAACTTACATTGCAGGTATTATCGATTTACTTTAGTAACTAGCGCAGAGGTCCTCCATTTAGTCACAGTGTTTGTAGTTCTCAAGGAAAGTAAATCATTTAAAATAAAATAAAATTATATATCTAAAGGGTAAATTAAATGAAGGGTAGATTTTCGATAATAATCCGTATTATTTTGGCATTTTAAAAGTACAGAATCCTCTATATTGTGGAGCAAAAGGAACAACTATTAAAGTGAGACTGAGATTTAAATCAACCTGTTACATAGCACAATGCATCATTATTATTATTGTTTATATAGTGCCGACACAGTCCTCACCGGAAATTATACATCATTTATCAATGTATTGTTATTGTCTTGTTTCACCTGTATACTGTTTGTATTTTCCCCAGTTCACTGCTCAGCGTTGTTGACTATGTTGACGCTTTATAATTAATAATTATAAACTTAATGATGATTGGTTGCTTTAATAATGATAGCGCAGTTCTTAAAGCATAGCTTGCTACACATCAGGCACATGAAAATTGGCCCATTTGTACAAATCAACAGACCACAAGACAGCATCTGCCAAAGTTAAACTGGTGATGGGGCTTTATGAATATGCAAATTTCAGATCAAAGTTTATCAATGAGCTAAAATAGTTTTTTTAATAATTAAACTTTTTTATTCCACCCTATTTTCTTTGACTTGACCTTTCCTTTTCAAGCAACTTTATTTTTTTACAGGTTATTCAAACAATTAAGATTTTCATTTTCATTGATAAAAGATTGTGATTATTCTCTTTGTGTTTTATCGTAGTATAAGTCCAATGCTTGAGAATAAAAATAGGCTGAAAAGACTTTTGCATTGAATCAGTCTTCCCATGAACAGTCTGGTTGCATTTTGTTATCGACATTATTATTGCTATGAAGCATAACTGTACAGAGGTTAGCTTTATGAATGGTTCTAGCTATATGTAACAAAATAAATGTTTCTATAATATGCCATGACTACATCTTGACATTTATTTATAGGGCATGTCACATTTACCAGTGAATAAAACATATAATTCAGGTTAAAAGTAAACAGGTAATTGGAAATATGTGTATGACTATGGTACTTAGAATGTGCTATACAGTAGTTTAAAATTGTAACTATCATTTTTAGTGATGGGTAAATTTATTCACAGGCATGAATTTGCAAAACGGGCACGAAAATTCACTGGTGAAAATTGGCTAGCATCAAAAAAAAGGTTTGTTTTTTGGACACCGGCGCATTTTCATCGGGGAGTGTGCGCCGGCGTCCAAATAAACGGATTATACATTTACTGTAATTAACTCATAACCCTGAAGGATTTGTAGATAGGATGTTATCACTGTTATTACAATCAGGGGCAGATTTATCAAGGGTCGAATTTCGACGGTTAAAAAACCCTCAAATTCGACCCTCGAAGTAAAATCCTTCGAATTCGAATATCGAAAGAGTTTAGCGCAAAGCTTCGATCGAACAATCAAATAAAAATCGTTCGATCAAACGATAAAATCGTTCGAATCGAACAATTAGAACGATTTTAAGTGATTGATGGCAGGATTTTTATTCAACCAAAAAAAAACTTAGAAAACCGCTGTTGAAGGTCCCCATAGGCTAACATTGCACCTCGGTAGGTTTAAAGTGGAGAAGTACGAAGTCGAAGAATTTTTTAAAGAGACAGTACTTAGATTATCGAATGGTCGAATAGTCGAACGATTTTTACTTCGAATCTGACCAATTCAATGGTCGAAGTACCCAAAAAAATACTTCGAAATTCAAATTTTTTTCCATTCAAATTATTCACTCGAGCTTAGTAAATCTGCCCCTCAGGAAAGTGTTGAACTAATTGACACATTTATCAAAGCAGATCAAAGGGCTTTTTTTTATACAGGTATGGGATCCGGAAACATGTTATCCAGAAGTCTCCAAATAAGGGAAAGCCTGTCTCCCATAGACTTTATTTTATCCAAATAATCCAAATTTTTAAAAATGATTCCCTTGTACTTGATCCAAATTGGATGTGATTAATCCTTATTGGACGCAAAACTAGCCTTTTGGGTTTATTTAATAATTATATGATTTTCTAGGAGACGTATCGTATGAAGATCCAAATTATGGAAAGATCCCTCTTCCAGAAAACCCCGTTCTGGATAACAAGTCCCATATCTCTAATATGTCTTTATTGCGTTTTTGAAAACGAGCAATACAATATAGCCTCCATTCAACTGAAACCATATAAAAAATGAATACATATAACAGCATATATTTGTTTACCTGCTCAAACCTTATTCTACATCGATATTATAACCGTACTTGTTACACCAGAGTAAGACAGCTGTTTGCATGATCATTTCTGGGTGTTCTATTGAGGAGATACCATTTCATTGTGCAAGGGTGCGTTGACCACTGTATTAGCTTTTCAGCATGTATCTCAAATGCTTTTGTATCAGTCTCTCTATACAGAGTAACATAGTAAGTAAGGTTGAAAAAAGACACATGTCCATCGAGTGCAACCTTTTTTTTTTTTATTAACTAACTATCTGTACTCTGTATACCTATATACAGAGTGTTTTCCTTGCAGCCATATGAAATATATAATTTTAGGACATGTTCTCTTTACCAAAACTATTGAAAGATGTTTTTGAGAGATTTGCAACTGTTCTTTCTGATTTATGATTTTCATAATAACCTGTAAGTTAACTGTAGTCATTGAACATTGAATTAATGCAAACAAGGTGCCAGGCCCAGATGGCATACACCCTCGGGTTATAAGAGATCTTACTTCAGTTCTAGACCGGCCCCTATTTTTGATTTTCTCAGATTCATTTTCATCTGCTATGGTACCTATGGATTGGAGAAAAGGTGATGTCATTTCAATATTTAAAAAGGGATTACGATCTCAGCCTGGCAATTATAGGCCAGTAAATTTGACATCTGTGGTGGGCAAATTATTTGAAGGCTTGTTAAGGGATCACATTATGATTATGGCATTATGAGCAGCAATCAGCATGGCTTTATGAAGGATAGGTCATGTCAGACAAATTTGATTGCTTTTTATGATGAGGTAAGTAAGATGCTGGACAGAGGTGGAGCAGTAGATGTGATCTATTTGGATTTTGCCAAAGCGTTTTGATACCGTGCCCCACAAACTTAACTAAGGTCTGTTGGGCTTAATGAAGTCGTTTGTGCATGGATTGGTAACTGGCTACAGGATCGGATACAGTGTGGTTGTTAATGGTACATTCTCTACTTGGAGTAAGATTCTTAGGGCAAATTCACTAAGCAGCGAAAATGCGATAGCGACGCCTTCGCTGCACTTCACCAGGCGAAGTTTCGCCAGGGCGCCGCTAATTCACTAAAATCCAAAGTTGCACTCAGGGAGGCGAACGGTAGCGAATTTGCGCCATCGTTAATTTGTCAAGCAAAGCGAAGTTGCGCTAGCGATGCTTAATTTACATATGGCGCCAAGTTAAAGTTGAATGGACGTATATGTAGCATGCAAACACATTACACTACACAAGCCTGGGAAAGCTTCATTAAATAAAATAGAGTTGTTATTTTGCCCTACACATGAGCCCACTGTATCACCCTTAAAAAAGTAAAAGACGTCAGCGTTTTTTGGGACTTGGAAAAAATTTCAACTTTTTTTGAAGCAATCCCTAACTACTCTATTGCACTTTGCCTGGTCTGAGGTGGAGAAGGCAAGTCTGGTGCAAGAGGTTATGTTCAGTAAAATGCGCAAGTTAGTGAATTAGCATAGTTACGTTGTCTCTTCACCGAAGTGCAACTTCGCCTGGCGTAAGGGTGCGAAATAGCGGTATCCTTGCACATGATCTTGACAAACTGGCAATCTGAGCAGCTAAGTGGCAAATGAGATTCAATGTTGATAAATTACATCTTTGGTGGGTAAATCATTTAAAGGCTTGCTAAGGGATCACATTATGATTATGGCATTATGAGCAGCAATCAGCATGGTTTTATGATCTTAATTGTTTATTTTAATTGTAAGTTAACTGTAGTCATTGAACCCCTGGGTTATAGTGACCATAATGTGATATATTTTAATGTCTGGTGCAAAAACCAAATATACACTGGGACAGCAAAAACCGTAAGTTTCAGAAAAGCTAATTTTAGTGCCTTGAGAGATTCCCTTTAGAGCATAGATTGTGGAATTATATTTTCATCTAAAAACACAGAACAGCAATGGTTGCCATTTAAAATTATACTAAATCGTTACTATTCTCAATTTATTCCCTTAAAGGAACAGTTCAGTGTAAAAATAAAAACTGGGTAAATAGATAGGCTGTGCAGAATAAAACATGTTTCTAATATAGTTAGTTAGCTAAAAATGTAATGTATAAAGGCTGGAGTGACTGGATGTCTAACATAATAGCCAGAACACTACTTCCTGCTTTTCAGCTTTTTTTTATTTTGCACAGCCTATCTATTTACCTAGTTTTTATTTTTATACTGAACAATTCCTTTAAAGAGTAAATGTAGAAGCACTAAGAATAACTCTATGTGGCTTAATATAGAAGTAAAAAAGTTAATGGGAAAGAGAGAAAGGCATTTAGAAACTACAAGTCTGTTGGGACAGAAGCTGCATTTAATGAATATAAACACTGTAATGAATGTTGTAAAACAGCAAAGAAAGGTAATGAGGAGCGCATTGCGGCTGATGTGAATACTAACCCCAAAAAGTTTTTTAAGTATATTAATAGTACAAAGATGCGGGTTGTTGCTCATTTAAATAATGCTACTAGTATGGTTGTAACAGATACAGACAAGGCAAATGTGCTAAATCAGTTCTTTTCCAGTGTATACAATGGAGGAGTCTGAATTCCCAGGCTCACTTCAAAGCTGCACTGATGGCTCAGCTCAATCTAGTCCATGGCTGACTCCCGATATGATTTATAAAGCTTTAATAAAAATGAATGTAAACAAGGTGCCAGATGGCATACACCCTCGGGTTATAAGAGAGCTTAGTTCAGATTTAGACCGGCCCCTGTTTTTGATTTTCTCAGATTCGCTTTCATCTGGTATGGTGCCAATGGATTGGAGAAAAACTGATGTCATTCTAATATTTAAAAAGGGATTAAGATGGTTTTTTTTGCCTTCCTCTAGATCAGCTAGCAGTTAGGCAGGTTAAAAGGTTGAACTTGATGGAAGTGTGTCTTTTTATTACTATGTAAATAGGGCTCATTCAATTGTCAGTTTTAGTGTTTTCTCATCCCAGTATAATCTCATTTCATTGTAAAATTCTTTGATCATTGAGCCAGAGTATTAAAGTGGCTTTTGGTGCATGACATTTATCTGTCAGTAGTGCCTATTTTTTGCCTTTCCTATGAGATTAAATCAGGGTAGGACTGGGGTATGCAAGGCCCATAGGGGCTGCTACCCCAGGGGCCCCCCACACACCCAACTAGAGCCCCCACTGCCTGCTCATCCACCACCAGTCCCTCCCTATGCCCATGCACCATCTCATTAACTTAACTTTTTATGCAATCATAAAAAGTTTTAGTCACTATACCTAAAGACTACTAGAAAATAATATAAAGATGAATTAAGCACCATTAGTTATACCAGTCAGCACTCAGGAAGATATTACTATCTATCCACGTAGATATACAAATAGATATGGAGATAGGACAAATCTGTTATATATGTGTTTGGATGAACAATTTTCTATCATCCCTTGTAAACTGAACACACTACTTTCATAATATAAAGTATAGGGTACTGGAATTACATCTGTAGAGAACTCTGCGGGACCCAGCACATCTTTTTTTCATCTTTGCTTAAACTTTTCAGCAAAAGTTTTTATATTGTGAATCAGGACCTTTATTAAAGCTGATAAAGCTGTCAGTTCCTTTGAACACATGAACTATCATTCTATCAGTAGCAGCTCTGAACACTAACATCTATCCGAATCCTTAATCCCTAATGCAAATTACATATAAGGAGAAAGAGTCCAATACAATATAAGACAATTATTTTCTAAACCCCACAAATCAAAACACAGGGATCATTTCATAGATATCAGATTTACAACACATTTTTGAAATGTTGTAGAGGTGTGATAAATGTATTATTATTATTTTATTATTATTAACACATTTATAAACAATCAGCACAAACAACAGCGCTGTACACTAGATGGGTGCATATCGGACATTCAGATTACAAAAATACAAACAATAAGTAATACCAGAGGTAAAGAGGACTCGACACCCCAACCTTGGAAATCTTATTCTAAATGATCAGTTTTTCAAATAATACTCTCATACTCTTTAGATAACTATTTGTCTAGTGAAATACATATATTATATAGTGAATTATGTACCTGTATTGTTAAGTCCATGGATATTATAAGCAACATGGAGGTCCATTACCTTATAAAAGCACTAGGCCTAAGGCCAAGCATTTTTATACAGGTCACAGAACTCAGAGTTGACTTCTAGGAGCAGATTTATTAAGGTTTGAGTTGTGTTTTCAGGTTGGATTTTTGGTTGAAACATTTTCAGGTAAAAAAAAAAACTCAAATTTTTTGAGATTTTGTTATAACCCAACCCTTGAAATAGCTTGAATCTGGAAATATACAACACCATCAGGGTCGGACTGGAGGGCCCGGGGCCCAACGGGACTGCAGTCCAGGGCCCCACTACTGGCCCCCGTCCCCCTACTGTGTACGTCATGCAGCGCTGTGCACCACCTCCTTGGCGTGTAAACGGCATGAAAACTAGAATGATTAGAGAGATTCAAGGGTTTTTTTGCCAAAACTTGATCAATTCGAGTTTTCAGGTCTTGCAAATCAAACTTGCAGAATAGAGTTTTTTCATTCAAGTTTTTTCTTAAATAAGGTTCCATTCTAGTTGAGTTCATTCATTCAACCTTTGATAAATAAACCCCATAATGTCCTCATATGTTTCAAAAGAGGGTACATTATTTATTATAATTAACAAGTTTCATTGAGTCATGCTTAGTAAAGGGGCGAATTTGGGGCATTTGACTATGGCGAATTTCCCGCGATACCGCTGCGGTTCCACATCGGTTTCGCTAATTTATTCGTCAGCGGCGAGTCATGGGAATTCAATGCGAATTCGCGCCTGGCGAATAAATTCGCCCATCACTAGTCATGCTACACAAATTACATTACTGTAATTTGTACATTAGAGTCCATGAAACAAGCTCAGGGCAGGTGGCAGACAAGTAGAAATCTAACAGGCCAGAGGTCAGAAACCAGGAAGTCAAAACCAGAGGAAAACAAGGGCAGGGACTAATTTATTTGACAGGAACTCATGACAGGAACTCTGAACCCTGAATTCTGATAGCTTGGACAAACCAGAGAGAAAGCTAATGATCCAGCACAGGTTGCTGGAGGAGGCAACCTTAAAAAGTTCAGCATACAGTTATGCCAATTGGGGCATCTGCCACATTTCATGATGTTGTCATTAACACTGACTGGGAAAGCCATTTGCAAAAAGTACAGGCAGTGGTCAAGTATATCAGAGAAGTTGGGTTAACTGCTAACCATAAGAAATGTGTTATAGGACTAGATGCCATTGTCTTGGGTACACAATTGGAAGAGGCATCAATAAACCCCAGGTTCATAGGGTAGAGGCAATCCAAGATTGGCCACAACTTGTATCAGAAACAAGTCTGAGCATTTCTAGGTAGGGATGGGCGTTTGTTTCGCCGGGGAAATGACCCCCGTAGATTTGTATGGTGGCGTGTGTCAAAAAAAATTTTTTTGCCACCCATAGACTTTAATAGGCATCGGCGACATTTTGCCAGCGGCAAATTTTTGGTGAAACAAAACGGGTCAAATTCGCCCATCCCTATTTCTAGGTATTGTGGGACAGTACAGGAGGTTTATCCCCAATTTTGCTACCATTGCAGCTCATTTGACTTAACAAAGAGTAACAAATCCATGATGGTCAAATGGCTAAAGCTTTAAAAGGAGAACTAAACCCCCTGCAGCAGGGGGCTCAACCCCTCCACTGGTCCCTCTCCCTACATTCTACCTGCATGGTGTTGTACTGGAATGGGTGTCTCCTCTGGCAACACTGATCAGTATATGCAGAACAGAGCAGCGAAACTCAGGGGCACCATGTTTAGTTGTTTTGATATCTTCTGGATCCTCTTCTTTATTTTCTGGCTCCAACTTTGCATGTGCCAAAACCTTAAGTGTCAACGCTTACTTAATGAAGATTCTGTAGCTGGTGAACATGGTGCCCTGTGCTCCGCTGCACTGTTCTGCATGTGCTACAGTGCTGCAAAATATGTTGACACTTTATAAATACATGTTAATAAAAATAATGTGTGGGTTGGTGTTGCTAGAGGTGTTAGAAATATAATGTGACAATATGCTGAATCCTGTACAGAAGCAGCAAGAGCACTATATATATATATATATATATATATATATATATATATATATATATATATATATATATATATATATATAGCGTTTAGTGGTTTTGTTATCTCTAAAATTAATCTCTAAAGTTAATAGTTACTTACCTCCAAAACCAGAACCATCATGGCTAACCTCAAACAAGTGTGGTTGTTTCAGATGCCCTGCTTGTCTGTCTTGCCGATACATGACACCCGGGACAAGTTTTGTACATCCTCGAACAGTACATCGATTTTTGATTAGACATCATATCACGTGTACAACCACACATGTTATTTATCTGATTACTTGTCCTTGTGGATTGTCCTATGTCGGCAAGACATACCTTATGCTCAGATTACACATTGATGGCCACAGATCAGCAATCAACACTGCTTTTAGAGATAACAAAACCACTAAACCAGTGGCCAAACATTTCTTAGAGATGGGACACGGGTTACCCACTTTTAAATATTTAGCAATTGACCATGTCCCGGCACCTCGTCGGGGTGGAAACCGTTCTCGGCTATTACTGCAACGTGAATCCTTTTGGATCAAAACTCTTGGTACTATTTCTCCCAATGGACTTAATGAGTATTGCTCACTCAATTGTTTCCTTGACCAGCGTTAAATTCTGCAAAATCATAAGATCTGTCTCCATTCGAGCCACCTGACAAATTTTTGTTTTTCTTTTTTCTTTTCCTTTCTTTATAAGTATGATTTTGTTTATATTTTTATTGTTATATTGCTTTACTTGTAATAATTGATATATTGGATTTCACCAATCATTTGCCGTGGTGTCACTGGATGGGCGGGACTATGTTTGGTTTAAATTCTGTAACTTTATTGCTAATTTATATGGTATAGCATCTTGAGAAAGGTTCAAGACCATGAACCGAAACGTCGATGCGGATGCATTAATGTGCTAATAAATAATTTATTAATTTTCAACACGGTGTGCGTGTAACTCTGGAACGCTGTCTACTACAATCTATACACTGCACCCGAAATAATAGACGAAGTGACGAGTGCGGACTTACACGGAAGCTGTATATATATATATATATATATATATACACACACACACACCTAGGAATTGATAGAGTTTCTGGTCTTCAGATACTGGTAATGAAGAATTTCTCCATGAGTCCCAAGAGAAGCTGATCCACACTTGGGCAGAAAAGTGACCTGAGCTTCCAGGAAAGTACAACTGTAGCGGGAAGGTAATTCCAATTGGAGATATGTGGTCTTAATGATGACCTCTTCCCACAGATATTTGGAGAAACGGATCCTTCACAAGGTGAACCTTGTTACGGAAAGGGATGAGTTAACAGCTGGAAGAACCCGGATTCCCTCAGAGGTAAGTAATCACGGACCTTTGAAAACTTGGGTAAGTATTCAAACCTGGATTTAGGAGCCAATCAAATTATGTAAGCCCCCACTTAGGTAGATCACTTATGCAGACGATATGGGGGAATGCAGAAATAAGCAAGCCAGGCAACACAGACAGCAAGGGTTAACAGCACAATCTTTAACAGGATAAACCGTCTTGCAGGGGAAAAGCAACAAGTGTAGAGCATCTGACAAGGGTTAATGGCAGTGGCCCCGTCTTGACTAAGCTGATTGGCTTGAAGCAGTTAACCACAGTCTTGCAAAGTAAATAATAACAGTATTTGATCTGAGCTTGCAGGGGTTAAATAACAGTTCAGGAGCAATCACCAGTGCTAGCCTTGTTTCTAGGACTGGCAGTATTTCTAGGCAGAAAACAAAATGTATACTGGAGCTGAAAATGTCACCGAGCAGAAATCAGGAACCATCAGGACCATGGAGCATGCAGCCACAGAGGCTTCTTCCGGGTTGACGTAAGTATAACTGCGCAGTGTCACTGCGCATGCTCCCAAATTTAAATAGCCTGGGGGAAGGCAACCACAAGTTCCGTCATGGAGCCGCGGTGCCTGACAAGAGGGGACAACACTTGTTTTGGTGTTTCATTGTGTGAGAGGGAGGCTGGAAGGGGGCAAGTGGGGGCTTTTGGCTGTGTGGAAGTTTAGTTCTGCTTTAAAGGAACAGTAACACCAAAAAATGAAAGTGTTTTAAAGTAATGAGAATATAATGTAGTGTTGCCCTGCACTGGTAAAACTGATCTGTTTGCTTCAGAAACACTACTATAGTTCATATAAACAAGCTGCTGAGTAGCAATGGCGGAAATTGAAAAAAGGCTACATGGCACAGGATAATTAGTGGATAACAGATAGCATTATGTTCTACAGAGCTTATCTGCTATCTGCTGTGTAACTTGAGCTTTTCCTGCTTTGAATGGCTGCCCCCATGGCTACACAGCAGCTTATTTATATAAACAATAGTAATGTTTCTGAAGCAAACGCAGCAGTTTTACTAGTACAGGGCAAAACTGTATTATTTTTTTATTACTTTAAAACATTTTAATTTTTTGATGTTACTGGCCCTTTAAGGTGTTCAAAACAGCTCTGTGTAAAAAAAAAAACATATTGATTACCCTGATTTTATGGGCTGTCCTCTCAGAGGTAGTTAATGATAAGGTATACCCAGTGGTGTTTCTGAGGCAAAAGCTCACTCCGCCTGAGAACAATTACAGCATTATAGAGAGGGTATGTCTGGCTATCAAGTGGGATAGCCAAGCTCAATGCAGATCATGCCTCACTCACTTGGATGAGCCAAAGAAAGGAATGCAAGAGTAACAAGGTGGTTTCTTTCTTTACAGAATTTCAGCTTCATTGTTGAACATAGGCCAGGAAAGTGGCAACAGAATGTCAATGCCCTCTCTAGAGTCCACTGTCTGATGGATAAAATTTTCCAACTTGCACTGAGGAGGGGGGAGTGGCTGGGGAAAACACTAAAGGAAAGGTACATATCTCCCAGGATGCTCTATAAGACATGGCATTTGGGAAAAATAGAAGAGCCTGTGTGATGTAATGACTGTGAGGATGTGACTGATAAGTCATACCCTGAGGGAGGGGAGCTGAAACCTGCCCCAAGTGGGATTTTGCTGCAGAAAGCAAGACCTGCTTGGTCAATCCAGTGAACCAGGCTGTTTTTGTTAATGAACAAAAAACTGTGTGTTGCTGTTACCTTTGTTATATACTGTTACCATTTACTTCTCTCTTGAATACCTATACTGTGAATAAACAGATGGATGTCGCTGCCTTAAATTGAAAATTGATTTCCAAGTCTGCCATTTGAGTATCTATATGACCTGAAGCCTGATTTGCACCTTCTCAAGGCAAGACTTCCTGTCACATGTAATGACTTTGCTTTTCACATTCTATTGTCATTTGTTGATACCTATTACTCTCTCTTTGTTGGGATGTGGCTAGTTCTGTAGGTTTGTATGGATATGTGGACACGCTTTGATGTTCCATTGGCTGAATGTATTTTCCGATTGATACACAAGTAGCTTATACCTCGTTGGGTCTCCCACCATTGACAGTTTCTGATGCCTTATAGCAGAACTGCTGAGTATACTATCAGGCAATGTTAGTAAATATAGCTACTTGTTATTTCTTGCAATAAAGCTTTTTATTGTCTTGCCTGCAAAGCGAGTCCTGTTTTAATTCCTTTCTTTTGTTCACTGTGTTATACTGCTGAGGTTCACCCTTTGTCAACTTTGCAGGCTTCTGAAAAAAATTGCATCTATAAGTAAAATGATTTATTTGGATGTCAGTCCTTTTTTGCAACATTTTGCTAAATACTAAAGTAAATAAATGTGAAGAGGCCTTCACTCAGCATGATATGAGCAAAATGTGTGTGTGGGCTTTCAATTATTATTATTTAAAAATCCTCTTAATCTTCTCTATCATCACCACCATCACCCAGCAGTTCCTGCTCTGCTGCCTGGCAGGGGATCATCACAAACCTGATTAATTAGAAATGGAAGTGGTACCAGAAAAAAAACAACTCATTAAAATCCATTAGTCATCTGATGGGGAAAGCTTGCAATGATAACATCTGTTATCTTAGTAATCAGCAGAAGGAACAGCAGAGATCCCGAGAAGCTTCTGCAATGAAATGTGCTTTTCTTGTTAATATTACTTTAATTTTTGTATTCAGGAAAAGACTTGGAGCTGCCCGTATTTGCTCTGGCACTGGGCCTGCTGAGGTTCTGTGGATCTGTTTACCAAAAAGGTTGTTTAACAGAGAATAATTCTTTTGAGATGAAATTGTCTGGCATTTATGCATTCAGCGTGACAGCTCAGACACTATGAAAAGAAGAAATCATGGATAAAATTTAGCTGGGGGCTGTAAAAATGCATTGAATTCATCTGGAGAGAGAAAGACGAGAGCAAGAGTTTTTCAGTTAACTCTTACAATGCATTTGCATCAGGTTGCCAATTGATAAGCTGATAGCATTAAATAGCAGTTAAGTGATGGGAAAGTATAAATTTATTTTTTATAATTAGAGGGAACTTAATTTTTATACAGGTATATGAACTGTTATCTGGTATACTTGGGACCTGTGTTTTTTGGTGCGGGGATTCTGGGTGGAAATGCTACAATGGGGGTAAAATTATAGTGACTGTGCTCAGAGAGGCATTTTGCACACTGTGGGGCACATTTACTAATGGTCGAATATCGAGGGTTAATTAACCCTTGATATTCGACCCTCGAAGTTAAATCCTTCGACTTCGAATATCGAAGTCGAATGATTTAGCGCTATTCGTTCAATCGAACGATCGAAGGAACGATTAAATCCTTCGAATCGAACGATTTTCCTTCGATCAGAAATTGGCTAGAAAGCCTATGGGGACCTTCCCCTCTCTTGCTCTGGAAGGTCCCCATAGGCTAACATAGCACTTCGGCAGGTTTAAGTTGGCGAAGTATTGAAGTCGAAGTTTTTTTAAAGAGACAGTACTTCAATTATTGAATGGTCGAATAGTCGAACGGTTTTTACTTTGAATCGACCTTAGTAAATCTGCCCCTAGATGTTTCGGGTACAAACCCTTTCTCAAGTGTGAATGGTGAAGGGCATTGTGGGATTAAATACACTCCCCTAACCCAGGAACCTCCCCCAATCCACCTCATTATAGTGAAAAAATGCAATTGGAAATACAAAAAACAAGAATATACAGAAAAAGTGCAGAAAATTATCCATTTTTTAACTTTTTTTCATAGTCCAATGCCAGTGTAACCAAGTCCTCCATTTGTGTAAAGTATCCAGAGTCTTTAGTGTCAAATTAAAATACCAAATTCAGGGAAATTACCATCAGGCCTATCCCTTGTTCCAATTGGATAAAGCAAAAAAAGTACTGCTAAACAAAGTCTACTTAAAGGGTTGTAAGAAAAGCATGTAGACGGCAACTCTAGACTCTAAATTGTATAATTCACCAAATTTTAAACATTAAATTGTAAATGTGTTATTCACCAGCTCAGTACATTGTAACTCCTAAACCACTAAACACTAGACTCTAAATTGTATAATTCACCAAATTTAAAACATTAAATTGTAAATGTGTTATTCACCAGCTCAGTACATTGTAACTCCTGTATCACTACATTAATATTGTATACTTTGTTTAATTTATTTACTTACATGACAGGAGTTCTGTGAATCTGAATGGCTAGCTGATTCTTAATGCCTGAGAGAAGAGAGAAAGGTAATTATTAATCATTATCTAATAATTAAAGAAAAACACACAGGTATTGCTATTATAGGGAACATTTGAAGCTGTTGTAGTCATTCATACCTTTTGGTTTTATGCAATCTAGTTTCCCTATCCATTCTCTTTGGAGCAGTAATTTGTCCCAATTTCCTCCCCTTGGGGGTCTTTTTACAACTTCTAGTACCTTCCATTTCAACTGACTCACATGGTGCTTAGCATCAAAAAAATGTCTTGATACTGAAGTGTCAGTATAGGTATCTGGTTTGTCATTTCTGATTGTATTTTGTATGTTCTTTGATCCGTGTATTCATGGACCTAATGGTTTTCCCCACATACATCATACCACATGGGCATTTCTGTACATAGACAACATGAGTACTATTACAGGTGGCAAATGTTTTCAGAGGAATTTCAGTACCATTCGTGGGATAGTGGATATTAGGGCCTTTTATTATTGATGAGCAACAATTGCAATTGTAGCAGGGATAGGTACTCAACCTATTTTGTACCATTTGGGCCTACTGTCTGTGCTCAGTTGGGCTAAGTAAATCTTTCAGTGTAGAGCCACTTTTGTAGACTCTATATTTTGTGGCTTTGATTACCATATTTACTGACAAAAGTTAGTTTATGTGGGTCTTGATCTTTCTGCCTCTGTGTCAATAAGCTTTCACATGGGATCTCTCTTACATCATCCAATACCCTATTAAGCTTTTTATTGGGGTAACCCCTTACCTTGAAGCGTTGGGTAAGGTCACTTGCAGCTTGTTCAAATAATAAATCATTAGAGGCAATTTTTCTTGCTCGCAAATACTGACCTTTGGGTATGGCTGTGATAATTCTTGGGTTGGGTTGTGTCAGTATGAAGCAAGTTATTACCATCTATAGGTTTGTAATAATAGTACATTCACAAATTTTTACATTAACATCAAAAAACTTAAGCTCAGTTTTAGAATGTTCTGTTGTGAACTTAATTGTCTCATGGGCTGCATTTGCAGTTGTCACCATGTGTTCAAAGATTTCAATGGGACCATCCCAAATTACAAAAATATCGTCCACATAAGGATAATATTTTGTAATATATTGTAAAAATGGTTCTTTTAGGAAGAGCTGGGTCTCAATATAGTACATGAAAATGTTTGCAAATGACGGAGCTACTGCAGATCCCATTGAGGTGCCTTGGGATTGCCAGGTTGCCAGTAGAACCTATCTTCAACCTTAAAGTAATTTTTCATAAGTACTATCTCCAGGCAATCAATCAGAAAAAATAAGAGGTGTTCAATAATGCTTCTTCAACACATTTTATACCCATTTTATACCCTCATCCTGTGGTATGGACATGATTAGACTTTGTATGTCAATACTGCACAATATGGCATCCTTATTAAGCTTACCAATATCATTGAGGCACTTAAGGAAATCTGTAGTGTCCTTCAAGCATGTTGGTAGATCAAGGACAAGCTTTTTATGATTGATTGACAAATTTTGAGAGGGGTTCTGGAATAGAACTTACACCTGAAACAATTGGTCTACCTGGAGGATCAATTAGTGTTTTATGTATTTTCGGTAGAATATAAAGGACAGGTGTTACTCAAGAAATCATGGGTATTTTTATCAATTGTTCCATTTTGAAAAGCATCCGTTACCATAGTGACAATTAGTCTCTTAATGTCCCAAACAGGATCTATTGGGGTGTAGTGACCTGGAACGTTAATTTGTCGTTCAATTTCAGCAACATATTTAGCTCTATCCATTATTACTACATCCCCGCATTTGTCTGCTTTTTTAATTACAATATTGTGATTATTCATGAGGGTGTTAAGTGCCTTACTTAACACCCTTGATCTTGATCTTTCCCCCCCAGGCCAAAGTTTATTAACCTCGGAGCTAACGACTCTGGAAAAAGTATTTAGACTGTCATTGCTCACATCTGGTATAAAATCTGATCTCTTTGCTAGTCTCTTGTGTAATGAAATAGTATCTTTGAAATACATTTTAAGTTTCGTCATTCTGGTAAATTTAAAGAAATCTAATTTCCGCACAAATGGGCATGGTTTGTAATTAGGTACAAACCCCAAGCCTTTGTTGATAATGGCAGATTTCTGCAGGAGAGAGGGTAATGGAGGATAAGTTTACAACAAGGTTATTTACCTCTTATGGTTTCTGTCTCTGCGAGCATATGTTTCCTCGGAACCGGTTTCCCAGGGTCTCTTTTTTCTCTGTGCGCTGCTCCTAAAAATTTTGTACAGCAATGTCATCACAATTTAAAATGTTCCAATAATATCCTCTTATACATATGAAATGTTAATAGGTAAGTACATAATCAAATCAAATCTTTAACTCACTGCCTAATAAAGAGCCATATCGTATTAATCTTATTACATATAATACTGTATAACATTTTTATAAACAATATACAAATCAAAATTTACAACTTATTGTAGAGTGCAGTTATTTACAATTATCAAACATATATATACAGATGGATTAGATAGCTCACACTATTTCTGTTCTCTTAAAGGGTTTTGTTCATCTTCAAAACACTTTTTTTCAGTTCAGTTGCTTTCATATTGTTCCCCAGAAATAAAGACTTTTTTCAATTACTTTCCATTATTTATTTTTTACTGTTTTTCCAAACTCTAAGTTTAAAGTTGAGTGTTCCTGTCTCTGGTGTTTCAGTAATTCAGGTGCAAACTCTAAACTATTACAATTTTGCAACATTTAGTTGATACATTTCTCAGCAGCATCTCTTGAGTATTAGCAACTATTGTATCAATTCTAACAGCTGCCTGTAATGAAACCCAGAGATTCTGCTCAGCAGGGACAAAGATTAGAAATGTATCAACTAAATATCAGTTTAGAACAGTTTACAGGGTCGGCGACTTCCTCTCCCAGGGCTGCTTCAGAAGGTGAAAAATGACACTTTACACTTCAATTAGAAAAACGGTGACACATAGAAAATAGAAAGTAATTGGGAAAAGTCGTTATTTCTGGTGATCTATCTGAAAACAACTAGTTGTTTGAAGGTGATCAGTCCCTTTAAGGGTATAGTATACACTTGCCTTCCATCAATGAATAATCTAACTTTATTCCTTAACAGGATATCATCTGCTCTTGTAAGACCATTTTGTATCCATCACTGAAGGTCTGAGGTTATTATACCAGGGATAAAGGCTACATTCTGAAACAAGGGGGTCACCAGGGTCCTTTGTTTACATAGTTTATCCTTCTGCTTATGTGCTGCCCATAGTTGTAAAGAGTGTGTTACACATGGTGGAGCCTGCTTACATTCTGTGTAAGCATGAGTCTTCCACATAATATCAGCTAGTATAGATTTTGAATATAACGCCTGTTTTAATTTAACCCATTGTGATTGTACGCCCTTTAGATGTCATGCTTTAATTTGTATGAATTGGGCTGCTTTATAATAGGAATATAATTCTGGGGCTCCCCTGCCTACCTTATATTTACTCTTTTGTAATATTTTTATACTTTCTTTAGTTTTTTTCCTTTCCCAATTAAATTGATCCATGGCCCTTTGTAATACTCTACCTTCTGTCCTGGGATACTTGATAGGAAGCATTCTAAACAAATATAAGATTCTAGCTAATATATTTATTTTTATACTATAAATGCAACCTAACCAGGAAATGCTATGTCTGTGATTTTTAATCGATTGTTGTTGTGTCTATTGATGTAGGAGAACCTGACCAGGCAGTACCTCCAGGGTTCCCTTTGTGTCCTGCTTTAATAGGTGCTTAAGTAATTAGCTACTTGCACCAAATATTTAGGTGCAACTGTGCCTAGTTTGCAAAGTACAACACACGCAATTGCGTCCATTTTGGATACAATTTGCGTTAGGTGCAGCCCAATTGCGTCAATGAATCGCCCAATTGCTTCCACATTAGCAGTGGAATTCTGGGAAAAAACATGACAATTGCACTCAAAATTGCACTTTGTTCGCTGTGTCTAAGTAAGTGAATGCACCCTATAGTTTCTTGTGAAAATGTGAAGTTTGTTACTAAAACATTTCCAAAAAAAACATTCGAGAATTAAAAACTTATATACACTGTACAACTGGATGGAAACATAAACTTCACAGCTTACAATCAGCAAGGAGAAAAGTTGCAATCATCATGTTAACTGATTCTCAAATATCACTATGTCACCCACAGATGCTGCAATCATGTATCAAGGGAGACACTTTATTGAGGAAACATTTTTTGGAATTAAACTAGCAAAACGTTCAAAAAGCCTTACTCTTTATAGACTTATTCGAAGAGCTTGCAATCATTTTATGAACCAGATATACTCTGATTGCAATCAGTAGAATATATAATCTGTTGTTTCTTAACAACTACAGGAAATATGTTACTGTTACTACAGAATACACTGTTCTAGCTTGTAACTAAACTTGATCTCAAAAATAAAGGACCCAACCACATATTTTTTTTCCATTAAAAAGTAACCTAATTTATAAATAATATGAAAATGATCTTGGTGTTGGTATCATCACAAACAATAGTATCTAGTAGTAATGAGTCTTAAATAACTAGACTTTGCTAGGTAATCTTGAAATGTTATTCAAATGGATATTCAAATGTTATTCAAATGGATTTTTCAGTTGAGGCAGTTCCCAGGAATTTTAAACCCTAAAGGCTAATATAACACCAGGCATTTTTATGCTCCTACTCAGCCGAAAATACACACTTAAGTTTCTTGCCTTCAAATACAGCCATATGGTAAAGATATTAGAAAGCATTGAATATGGCTGGCATGTTGGGTTGCCGCTTTGTCCCTCTATTTATGGTCATTCCAAGTTTGCATAAAAGGCATCCTTTACATCTCTATAAAACCAATTTTCTTACTCCAAAATATGTACCTTGTTGTTCTCACACTTAAGGTGTAGATATACCTTAGAGTCTTGACCTGTGGAGTTAGCCCTTTGAAAAATTGCTACTCATTTTGGGAGGATTTAATCAAACATAATTACAGTTTCTTTTACCTATTCTTTTTCAGGCATCAGCAGGAAAGATGCAAGCCATTCATTTAATATTAGCATTTATTACATATACAGAGTAGGGCCAACCGTTCCAGCACTAAAATGTATCTTAAAGATAGATCAGCGTAGCTCTGTGTGTTAAAATCTTATTTGCTTATATTTGAAAGTAATTTTAGTTGTAAAGAAAAGACATTAAGGAGTCAGTAGACAATGAAATTAACATTCTAGTTAATTGTGATATAGTTCCAAACAAATGCATCTCAGTTAAGTGTAAAGTGAAGACTAGCAGGACCTTATGCTATTTTCTAGATAGCTTTAATAGTGCTTTGTGGAACCATGCATTTACATTTAAGTCTAACTGCTCTACAGCACTTTTTTATTAGGAGACTCAGTCATACAGGGACTCTGCAGGCTTACTGGGCCTTTGAAAAGAGATTACAGTTGGGAGAGACAGAAGAGTAACTTTTTAACTTTACCTATTGCTCATGTCTGGTGAGTGTTACTTACAAACATATGCAAATACATTATATATAGCAGTGATCCCCAACCTGTAGCTCGTGAGCAACATGTTGCTCTCCGACCCTTGGATGTTGTTATCAGTGGCCTCAAAGCAGGTGCTTATTTTTGAATTCCATGAAAACTAAATATAGTGCCAAGTAGAGCATCCTGTAGGCTGCCAGTCCACATAGGGGTTACCAAATAGCCAATCACAGCCCTTATTTGGCACCCCAAGGGACTTTTTCATACTTGTGTTGCTCCCCAACTCTTTTTACATTTGAATGTGGCTCACGGGTAAAAAAAGGTTGGGGACCCCTGATATATAGTATAATATAGATACAGATAATATGCATACTTTACCGACCGTACACTTCAAAAAATCATTGGAGATGAGTGCGGACACATTAACTTTTATATACACATTAGTAAAATGCAGAGCAGTTTTTTCTTAAAAATATTCTGAGCATCATTAACTTATAAATGCATCTATTCATATTGCCTCCTCTTACTCTGACCAACCATGATCAGTTGGACCACTCCTGTGTTTTCTGTATTGGTGGAACTGTTCTACAATATATATTTTTGTCTCTAACTTTGCCTCTAACTTTGTTTTTTTAGGTCAAATGTAGTCAAATGTTCATTTAAAGGGGGCCTGTTATCCTGACACAACAAGCTGTATAAGGGCTAGTCCACACGAGGAGATTCTGGGAGATTTTGTCGCCTGGCAACTAATCGCCTCGTCTTTTGAGCGACTATCTCCCCGAACTGCCTCAGTGTTTTTCCCCATAGGCTACAATGAAAATTTGCCTGCGCTAATGCACACGCGGTGATGCATTTTCTGTAGTCGCCTGAAGTTGCCTTAGGCAGTTCGGGGAGATAGTTGCTCAAAAGACGAGGTGATTAGTCGCCAGGCGACAAAATCTACCTGAATCTCCTCTTGTGGCCTTACCCTAATAGTACTTTTCAAATTAAACATGAAACTCAAAGCTTTTTTTTTTAAGTAAAACATTTGTACCTGTTATAAATTAATTTAGAAATCTTAGCTGTCAATCATATTTTGCCTTCCCCCTCTCTCTGCCTCTCAGCAATCACTTTCACTTCCATTTAGTACTTTCTTGATGTCCCTGATTCATCCTCACATGCCCCTCCCTACACATTAGCTATATGGGGCAGATTTATCAAGGGTCGAATTTCGAAGTAGAAAAAGCTTCAAAGTCCGACATCGAATTGGAATACTTCGTCTTCGAATATCGAAGTTGAAGTTTTTTTACATTGAATTTAGCCATTTTCGGTCGAAGTAAAATTGTTTGATTGAACGATGAAATCCTTTGAATCGAATGATTCAAGTATTTCATCCATTGATTGAACGATTTTTCTTTGACTTCCAAAAACTTAGAAAAATGCTCTAGAAGGTCCCCATAGGCTAACATAGCACTTTGGCAGGTTTAATTTGGCGAAGGATTGAAGTCAAAGTTTTTTTTAAAGAGACAGTACTTCGATTATCGAAAGGTGGAATATTCAAACTATTTTACTTCAAATCGAATTCGAGTAGTATCCAAAAAATTACTTTGAATTTCAAATTCCCTCGATTTCACTTTGTCCCTTGATAAATCCGCCCCTAAGTGTGTAGGCTATGCATGGGCATGTGCATCATGTTCTCCTTTTCTGATGCATAAAATAGATTTTGGGATGATTCAAAGCTTGCCTCAAAAACAGTTCCCACTAAATGACACCTGCCTGTATGCTATAATAATGAAGGAAACAAGAAAAAATGTATACAATGTAAGTAAAATGTATTTAGCTCGCTAACATGATAGCATAGGATTTGGAATTATTAGGATGACAGTTTCCCTTTAATGGGGAACTAAAAAAAGCTAAGTAATAGATGCACCAAAAATAGGGCTTTTTAGCAGGACACAGTACCACCGTCACCCTTATTTATTTAAGCAAATAGTTCATGTTGATACACAGAAATAATTAGTGTTGGTGCTGAGAGTTCACACAAAATCTGCTGGAGCCATTGACACAGAAATGTCTGGAACAAGATTCAGTTCATAGAACAATAAAGAAGCTGGAGGGGCTGTGTGACATTTACAGAAATGTAAGACTGAAATCCCAGGACACAATGATAAAATAAAACATGAAGATAAAATAAATAATACAGCTTATTGATTTTATCTTCACATTCTGGAATCTGCATCCTCAGTATTTATGAATGCTATGCAATTCATCCAGCTTCTTTACTGGACTGCAACACCTCATGCTGCAGTACTAATCATGAATTCATTGAGCAAAAGAACCAGTTATGATGAGAAAGCATTAAATAATTTCAAAATTGTATATTACATACATTAAGATAGGAATGCTTAGAAGAAAATGTAGTTAAGGCTTTTTTCCATTAAAAGCTTGTCAGTTAGTGCTTTCATATGCCAAAGTGTGCAAGTGCAAAGGCAAACCACACACACAAACAAGGGGTGTAACACAAGCCTATTCTAAAAAGGAAAAGGCCACATATTTGAAACCAAAAAACACAGCATACTTCATCACACCCTTCTTCATCAAAGTTAGGGAGGGCACCTTTATCCCTGACTCTTAGACCAAAAAGCTTTAAAGAGCAAGGGCCTTCAAACCCTCCTTCACCTTATGGCTAGGGAGAGTCCCTTTTATCTGAGTATGGCCAATGTTTCCCCCCAGGGCTTTTTTAAGGTCATTTTTAACCTCAAAACCAAAGAGGAATAAATGAAGTTAAATACAAAAGTGTGGAATAAATAAATAGTAAAAATTATAAAATATTATTGTGATACAGACCCAACCAATTATGAAAAAAAAGTCTTTATATCAGCCAAACAAAAGAAGCAAGTGTAGCATAAAAAATAAGTGCTGTACTAATGCAGTCACCACCTCACAGGCTTTCAGGCACCTTGGAGTCACTCACAGAACATGGGGCACCTCAGGCTCAAGGTAGTCTCTTATATGGAGCAGCCAGAAACTCACTGTATCAAATATTGAAATCTTGATCTTATCCAAAAGGACATAATAACCCTCTTTTTTGTCATACACAATTACATAGCAGTTATAAAATGCTTCCAGGCCTAATTCAACCTAGTAAGGAGTCTAATTATTCTGGGGAGAGCATAAACACTGCGCTATCATCTTTAAATGTGAACCATTTTGTAGCATAACCTGAGCTTACATTCCTTACATGTTAAATATGGACACTCTCAACCTCCTTATCACATAGGTATGTATGTGTACAACCATGGCACTAACCCAATAAATTCCCGTTTGAGCTTTCAGTGGGTTGGCTACCCCTGACTGGGGGACCCATTTTTATAACACAAGCTGGCTGATCTTAGTTTAGGAACTTCAAGTAACAATTACAAAAGTAGATCAGCGAAAAACATGACCATATAGGTAACTTTTAACATACAGTAATATTTTGAAGAGTAGTGTCATTGAGTTATTTTCAGTTTGTTCTCCAGAAATAAATACTTTTTTTTCATTGCTTTCCATTTTTTATTTTTTTACCATTTTTGCAAAATCAAAGTTTAAAGTTAAATGTAATTATAATTTTGCAACATTTAGTTGATACATTTCTCAGCAACATCTCTGGAGTATTAGCAACTGTTGTATTAATTATTGTATAACAGCTTTCTTTAATGAAACTCAGTGATTCTGCTCAGGAGGGCTTAAGATAAGAAATGCATCAACTAAATGTATCAATTTAAAACAGATTAAAGAATCTGAACCCCCCCAAGAGCTGCTTTAGAAATGAGAAAAATCTATGTTCACTATTTGTTCTATTTCTATCATTGGTAACATGTGGTCCTTAAAGGGGAACTCTACACAAACATAATTTAAACTTTTTGAAAAATAAACCTAATTTCAAGCAACTTTGCAATATACATCATTTAAAAAATATGCAGACTTTTCATGATTTGTAATGGTTTCTGACAGTTCCCTAAGCCTAGCCCCCTGCTCTACTGCTGATCTGTCTGACAACTTTGCTGAGCTGGCTGACTACTATTACTTTGTATCAACAGCAATCTGTCCTCAGCCGGCATCCTCCAAACCCCACAATTCCCTGCACACGTTATTTCAATAAGGAACTGAACACAGTGCAATGCATTGTGGGTTGTGTAGTTCCTGCATGCTGTCTGTAAGCTGTGGAGAAGTTGTTACAATTTGTAACATCAGTGTTTAGTCCCTCCTTCCCTGCCAGGATTTCAAAGGATACAGAAAGAGAAGAACTGTTAAACAATTGGATATCAACAAGAAACAGATAACTGTGATGGGTATATTAGGAGTTTCTGTGTTATGCAGGCCTCTTTATCAAATTTTGGTTTGGAAGCCGGAGTTCCCCTTTAAGTCATATGTATGATACAATATTTATTAAACTTTGCTAATCTATCTGTAACTATGTTGATACTAATGGCAACACATTTGCAATCTAACTGATGTAGATTTTACCTGCAACAACAGTGTTTCTAGGCATAATTTGAGACTATTTCAGAACTATTATTAATATAGTTGATAAATGTATAAAGTAAGCATAGTTTTGTACTTCTAGTTATGCCAGGAACTCTGAAACGCTTATCTAATTAATGTAGTTGCTAAAAGTATTCCCCATGATACCAAGTATGGATCAAGATCTACTGTAGTGATTATGTTCTTGTGCTTTTAACAGAAGTGAAATTACATTTTTTTTTGTAAAGCCATTCTACCTAATTTATTTTTTTTGGGGGGGGGGAGTTTTTCAATGAAACTAGGCAGCTTTAACTCTAAACTAGAGATAATGTTTGCACCAATTGTATTTTCAGTTAGTTAGTATGAACTCCCATGTGCCATGTTCACTGTAGTAGATCCATAAACTGAACAAAGTCAACAATTATTTTTAAAAACAGAGAGAGAAAGAAAACAAAAAGCTTCCAGCTGAACAGTGCACATTGATCCTCCTTTATGCGTCTAACGGTTCTGCTCATAATAAATCAGCTCTCTTGTGTAGAAAAACAAATTACATTTCCTCCACTATTAAATGGTGGAGTGGGAAGACAAATAAATCATTATTGTTGTTGTTTCTGTGGCAGCCTTGTGCTCATTCCATAGAACTGAATAGATGTCCGTGAGCAGTGAAGCATGCAATTTCCTTGCTCAAACTGCTGAGAAATCTCTCCTACCTATTGATAAGTCTTGCCGGCCAGTTTAAAGCCTCAATTATGCAACAATTATAGTTTTCACTGCAGTAAAACATAAAATTTCATTAAATATCAAGAAATAGCTTATCAACCCACAGAGAAGTCTAATAATGATTAATGAATCCACAGTGAACTGTTCAAGTAGAGAATCATGGTATTGTTGTGGATGAGTAAGGGCTTTGAAAGGATTTAATTTGCATGCATACACCCTGAAATGGATCATTTTGGCACAAGAAGAAAAATAAACATTCACAAACAGCTTCCGTTTTCCTTTTGTACTTCAATAATGGTTAAGAAACACACAGGAAATCGGTGCACCAATGTGCGCATGAATGTTGGTTGGTGACCATCCAGACTAATTCTTACATGTACAGAGTTGTGTCAAAGTCCAAATATACAGTAGAGCATAGTGTCTAGTTGCCGCTTCCTATTTAAGAATGCTGACAACCCATTAACTGGTTATGTTGGTTGTTTCCATGAAGCCAAACCTTGTAATTTGATTCGATTTCTGTTGTGGCATAGCCTTACAGATTGACCCTGCTGATTTCTACCTGCCCTGATCCCTGCCTAATTCTTGGCTACAAAACCATGCTGTCTGCCTCTTGCCTGGACCTGCTGACTCCCTGGATACCTTGTTTTTGGCTCTAGTCTCACCGCCTACTTACCACTTCACCTGCCCCATATACACAACCCAGCTGGGCCCTGTGCTGCGTGAGGACTTCTACAAGGCTCCCCAATGCTGCATCCCTTCCCTAAACCTGACAATACAACCAGACCAAGAATAAAGATGGATGAATTTGAAGGAGCACTCACACAAGTTGTTCATTAACTCCAGAAAGGCTACATCCAAATTCAGGAGCATTTGAGTACTTTGCATCCTTCTACTAGTCAAATTACATGAACTGATGCTTCTATGTCTTCCTCCTTGAATGCCTTCCTCCAGCATTCTGGAGTCCTGTGAAGATCTTATTTTTCTCACCATTCAGTGAAAGAAGGGTAAAACCTTCCTTGACTCCTGTGTAACACCTGAGATGTTGTAGATTCAACCTTTGTTTGTAGTTTAGTCACTTGCTCCATGTTGCCCTTTTTTGTATATCATTCTCTGGCAAAGACTTTTTCTTAAAAAAATTCTGAATCCAATTTGTCCACTGCTGTATTGCTCACAATTTCTGTTACCTTACAGTTGTAAGAGAGACCAGTGTATCTGCAAGCAATCCTTGATTATAGGGTGAGCGGATTTTTTTTTTTTGGACTCCAAAGTTGCCATTCTCCTGCATGTCTGTACTGTACACATTCAGTGTACTCTGGAATGCTGTTAACATTACTAAAAACTTAGGTTATAGTTGTCATAGTGTCAGGGCCTGCGGTTTGCGGTAACCAATAGGGATCAGGCGTAGTCATAGTCAGAATCCAGGCGGTAGTTCAATAGGCAGAATAGGAGCAAAATCAAGGTTTAGGCAAGATCAAAGTCCAGGAATCAAGTCAGGAAGAATATAGGGAATGCAGAAAACAAATCCTTTAATTGGGCATCGAACCAGTGTCCTGGACATCCTTTTATTTCAAATTTGGCACCAAAATGCGGCATCATGACATCACACATTTGGCACTGATGTCGGTGCCCCATCAATGGAACCACGTATTGACCATGGACACTGCCATCTTGGGGAAGGACTCACCGTGGACACATAGAAGCTGAAGCTATTAGTTTTGCAGAATTCACTGATTTCCATGCTGCCATGTCATGTGAGGATGTATTGATTACTAATTAACCTTGCAGTAGGATTCATATTCGCATAGAAGGTACTACACCTAGCCAGTAAGTCAATATAAATGGAAAACTATAACTAGGTACATTATTTCCAAGGATAGCAAACTTGAAGTTAGCTCCATATATGTACAGACTATAATAATTAAGGTGAATAAAACTGATGAAATGAAATATGGCTAGTGATATAAATACGCTAGACAAGGACCCTCGTGGTCTAAAACATGTAGTGCTATGCATCTCTAAATAAAGCCAACACTTTATTTCACTGATTAAGCTCTCCAGTGGGTTCTATTGTTTATGTTTGCAAAAGCGGTAATCCCAATGATTGATGAGCATCTTAACACTTGAATACTGCTGTAGTTCAACAGAACTCTGCACACTATGGAAAAATGTCTATCTGGTATTAATAAGCTGGATATAAATATAACTTGGTGTTTCTTGCATGTTCTTTTTCTACTAAACCCTCCTATGTTCTGACCATTGTGCCAAGGATTATTTTATGGTTTTATTTTCAAAAATACAGAATACACTTAGGGGCAAATTCATCAAGGGCCGAATATCGAGGGTTAATTAACTCTCAATATTCGACTGGGGAATGAAAATCCTTTGACTTCGAATATCGAAGTCGAAGGATTTTGCGCAAATACTTTGATCGAACGATCGAAGGAATAATCGTTCGATCGAAAGATTAAATCCTTCGAATCGAACGATTAAAAGGATTATCCTTCCACCAAAAAAAGTTAGCCAAGCCTATGGGGACCTTCCCCATAGGCTAACATTGAGCTCGGTAGCTTTTAGGTGGCGAACTAGGGGGTCGAAGTTTTTTCTTAAAGCGACAGTACTTCGACTAATGAATGGTCAAATAGTCGAACCATTTTTAGTTTGAATCATTTGATTCAAAGTCGTAGTCGAAGGTCGAAGTCGCCCATTCGATGGTCGAAGTAGTCAAAAAAACACTTTGAAATTCAACGTTTTTTTTCTTCTATTCCTTCCCTCAAATAATGAATGGGCCCCTTAGAGCTTCTAAGTTAATTGTCTTTGATAAATATACCCCAATATCTCATTTATGTTAAAGGACAAGTAAAGGTATTATTAAATAATGCCTCTGTAACAAAAGAGCATTAAAAAACCCATGATGCAACTCTTTGCTGGCCCACACTCTCCTTTAAAATCAGCTCTGTAACACTGAGAACAGATTGGCGTTTTTTCCCAGGAATCCCTGTGTCTGGACATAAGCATGCTCAGTAGAATCATTAAAAGCCCTGTGCTGCCATTTTCAATTAAATGGATACTGTCATTTTTTTAAATAACACACACATACCAGTTAATTGTGCTGCTCCAGCAGAATGCTGCATTGAAATCTGTGTCTCAAAAAAGCTAACAGATTTTTCTTTATATTTAATTTTGAAATCTGACATGGGACTAGACATATTGTCAGTGTCCCAGCTGCCCCCAGTCATATGACTTGTACTCTTTACTGCTGGACTGGAAGTTGGAGTGATATGACCCCCCCCCAGCAGCGTAACAATAGAACAATGGGAAGGTAACCATATAACAGCTCCCTAACACAAGATAACAGCTGCCTGGCAGATCTAAGAACAGCACTTATTTCCCAGCGGCGAATGCGGGAATTCGATGTGAATTTGCACCTGGCGAATAAATTCGCCCATCACTACTACTAAGTACTTTCCTTTTAAATGTATTTTTAAACAGGGAAATAAATCATTCAGATTTACCAATAAGTACAGTTTTTGTTTAGTTTTAGTTAATGGGGCAAATTCACTAAGCAGCGAAAATGCGCTAGCGACGCCTTCGCCGCACTTCGCCAGGCGAGTTTTCACCAGGGCGATGCTAATTCACTAAAATCCGAAGTTGCGCTCAGAGAGGCGAATGGTAGCGAATTTGCGCAAGCGTTAATTCGTCAAGCAAAGCAAAGTTACGCTACCGATGCCTAATTTGCATACGGTGCCAAGTTAAAGTTGAATGGACGTATATGTTGCAGCAAATGTTAGGAAATGTAGGGGGGAAGGAGGGTACCTCCAAAAAAATTTACGATCTTTTTCAGCCTATCACCCTTAAAAAAGGAAAAAACGCCAGCATTTTTTGGGACTTAGAAAAAATTTCAACTATTTTTGAAACAATCCCTATCTACTCTATTGCACTTCGCCTGGTCTGAGGTGGTGAAGGCAAGTCTGGTGCAAGAGGTAACGTTCAGTAAAATGCGCAAGTTAGTGAATTAGCGTAGTTACGTCCCATTCGCCGTAGAGCAACTTCGACTGGCGTAAGGGTGCGACGTAGAGCTAGAGTAGGTCTACTTCGCTAGAGAATTTACGCCAGTGCCCTTTAGTGAATTGGCGAAGTTATGAAATTACGTCACGCTGGCGAATTTACGCCAGCGTTAGTCACTTTGCCCTTTAGTGAATCTGCCCCAATGAGACTAGCTAGATAAGTTGAGCAAATGTGATGCTATTTAATATCTTTACCTTCAAATAGTGTTACAAAACATTTTACAAAGAAAGAAACAGTCTAAACTTGTAGTTACAGTATATGCAGCCATATGTTTCAGTGGTTATTCAACACTTCTAACAATGTCATTTTTGTAATCTCTCAAGTGCACGCAATTACACCGTTGGAAGATGTTCCAAGCTCAAATTGTATATTAAAGTTCCCAGCACTTACACATCTGAAATGCGAATAAACAATGGGCAGACCTGGACATGAATCCACTGGACAATTAATTCTCTTGGAGGGCTTGTACATTTTCTATAGTTATATATTTTAAATGTTTTTTATCTGTAGCGGATATTCAGTAAAATCATAGGATGCATTTGTTCTGCAATATAATTATCAGGTCATTTGCCTCAGGTAATGACAATTACACACAGTATGGAGGGAATTGAGTGCCATATGGAGGAAGTTATCATTCCTTTTAGACCCATCTAATGTGTTATGCTCTCCGAACTGAAGCTATTAGTTTACCAGCTGCACAGGGCCAAAGATGTGCCAGTATAGCAGTTACATGCTTGAAATTCTGAAACTCAGTCATATCAGCCCTAATTATGTAAAAGAAGAGAGACAATTTTCTATTCTAATATAAATATACTTTTACTTATGGTAATTCACAATTTTTCCAATTGATGTTGTTCCTCATTATGCAGTTAGAAACCAAATATTTCCATTCTGAAACCCTTGAATAATATTTAAAAAGGCATACAGGTATGGGATTAGTTATCTGGAAACTCACTGTCCAGAAAGCTCTGAATTACGGGATGGCCGTCTCTCATAGACTCCATTATAAAATTATTACAATTTTTAAAAATGTAATAATAAAACAGTAGCTTGTACTTGATCCCAACTAATGATACATCTGTGGTATTAGGGTTATCATAAGTAAATAATTACTCACCACAAAGGGGAAGTGGCCCAGGTGCACCGCCCTGAGCCCTCAGCACGGGGAGCAGACAAACCGAAAAACAATTGGGAGCAGGCACTCAAAAAAGGCAAACTTCCATCAGGCCAGTAGTTCAAAGTGAAAAAAGTTTATTGTGTCCACAGCCTTAAGCGCTTTGTGTCATAAATACTTAATCATAGGCTGATTATAGGCTTGATCCCAACTAAGATAAAATGAATCCTTATTGGAGGCAAAATAATCCTAATGGGTTTATTTATTGTTTAAATTGTTTAGACTTAAGGTATGGAGATCCACATTATGAAAAGATCCCTCTTCTTGAAAAACCGGGTCCCAAGTATTCTGGATAACAGTTCCCATACCTGTACTAAACAAAGGTTTATAAAGAGAAAAAGACAAAATAGTATAAAAGACATGGTAGCATTTGGAGCCCTGTCATCTCACTGTTAAAGCAGTGCCTTTACCAAAGACACACACAAAGTTGCCCTTAAGAGGTTCAAAATTGTGTTTTTAAAGGAAAACTATACCCCCAAAATGAATACTTAAAGGAACAATAACATCAAAATTTTTTTTAAAAAATACAATGAAAAAAAAACAAGGCAAATTAAAATTTAAAATTGCGAAGCCTTTATTAAGAAATAACTTACCGAAACTCCACTTCCGCTCCTTTTCAGAAAAGGCGATATGGCGACCATCCATAGTGCAGCACTGGATTTCTCCTCCCTGGCTATCTCTCCTATTGAACTGACAGCAGGAAAAGGGGCCCGGCTAGATGAAGAGTTGAAGTGCCCCGTGTGCGGCTCCTTCTCCATTATTCTCCCCTGCTCCCACAGCCTGTGCCTATCCTGTGTGCCTGGAACATCCTTGTGCAGAGCCCGCGCGCCTCGGGGGGAGATCTTGCAGGGACTCAGCCCCCTATCCCCTGGCACCCCAGGAAGCCCACGCTCATCACCCAAACACATTGGATTTTGGTCTGGGTCTCATAGGACTCCAGCGTCTCCAGAAGGGAGGATAATGGAGAAGGAGTATATCCTGGACAGTACCAATTCCCATATAACTACCTCGTAGCTGCCCATGTGCAAGTTAATTATGTATAAGGAAAAGTATAAAAGAAAAAACAGCACCAAGGGTCTTAAAAAAATCTTGTATTATGATAAAGTTTGCACAACTGACGTCGGTTGTGCATACTTTATCATAATACAAGATTTTTGTTAAAACCCTTGGTGCTGTTTTTTCTTTTATACTTTTCCACACACACACACACACAATTGAAAATGTTAACTTCGCCCTGCGGTCGCCATCACATCAAGAAGACTGATCGTGAGTCCTGCGTGCATGCAATGGCCACCTGGCCATCACTTAAACACAAGTGAAGGAAACTGTGCAGACCCAACGCGTCGATCGGGTCCGGGCAGACCTCGCACTTCTCTTCGCGGGTGGAGGAGGGGTGAGGGTTGAGCTCTTCTCACTGCTGTCACCCTCAAATGTCAGCTTCCAACTACCGTCTTTACAGCCACACACCTACTCACTCATTTTGTGATATCATTTGTGGGGCGGGGTGGCGTGGGCCTATAAAAGGAACCCGGAAGTCGGATACGGGCAGGCACGGGTTGAGGGAGGGCGGGTAAGGATCGGGTGGGGGTTGGGAAAAACCCAACCCGCACATCACTACAACGCAGGTTCTTGATGCCATAACAATGGTTTGGGACAGGCAAACTTGAGTGCTCAGCAGTGCTGGGGGGATATGTTAATCTATATATAATGGCATATAATGACTTATAATGTTCACAGAATTTCCTTCTCCTTTAAATTTGTGACTGTTCTTGCTCAATAACTTACAAAAGCACAATACCAAAATGTAAAACTTAAATGAATAACTAAGGATTGTTCCCTCATCGGTTTTACAATTAAGGAATAAAATGATCCCAGGATAAAAATGACACACTTCACTGAAACTGTAAAACAACGGTTGCTTCATGTTGTGGTATTTTTGGAGAGCTGTTTTTTTTCTGTTTTCAAGTAGTGAGCAGATTCCACTGGATTCCTCATATTTTACACCCCTTGTACTGGGATGGCTTGAAGGACTTGCTAGCCTACTCCCTTTCCCACCTCATTGACAGCAGTTGTCCCATTCCATTGTTTGGAATAGTTTGAGATATAAATCATCTTAAAGCTTAAGGTGACCATACACGGGCAGATAAAGCTGCCGATATCGGTCGTTTGGACTGATTTGACAGCTTATCTGCCCGTGTATGGGGGCTTCTGATGGGTCTTCCCGATCGATATCTGGCCACGATATCGATCGGGAAGGTTGGATTTTTACCCGCCCGACCCGTCGGAGCCGCTGGGCGCATCGTAATTGACGCATTGTAATTCGATCGTTCGGCCATACGGCCGAACGTTCGAATTACCCCCGATATAGCCACGCAGTTTAGTGGCATATCAGGGAAAGATCCGCTCGTTTGGCGATGTCGCCAAACGAGCGGATCTTGGAGTCTATGGCCACCATTAGGCTTAGTCCACACCTGGCGATTCGGGGAGATTTAGAGCCTGGCGACTAATCGGCTCTTCTTTGAGGTGACTAATCTCCCCGAACTGCTTCCTCTTCTCTTGTGCCGGCTGTAACGAGAGTCGCCTGCGTTATGACACACGTGTCGCTTTGTTTTCCGAAGTCGCTCGAAGTTTCCACTTCGGGTGGCTTCGGAAAATGAAGTGCCGCATGGGTCATAACGCAGGAAACTCTCGGCAGGCGCTAAATCTCCCTGAATCACCCAGTGTGGACTAAGCCTTAAAGAGAGCTCTTTTGCTCAAAAGGAGAATATTTACTTTTATGTTCTTTCTACTCATATCATTTTTGCAGGATTTTTATCTCACCATGAAATCAGCCTTTTCAAAAAGCTTTTACTCCACAGGCTTTCATGCGATTAACTACTTACACTTTCAACAGGGCAAAGTCTTCAGCTTCAGAGTTTTTTTGGCATTGTGACTTGTGATACAGTGACAGTAACGTTAATGTATTCTCCTGTCCATGTACAAAATGCCAGTGTTTATTAAATGGGGAAAGAAGAGGCAAGCAGGTGACAGTACGTATCTGTGCCCACGGATCTTTTAAATCAGCACAATCTTCTATGTGTCTTGTGAGTGACAGTGAAGACTTTTTTAGTTCTAATAATTCTACAGGCATCCGTTCACCCAGATATTTCTTATTCTCGTGTGGAGCTTTAACAATTCCTGACAACTTAGCTGATGAGTTGTTCATTTATACCAACATAAAATAATAACAAATACTAGATCCTAATACCATTCTTTATAGGACTGGTATAACCATCAGGTCAATAGGATGGTGTGTCAAAACTGCCCCTACCTATGCGAGATGCCATACATGCCTGATAGTTGGACAATTTGGTCAGAATTAGCCAGACTATTCAATTAGAATTGGACATTAAAAACAATATATAGCTTACAAAATGCAGCCCAATTAAAAATATCAGTCTCTTAGATTATTTCTTGCCGACCCCTTCACAGTCTCTCAACTGTATGTAAATCCAAAATCGAACATATATATACCCCCAAAAAGGGATATGTATAAGAAGCGATCAGCGCCTGTGGCAACAGAAATAAAAAACAAACATAGCGCAATATGTTCACAATGTAAGATATCACCCCGTGCGTGCACTGGATGTTAAGTGGATGTGTTATCCCCTTCTCCTTCAAATAATTGTTAATGAGGGTATAGAGTGGCAATACAGGTGGAAAGAAGAAGGGAAGAACGCTTTTCCTGTGAAATGAAATATATTCCAGGGATGCAAGTGCCTCCACCTTCTGTATAAAATGCCTACTTACAAACTACTGCCGTGGTGTGGTGTATTTAACATGAAGCTCTTTCAGGTTCCTCCTTCAGCGCTCACCGTTCCTTCCAAGTCCCTAGTCAGGTATACAAACCGATAATAGTGTAACACCGTTTATTTAAAAAATAATTAAAAACAATTAAAATTCACACTCACATTTCCCCTTAAGGGTTTTTGTGCATTGAGTCCAATAAACAGTTTTTCTGGGGTTCCCAGGGGCAGTCCTGTCAGCTCACTCCAAACTCTTGTCAGCTCACTTCAGGTGCCTTGCTTCAAGGTTGTTGTGTCCCCCAAACTATGCCTAACGCGTTTCGCTGGGTGTTACCAGCTTCCTCAGAGGCGTCTCTGCCATATTTGTTTGTATCCTTGCTTTCCTTGCTGTTTGTATCCTTCGCTGGGTGTTACCAGCTTCCTCAGAGGCGTCTCTGCCATATTTGTTTGTATCCTTGCTTTTAAAGCCCATTTCAGCGTGTCCGTTTGGTTTCCGCCTTCACTTCCGGTTTGTGCGTTCCAGCTTGTGCGTTCCACACTGGGTGTTGTGGTAACACCCAGCGAAACACGTTAGGCATAGTTTGGGGGACACAACAACCTAGAAGCAAGGCACCTGAAGTGAGCTGACAAGAGTTTGGAGTGAGCTGACAGGACTGCCCCTGGGAACCCCAGAAAAACTGTTTATTGGACTCAATGCGCAAAAACCCTTAAGGGGAAATGTGAGTGTGAATTTTAATTGTTTTTAATTATTTTTTAAATAAACGGTGTTACACTATTATCGGTTTGTATTCCTGACTGGGGACTTGGAAGGAACGGTGAGCGCTGAAGGAGGAACCTGAAAGAGCTTCATGTTAAATACACCACACCACGGCAGTAGTTTGTAAGTAGGCATTTTATACAGAAGGTGGAGGCACTTGCATCCCTGGAATATATTTCATTTCACAGGAAAAGCATTCTTCCCTTCTTCTTTCCACCTGTATTGCCACTCTATACCCTCATTAACAGTTATTTGAAGGAGAAGGGGATAACACATCCACTTAACATCCAGTGCACGCACGGGGTGATATCTTACATTGTGAACATATTGCGCTATGTTTGTTTTTTATTTCTGTTGCCACAGGCGCTGATCGCTTCTTATACATATCCCTTTTTGGGGGTATATATATGTTCGATTTTAGAATTGGACATGTTGTGTCACCCTTAAAGATCCATGATCCATGCAATGCATCAATGGGATCTTAGGTTCGAGTCCTGTCTGCAAAGAGTCTGCATGTTCTGGATGTGACTGCTTGGTTTTCTTACAGGTACTCCAGATTCCTCCCACTCTCCAAAAGGTTCATTAGTCCCTGATAAAATTGACCATAGTGCTTGTAAACACAATAGGGACCTTAGATTGCTAGCTCCCCTTTGGGCTGAGACTAATGTGATGTATACTCTCGATGTAAATAAACAATAATAATTAGAATGCAAATTACTATTAGGCAAAGAGTAACATAACTACCAAGACTCACAACTACATTATAACATTATATTTGTCTAATTAAATATAAGTATAGGATCCAATATCAGGAAATCCGTCACCCAAATTATGGAAAGACCATCTCCCATTTTAACCAAATAATTGAAAATTTTGATCCCAACTAAGATATAATTATTCCGCATTGGAAGAAAAACCAGCCTATTGGGTTTATTTAATGTTTATACCATTTTCTAGTAGACTTAAGGTATGAAGATCCAAGTTATGGAAAGATACATTACTCAGAAACCCCCAGGTCTCGAGCATATATATATATATATATATATCTTCTGGATGAGTATCCGCACTCCAAAATCAATCTTGAAACAGGCAGGGGTGCACGGTAAGTCTTGTATACACCAATATTTCATAGACCAGCACTCCCTTTAATGTGAAACAAATAATCTTTTATTGCATCTTTTCTCCTTTTTTTTTTTTTTTCTCCAACGTTTCGGTCCCTTTTGGGACCTTTTTCAAGGATGATACAAAAAAATGTGACAAAACCAAACATTAAATAACCATGTGCTTTAAAAAAAAAAAAAAAAAAAAAGGAGAAAAGATGCAATAAAAGATTATTTGTTTCACATTAAAGGGAGTGCTGGTCTATGAAATATTGGTATATATATATATATATATATATATATATATATATATACAATTCCAAAGGTGCACTCCGTAGACCAAGTCGATACCTGGGTGCTCAGCGATGAAGGTAAATGGAGTTTTGAAAAATAGCGGCACTCACAGGGTTTCTTAGTGCAAATAAAAGGTTTTTATTGAACTCGACGTTTCGAGCCCACACAGGGCTCTTCGTCAGGAGAAAACAATTGAACAAACAGAGTCCCCACAAACCCACAAGTTTTAAACCCTCATTTGGCGCCAAACATAGGTTGCCATGGCGACCCCGACGCTCACCAGTGCTCAGTACACATAGTGCAAAATGTGTGTGTAATTAAAAACAATAGAGCCCATAGACTTAGTTAGGCTAAGACAGCCCTAGCGCTTTAGTGTGTCTAAGAGTCAGTAAGAAAGAAAAAGAATAAGGATGCATGGCTCATCGTGTCAAATACAATCCACCAATTCAGCCCATAATGAACCGGCCAATCGGAGGAGCGGGTCGGGTCCGTCTGCCCAATCCGCACGCGGTGTAGAGGTAGGAGTGGCTATAGAGAACAATTGTTGAAACAGCAACTTCAGAGAGCCCTCATGTCATCCCAAGCAGATCTACTAACCAGCAAACCAAAAAGAGATCACCCATTGACTAAGATGATCTTCACGACCAAGTACTCACATGTATCCAAGGATCTTAAGAGATGTACAGATAAGAACTGGCCAATTATTGCTATGGACAATACTCTATCATTGTACCAAGCCCCTTCACCAATGATCGGCTATGGCCGAAACCAAAATCTGAAGGATATCTTGATGAGAACTGATTTTTCCAGTAAGACTACCAAAGCACCCAATTGGCTGACCACACAACAGAAACTTGGTTGCTACCGCTGCCCAGACTGCACTACATGCAGATCAATGCTAACGGGCAAGGACTTCTCCCACCCACACACGGGTAAAAGATACAAGATACTTCACAGACTTTCTTGCACTTCATTGTTCGTAGTCTATATTATAACATGCCTGTGTGGCCTGTACTATGTGGGCAAGGCCACCACACAACTCAGGGACAGAATTGCAAACCATCGGTCGGCTATCAGCAAATAGGGATGTAGCGAACGTCGGAAAAAAAGTTCGCGAACATATTCGCGAACTTGCGCAAAAATGCGAGCGGTTCGCGAACGGTTTGCGAACCCCATAGACTTCAATGGGAAGGCGAACTTTAACATCTAAAAAAGACATTTCTGGCCAGAAAAATGATTTTAAAGTTGTTTAAAGGGTGCAACGACCTGGACAGTGGCATGCCAGAGGGGGATCAAGGGCAAAAATGTATCTGAAAAATCTGCCTGTGTGTGCTTGGAAGAGATAGTGTAGGGGGAGAGCTGTTAGTGATTTCAGGGACAGATGATAGTAAGTTTGCTGGCTAGTAATCTGCTTGATACTGCTCTGTATTGGAACAAAAAAATAAATAAAAGCAGTCCTTACAAGGACTACTGTTATTGCAGCAGTCAGCAGATGAGATCAGAAGCAGGACAGCTGCCCACTGCAGCTACATACAGAGCACTGCAGTAGAAGGTAGATTACTAGCCAGCAAAGCTACCTAAGCTTAAATGTCCCTCAAACCCCTGCAGACTTCTGTCCCTCCAATAACAGAGCAGTATCAAAACGATTACTAGCCAGCAAACTTTCAACTGTCCCTGAAATCACTAACAGGCAGCAGCTCTCTCCCTACACTATCTCTTCAGCACACACAGGCAGAGTGAAAAAACGCTGCAGGGCTTCGGTTTTTATAGGGAAGGGGAGTGGTCCAGGGGAGAGCTTCCTGATTGGCTGCCATGTACCTGCTGGTCTGGGGTGAGAGGGCAAAAAAAAGCGCCAACAATGGCGAACCCAAAATGGCGAACGTCGCGCGACGTTCGCGAACTTCCGGCGAGCGCGAACACCCGATGTTCGCGCGAACAAGTTCGCCGGCGAACAGTTCGCGCCATCTCTATCAGCAAAGCCCTGAAAGAAAATGCAGCGAAACAGCCGGTGGCAAGGCACTTCTTGGACAAGGGCCATGGACTACCAACCTTCCGATGCATGGCGATAGATTTCCAACCACCCCTGCCCAGGGGTGGCAACAGAGACCTGGCGCTCCTGAGACGTGAATCCAAGTGGATATACCGTTTGGACACTGTTGTCCCCCGTGGCCTGAATGAGACCCTGCCCCTAAGCTGTTTTTTATAAATCATTTCTAATCGTAATGACCATTAATATGATATTGTGTCATGCTCACTTGCTTATGGACGCTTCATAATGCCATTGATGTATAACAAACTGATTGCACAACATATATGTTACAAATTATCCGTTGACATAGATTGTGTCTCTTTTTTCCCCTATGCTCTTTCCTTCTACACTTACCTAATCTCTTTTCTCTGTATGGCTTATTGAACATGTCAATTACCACTCGCCCCGGCTGCCTGGCACGACAGGCTCGGAGTATCTGACTGACGGCTGTATGTGGGGTCGGACGGAGGTACATAACTGTCTCTGTTTATCGCTATGAGAGGTGGACGTGGGCACGATGTTTATAATTCCCTATTTGGGAGGAGTTGGCATGGCTGACCCAGGGCGCTTCTGCAATGACTAAATATGTTGCTCCTAACACAGGAGACTGCCGCCTATAAGTAATATTTCCTTTGACGTCTGGATCGCGGCGTACATACTCGCCACTGTGCCCTACCGTTGCTAGGATCCACGGGCGTAGGAGACCAGGTACTGAAGTCCAGGGCCGTTTGCGGCCACTCCCACCTCTACACCGCGTGCGGATTGGGCAGACGGACCCGACCCGCTCCTCCGATTGGCCGGTTCATTATGGGCTGAATTGGTGGATTGTATTTGACACGATGAGCCATGCATCCTTATTCTTTTTCTTTCTTACTGACTCTTAGACACACTAAAGCGCTAGGGCTGTCTTAGCCTAACTAAGTCTATGGGCTCTATTGTTTTTAATTACACACACATTTTGCACTATGTGTACTGAGCACTGGTGAGCGTCGGGGTCGCCATGGCAACCTATGTTTGGCGCCAAATGAGGGTTTAAAACTTGTGGGTTTGTGGGGACTCTGTTTGTTCAATTGTTTTCTCCTGACGAAGAGCCCTGTGTGGGCTCGAAACGTCGAGTTCAATAAAAACCTTTTATTTGCACTAAGAAACCCTGTGAGTGCCGCTATTTTTCAAAACTCTATATATATATATATATATATATATACACCATGGTACCATGGTTGTATATATACCAACATAATTTTGTCAGTACATATTAACATTGTTTTAAGGCATATCCTTGAAATGATCATTTGATCCTTCAAAAATCTTTCAGTCACTTAATTTTGTGCTGAAGTTGCAAATCCTGCTCCACACTCATTTACCAAATTTGTTGCATTGTTTATATGGGTAGGGAATGTTTCCTCAATTACATTTCATTGGCATCACACTGATAAAGTACATATTGTTCTTACCTCTACATTAAATTGCCTATTATAACAGACATGCCAAATCTTTATTCTTTTTCATTTTTATTGTCTGGAATACAAGGCAATCAAGTTATATCAATAACAGCTAATTTCTCATCTTGACAATGAATTTTGAATGTCAGTGGAACACATCATTCCCTTAAAAAGGTTAGCTCATTATGTACAGTATCACCCGGATCTTCTGCAAGAAGCACAACTGTCAGCTGATCTTGTACATATTTGCCAATAAGGTCAAACATTGATGACTGGTTAAATTATGAAACAATGTCTGTGAAATGTTAAACAATACAAATAGTTTACAAGTAGCTTTATTAACAATTGGGCAAATGGCTTTCAGACTTTATCACTGGTCTTGTCCACATCCAGAAATATGAATAAGGTCTCATATTTAGTTTAAAGGAGAGATGGTGTTAATTGGAAAGGAGGCTAATGTTCGACTCATCAAGATTGCAATCAAAGAACAAAATTAGTCTGACATTTCAATAATCTCTTCTGAATAATCTTGAGAGTCCCTGGATGCAGGCTATTTCCGAGGCTTTCATTGGCATTGACATTTTTCATTTATCCACCATATTTTCATTGACATTAACCTAAGTACCAGGCTTTAAAGGGGCACGTTCATCGAATTAAAAATGTTTTATCTACTGTATTCATAAATAAAGTGTGTGAACTTGGGTGTAAAATGTTTTAAATTTTTTTTGCACCTGCATATGATAAATATAGGTGCAATATAGTTGCACCACACCTCATAGGAGTCTTGTTTGGGCAAAACATGGTGTATGCAGTATGATTTTAAAAGAATCCTACCTTGGGAGCATTTGGAATGCATTATTTCAGACGTACTGTGTATACCCATCAGCTGTGGTTTATGAACAGAAATGAATGAGCTTCGTGGGATTTGGCTCTCCAAGAAATTCATTTTGCCAACTACGGTAAGAGTTTCACTTATGTAAAAACTAGGAAACAAAGTGCTGTTTTAGGACTGGGAGTGGAAAACGGTGTTAAAGTACATGTAAAGGCAAAAAATAAAATCGAATTTTTACTTTCTTTAATGAAAAAGAAACTTATCTCCAATATACTTTTATTAAAAAATGTGTACCATTTTTATAAGAAACCTGACTGTATGTAGTAAAATTCTCCATTCATTTACTGCTGTGGATAGGAATTGTCTGACAGTCCCTAACTGCTCTGCAGGGAAACAATCATACTGTGTAGAGATTTGTATTGGATTTTATTTTTGTCTTTACATCCCCTTAACTGTTTCCAACTCCAGCTGCAGGGACAAAGATCATGGAGCCAGATTTAAACAGATAAACTGGGATTCTATTTGGAGGATTATTTTGCTGCAGGCACTGGTTCTGCAGAGTTGGAGAAAGTTTGTGTTAAACAATACAAAAACTATAAAATCCACATTAGATTACATGACAACACAGGACCCAGTGCAGTCTGTATATTCTGAATAGTCTTGCTGTATCGGCTTCTGGCAGATATTATTTGACTTGTGCTGTTTTGATAATTTATGACGATCCCTAAGCAGCACAGACCACACTGAGCATGTGCACAGTCTTGGTCTTACAAAGATGTTTAACAAAGTTACAAAATGGTGACCCCCTGTGGCTTTGAAAGCATAAATCATTTGTTTGATTAAGCTTGTGTTGAGTAAGTTCAGGTTTATGTTAGTATACAAAATACAGCAAAATACAGCATTTCTAGCCTTATTATATTTTAGACTTTACTTCCCCCTTAAACATGTTATGTGATAATGCTTTACACCGGCTGCTGGTTCTATTGAATGAAGAGACAATTTTCTTGGTATATTTGAACTGCATCCTTGTATTTTTCTAGCCATTCTTCATCCTACTGCATATCACCAGATCATCTATATAACTAAAGGACTTTTCCAACAGCTGCTAGAATTCACTTTCTCTGAACTAGGATAGATTTCTCTGTTGTTGAAATCTCATGGCTATCTGTTAAGTAGAATAAGATGCAAAAGACTTCTCCTTCTCTCTTCACTTGTGTCTCTATACATTTCTGACCAACTCCTCCATTCCTCCCAGAGCCGCTATAATATTAGGTCACAATACAGCAGTAAGGTGGTGAGGAAACAGTGGAAGATTTTACAAGCAGATGATGACCTTAAAAATGTTCTTCCTGAGATACTACTTATGTGCTTTAAGGGGGACACTAATTTACCGGACCTTTTAGTTAAAAGTGACCTGATTTTGTTAGGGGAAATAAACCTGGTTGGTTCAAATGTCATAATTGTACTTGCAGATACATGACCCCGGGGACCACTTTTCTGCACCCACAGACAGGCAAATGCACATAATATAATAATATTACGCTACCTCTTATGTTATATATTTGATAACATGCCCTTGCGCCTGTCCTATGTGGGCAAGACAGACCAAATGTTGAGACATAGAATGGATGGGCATCAGCCAGCAACAAGTGCAGCTTGTTGACTAACAAACCTGTTGCTAAACAATTTCGGAACATAGCCACGGATTGACCACATTCCATTCATTATATTGCAATTGACCATGTCCATCACTTGAGAAGAGTGGGAGATTGATCAAAACGTTTATTACAAAGGGAGGTATTATAGATTAAATACTTAAATACCTCGACTCCATTTGGGCTAAATAAATATTGTTCTTTTCTATGTTTTTTAAACAACGTTAATAAGATGTGGATATTTTGAATAAGTTCTATGTAACATTGTATATAGTACTAATCTGAATTGGTGACATTCTTGATTTCCTATAGTACACAGTGGCGGAACTACCGGGGGAGCAGGGGGTGCGAGCGGGCCAGGGCCCGCACCCCTCAGGCAGGGGCGATCATGGCCCCTCCGCCACCTGAGGCAGCAGCAGTTGCTGCTGCCCCCCCTCCCCCGGAAATTCGCTCTTAAAGTACCAGGAGCAGCATTTTTGCCACCCCTGGTACCTAGTGGGGTGCTGCTGCCTGAGGTGACAGCCTCAACTCCCCTCATTGGCGAAGCACCCCTGCCCTCAGGGCCCCCCCAGCAGCCCATGCGCCACTGAAAATGCGGGCCGTACGGAGGGGGCGGGGCCCGGCTGCGCGTCACGCACCAGGGCCCTCTAGTTACACTACTGATAGTACATTTTGCATTACCTTGATGGTTTTGTCAGGGTTCAATGTTTTTTGTTTTATCTTTGGTGTAGGGTTCCACAGGGCTGTTGGGTAAGTGCCTGTTTGTTTTAGCAATTTAAATGCTGGTATTTTTAATGTTCATTATGGTCTTGATAAAGGTCTGTCTGTTTTTAATAATGATTTCAATAAATTTAGCATTTTTTAAAAAATAATTTTGAGCAATGTGTGTGTATATTGTGTATATATATATATATATATATATATATATATATATATATATATATACTATATATATTAATAAAATATTTATGTATGATATACCTACCTATGAATATATCAATATCCATTATTTCTCCTTTTTATTATTATCTCCTTATTATTATTGTGCCAGAATGCAATCCATTGGAAAACCTGGAAATGCTTCCCCTAGGAAATAATGTGAGAGATACTGTCATCAATATAATGTAGTTATGGTTTATTTAGTTAATTAGTCAATACATGGCAGATATTTCAGCCCAATGCACAGACTGAAAACCCAATATACTATATTGTATCTATAAGTAGCCAAAAAGAACTGTAAGACCAGCAAACCTGTAACAATCCCTTTAGCTGTTAATTGCTTGCTAGGAAGCAATCCGGATGGTTCATTTACATTTCCCAATGAAGCTGCCACTGTACCTCCCCACCTCCAGGTCTTATACAAGCTGTTGCAACTTTTCCTCTGAGTGATCCCAGGGTTCCTGTCCCCATGAGCTATGGTGGGGATCCTGGGACCTCTTGAGGGTCTCTGAATCAGTGCTCACTACTATTCCAGTTGCAAATCTCTCAGTTTTCTACTGGAAAATCTACAGTCTATATTATTACACTTTATACTGGCAGCGTTATGGTGTTGTAATGAGAAGATCCTCCTATATTCTGCAGATTTACCAAAACTCCCAATGTAGTTGCTGCCTTTTGGCAGGGCCTCTGGAAACCACTCAAGAACAAATTATCTAGATGAGACTTATATTCTGTTATTTAGGATTTTCTTATCTCTCTGTGTCCTGAGTGACACCTTACTCATTGTGAGTTGAAGAAAGGAATGCACAGCCTGTACTGCCAGCTTACTTACACTACAACAAGACAGCAGCATAATGCGGTGAAAACCCTTTAGATGGATCTGTCATATGTCAGCTGGTCTTTGGATAAAGCATCGATTTCTTGAATTTGAAAAATATTACAAAGGCTTCATTCATTTGTTTTCATAAATTATGAATCCAAGCTCTGCTCTCACCAAGAATAGATTTAACAATCCATGGACTCCAGAGAGTGTGCAGAGATGTACAACTAAATATATTTAAACTATGTGGGTAGACTGTTAAAGCTGAGGTGGTTTTCTCTGAAAACATGACATCCACATGATTGCACTTTACAAGTACATTAAAGGGCATTATAGACAGTTAATAGGAGCAGTGTCAGACTGGGATGCCAGGGGCCCACCAGAAAACATTAGTCCATGGGCCCATTCTCCAAACTCTCCTCTTCCTCACCTCACTCAACTTCTGTTTTTCAAGTTTCTTTTCTTTCAATTCTATTATTTATTATTCTTTATCTATTTAGCCTCTCTGTTCCCATACAGAAGTAGGTATTGACCATGAAACAGGCCAAATGGTTAGAAGCAGGAGAGCCCATTGACACTTGGGCCCACCGGGAGTTTTCCTGGTATTCCTGTAGGCCAGTCCGACACTGACTAGGAGATCTTTTTACCATATAAACAATCAATGCGCCAGAGGCCACCCCATTAGATTACAGGAACAAAACTTTCATTTGAAGTTGATATTGTGATGGCAGATTTATTAATGCCTTTCAAACTGATTTCTTGAACAAGCATGATATTTAAGGCTACAATGAGTATAGATATTGGTATAAATGAATTTATATATGTAAGTGTATAGATAGGTCTGTATAACTATGTGTATATAAGTGCGCTGGGTTTCATTTGAACGGGTTGAATTTAATGGACTATGGTCTTTTTTCAACCCCCCCTACAGAATTGTGCTAACTACAGAGAATATTTATGATGGCAAAGATTTGTGTTATTGTACAAGAGTAGGTAGTTGTGTATACTAAGGAAAGTACCATGTCATACCCTTGACTGACATATCACTGTTTTTTTCAGTTTTTATGTACTGCGATTATAAACTAATGGAGGCTCATTGGGTTAATAATGAAGTTTATGTCCACCCACTCAGCAATGTCTGCTTAGATGACAGCTAATGTGTAGGTATACAGAGAGCAGAAACCTTAGTCATCATCAAAATCATCACAATTTCCTAAAGTATGCTTGAGCAATTGTTAATTCCACTGCAATTAATCTCAGAGAGAGAGAGAGAGAGAGAGAGAGAGAGAGAGAGAGAGAGAGAGAGAGAGAGAGAGAGAGAATATAGTATGCACAATGCATGATATTTGCTTCAATAAATTGTGTTCGTTTTTTTGTTTTTTTTTTCTGAAAAAAATTACATAAAAGGACTAAAATGTCCTATTATACCGCTTTATAGCTTTTATTGGTATAACCCAGCTGGGGTGCTAATAATATTCCAATACATGAAATGCATAGTACATTTGTTTTATTATCATTTCCATTTCAATTTGATCCAGCTGTGTGGAGGCCTGATAACACCGAAACAATCCATCTGAATTAAGTGTATATTTAGATTATGTGCAATGCAATTAGTGAATACAGTGTGGATTATTCACAGTAGTAGTATAATTTGACAAACGATCACGCATTCTAATGCCAGAAAGGTCAATAGCAGAATCTGATGCATCAGTAAGTAATGAATAAGCAAAGCATCCTACTCTCAGATATATTGACCATTAAATGCTTAGAGCAAGTTTGTCATTTTGTTTTTTTATGAGAAAGTCATGACGCTCATCAGATAAACAAGAGGCAGAACAGTCCTTCATTGCATGGCAATGTTCTGAAGAGAGAAATGTAATCCAATTTAAAGAGCTCTCAAGTAAATAGAACAATTAATTTCCGAGTGTGCTTCAGCAAGAATAGGAGCCTGCTGAGGGTCTTTAAATCTCTACTGAAAACACAAAAAGACAATGAGAATTCATTTTATTAACCATCACACCACAGCAAATTACTCCGCTAGTGCATTTAATCCAGATTTCTATTCTTTAGTGGAATGATATGTTTTCATAATATTGTTCTTGACTTGCTTTTTACATTATTTTCTTATCTTTGGGGTTTTATGTTCTGATCAATACAATGAAAGTTAAGAACTCCACCTTCGACACCGCTAAGTGTTCAGTGTCAGTCTAGTCACTGAGTGGAAAAATAACATTAAAAAAAGCATTTGGGTTAAAAAAAAAATAGTGCATTAAATGTCCCTGCATTGGGTCCCATCTGCCTATGGATATAACCTTTGTGATTTGACTTCCAAACTGATAGGAATTAGATAATTGTTGTCTGTGAGATTATTTACAAATACACAGAGGAAAACATGATGCCAGAAATTTGTAAAGACGTTTTACAAAACAGAAAAAGAAAGGGCAGAAAAACAAATGAATTGCAGAATAAGGAAACTGAAGCCAACTTCAATTTGTTCTGCTTTTATTTCACCCACAGACATGTTGTATTGATTGACAGCACTAGCCAGGTAGACAGCTAGTTTGTTTTCTCCAGAGGCAGAAACTGTCCATCTGCTGCTGTATAGTATGTGAATCATTATCAAGGCTTTACCAAATAAGCATTGTCAACATTTTCCCTTGGGTTGTCAGTTATCAATAACCCAACCCAAGTGCCACAGATAATCAAATCCACAGTGTTGATATCGAAGTATCAATGTACTAAGACTGTAGATTTTGTTTTTCTGGGTTTTATGGAAAAACACATTGCCTAAGAACGTGTGGTGCTGGCCAAGTTCATGTTAGCTGGCACTTAATGGTTAAATAGCATCTATCATATGTTGATTTTATGTTAAATATATTTTTGCATAGCCAGTAATAACACTTAAATAATTTTCCATAAAGATTAACTTTATGGAGGTACAGGATAAATAGATAATAGAGACCGTGCCGCACACTTTTTTGGGGTTCGGCAGATTAGGAGAGAGGGCCTAGGCCGGGGGCCAGATGATGGCTGCGATGAACTCCGATGCTGTGACTCTGCACCAAAGGGTAAGTAAAAAGTTAGGGGCATTTCCACAGGGGCAGCTAGGCTGGGGTGGAGAAGGGGGTCTACATGGGGTGGGGGGTAGGGTTTTTTTGGTAAAGGTTTTTTTTTTTCTCCTTTAACAAAGCAAAGATGAAAAGAGAATGAAGAGGAATGAAGAAACTCATACTGACAGAGGACAATGCTTTAGTCTCACTCTCACTTCTGTGGAATGTATGACTATTATGGTCCAGCCGAAGACACTTAGAGGGTTATTTATCAAAAACCAATTTTTTGGGATTTAGTAATTAAAAAAAAGTCCGACCAAACTAGAATCCACAATATGACCTTATTTATTATTAAAAAAAAATCTCAATTTAGTTGGATCGGGAAAAAAACTTGATAAAATCAAGCGAAGACCCGAAACTGAATATTTATTTTTGAGTTTTTTTCTGAATCGTTTGATTGGAAAAAAGCCAGAATTTTTCAGATTTTTCAGACCTCTCTGACTGACTTATATACACCCTTGGTAGGTATGAGATGGCAGATTTTCAGATTTGGACTTATTACAGCATTGGCTTCTATAAATCCTGAACAATTTGAGTTTTAATAAAAAAAAAAAAAGAAAAATTTGAGTGCAGCCTCAAAAAGCCTGACCATAGTTTCGTAAATAACCCCTATTAAAATCCTGTGAGTGTCGTAATTTTGTCTAATATATATATATATATATATATATATATATATATATATATATATTGATAGATATATAGATATAGAGATATAGAGATATATTTCTGTATTGGATATTAGGCTCACTATGTAGAACATGGTCACTGGTCTAGGCTGTGGTGGAATATAAAATAGCAAGAGTCATTGGTTAAATATAAAATAGCAAGAGTTCATTCTGAATTCATTCATCATTTTATTTTGGAATTGATTTAAACAGCTTTCAGTAATATAAAATAATAATGGATATTTCTAGAATATGACATGTGTTTTATCTTGTAAGGTCATTGTCATTTAGAAAATAATAGCCAATCACTTAAAGGGATACTGTCATGGGGAAAAAAAATTTTTTTCAAAATGAATCAGTTAATAGTGCTGCTCCAGCAGAATTCTGCACTGAAATCCATTTCTCAAAAGAAAAAACTGATTTTTTTATATTCAATTTTGAAATCTGACATGGGGCTAGACATTTTGTCAATTTCCCAGCTGCCCCAAGTCATGTGACTTGTGCTCTGATAAACTTCAATCACTCTTTACTGCTGTACTGCAAGTTGGAGTGATATCACCCCCCTCCCCCCCCCAGCAGCCAAACAAAAGAACAATGGGAAGGTAACCAGATAACAGCTCCCTAACACAAGATAACAGCTGTCTGGTAGATCTAAGAACAGCACTCAATAGTAAAAACCCATGTCCCACTGAGACACATTCAGTTACATTGAGAAGGAAAAACAGCAGCCTGCCAGAAAGCATTTCTCTTCTAAAGTGCAGGCACAAGTCACATGACTGGGGGCAGATGGGAAATTGACAAAATATCTAGCCCCATGTCAGATTTCAAAATTGAATATAAAAAAATCTGTTTGCTCTATTGGGAAATGGATTTCAGTGCAGAATTCTGCTGGAGCAGCACTATTAACTGATGCATTTTGAAAAAAAAAATTCCCATGACAGTGTCCCTTTAAAGTCCATAACATGGCTTTTCTCAAAAAGTAAAAACTCCCATCACAAATCTGTTTTTCTTAAATATTCTGATTCTTCTTGGTTTCTCTTTAATATGTTTCATCTCTTCTCAAATTGCAAATTACTTCTCTTACCACAGGATCAGCATGAAATAATCGTTTGAGATTGCTCTGGGTTTCCAGCCTTAATTGCCTATTCGGAGTCGATTAAGAATCTGTATTATCTTTGACCATAATTACCGTGGCCGGAAACAAAATAAATGTACAATTGAGCCGCTATATTTAAAACCCACAAGCAGCGTTTATGAGAATTCTTGCTGGATTGTTCACTAGATGAAAAGGAAATAAACATTAGCATAGAAGTGAAATGTGAATTTGCAAGGTTACAGGAAATTAAGTTTTGGTTACTTTCATCTTTGTATCAGTAACGGTGTAGGTTAATTGCACCGCATGTTAACACAAACACACAAGCTTTCAAGATTAATACTAGTATGACCGTTATATTATTTTGGGTCTGTTTAAGATAAATAGATTATTTTCATGTTTCTGAGAACCACGTTTGAAGTTTAAATGGATAAGTTAATAGTGCTGCTCCAGCAGAATTCTGCACTGAAATCTGCACAATGCGCTGAGATAGCTGCCTTCACATCAATATTACAGATAAATAATTAAGATCAGGGAAATTAATTTTGTCTATGTACTATTTAATGTAGAAAAGCTTGTATTTGCCTGCAAAGCTTCTTTTAAAATCTGAATTTGAGTTGCATGGAGATGCGAAGAAGCATCCACTATGAATCTATAAAAACCTAAAAGTCTACTAGGTCTCAGAGGAATTAAATACAAAGCAAAACCATGCTGATAACCAAGCCTCCTATATGATCATCAAAGTATAACAGGAAAGGTGATAACAAATATACTGAAGAACCCAAGACAGTGGAACATATGCATTAAGTGCATTAAGGCTAATTTAAAAATGTGCAAACTAAAAAAAAATCTCCGTTTTTGGTTCTTCAATGCCATTTGCAAGTGCGTGCAGCTATACATGCTTCTTAGAATCCATGCCTACTAAAATGTCAAAGTCTGCCTGCTTTAATGCAAAAAACAGGGCATGCAGATACAAGTGAGCCCTGGAATTCACATTCATCTTCAGCTGATATTACTTCCAAGGTTCCAGTGAAGCACATACACCTGCAATTGATTTCATCCAAGTGAACTATAACTAAAAAGTTGAGCTCACGACAAATTTTTAAACCATTAAGCGAGGGTGCAATGAGGCTGTGACCACAAAATTCATATAGACAAGTGTAAGAGTTCCTCTGCAGAAAAAGGATAAATAGATCTGCCGCACTAGCGCTGCAAAAATTTTTGTCGACGCCCATTTTGTGGCCACACCTTCTAAATACAGCATCCATTTTATAAAATTTTGCGGGTAATGGAAAGTTGAAAAACATTTCTGGGCGTTTCGGGGTCATATTGTATGTGTTATTACAGTTTTGCTAATGAAGGTGAAAGTCTCAGTTCTCCCAAGACACCTACTTATATCATTTGTTCAAATTGTATCAAAGTGCAGGTGATGAGTTTTCTGGGCTCTCTGTCAAAAAGCCTCTTTTCTAATTAAGTTCTAATTAAAGGCTCTTACACGTTTTTTGCTGTGCTCCACTGCGTTCCGCTTTCCTCTGTTCAGCTGCAGGGGAGCACAGGCATAAACGCACTCAATTATTGTCAAGGGGGCTGTACTCACACAGACGCATGTAAGCGCCAAACGCAGGTGGGACGCAGCATGTTGCATTCCAGCTGCATTTGGCGCTTACATGCGTCTGTGTGAGTACAGCCCCCTTGACAATAATAGAGTGCATTTACTCCTACTCTTCCCTGCGGCTGGATGAAAGGAGGTGGAATGCAGAGGAGCCCTTAGGGTTGAGCTGTCAAAAATTTGGACTCTCACGCAGAAAAAGGGACAGAAGGTATGCTATGGGTTATTGACAAATGCAAAATCCTGAAGTGCAGTCTGAAAAGAAGCTAGCAGATACTGCAGATCAGAGATTCCGAAACTCTTCACTAATTGTTTTGCACCTAATCTATATTGTAAGATACACTGGAAGGCTCTTTTTAAACCATCTCCCAGGACAAAAGTGCAAGAAAACTAAATTGTGTCCCACTTTACACATGTTTTGCACATTAACCATTGCATAATAAATGAGCCCTTATGTGTGACATGCCTAAACTGTAGCAATAACTTTTAGCACTCCCAGTGGACAAAACAGGTTGGACATACAGTATCTGTAAAAAAAAAATCCAAACATTCAAGCACACCAGAATTAACCTTATAAAGATAACTGCAGTCTGCAAAAGATGTTATACAACGATCATTTTTAATTATTTACATTTCTCTTACTGTATTTACATTTCAACAGAACAACTAAACTCTGCAACAGAAATATTTGAGTTCAAGTAAGAACAAAAATACTTTGTTCCTTATTTAACTTTACCAACTGTATTATAGTATAAATGGAGCATGTCCTACATAGCGGAAAGAGATTTTGCCTAGGTAAAATGATTTAGTTGACTTTTGCATTTTTACCTTGCAACATTAATAATTACAAAATGTACTGTAACTATATTGGTTACACCTCAGGGGTATTGCTGTTTACATTTTCCCAGTTTGCAAAGGACAGTTTGACTTCTTGAAATCATCTTGAAGGTCAAGGATGTCTAAACAAAAACACCATACACATTCTCTAGACGGCCTCCTATTAAGTCACAGATTTCTCTGGTATTTGCTTACTATAAAAACATACTGAAAAGTGATGGGCGAATTTATTCGCCAGACATAGATTCATGGTGAGTTTCCGCATTTTAACACCTGCAAATTTTTTCATGAAACTGCTGCAAAAATTATCCACTGAACAATTTCACTGCAACAAAAAAAGCTGCACGTATTTTTGATGCTCATTGACGTTAATGCATTTGGACAAAAAAAACCACACTTGTAAAAATTGTCACGCACATAATATTGTCACAGGTCAAAATCATTTTCATGCCCATTGAATTTAATGCGTTTCGCAAATTTTTCGGGGTTTCGCAAATTTTTTAGACAAATCGAAACAGGACAGATTCGCCTAACACTGAACATTTACCATGTTCACCCAAAATTTAAAAGACACAAAGCACTGAGAGGTCCATAAATGGAGAAGTAGATTGAACTTTACTTAGAAACTGCAACTTTGGAGAGTAAATAATTAATTCAGCCATATATGCTGTAAGCTTGCAGGATCTACCACAGACAGTTTATTTACACATAGGGGTGACCTTTTCAGGAAACAAACAAAAATCATAAAAATAAATCCTGCCCATAAGGCACTGCCTTGTGGACTACTAGCAAAAACACATAAGTTGGGGTCATCCCCTGTACTCACAATACTTCCTTTTGGGGAATTGTTAAGTCTCCTGGTTTTTCACAATGTCTCACTCAGACAGTCTCTGACACTTGATGATGGCCCCCTCTGCACCTTGCAGTTGCAGGCAGCACCCCCAGCCCTTCTGGGAATACCTCACACAGGCAGGTATCCTTCCTGCTTTGTACCCTGCTCTGAGAGACCTTCTTAATAGTCTCACTGGAATTAATACTTTTCCACAGGACAGCCTTCCAACTCCAACATGTGAGCTGGACTTACAGAATGGAGTAACTGGCCTGCTTGTTCCTTCCAGAATACTCCAACTTCCAGGACCAGACAGTTAAAGTCTTTGAACAGAGAAACCATTCTCTGTTTAGCAACACCCTTCCTGGATCGTAAATGTCCATCTATGGAGAACTTAAATGAAAAAATCTCCTTTCTAAACACTAAACCATAATGTGCACCTTAACAATTTGGAGGTTCCCTAATCTAATAGTATATAGCTAAATAAATGGGTTTATCACCTGCATTGTGGAATCCATGAATTGCACTATAGGTGAACCATGCACTAACCCCCATATGTAATATAAGGCACTAAGTTTGCCCAGGAGCAGTAACCCAAAGCAACCAATAAGATGTTTGCATTTAAACAGGTGACCAGTAAATTCTACCTGCTTGGTTGCTATGGCTTACTTCCCCTGAGTAAACTCAGTAGGGGTCATTATCAACACTTGGCAAATTTGCCCATGGACAGTAACACATGGCAACCAATGAAATTGTTGCATTCATTATTCTATCTGCAGCTGGCTGAAAAAAGCTACTCACTGATTGGTTGCTGTGGGTTGCTGCACACGGGAAAATGTGTCCAGTATTGATAAATAAGCCCCAGTGCCTTTTATTACATAACCCCATAAGTGTGGTATGTGTGGCTATCCACGCTTATAACTGACATCCATAATTAGAGCACCTCCGTAAAATGCAGATGAAGCATTACTCAAGATACTCAAGTCATGTTCAGGTTAAAAAACCTAATGCTTTTCTTGGTCTCTTAAGCATATGGACAAAGACAAATCAGTAAGCACTGAAATAGGTTTATACTAAAGAAAATTGACACGCCAATAAACATAATTGCTACGCTTCCCCCCCCCCAATCATTAGGCTGACAGTTGCCAGAAACCCAAGAAAATCATATTTGTTTATGCTGTTTATCTTGGTACATTACCTGTTATTTAATGTCGGGCTAGATAGTCCAAAGAGAATGAACAATAAATGGTGCATCAACTCAGCTCTTTCCTCTGAGCCAGCAAAGGTAATTGATATGCAAAACATAATTATCTATTATGAGTACCTTCAAGCTTGCAAGGCAAATGTGAAAGAAAATTCATCATGTAACAACCAATAGCACACATTTTTTAATCAGCATTTTAAGTTTATCATTGGCACCCAGTCATCCACAAAGAAGAATATATAATAATATAGTTCAGCTGGATTTGAATTAGGTTAATTGAGTCCATCCATTTTTGGATATGTTTTTTTAATGGGAAAGAGAAAACAAAACACAGGGTTATATTCATAGAACTTGAATATAATCTATGTATACAAACAGGTATGGATATCATCAATTGAAACTTGTGCTTTTTCGGATAATGTAAATATACAGTATTTGCTCTGAAAAAGAATCATCGGGTATGTTGTTATTTTTATTATAATGCCTATCTATAATTGTTGCTATACAATTTCAAAATTATTCTGTTATCAGTTCTCTCTCCACATGACTGCTGTAATGATGCACAGGTTGGCCTGACACATGTGGGACCCGTGGTCAAGCGGTTTGGGCTAACTGCCAGATACACATTCTGCGGGTGGCAGGTGGGTTTGGGTTGAACTCTTCTTCCATTCTTCCAGCCCGCGACCTTACTTTACAACATTCAGCTCTAGCAGCCTCCATTTGTAGGAGCGTGCCTGCCCTGCCCCCTTTTGTGGCATCACTGATGGGCGGGTCAGGTACAGGTCTATAAATGGAGTTGTTGGGTGCAGGTTGGGTGTGGGTCAAATTGCTGTTGACTGTTGAATTGCAGTAAAATTTAAATCTTCTTTGTGCCTGCTAAGGATTTCATTTAACCCAGTTAATATGATCAGGATATATAATCAATATGTTTCATATGGGAGATCCATCTAGAGCTTATGACTGTAAGGGCCCAAAGTCATTTGAATAGAACACATAGCTTCATGCTGGGCTGTGCTGCTTCCTTCATGTGACTCTATTGTTTGAGAGTAATAGAACTGACTAACTGCCTCTATATATGTAAGGAGTAAGAGACCACTTTCAGAGGACATTATGGATTGCAAAGGGCCATGGTCCCTTTTAGGACTTGAACTAAATAAGACCTTTGCTGCTCTCAGTGGCACCCCCCCTGCCTGGACTCCCGTTGGTGGCCTTGATGGGCTATCAATCAAGGTACAAATGATCAAAATGCTTAGAGTATTCTCAATGAATGTCTCTATCTTTGCATTAATATACAGGTATGGGACCTGTTATCCAGAATGCTTGGGACCTGGGGTTTTCCGGGCTTTCTGTAATGTGGATCTTCATACCTTCTAAAAATTCATTTACACATTAAATAACCCCAATAGGCTGGTTTTGCCTCCAATAAGGATTAATTGTATATCTTAGTTTGGATCAAGGAGCTGCTTTATAAAAGGAAATCATTTTTAAAAATGTCAGTTATTTGGATAAATGGGAAGCCACCTTTCCTTAATTCAGAGCTTTCTGTATAACTTTCTGGATAACAGATCCCAAACCTGTAACATATTTTGGGCACATACCTATAAGCATACAGTTTCATAATAGCTCTGTAACTTGGGCTATTCTACTAGATGGGTTTAAAAAAATTCTGTAGAACCCCAATATTATGAAACCAGATTTTAAATTTTCCTGGAATTTATGCCATTTTTTGCTCTAAACCATATAGGCAAGTGGCCTATTCCCCCCCCCCAGAATTTACACTGCTTTGATACCACCCCCTGGAAAATGTAAAACCGGTGTTCTACTATATAGTAATTTGCTCATAATAGTGGAAGCATACATCAATGTCTCTGAGAAGGCTATTGGCGGCAACCTAGGCTCCAAAAGTTGGTGCACCCTATAATTGCCATCTGAGAACTGATAGCAAATAATAACATATGATTCTGAGGTTCTGTCTAACGGTTTATTGTACCTCCAATAACCAGTAATAATGAAACATTGACAGCAGCCTCCCTTATTAGCCACTGATTTCTGTAGGGAAACATAGAAAAAGATACTGTAGTGCTAGTCCCCTTCAAATTTGTTTCTTGTGCCTAGGGATGTAGCGAACAGTTCGCCGGCGAACTAGTTCGCGCGAACTTCGACTGTTCGCGTCCGCCGAATGTTCGCGAACGTCGCGCGACGTTCGCCAATACGAGTTCGCGTTCGATTCGAACAAAAATCGTTTGACCATTCGACCATTCGATTCCTTCGACCGCTAAAATCGAAGGATTTTCGTTCGAATCGAACGATCTAAGCCATTGGATCGAATGAAATCATTCGATCGAATGGCTTCGATCGTTCGAGTCGAACGAAAATCCTTCGATCGAACGATTAAAATCCTTCGATCGTTCGAATCGAACGATTTTCGGATGTTCGAAGTTCGCGAACTGTTCGCGAACTGTCCGCATTTTTTGCCGGTGTTCGCGAACGGCGTTCGCGAACACATCGGCGGCGGTTCGCTACATCCCTACTTGTGCCTAAATGGTTGCAGTTCTTGCAAGTACTGTTTTAAATAAATGGCCATACCACTATTTTCATACTGTTGTAAAATGATCTCTAATATTTGAGAAACATTAGTAGCAATAACTGATAAGGAGAATTGGCAAACCAGTTAGTAAAACAAAATGATTTACAAAGAATTATAAAAAAAAATTACTTTTAGATCAAAAATCTTCCTTACATGACTAGGCTCCTGCATTTGTATCTGGGGCATCTAATATCCAGCCAAGAATTAGGTAGGTATCTTTCCCTACAAGCAGCTACAAGAAAAATGTTATAGACGGCACGTGGGTAGTGGCGCCGGCGCAATGAAGACAGCGCCAATGACGTCACTATGGCACCAAATTCAAATATAAAAACGCTACCAAGATGCCAGAATGGCGCCCAAGTATAGGATTCATTTCCTGGGTTTCCTGTGAGCTACTTTTGGCTGTATCTTGTTCCTGATTGTTGCCTGACCCCTTGCCTGGACTTTGGATTTTGCTTGTTATCTGCCTGCCCTTGAACTCTTGCCTGGACTCTGATAATCCTTTTGATTAACCCTATGGACACCGCGACTTTTGATCCCACAGTGGGCTTCCTCCTACATCCTGACAACCTCCCTGGTGGGAGCATCCCGGCTCCCTGACACCGAGCTACACCGCACTGTCCTGTCCTATATTTCTAGTCTGCTCCTGTATCCTGATCTGATCTACGCCCGCACTATCCAGTCCTGATCCAGTCTGTTCCTGACCTTTGCCCTCTTCATCCTGTCTAGTCCAGTCCTGATCTTCGCCCTCTCCGTCCTGTTCTGCTCTGCACCTGTTCCAGTCTGACTCATCACCCTCTTCAACCTGTTCCTGTGAGAATTTCCATAGACATAAAATTCTGATAGTTTAGGCCAATAGCCCATATAGACAACAACAAAATAAAGGTGATCTTGTGTTTGGTCCATAGGAGAATTCTCCAGATACTTATGGAAACGGGCAGAGTATGGGCACTTTAAGGAAGTCAGCATTTTTTTGGAAAAAAGCATATAATAATCCCATCACATATAATATGCAAAATAACATTTCACTCTAAATCCAATTCTTGAAACATTTCTTAGTTACAAGAAATAGCTCAACTGACCTTTTAAAAAAATAACGTTTTTTTTATAAATTATACTTTCATATGGCCATAATTGAAACCTTTTACAATGTCCTGGGTTGCCTTTAAATTAAACATCTTTAAATATAACATTTTGTTTTATTCTATGTGAAAGCCAATATTTTGGTAAAAATAAACTCTCTATACTGCAAGCAACCACTTGATTACTGTACTGTACGTGTTTTCTTTATACTTATCAGCAGGAAAAGTACTTTTTTACTTCACCGCTCTAATGTCCTTGATGTCTTTGAAAGACTTTTATTCTTCTGCTCGATTTCAGGATATATACTATACACATACTGAATAGATATTCGCATAGGAACAGAGGCCTCTTCTAACATTGTGCAGTGGCACCTGCTTCAATCTTTCTCTGCCTGAGGGCTCTTCATCACAGTAAGTCATTACTTTAGAATGCACTATGTACCCTTCAGCAGTAAAGAAATTATACAAGGGCTTTAAGGCTTTTTCTCCTTTACGTTCCCTCCTCTTATTGCTGTCAAGATGCCTTGAGGATTAACACTAGCTACAAAAAAACTGCCTTCAAAGAGAAAAGGTAAGACGAATTTAAAAAAATCTCTATTTATATAATTTTTTATTTTGCTTTGATTTTATTTGCACTGTAGCATAAGTCTTATAAATTATGACTCAAAACCAGATATAAATATCAATTAAGAATTCTAGCTAAATTAAAATGGCTGCTGGCTTGATGATGCACAAAGACTGTGAAAACAGCAAACAGCATTAGATGCATTTATTTTGTATTGATCTACCATTCCCTTGCTTTTACGTTTAACAATATACTGTACAGGTCTTGTTTGGTTCTATTAATTTAATAAGGATAATCAATATTTGCAAAATGCCATATAAAGCCATTTTCTTAATAAAACCGGAAATAAAATCAACATAAAGAAAGTCTTCTAAATGCAGGCTACAGTAAAAGCAGGTAACATCAGTTTTTATTCAAGTTATAACGGAGTAGTTTTCTGACTTCTTATTTAAGTTCCCTTTAACAACCAGCATAGATTAGTCAAACCCCCCAATTACACTAGCATGGTAGGTAGGATATTAGGAGGTTGACCCGTCAGTAACACAAAGGTTTCCAGTTATTGGAATTTCCAAACTATGCCACTGGATTTTCCAGTGCTCCGATTCTGCAATATGGTGGCGTCATAGACACATGGTGACATCAGTGGCACAACATATCATAATGCTGCAGTGTGTGATGTCATCATGCTGAGCTTCAGGGGAAAATTCAAAATAAAGAGATGCCAGTGACCTGGGTTCAGTGCCCTAATATACAGTACAGGTTCTACTCCTGAGTATTCCTGGGTGCTCTGTAATTCTTTACTGAACGATTCTCAGATTTTGATTGTCTTGCCTTGTTCTTGACTATTTTCATTGTTGCCTGCCCTTGACTTATTGCCTAGATTTTGACCTTGATCTGTTTAACTCCCTGTGTACTGCAAATTGGACTTTTATCTGCTATCTGCATAGCAGCTTCCTCCATGGTTCTGAATCTAAACCAACAAGTGCCGTCTGGCCTTGATACTTGGTCAGCGTAGGCTTGGCAGGAGATCATAGGAAGGGTTCAGGTCAGGATCCAGCTGGACATTGAAAGCTGAGAGCAGGGCTGGACTGAGAACTAAAATAGGCCCTGGCATTTCGGGTACACAGTGGCCCAATCAGCCCACACAGAGGCCCAAACAGCCCCCACCAGCCCACTAAATACTGACTTTCTATGGCACCTTATAGCAGCCCCTCTGGCATTTGCCAGAACCAACAGATTGCCAGTCCGGGCCTGGCTGAGAGGCAACATTAAAACATGCAAGCAAGGTGAAGTCATTGCTCTGGAAGAAGCCAGAAGTAGGCGTAATGCATCAGCAGTGACAGAAGAACTCCAGGACAAGGACTATCTGACCGGAGATTACCTAGAACCTCACAAGAAGCACATATGGGAAAGAGAGAGAGACGGTTGTTATAAGCTATATATTATAAAGGCACAGACAGTTGTGTTTGGCTCACTGATCAGACATGTGAGTGCAATTTAAAACGACTTTAAGATTAAAGTATTGAAGAGGTTTTACTAGTGATGGGCGAATTTGCACCGTTTCGCCGAATTTCGCGCGAAATTTGCGAAACGGCTAAAAATTCACGAAACGGCACCGGCGTCGCGTTTTTGACGCCAGCACCCATTTTTGAAAAATTTATTTGGACGCTGGTGAATTTTCCCCGCGAATTTTTGCGGGCGTTTCGCGAATTCATTCGCTGGCGGCGAATCGCGCAAAGCCGCCGCAAATTCGCCCATCGCTAGGTTTTACACATGAGAGGAAATATTCACTCTTGAAGCAATATACGTAATTCACATTGTTCCTCCCATAGCCCACCCATATGAGAATGAGGGAACAGGTATCTAACAGGCTATTTGAGTCACTGTTGTTAATGATTTAAGCCAGAAATACTAAACTTTATTAACTATACTGTATATATTAATACTAAACTAAATATTTGTTATATTTCTCATTTCCCCATATCCTTGATAAGACCTACTTTGGGTGTCTGAAAGAGAAGTGGGTGCACCAAATAACAAACAAAAAAAAAAAACTGAAAGTCAGTTAGGGTGATATTCAGGAAGAACACTGCCCTTTGTAGACACAGTAAATCGAGAATTTAATGGTTGATATAGCAACGATAAACTTGTAAGGGGGTGTTTGCCCAAATTTTGTACCCCAAAAATAAGCTAAGAAAGTCTAAAGGCATTGCTTATAGGGGAATATAATCAGTACCCATTACAATAATATATAATATTCTGTAGAACTTCTGAGCGGTTTACAAATGTTTACAAACATAGTTTATATAATGGGTTTCTAATAGCCCTTTTTTATTCTTGTCTACATGTAGTGGGTGGCGTTAGACTGTCCCTTCATCAGATTTACGACATTCATCACTAGGGGAAAGAACATCTAAAAACTCATTAAAATAGCTAATATGATAAGGAAAACCAATGTGATTGTGGTCCAGTTTGTACAACACGTGTCTGAAGCACAAAATCCTCAAAAGCCTCCTCGCATTCCTATAGCATTATGAGTTGAAATCAATCATTATGCTGAAGATGTCAAAACCAGCATGAACTAGGAATCCATATATGACTGATTGTGGCAGAATACACTGATACCTGAAATCATTACAGTTAAGGAAGACCAGGCTCATTAGATTAAATATTTTAACACTCAAGAAAGGCAAAAAGTATACACCAAAAATGTGTATGTGTTTGTTAAAAGATAACTAAAACCTAAAGAAGAATATGGTTCAAAATGTTGTATTTTATATATATATATATATATATATATATATATATATATATATATATATATATATATATATTTATAATATAATTATATGCTGAAATGTGAAACGATCCCCACTTTCAAATTGTTCACAGCAGCTCACCATATTGTGTGTCTTTTGAGTGGCTTATCAGAAAGATGTGGATAAAAAGAATTACGATAACAATAAACTCTACCCTGACTGAATTTGCTTCCTCGCTGCTGAGTTTGGCTGAACCGTGCAGAATTTCACATTTCGTGTTAGAGAGAAGCTGAATAGAAATGGAGATAATCCAAAAGCAAACAAAACAGAAAAATAAGACCAGCTGGTTATGGTTTTTAAAACAATGTAGCAGACATAATTTCTCTCCAGCACCCCCCAAACTCTATTAATTAACTTGCTTCTGCTGCATTGTTTCAGAGGACAGAAGCAGTAGTGCAATGTAGAATATACAAATAGCCAGGCAGCTATTGCTTTCAATAGCATTTATTTTTTACAAATAATTTTATAAACGTTGAAACCTGCTCAAGTTTTAATTACTGTATCTTTGAAAATGGCTTACAATTACATTTTCTTTCACTGTGCAAAGTCAGGTTTTGGCTGCAGTTCGCCGTTTTCTTTTCAGGATTTATTTAAATTGGTCGTTTTCTAATTTGATGAAGGCTGAAGCATGTGGAGTGTAAGAGAATGCCCCATTTTGCTGTTATACTGGAATATTATTTTTAGATGAATCTATAGTCTTAACGAATAAGAAGCAAGAAGAGGAAGAGCAGTCAAGCCAAGGAAAGAGCTTTAATAACCAGTCCATGGTCGTAACGATAAAAATAAAAATCTCCCAAATTCAAACACATAATTTGCTGTCTATAATTCTACAGCGCAGAACTTTTATATGGACATTTACTTTGATCCTTTGTTTAGAAGCTCATTAGTACAGACACATGGTACAATACAATGATACTGCAGCGAAGTGACATACATGCATTCAGGTTTTGTAACGCTCAGTAGATAAATGGCTCAGTGGGTGGGTGATAAAAAGCCTGTAACGGCTTCCCATTGATTTGAATGGCAATCATCTTGAATTGCAGGTAAGCCCAGATGTTAGTCCAGGCGCTCAGAAACCCAGCAGTCAGCATTTCTAAAGTGACAGTCACCTGATGTATCCAGTTTAAATCCATAGTGAGCAAGTCCAGGTGCATTTTAGCTTGCTCAAGGTGCTATTGATCACCTGGGTGACAAAAATGCTTAGAACTGGTACATGTGTTTATGCCCAGCTACTGAAAGGCTTTTATATTTTTTTGTCAAAGTCACATTCGATTCTGGTACATAATGTGAGACTGTAATATATTACCAAAATTGCCACTGTAGGTGTTAGGAAGCTCCAAGTTATTGTCACAGCCTGCTTTATTCTGATGGTCCTCTATGCCTGATTTATCTCTGGAGATCTAATGGTTTTCATAACATATTTATGTACCTGTGAAGCTCATTTGCTACCAGACTTATCATCGCCCTACATTTCATATTGTGAGTTGCCTGGTCTTTGTCATCAGTCTTTGTGGAGCACCATTGAAAAGAAGATATAGACATTGCACTCACTTTCACTGTAGGCACTTTCAGCATTCCAGGGGATAGCCTTACATTTTTCAAGAGCTTGACAGATCTACCATCTGCTCCTTGCACCAGACTTTGAGCCAGCTTCAATTCATTAAGAAAAAGTTATCTCATGGCTTCTCACGTAAAAAGTCATGGACGAGATCCAATTCGAGGAGAAAAAACTCCTTTAGTTCAAGTTTTTTCCCATAGACTTCAATAGAGTTTCCACGTGATAAACAGTGAGATACGTTTTTCTGAATTGAATTGCTCAAATTTAGTGATGGGCGAATCTGTGCCGTGTACCGTTGTGGCAAAAAATCAGTGAAACACATTGAAGTCAATTGCGCATCGAAATAATTTTGACACACATAAATTTTGACGCGAGCAACAATTTTCATACACACAAATATTGTGATGCGTGACAATTTTTATTATGCGTCAGATTTTTCACCGGCAAATTGTTGCCACAGTTTCGTGAATTCATTTGATTGCGACGAAACATGGGAAACTGACGCAAGTTCGTGTCTGGCGAATTTAATAGCCCATCACTACTCAAATTGAATCTCGTCCATGACTTTTCAGGTGATAAACCCTTTTCTCATTCAATTGAATCCACTGCATGGTGCAGGAATGCTTTGTAACTGGGTAAAAAGAGGCATCCAGGCATGTTGTACAGTAACTCAGCCCTGTACTATTTAGCTTAAGCCAATTCAGTGAAACTGTGTTTAGTTTGTATGCTGTTCTTGTGATAGATAGGATGTGTGAAATTCAATTTCCAGTTTTCTTTACACATTTTTGTTTGGATGTGCATGTGTGGTCTCATGCATTCCTCTGTCTGAATCTATGTATTCTGTAACTGGGTTCAGACAATGGTGGGACAGAAATAAAATGTAAATATGACTTTGAAACTATATGGCCAGAGTCAATTCAGTGAGAAAAAGTTATACTTTATACAGATTCAAATCAGTGAGGAAAGGGTTTATCACATGAAAACATTTGAACGAGATTCAATTCCAGGAGAAAAAACTTTCTCCAGATTAAGGTCCAGTATCTTCACATATACTTCAACAAAGTTTTTATGTGATAAACAGAGCCAGATTCAATTTAGGGAGAAAAAGGTTTATCACATGAAAAGTCATAAACGAGATTCAATTTCAGATGCAATTCCACGGTTACAGTATCTCATGGCTTATCGCGTGAAAACTCTATTGAAGTCTATGGGGAAAAAATGGATTCTGGATTGAGAAATCACGTTGCCTAAATTAAAAGAATGTATGTGTTTAATTCAAAGCTAAGTGTAACTTTTATTTGCAATGTATTTTGAAAGTTCATGTAAAAGAACATAAAAGAGTGTGTTTTGATGCTTGACAAGAACGAAAACGAACGCGTACAGAGTGGTGATCAAGACAGAATTGGATTGCTACCTTGAGGTCAGAATAAAATTTTTCTCTCAGGGAGGCTACGAGAGGTCGATTTATTTGCTTTTTCCAGTGACGAAAACATTTTCTACAAAGGCTAAACTGATAAATATCTGCAGCATTAAAATCATTACTTACCATACTTTAATTCCATAATGCCAATAAACTAATACAAAAGGAGCAAGAGTATTTATGATCTGTTCATTAATAAATAGGGATGTAGCGAACTGCCGATTTGGTGTTCGCGAACGCCGTTCGCGAACACCGGCAAAAAATTCGAACGTTCGCGAACAGTTCGCGAACTTCGAACACCCACTAAAATCGTTCGATTCAAACGATCGAAGGATTTTAATCGTTCGATCAACGATTTTCATTCGAATCGAATGATCGAAGCATTCGATCGAATGCTTTTCATTCGATCGAATGCTTACAATCGTTCGAACGAATGGAAATCGTTCGATTTTTAGTGGTCGAAGGAAATCGAATGGTCAAACGATTTCTATTCGAATCGAATGCGAACTCAAAATGCGAACGTTGCGCGACGTTCGCGAACATTCGGCGGACGCGAACAGTCGAAGTTCGCGCGAACAAGTTCGCCGGCGAACAGTTCGCTACATCCCTATTAATAAAGCATTGAAGGTTGAAGGGTTACATAACTTAATGCAACTATATATGTAATGCAAAGACTTTCTCTGCTTTGGAAGCCCTTGTTGTTACACTGGTTTACAGAACCTTGCAACAATTTGTACATCCTTCAATTATTCTCCAAGCAGCAATAAACATTTAGCTGCTAGAATTCAAGCCATTATCTTCAGTAGCTGTTGAAATGTTCCTGAACTGGGGTTGAAAACTGAGATGTGATGAGTTCAGTCATCACCGTTCAGCTGTAGACAAAAATGCCATTGTGACTAAAAGAACCATTTTCATGTCATTTTGCTTCTTTGTAACCATTCTGCAAGAACATTTGGAAATCATTATTGTTTACTGTACACTTTTTTTCCTATCAAATGTTCTTTTAGAAATGTCTGTAATGGAAGTTTGGTATACAGGATGTACTCTGTGTTCTGAAAGTAAACAGCACCATTCAAGTGGATGAGCCATACTCAAAAAATTCAAGCCAACGTCCTGAATCATACTTCACTTTTAAAGACCTGCTCACATTTGGCTCATAAAAGAGACTATAGAGCTATAAACACTGATGAGTTTTAGAATGTTTAGGATAGATGTTGCTGCTCTGTAAAATGATTCTTAAGTTTGCAACAACTTAGTTTGATTTCCTTATATTATCTAGATGTTCTTGAACTCTGTCCCTTGCTATGCTATCTTTTGCCCACATATTGGCGCCTACATAGACATTGCAATATGTAGGCCTTAATTTAACTTTTAAACTTAATAAGTGAATTGCTTTCATATTCTCTACCTGTTATGCTACTTTATCTCACTCTGTACTCCACACTTACATGTAGAATCTCCAAACTTGTTGCAGGTATCTGGCCCAAGTCAAAAAATGTTGGTTATGGGTCAAATTACAGGTGGCGGGATAATGATTCAGTGTTGAATCTACCTGATAAGGCTTACATATGTCTCTATTTTAAATATATTTTTTTGTTTGCTTCCTAACTCAATCTCTTTTTAAACAATTAATAGACACATATTACTTAATGTTTTATATTTTATTAATGCCATTACTGTGTGCTATGTTTTGGGTAGCTGAGGATGAGGAGAGTATAACAGTGCTTTATTAGCAGGCTCTCATGCAGTCATTACACAACAGTAACTTTCACCTTTAAGCTACCAGGAAGTATGCACAGTATAAGTATGAGCACAGTGACATCTACAGGCCATTTGCGTGAACACCACATATTCCCCCTATAGTAGGAAAGCATTTGGACAACTATAATAAACAGCAACATTAAATAGTACGCATTTTAAAGCAATAATATACATTATTCACATCACATAGTCCTTGGTCCATGCAGGTAGTTTTCTGATTCTCTCAGTACGCCTTATAGGTTCACTTTCTTCAGGCCTATTGTAGTTGACATCAGGAGTAGGAAAATGTCCTTCATCAAATGGAGCTTTTCCAAAGTCATTCCTAACAGGAGCAAGATGACTTGCATTCCATATGTGACCATCAGACAGTTCATATGTGTATGGTCCTCGCTGGCGTCTCACTTCAAGTGGTGTAGTAAATTTAGATTGTCCTTGTTTCGGTATTCCTGGTTTCTTAATTCTGACTAAAGATCCAGGCTGAAAGTGAACTTCTCTTTCACTACGTTTTCTGTCAGTATAAGCCTTACATTTGGCTTGTTGAAGTTTCACAATGTCAGCAGTAGATGATTTTATAGGCACAGTATTTTGTGGAAGTTTGATTTCTTCAACATGTAACTTAGTGCACATCTGTCTGCCATGTAATAATTCAGCTGTAGATGATTGAGTTGTTGCATGGCACATTGCTCTGTAGTTATGTAGAAACTCTGTTGTAAATACTTTTCAAGATATACCCAGTAAGATTTGCTGTCTGTAGTGCTTCTTTCAGACTTCTGTTGAATCGCTTGGTATCTCCATTTGCTTGTGGGTAATACACTGAAGATTTCCTATGCACAATATTCCTCTCTAATTGAAAAAGGCAAAACAGCTACATTAAGTAGTGGAGAGTAGTGATGAATTTTTGTGCGAAATTTGCGAAACAGTGGAAAATTCGTGAAACGGCACCGGCGTCTCGTTTTTGATGCTGGCGTCTGTTTTTTTGATGCAAGCGTCCTTTTTTTGGCAAAAATGCGTCAGCGTCCAAAAAACGGCGTCCATTTTTTTTTGCCGCTGGCGAATTTTTGCCAGCGAATTTTAGCGCCTGACGCATAAATTCGCCCATCACTAGTGGAGAGTGAAACACCCACCCAACCAGTTACAATGTAGCAAGCCAACCAGTTCAGGCTATGGTTGCAACAGTGTCTTAAAATATAACTTTTAATTTAAATACATATAAAAAGCTAATCTGGCAACACCAACATATACACTCACAACGTATGAACCTCTACATCGTGCGGGACTATATCCCTAAAATCACACACAATTAAAAACAATAGTGCAGGCTGAAACGGTGGTGGATAATGATATATACTAGTAACGGATTTTAATATCCACTATTGTTGCCAGCTCCAAAAGGGATACAAAGTTCAGTCTCCATCAGTACCCACCCTTCCACCCTTCCCCCAGCACACTTCCTACCTAGCTACGTTGGGAAGAGTGGGAGCTAACCACACCACCTTCCACCTATGCCGCCCTACACGTTTCGCTGCCAAGCAGCTTCGTCAGGGGCATAAGTGCTGGTCGCGCTCCTTTCTCCCGTTTAAATAGGCATCTCAGTGAGTGTCCGTGCTTCACCATTGCGTATGGCGGCATGACGTTACGTTTTTTTGCAGATGCTACTGCTTTGTATTGGCGGAAGTGCGCGTCTTCAGCTTCACCCCTAGAATTATACCTACAGTTTGCCAGTACTGCATCGCTCATAAAAGTCTTTTATTTTTTGATGCAAATACTAAGGGGGAATGACTGTCAAGTCATATAGACTTCTTAACATTTCCATTTCTATTAATATGTGGCCATTATTTATAGTTAAATGTACAGTTACATACTTATAGGACCCAGATGCCTATAAATGTAGAGAGGAGAAGTCTATGTGCCAGTTAATGGAAACAATTTTTTAATAGTCAAAATGAATATGAATAATTGTTGAAAGAAGATATATATAGTTGTAATTCATAGTTAATTAGAGATATTCCCAGGATATTGTAATCCTTATAGATATATTAAAGAAACTGCAAAGGTGAATCCTTCATTTAATCCATTTGGCGATTTACTTTGACACCGGTATATCCATTGCGCCTCACATTGTAAAAGTTTTCTATTAATATCCCCTATTCTCGTAGTAGGTTGAATGTGTTCCACTCCAGTGAATTTCATCACTGAAGTGTTCCCATCATGGGACTCATTGATGTGGTTGGCGACTGATGTATTTCTTTTGTGCAGCACATCACCTATGTGCTCTAGGATCCTCCATCTAAATTCCCTTTTAGTTTTTCCTAGTTCCCTTTTAGTTTTTACCGCATTCACAACTCATGATGTAAATAACACCTCTTGTCTTACAATTAATGAAATCTTTAATTAAGTATTCTTTAATGTCTGATCTACCTTCTATTTTAGTTTTCTTTATCCATGGGCATGCCTTGCAGGTTCCACATTTATAGCAGCCTTTAGTCTTGTTCGACAACCTGGTGGATTTTGGTGTATTACAGTAATTGCTCAGAATTGACCTGTCTTTCAGATTTTGCTACGCCTAAAGGTGATAATTGGTTTGTCCCCTATTACTGTTCTCAGATCATGATCCTGTTCCAGAATGTACCAATGTTTGGTGAGGATTTGTTTAATCTCCCCATGTTCTGCACTAAAGTCTCCTATTACTCTAATGACTTAGAATTTTCATTTTGTATTTTACCCAGAGTGGATTTTTTTGGAATTAATAGGGTATTTCTTTCAGATTCTAGTGCTCTTCAGTATGCTTTTTTAAGGGAGTTGTGACTATACCCTCTTTGTTTAAATCTGGAATATAGCTTCCCAGCTTCAACCTTGAAATCCTCCACAGTACTACAAAGTCTTCTTAACCTCAGGTACTGGCCTGTTGGGATACCTCTAATAGTGTTTTGTGGGTGTTGACTACTGGCGTGTAGCAGACTATTGGTGGCCGCCTGTTTTCTGAATAATGTTGTATGTATATTATTGTCAGCCCCTCGGAAAATCCTGATATCTAAAAAATTTATTTCATTTTTGTCAATGTCAGCTGTGACTTTAAGATTGATGTCATTAACATTTAGTTTGTTAACGAATTCATAGAATTTATCCTTGGTGTCAGACCATATCAGTATTATATTGTCTATGTAGCGTAACCACATAGGCATATGTTGTGTGCAGGCCCGGACTGGCAATTGGCCTGTTCGGGCATTTTCCCGACGGGCTGCTCTTTATTCAGCGTGAGTGGGCTGCTACTGATTGATCCAGTGGGCTCTAGGACCGCTCCTCCATCCTTTTTCACACTGTGGCTCTGCCCCTCCCACTCCTCTCTGTTCCGACGCTGCTGCCTCTGCCGGCTGTTTGTATGTCACAGCAAGCTCAGCATGAGCATGGAAGCCCGATGAATAGGAGATACTGCAGCTGCTGGCCTGCCTGTGCTAAGCCTGCACATTATGCTCCCTGCCTGTGAACACACCACATCAGTAACATCAGGTTGGTGTGGATTTCTGTAGAGCAGGCTGCAGGCAAAATCACTATGGGGTAGGAAGAGTCAAAGGTACTGACTAAATCTGTCTTTTTTAAAAATTTAACCTGGACTGTTTGTTTTCAACACTTTTTCACTTCAATTTTTTTTATAAGAATGAATAAAATAGTAAAATAAATGTTTTGTTATCCAATGTATCCGTGTTACTAGGGTGGGCCCTGCTGGCTCAGACCCAGTCCGTGCACTTCCCCCTTACCTCTCGGACCCTGGTCGCACCGGTGGGGCCCCTGCCAGCCCAGACCCACTCCCTGTACTTACTCCTAACCTCCCGGGCCCAGTCGCGCAGGGAAAAGGTGTGCACACGCACGGAGGTGGTTTCCCGGCAGATTGGACTTTGCGGCTGTGGGGCCCCTCAGTCCAACGCTGCTTGGCCCAGTCATTTTTCTTGTGCCGTACAGTAGACAGCCCACTATATTTATCAAGGTATATAAAGGCACAATGCTGCAGAATCTTAAACATAAAAATAGTTATGCCGCAAAATAAATTTCAGGAGTTCTACCACAAAGGTACTGTGTTTTTCATATAATGGGCCCCTCTGTCTAAGGGTATCTTTGACTGCTGTCAAGCCTACCTCATGGAGGATACTCGTATATAATGACTCCACATGCGAGAAAATCATGGCTGTTTAATGTAATGCCTTGTAAATGTTTTAGGGCGTTCATTGTATCTTGGACAAAAGATGGTAGATTTTTTACAAATGGTTTCAGAATTGCCATACGCAATGGTGAAGCACGGACACTCTCTGAGATGCCTATTTAAATGGGAGAAGGGAGCGCGACCAGCACTTATGCCCCTGACGAAGCTGCTTGGAAGCGAAAAGCGTAGGGCGGCGTAGGTGGAAGGTGGTGTGGTTAGCTCCCACTCTTCCCAACGTAGCTAGGTAGGAGGTGTGCTGGGGGAAGGGTGGAAGTGTGGGTACTGATGGAGTCTGAACTTTGTATCCCTTATGGAGCTGGCAACAATAGTGGATATTAAAATCCATTACTAGTATATATCATCATCCACCACCGTTCCAGCCTGCGCTATTGTTTTTAATTGTGTGTGATTTTAGGGATATGGTCCCGCATGATGTAGAGGTTCATACGCTGTGAGTGTATATGTTGGTGTTGCCAGATTAGCTTTTTATATCTATTTAAATTAAAAGTTATATTTTAAAACACTGTTGCAACCATAGCCTGAACTGGTTGGCTTGCTACATTGTAACTGGTTGGGTGGGTGTTTCACTCTCTACAACTTAATGTAGTATCAATCTCCACTACTTAGCTGTTTTGCCTTTTTCAATTACTCAGTTTGTTGCTAACCTGCAGGCTAATAGCGGCTTATGATTCAATCTGCTCCCAATATCTTTTTACAATAGTCCTCTCTCTCAGAAAGTATTCAAACTCATATGAGACAAACTGTGGCCTGTTGTCTGATATTAACTCCTTTGGATTACCTTCTCTGCTGAAGACTGTAGACAGAAATGTTTTTACTGTAGCTGATGTTATATGAGAAACAAATGCAATTTCAGGCCATTTACTGTAATAGTCCATGAAGGTTATAGCAAATCTGCAGTCCATAGGAGCATCTGTAAAAGGACCAACAATATCAATAGCAAGTTTTTCCCATGCTGAATCAGGGAATGGTACTGGTTTTACATCTGGTCTCTTGTGTACAAGGTTCTTTGCACAGCCCAGTGAAGTGTTGCTTTGTGGTGAAATTTTAGACACTGGCTGTGTGGCAGGCACTGGTGCTGTAGTAATGAGACCATCAACTAATTGTAGGTTTATGAACCTGCTATTAAAGCACTGTTATATTCTACTCATCCACGGCTACCAAAACATAACAATTACAAATATCTGCCTCCTCAGTATTTAATATATTGTATCCTTTGTCTTATCTTTTTAGTTTTTACTGCTTTAGTCAACAGAATATATTTACAACTAGATTGGAAAGGAGGGAAGGTGATCTGCAACCACAGTATCCAAAGAAAACAAAGCTGCACTGTAATAGTAACAGTCAAAGCGTAATTGCACTATAACTGGCTTTATAGACTCAGAGATAAGCATCCTAATAACCCTTAAAGGAACCAGATAAAAATAAAGATACTAGTACTTCATACATTGGAAATTATTCCAGAATAAATGTTAATTAAAACAATTGATATTATAAATTGAATCAATGTCATAAACTGAATAAAAGGGCTAATAGATTAAAACAATTTATTCACTACACATGAATTACGAACAGAATTGAACATAGGAAATAAGTAGAAGGTTGAAAAAGAACTCCAAAAAAAAGCTTAGGAACTTGAAATTGTGGATATTTTCTAGGGGAAACCACCAAACTAGGGGTGATGGTATGAACTGAAGCTGTATACAGGAGAGACCACCCCAGGCAATGAAAGAAAAAATATTTCTAGAGCAAGACAGGGGCTGGTTAAACTGAAGACAATGCTGAAAATGCTTAAAGTCTCTAGCTTTTAGGAATATCCAGGATGCAGCAAAATATTGAAGAAAGCAAGTTGCTACTACTTATAAAGAAACAAAAAAGGAACAGATTGTGGTGCTGGAGGCTAAACTCCTGTTGAGCAGATAGTGATGCCATTGCAAGTTGAACACACAGGGCAGATTCAGACTGTAGAGGAGGATTGTGCACTGCTGCTGAATAGACAGGTATAAACATGAAGCTTGTATACAGGTTATATGTCTTTAGGACTCCAGGATACTTGAGGGGGAAATATATCAACAAGAACAAAAACCACCACGAGAGGTGGTAAGGAAGTAAATAAAAACATAATGAAAGGACCTGAGAGCAATAGATAACAGCAGACAAAAAATAAGAAATAGAATAGTACAGGAGAGTGGAAATAAAGATAAAGAAATAAGAAACAAGACATCATATGCTTCCATGCCAGTCCAATTTAACCTTTGTTTCTAGTAAATTATCAGCAAGCTGAGAAGGCTTTCAATGTACTCTTGCTGAACAATCAGTCCTCAGTTGCTAAATACTGACCTTTAAAGGGTGTACAGTAGTACACCCTTAAAACTTAGTATGCTATATAACATCCCTTCTTAGCAACTTTTCTACTTTTCTATTTTTATAATTTTCCTCTTCTGCCTCTTTCCATCTTTCAAAAGGGTACAATTTTATAGTTATTGCTGCATGTATAGCAAATAACTTATATTATAGTCTTCTATATTATAGAATGTCTTTTAATTAAAAGAATAGACAGATACATTTCCAACACAAGTCCTATTTATTGTGCTCATTTTTATAAAAGGTGTTTTTAGGTCTTTGCATCCCATTTATTTTAATTTATTCGTTCCATTAGCTTTCTGCTTCTTTGAATGTAGGGAATATCACTGTGTTAGTGTTCCACTTGCCTTGTCCATGAATAGCAGTAACAAAACATTGCAACATTGCACTTTATTAAAGATAATAATAGGTAATAGTAACTGTAGCAATTTTAATACTCACCAAACTTTAAAAACACATTCAGATTTAATTTTTAAGTGAAGGGAAATAGACACAGTCAATGCCAGAATCAGAGAGGGATGCACAGGGATGCTATCCCTTCACTTCTTTATTTCTGTGAAATAGCAGAAGATCTGAATTTCTGAACTTTCCAGAGCTTTCTTTAGCTCCACTCCACTTCTGAATGCAAATAAAATGCAGAGGTAAAATATATAAATATATAAAAAATAAAAGGAGAGAAAAGATTGCTGTTTGAGAAGTAGAGAAGAGATAAAGATAGATGAAGAAGGTGGAAGCATCAGAGAAGCTTATAGAGAAAAGAAGAGAATAAGAAAATAATGGAAAAAAATTGAGGCATTAAACAACAGCCGATTAAAGAATAATGAGAGAATAATATATATGAACTATTGTAAGGTAATATAGTAATAAAATATGCTGGGGTTGTGCTGTGTTATGACACACAATACACAGGCAAGATACCGTGTTTGCAGACGCAGAATTGGAGTCCTTTAGGTAAATCTATGCATACTGGGAATTAAACTGTGTATCAGTAAGAAATACCAACATGGAGAAATCAAAATGGATTTTCTTTAAAGTATGTGAAACCAGAAAGTATTGGTGGGTGAGGCTTTTTATAACAGTGGGAGTGGCATGTTAAAGCACTGGACACAGTGACAGAGTAAATACAGCACTGAGCTCCACTGAATATCCAAGTTTTAGATACTGTACCTGCAAGATCCAGTATAAGAACAGCTGACTATTATGCATGTGGCCTTCTCAAATCCCTTTATATATCTTTTTCCCCTTAGGATCTGAAACAAAGAAAGTAAAAACATGTCTCTTGCTTGGAGCCAAAATAACTGAGTGTACCCAACTGAATTGTAAAATATAAATGCAGCTTTAGCGGTGAGATGTCTTCTGCTTTGCTTTTACTTTTTGTCTGATTCTCGAAAATAATAATACGATAATACCTCCTACAGTAACTCAGCATAAATTCACACTGATAGCAAGACAATTGTAGTTTTTTTTTTAAAGTATAATCAGAAAAACCCCAGGTCCAAAGTTTCATAAATAGATTTTTTTTTTACTAAAGTTCCGCCACATTTACATGGAATAGATAATTAGCTCTGCGCATCAGTGACATTTTGTGGCTGCTTTGGATCCTTGCAGCATTAAATTATCTCCAGCATAATGACAAGCAATGCTGCTGAGGTTAAAAAGTTATTGTCCTACTCAGAAAAGTCACCAATAAACAAAATACAATTACCTCACATTATGAAACCCGCTAGACCAAGGATTATTGTTATTGTGTACGGTACATTTTTATGGCATCTGTAAGGAAATCATAATGCAGAAGTGACTGCAAGTCATTACACGGTGTCATAAAACCCAGTTCAGTGGGAGTGGGCAACGTGTAATTAGATATAAAGGCTATGAAGCATACATTTACAATGTTCATTAGAATGAAAGGTAGCAGGCTCCTAGTAATAAAAGCAAACTCGATATAAAACTTACCATGGCTTTTATTTATGCTGGATAACTCTTAAGACATTAGTGTTAAAGCCAATGACAGCGTTCACCCCTTTAGTTTACTTTCCATATTTAATGGCTTAATTAAATTTCGTGAAACACTTTACTCTGCAAAGTATTCTGTTCTGAGATGTCAGCCGGGGCTAAGTGGAAAAGAAAGACACAGTCTTGTTGGAAAATATTAAAAAATTATCATCTACTTTGCTATCTGCAATTTATTAGCATAATAAAATAAATGTTATATCTGCGCCCCCCCCCCACCCAAGTTGCCTTAAAATGAGCTGTATCCATAACCACTGTGATAGTGCTAATGGCGTAGTCATTAAAGAGATATATACCATGGCAACTGAGGATTTATTGTCTGCATTTGTTCTCTGCAGTAAAGAGTGTCCTCCATTAATAGCAACAGCTGTTGGTTTAATAACCCTGGAAAAGATCATTAAAGCACTGAACATTTCCCAGAACCAGATGGAAAAGATATTTGAAAAAAGTGGCCAAACATATGGATGAGCATATTGCCACTAAGCAACATATTCCTTATTAGCTTAGAACCCAAATGAGATAATAGTTTCGTTGGCTTCCGTTGCTTTGATTGCATTGCAAACTTTAGCCTCTGGCATAGAATCGGTTAATCTGGCCCCAGGGAAAGAATTAGGGACTGAAGTCTAGACTCACATTCTGGAGTTACTAGATTTACAATAACAGGTTTTAATGGCACATTTATTTTAATTTTCTGGACCTCTCTGGTACAGTGTTAAGCTGGCCAAATATGAAGAGATCCACCCGTCTGGTGACATAGCCAAACGAGCAGATCTTTCACCGATATGTCCACCAATGGCAGGGCTATATAGGGGTAATCCGAACATTCGGCCCTAGGGGAAAAATGAAACCTTCCCGGTCAATATCGTGGCCAGATATCGATCGGGAAGACCCTTCGGAAGCCCCAATACACGGGCAGATAAAGTCTAAAGAACCAATATCAGCAGGTTTATCTGCCCATGTATGACCACCTTAACTGTGAACTTTTTAGATACATTGCCCCAGGCATTTGCCAGAAACCGGGATAGTAACTCGTTATAAGTGTGTAATGTCTTAAAAGCATAAATTCCCAAAAGTTCATTCCAGAAGGACAAGATGCAGGGTGCATAGGTGCCACTGGTGATCACATATAACATGTATGGGAGGTTCCAGATTGGCTTGCACAATAGAGTCTGCGTTTGGCTCATGTTAGATGCCTTGATGACCCTGAAAAAGGTATTTGCCAAAACATTAACAACAAAAATATATATATATGGTATGGGATTCCTTATCCGGAACCCCATTATCCAGAAATACTGTTTCTCTGTAATAATAAAACAATACCTTGTTCTTGATGGTAACTAAGCTGCATGAACCCACACTGGTGGCAAAAAAATCCTGTTGGGTTTATTAAAGAGCAAGTCAACCCCAAAAATACGATTTGGCTAATAAAAAAACATAGTTCTAAGCAACTTTCCATTACACATTTGTAAACAATGTCTGTGCTTTTAAAGTTAACTGTAAAAACAATTGCTGTGGAAAGCAGCATTTTTCTTATTGTTACAAAAGTTTTTGTTCCCCAGCAAAGACAGGTCTGTTAATCAGCTGCCTTGTCCTACATTGTATCAACAGTCTGTGCCACCAGTGCAGAGAATAGAAAGGGACAGACAAACACTTCTTTCAGTAGCATTACATATACAAAAAACTTAAAAAACATATACAATTAAAATGAATATATATATGGCAAAGTTGCTTAAAATTACATTTTATTTTATTAGGCAAATGTTGACATTCCCTTTAAATATTTAAATGATCTTTAGCAGACTTGGGGTTTCCAATTTCCAAATTCCCAGGTCCTATGCATGGATAATAGATCCTATACCTGCATATGTTTATAATCAAGAATTACTGTATGAGCTTGCCTTAGCCTTTTTGTAGCACCTCAATACATTGAAGTTTTATATAAAAAGGATCATGGCAAGGCTTTATTAATGGGAGTGTGATAGAAATATATATACGTTGCTAGAGCAGGTTGTGTTTTCCATGCCAAGCTCTGTCTTGAAGAATGTGTTAATTATGCATGGTTAGCAATTATCAAAGGGAACAGTCAATGTGCATTCTGTAATATATTTTAGTAGAATTCTTGCAGTAACGTCTTTGGCCTAAAACATTTGTCTTACATTTCAAACCAACAATTAAAAGCCTTACAGAATAATGTCCACAACTGAGAGATTTAATGCTATTTCAGAACATGTTGCTCCTTCAGAATAACTCCCTGGGGTACTACTGTCTGCACAATTAGTTGCAAAGCTTTTTTTAAGGATCGATAGAGCAGTCTAGTATATGAAACAGACCTTAACCAAAAAGATTTTCTTTAGCACTTAATACACTGACTTATACTGTATATATACAGTATGTGTGTGTGTCTTTAGTAGAACAATGTACAAGTTGTAAAGTCAGTACATGTGATAATGACTGATGATGAAGTACAGTATACAGATGTATAGAAGTATAAAAAAACTATGGATTAAGGGGATCTATCATGAAAATGATAGGAGCTACGTTGCATATAACTAAGAAACTAGATAATTTGTATCTTTCAAAAGTTCTGTACCATTTCTGAAAAATCAAGGTATGCGTCATTATTCTCCTTTCAGCAATCTGGCTCTCTTCATGCAGAAGACAATCTGCTTTTGATTGACATTTGGGACAAATATATGTACAGGTATGGTACCTGTTATCCAGAATGCTTAAGACCTGAAGAATTCCAGATAATAGATCTTTCTGTAATTTCGATCTTCATACCTTAAGTCTACTAGAAAACCATGTAAACATTAAATAAACACAACTGGTTTTGTTTCCAATAAGGCTTAATTATATATCACAAAACACTCCTCCTCAACTCACTATGGGGCACATTTACTAAGCTCGAGTGAAGGATTCGAATTTCGAAGGTTTTTTTGGGGTACTTCGACCTTCGACTAAAATTTCGATTCGAACAATTCGAACTAAAAATCGTTCGACTATTCGATAGTCGAAGTACTGTCTCTTAAAAAAAACTTTGACTACCTACTTTGCCACTTTAAACCTACCGAGCTACAATGTTAGCCTATGGGGACCTTCCCCATAAGTTTTCTAAGTTTTTTCTGATCAAAGAAAAATCATTTGATCGATCGATTAAAATCATTTGAATCGTTCGATTTGAAGGATTTAATCATTCGATCGAACGTTTTTTACTTCGATCGATCAAAGTATTTGCGGTAAATCCTTCAACTTCGATATTCGAAGTCGAAGGATTTTACTTTCAGGGTTAATTAACCCTTGATATTCGACCCTTAGTAAATGTGCCCCCGTGTCTCTTCACTTGTGTCTCCATATTATCCTGGTCGTCACCGCCATTCCACTTAGAGTCACATCCTTTTCACACCGCCCACAGTCACATCTGTCACAATTTTTTGTTTTTGCCACACCTTACCTATATTATTTCATTCTTGAATTCCTGCATATGGAACTTTCCATTATTATATTCAGAATTAAACTCAAACTCTACCTCTTGGAGAACTAGTAAAGAGCTTGGTCCACTCTTAGAACCTACTGACAATACATTGTGAAAAGCAGCCTTGCTTTGGTGGCAGTTAGCCTCCATATGTAATAAAAAACACAAAGTTTGCCCAGGAGTAGTAATCCATAGCAGCCGATAAGATGGTTGCTCTAAAAGGTGGCCACTATATGCTTCTAATATAGGTATGGGTTCCATTATCCAGAAAAGCTCAGAATTACGGGAAGGGCATCCTTTTTTCCATAATAATAAAACAGTAACTTGTACTTGATCCAAACAAAGATATACTAATCCTTATTGGAAGCAAAACCAGCCTATTGGGCAATGTTCCCTATAATTCCTTCTCAACTATGTGCGGAAATAAATTATTTGTGAGCACATTTTAAACTTTTGTGCACAGTTTTTAAAAACTGTGTGCTCAGATAAGAATTAATACAAAATTTGGCCTCAAAATGTGCGTGCGCACACCTTAGAGGGAACATTGATATTGGGTTTATTTAATGTTTAAATTATTTTCTAGTAGTATTATCTTGAAAACTCTAGGTCTAGGGCATTATGAATAACAGGTTCTGTGACTGTGATACCTTCTAATTGGCTGCTATGAATGGTAGCAAGCTTTGCACTTAACAACCTTATAATCCCCAATACTTTTTGAAGTGCATGTTTTTATAGAGACCTACATTGTTCGGAGTATAGTTCTCCTTTAATACTTCGTGCCTTCTCCTTGCAACAAGAATAAAGGTTTGTATAAGGTATTCCGTAGAATACATCAATAAATAGATCAATAAATAGTCAGAGAAAGAGGGGCAGATATGATAGACATTTACATTAAAAAGAGATAGATAGATAGATAGATAGATAGATAGATAGATAGATAGATAGATAGATAGATAGATAGATAGATGATAGATAGATAGATAGATAGATAGATAGATAGATAGATAGTGTTATTCCAGACTTTTCAGCAAGTCATCTTTTGTATCCCTTTTACGTCTAGATTTATCATGGTGAGCATAATGAAAAAAGTAATTACTTTTTATGAATGCCATGAAAAATAAACTATTTACCGTAACATTCTTCTCCTTCCAGTACAAGTTTACTTCATTTTGTGTTTTCTGGGAAATATTTATCCTCACTAATAAAACACAGAAACAAAAAAGCCCAAACAAAACATAATATAAAACCTTGGAGCCTCATTTGTTACTAGTAGAACAGGACATTCTTAACAGAAAAAGCCATTTAATAGGGCTTTGTAATATATATAATGGATGGGCATCATATTAATGGGCATGTTTCTTTGTGTCTGAAAAATGAACCATCTTTGGAAATATTAAACTGCAGTTATGATTTATTTCGGAGCATAGTTTGTAAACTAAAATATAGTGTGAGCAGTTTGTTAAAGGTAGTTGTTGAAGCCGGGTATAAAGAGCTCTACAATAACTGACTTCAGACTTTAATTATGGAATTTTATTGCTTTCATAACTCTGCACTTTGATGGTTACTGGCCCAAGGACTCTCTGACCCTGCTTTATAAAACTTTTATATGGCACTGCTTTCTCCTGGAATCTAAAGCTAAAAAAGTACCATCTACATTACCCACCAATATAATTGACACTAAACTTTATTGTTTATTACATTCTTTAATATGTACTATTTATATCGATAATTTGCAGGAAATAATTAAAATATATCCCCATTGCTCGCCTTACCAATGAATGTATTATTACCATTTTTTTTACTGCATATGAGTGGCATGGCCACAAGGCCATCCAGATAAGAAGCAGGTCAGTGAAATAGGCAGATTAGACAAATAAATTCAATAATCAGGAGGATTAAATAAAGTACATGCACTGGTCAGGGTAGGCATTAATCAAGAGAGTAAGACATAGACCAGGAGTCAATAAACTGATTAATCTGAAAATGAAAAGTGCACCAAGGAATTTAGCAAATAAGACCTACAGAAGGTCATTGAACCTGGTTGGGCTGTAGTTTATAGTTTGAAATGATGGTGATGTTGCCAGTGACAGACAACACTGGCAAGTATTATGACATATAAATAATTAAGTCTATGTATTATTGAACAGGTATTATGTGTGCTTTTGGAACACCAAACTATGTTTTATCCCCACTGAAATAATTGTTGTGAGACTGTGTAGGATCACTTCTGTTGGTCTTTTGTAGCTTGAGCTAGTTATGCATGAGTAGTTAGCTTCAATGATACTTGGAGCCTAGGGTAGAGTGCAACATTTTAACTCTGGGGTTACTGCCTTATGGATGCCATTATCTCTGTATTGCCCACTCTCCTTTATAGCTGACTGTGGGTGACTTGTAGAAGACCATATTGGGCTCTCATGGCCCCACTTCCTACTTTGGTGCAATACAATATGTATGGGCCTACTTATCAAAAATTGAATTTGTGTGGTTTTAGAGATTTTTTCTTCTGATAAAATTTACAATTTAAAAAAACCTGAATGTTTGCTTATTTATTAAAAAATGTGAAATAGAAATATTTATTAAAAATGTTGAATAGAAAAAACTCAATTTAATACAATAATAGAAAAAAACCCTGAATACCTAGAATTTGTGTGTTTAGAAGCTCAAAAAACTTGAATCTCTGCATTTAGAAGCTCAAAAAAACTGCCTTGAATTCCCCATTGACTTCTACATAACCTTGCAAGCTTTTAGATGGCAAAGTTTTACTTTTGAGTTTTTTGTTTTTTTGTGCTTAATAAATACCAAACATGTTAACTTTGGTAAATATAATTTGAATTTGTGAGTTTTTGTGCAAAAAAAAAATTCGAATTGTGACAAGAATTTTGAACCTTGATAAACCCCAGGTTCTGAGCATTATGGATAACAGGTCTCGTAACTGTGATACCGGAAAGAAATAATCGCTACCATAGTAACTCCATTAGCAGCATGAACGGACACAATTTAGGACAATCTAGTCAGCACTTGAAAAATATTGGGAAAAAGAAATATAGTTTGCATAAAGACATGGTATGGCCCAAAATACAACATCAACAATAACATGAACAGGGATTGGTCATATACTAAACAATCGGACACTAAATAAATAATAGCTTTGTTTCTAAATTTTGATATTTTACCTCTTGGATATTTTAAATCTCAACAAAGCTATGCTTGCCATACAGTTGCTCTAGGATGACATGACAACTCCAGGATGACATGAGGTCAGTGAGATTAGTTTACGAATGTACAGAATTTCAATGTTACCTTATTTTATTGATTATTTGATCCGTTTACTTGGTTTGCACTTTTACCTCACATGATGGTTGGCTCTTGGGTTTCTAGATAGATAGATAAATAGACAGAAGAATAGACAGTATCCATATGTTCCTGGTCTTTTCTTCCATTCCTTTTCACCAATATTATTCCATTCTTGAATGTATGCATAATGAACTCTCCCTTATCCTCTTCAAAACTTAAATTCTACCGCTTGGAGATCTAGTACAGAAATCGGTCCACTCTTTGAACTTACTAACAGTGCCCCATACATTGTGAATAGCAGTCCTGCTTTGAGGCCATCATTTGGCAAGTACTATATAACACATATGGCATTCTGTTAGTCTATGTCTTTGTTGTGGCAAAAAAAGTAACAATCTGTTGTAACAAAGCAGCTGGGTTAGTTATAGATGGGTGATATGTTTCTCCCAGGGTGTTATATAATACAACACCCTGGAACATGGATTAATTAATACAGACCAAAGCTGCAAGGTAATTGCTGCAGCTAAAGTACCTGACTGACCTTGGGAGGAGGGACCCCTCCCACCTGAGAGTGAGAGAGAGAGCAGAAGCTGCACTGCACAAGGAAGGTACTGATTACCAAACTTTTGTGTTATATTTTGATTCTTTTGTTTTAAGTTGGTGTTGGGAAAGCCACCCAACTGTAGTTAGGCTGCCAACTATAATCAAGCCTATATATGCCCCCAGGAAGGGATATATATAAGAAGCGATCAGCGCCTGTGGCAACAGAAATAAAAAACAGACATAGCGCAGTATGTTCACAATGTGGAATATCACCCTGTGCGTACACTGGATGGTAAGTAGATGTGTTCTTCCCTTCTCCTTTAAATGACCACTTATAGGGGTGTAAAGTGGCAATACAGGTGGACAGAAGAAAAGAAAGGTATTTTTTCTGTGAATTTTCCTGTGAAATGGAATGTGTATTCCGAAGATGCAGATGCCTCCACCTTATATATAAAATGCCTACTTACAAACCACTACCGTGGTATGATGTATTTAACATGAAGCTCTTTCAAGTTCCTCCTTCAGCGCTCACCACTCCTTCCGAGTTCCCCAGCAGGAATACAAATCGATAATAGTATAACACCGTTTATTTAAAACATAATTAAAAACAATTAAAAATTCTCACTCACATTTCCCTTGCGGGTTTTTGCGCATTGAGTCCAAATAAAAGTCTTTCTGGGGTCCCCCAAGGGCAATCCTGTCCGCTCACTCAAAGTTCTTGCCAGCTTGCTTCAGGTGCCTTGGTCTGGATTGTTGTGTCCCCCAAACTCTGCCTAACGCGTTTCGCTGGGTGTTACCAGCTTCCTCAGAGGCGTCTCTTGCCATTTTCGTTTGTATCCTTCCTTTTAAAGGCCATTCCAGCGTGTTCGTTCAACTTCCGCCTTCACTTCCGGTTTGTGCATTCCAGCTTGTGCGTTCCAGCGACTTCACTTCCGGTTTGGCGCATACAACTGTCAGTCTTCTCAGCATTATAATGAAGACAGTATATTTCTCTCCTACACCTCCTTTTCATCACCCCTCTAGCTTTGATGCCCCACCTAGTCCCAATACAACATCCTGGCTCAAAAAATATATACAAAAACAAGGCACATTTTTAACATCATACAAGGGCAATGATCAGAGAGGATCATGGGAGATGTAGTTCTCCCTTTTTTTGTTCTAAATCAATGAACTTCGTTTTTGTACAAATGATGCATGCTTTTTAATAGCATATGAAAGCAATAACTCAAGGAGAATCATGGGAAGTGTAGTTTTTTTCTGGTTTTTACATAAAAAACTTTTTTTCATGTGTTTTTTCATTAATTTCTCCTACATGTATTTCCCTTGTGTTATTGTTTTGCTTTTTAATTTCCTGTTTGTATTTTGTTTGTTTTTATATTCAGTATTTTTCATAAAAAAGCTCTCAAATTGATGTCTATGTTTAACCCCTGTGGTATGAATGTGTGCATTTTATAAATCCATTTGCTTTCTTCTTGTAATGTTTTCCTTGTTAAGTCTCCCCCTCTCCAATCTTTTTGTACTATGCTTACACCCCAAAATTTCAAACCTTTGGCTTTCTGATTGTGACACTCTTTAAAGTGCTTTGACACACTATGGTTCATAACTCCCTTTTCTATGTTTCTTATGTGTTCGTTAATTCTTTCCCTTAGTTTCCTATTGGTTTTGCCAATGTATTGAAGGCCACAGGGGCATTCTAAGCAATATATAACATTTTGTGTTGTACATTTAATACAATAATCAATGGTATATTCCTTTTTTGTCGCATTGGATATAAATTGTGTCCCTTTCTTCCCGTGCCTGCAGGCTTTACAGAGTGCACATGGAAAGAAACCTTTCCACTCCTCCTTTTGTTTTTTGATTTGTGTTCTTTCAGTAGGGATGAAGTTGCGTACTATTATTTGACTTAAGTTATTTGCCCTTTTGTATATTACCTTTGGCTTTTGGGGGATTTTCCCTTTTAGGAGTTCATCTCCCTCCAGGATGTTCCAATGACGATTTAGAATCCTCTTTATTTCTTGTGCCCCCGGGGTGTAGGAAGTAATAAACGATAAGCTTAGCTGTTCATTAATTGATTCCTTTTTCTTTTTTTCTCTTAGTAAATCTGCTCTGTCTATTCCTCTTAATTGTTTTCTCGCTTTTTGAATAAGTTTGTTTTTGTACCCCCTCTGTTTAAACCGTTCTGACACATAATTCAGTTGGCCTTCTAGTTCCATTGGATTGGAACAATTTTTCTTTAGGCGACAGAATTGTCCATATGGAATATTCTGGAGCCATATGGGATTGTGATTACTGGTGCTTAATACATAGTTGCAAACATCTACCTTTTTGAAATAGGTTTTAAAATCTAGGAAATCATTATTTTTATTCTTCCTTATTTCTAGGTCTAAGAAGTTTATTGTCTCCTGGCTATAGATTAAAGTGAATTCTAAGTTTTGATCATTTTTATTCATGTCATTGACAAATTCTAGCATTTCTTTTTCCGACCCTTGCCACAAGAATACGATATCGTCTATGAAGCGCCGCCATAGGACCAGATCACCCCCCAGCTTAGATGTTACATTATACTGCTCCCAGTGTCCTAGGAACAGATTTGCATAGCTGGGGGCGAATCTCGTTCCCATGGCGGTGCCCCATGTCTGTAAATAGTATTTGTCCCCAAACCAGAAATAATTATGGTTTAATATATAGGAAATAGCCTCTATTATAAATTCCTTTTGTTTAATTGGCATATTTAGATCTTTTTCCAAATAATGTGTCACGGCCCTTATTCCTAATTCGTGTTGAATTGAGGTATATAAAGATTTAACATCTAAGGTGCATAAAAATGTTCCTTGTTTTAATTTTACATTCTGTAAATCTCTGATCGCTTGAGTCGAGTCCTTTAAGTAACTAGGCAAACTTAATACATAGTTTTGTAATATTTTATCTACGTATTCTGACATGTTGCATGATATTGAATTTATGCCAGACACGATAGGTCTGCCTGGTGGATTTTTTATGTTCTTATGTATTTTGGGCAGACAGTAAAGGACCGGGATTTTGGGATTTTTCATATACAGATATTCTTTCTCCTTCTGATCTAAAATTACTTCTTGTGCTGCCTTATCGATTATTGTTTTTATTTTTCTATTGAAAGTTTCGGTGGGGTCCCCCACTAATAATCGGTATGTCTTGCTGTCTGAAATAAGATCCATGCACATTGTTTTGTAATTTTCTGTGTCCATCACTAACAAGCTGCCCCCCTTATCCGCCGGCTTGATAGTGATGTCCCTATTGTTTTGTAGGCCCTTTAGGGCTTCTTTCTCTTTTTTCGTGATATTGTATTTCATCGGTTTTTTTGCCCACTTTTTTTGCAATGTGTCTAAATCTTGTTTTACCAATTTTTCATATATTTGAATATAAGGACCTTTTTCATCCTTTGGAATATATTCTGACTTCTTTTTTAAACCCGTATGGTAGTATCGGGGTTTCTCTTGTGTCTTTTGTGGAGGGGGATTTCTATTTATGATTTCACTATTATTAAAGGCTCTTTTTAGTCTCAATTTCCTAATGTGTTTTTCTGCATCCACAAACAGGTCAAAACCATTGAGCCTGTTGGTGGGTGCAAACGTTAGTCCTTTACTCAAAACATTTTGTTCGGGTTCTGATAATTTAGTGCTACTTAGATTGAATATTCCTAATAGGTTTCTCTCCTTATTTCTTGTCTTGGGATTTTTTGATTTTGTGCCCCCCTTCTTTCCTCTCCTCCTTGTTTCCACCTCCATGTTTCCCTTTCTTGGTGTGTCTGTGTTACCCATTCTTCTGGTTCCTCCCTTCTCCTGAATTTCTGTGGTACCCATGAGTTTTCCTGGTGTCTGTCCTTTCCCCATTCTCTTCTTTCCTGTGTGTACCAGTGATTCTGTTCCTTCCATTCCTTTTCACCAATATTATTCCATTCTTGAATGTATGCATAATGAACTCTCCCTTATCCTCTTCAAAACTTAAATTCTACCGCTTGGAGATCTAGTACAGAAATCGGTCCACTCTTTGAACTTACTTACAGTGCCCCATACATTGTGAATAGCAGTCCTGCTTTGAGGCCATCATTTGGCAAGTACCATATAACACATATGGCATTCTGTTAGTCTATGTCTTTGTTGTGGCAAAAAAAGTAACAATCTGTTGTAACAAAGCAGCTGGGTTAGTTATAGATGGGTGATATGTTTCTCCCAGGGTGTTATATAATACAACACCCTGGAACATGGATTAATTAATACAGACCAAAGCTGCAAGGTAATTGCTGCAGCTAAAGTACCTGACTGACCTTGGGAGGAGGGACCCCTCCCACCTGAGAGTGAGAGAGAGAGCAGAAGCTGCACTGCACAAGGAAGGTACTGATTACCAAACTTTTGTGTTATATTTTGATTCTTTTGTTTTAAGTTGGTGTTGGGAAAGCCACCCAACTGTAGTTAGGCTGCCAACTATGTTTAGCCAGCGCTCTGGTGCAAGGGTTTATTTTTCCTTGTTTTGTTTTGCTTGTTACTAAAGTCTGTGTAACAGAATAAACTGCAGGCACTTGCCTTTAAGAGGAGCGACTACTGTGACTGTTTTTACCCTAAAAGACTGTGGAAAGCGGCCTAAGACACTGACCCAGGAACCCCTACAGGTCTAGTTGTCACACTGTATAGAACTACTACAAAAGTCAGGTAAATGCCAGTGCTTGACTATGGAGAAATTAGCGGTATAGAATTCCCTTTTTAACAAGCCTGGCTACTGCTACCTGTACACATTGAGTTAAGATCCAAAATGATACCTGTTTCAGCCTTTCTGAACTCTGGCCTGTTGTCAATTTCATGGACTACAATTTTGATATTCAGCTTCAGCCATTATCTGTACAATTAGGTGATTTAACTATAGACAACAAACCAAGATCATTTCAAAGACCACCTTCAAGTCACAGTTGGACTTTGTGCCTATTTAGCATAGCCAGAGTTCCAGTCTTGTCTGTTCTGCCTGCTTCTTCCTAAGTCCCTACTTTCCTGAAGGTGGTTAAAAAAAGTGAAAGTTGTGGAGGAGATGCCAATATAAGAAACATCATTACAATTCACAAAAGTGTAGAATGTTTTTCAGAGGCTTAATGAAAATATGCATGTTCAGTAAAGTTATTGTCAACCCATAGCAAAAACAGAAATATAGCATCTCTGGAAATTCTTTCACAACTGGTTCATTCTTTCAATCTGTCTAAGAAACACACTGCCTATAGCTAGTAAGCAGAAGAGCAAATATTTGTGTAGATGCAGAAATATAATCAATAACTACTACAAACTATAGATTAAATGTTAGTTTTGGAAGTAGTATGAAGTGGCTCACTACAATGAATAAAGGTTCTACCTATGGGAAGTTCTAGGCAGAAGATTGAATGACAAAACAAAAAATACGTCATGCCCAGCGGTTGCTTAGGGGCATGTTTACTAACATTGGAGATAAATATCTGGAGATGTTGCCCATGGCAACCAATCAGCAATTAGATTTAAACAGCCACAGCCAAGTTAGAAAACAAAAGCAAAGATCTGATTGGTTGCTATGGGCAACATCTCCAGAAATCTCTCCAGATATTTATCTCCAATATTAGTAAACATGCCCCTTAGTGTTTATAAATTAATTTAGGAATATGAATATTCCCCTGATGAAGTCTGAATCAAGATGAAACAGTTTGGGCTATTCATCTGGACTGTATTACTTGATATGCTGATTGTACTACTGAAATCTGTAAGTGCAATACTTTTTATTCATTAAATCATCACTGATTTTATACTATAGGAGTGTGTCCCTGTCTTTCCTTTTGATTGTTCACAGAATTTATTTGTCTGACCAGCTGTACTGGGGAGGCAGCACCCTAAACTGGCAACGCTACTTTCATTTTAACCATGGAATAACTACACTCAAGGCCCTGCTGACACTCTTTGGTTTAGCACCCTTTTTTTGGATTCTACTTTTCACAATTTGGATTTGCCATATAAGGGCGGTGCCTGCCTCTAAGCAGCTAAATGCAGATACCCTACATGCACATTTGTCATCTCCTGCACCCAGGAGCATCTACAGGTACGCAAGACAGGACATAAAGGGGCCTATGTATAAAACCTCAATTTTTTTATGGTCAGGTTTTTAAAGGGAAAAAACTCAAATTTTTTGAGATTTATTATGCACCATAGCTGCTAGAATCCAAATAAAATAAATACTCCAGCTAAAACCTGTCAAAGTCATGTAGAAGTCAATGGCAGATGTCCCTTGACATTGTGATGTCAGGTTTTCGTATGATAATCCGAAAAAGTCAAGTAGAGCGCCAAATTCGAGAAAGTTGTACAATTTGAATTGTCTCCTGATTTTGTGGAGACTTTTCCTGCACCAACTAAAAATAGGTAAAAAAGTGGATGGGAGTTATGTTGACTTTGTTTTTTAAAAAAACAAAATAACCCCCTAAGTATAGGGTTTCCCTGCACCACTGGGTGCTGTTCTCTGCCCACTGGACTTTTCAATGTGTACGCTCAAGTTTTTAGTATAACAAACCGAAAGGGACACAATTTTATCACTCCATCACTGTTTTTTGAGCAGGGAATTTATGAGTAAAGGAGAAGAGGATATTTAGAGTCTTAAGGGGTTATGTAATTAAAGGCACTAAGTTTGTCCAGGGGCAGTAACCTATAGCAACCAATCAGCAGGTAGAATTTCCTGGTCACATGTTTAAATGCAAACATCTTATTGGTTGCTACTGGTTACTGCTCCTGGGCAAACTTAGTGCCTTTTATTACATGTGGGGGATAGTACATAACCCCCTAAGTATAGGGTTTCCCTGCACCACTGGGTGCTGTTCTCTGCCCACTGGACTTTTCAATGTGTACGCTCAAGTTTTTAGTATAACAAACCGAAGGGGACACAATTTTATCAGTCCATCACTGTTTTTTGAGCAGGGTGCTATATCAGACAACAATGCATGTGCAGCAGAATGCAGAAAGTGATATATATTAGACCCACAAAATGTTATGTTTTGTTATTTGTCTGTATTTCCATTTTTTCTCATATGTATTGTTTTTCCTTATTTATACATATATTAACGTGTTGCCTGCTAGCAAGCTGAGGAATTTTTTTGCAGCCTTCTGTCACAGACATCAGAGATGTTGAGGAGGTGATTCATCACATTTTGTGGCCTCTTGTTCAGATATTCATTTGCACTCCATATCATCAATCCAACATGACATTTTGTTCTGCTGTATGTACTGAACAATGATTCATATTGTGTCATTAAAAGGACCAAAGGAGGAGTTATATTGCATATTAAAAGCTGGTGAGTCACGTTGAATAGCATAGAATTTTCACATCTCTGTCTGTCATGGTGAAATTTTTCTAAATCTCAATCTAATTTATAGTAAATCATTACACAATTTTGTGTCCCAAATACATCTGTTTCCTTCTGTTGCTTATTTATGCTTCCTCTTGGTAACAACAAGTTACCTACTGTGCAACAAGTTACCTACTGTGTATTATATTAGTTGACAACAAACAGATGCTTCAATCACAACAGTTAACATTAGTGGCCTCACAACAACATGTTGATCGAAGTTTTAAATATCCTCTCCTCCTTTACTTATTTAGAAAGAAATCAAAGCCTTGCTGTTATCTTTGTTTTGTCTAAGCTTTGTGCCTGAAGACCTAATGCATTCATCATTTCCGAGGGATCAATACATAATTATCAGCACAGCAAGGCCCATAAGAGTAGAACTTGAAAGAACAATTTAGTGATGAATACTCAGACAAAAGAAAGTCGCACCCTCAGGCAGGCTGGTTTACTGAATCTCAGCTTTGTGTTTATTAAGGGAAAAACATTCACCAAAACTTCAAAATAAACAGGAAAAGAATACAGCAATCACTGTAAATATATAGAGAAGTAGGACAATATAGTTACAATAAAAAGTGCTTTCCTGCACTTAGGTTCCATGAATAATATATTGTTATATTGGATAACCAATCATCAAGTTACATTCAGAATAATTTTATAAATGTAACTGAAGGGCAACTAAGCATTGATTTGAAGGGGTCATGTCTTTTGCAGTTTTGCAATTTGTACGAATTGTTTTTCTAAATTTTCTAATAGCAACATTTTCATGAACTTGAAACATGAACAACAATGCCACCTGCTGGCCATTTCAGCAGACTGTCCTACAGTCGGAAGAAAATATCAAAAGAAGAGATGAACATCTTCGTGTGTTGCTATGCTGAGGAAAGACTAGAGAAATTCCAGATGACTTTTCTAAGCAGAGAAACAAAAGTGTTAGACACACAGGGGCAGATTCATTAAGGGTCGAATTTCGAAGTTAAAATTACTTCGAAATTCGACCCTCGAATTGAAATCCTTCGACTTCGAATATCGAAGTCGAAGGATTTAGCGCTAATCGTTCGTTCGATCGAAGGATTTTTCGTTCGATCGAATGAGTAAATCGTTCGAATCGAACGATTCGAACGATTTTAATCAAACGATCGAAGGAAAATCCTTTGATCAAAAAAAGCTTAGCAAGCCTATGGGGACCTTCCCCATAGGCTAACATTGACTTCGGTAGGTTTTATCTGCCGAAGTAGGGGGTCGAAGTTTTTTTTAAAGGGCAAGTACTTCGACTATCGAATGGTCGAATAGTCGAACGATTTTTACTTCGATCGAATTCGAACGAATTTAACCAATTCGATGGATTTTAATTCAACGATCGAAGGAAAATCCTTCGATCAAAAAATCACAGGCAAGCCTATGGGGACCTTCCCCATAGGCTAACATTGACTTCGGTAGCTTTCGGTAGCCCCTTAGGGGCCGATTCACGAAATTCGGGTGAAGGGTTCGAATAAAAAAAAATTCGAATTTCGAAGTATTTTTGGGCTACTTCGACCATCGACTTCGACTACGAAAATCGAACGATTTGAACTAAAAATCGTTCGACTATTCGACCATTCAATAGTCGAAGTACTGTCCCTTTAAGAAAAACTTCGACCCCCTACTTCGGCAGCTAAAAGCTACCGAAGTCAATGTTAGCCTATGGGGAAGGTCCCCATAGGCTTGCCTGTGATTTTTTGATCGAAGGATTTTCCTTCGATCGGTGAATTAAAATCCTTCGATCGATCGCAGGATTTGCGCAAAATCGTTCGACTTCGATATTCGAAGTCGAACGATTTTAGTTCCCAGTCGAATATCGAGGGTTAATTAACCCTTATATTCGACCCTTCATGAATCGCCCCCTTAGACACTCTTGCTCACCTCACACAGGATAGAAACTAACACTGTCACACCCCAAATCTACCCCAACACCCAACCACCTTTTACAGATTACAAGTTTATGCCTTATCCCTAGACATACTGCTCTCTAACATTAATGGGTTAGTTCTGCTAATTAACAAAACATTCCAGCAATGAAAAGGTTCACTTCTGCCAGCAGTTACCTGGTTAATTAGCATTCAAATGGACAAAGGTTTCCTTTTAGAATGCAGAGAGTTAAGTGACAGTTACTGTCAAACACACTTTCTTTTGGAATATGGGTTCATTTAGAGCAATGAAAACATACACATTTGTGTATCAAAAAGGATTGACAATGTATATTTATATATCATAAAATAAATTAAATATATGGCAAGGCCCATTTATTAAAGGTTGAATTCAATGTGTTATTAGAGTGTTTTTGTGAAACCACAATTTAACAATTTTTCTTTAAAATCTGAATTCCATGAAAGCTATTAAAAAGATCAGAGTATAAAAAAAAATACTTAATGATCAGAATTAAAATGAAAAACCTCAAAGTCTGAATAGCTAAGAAAATGTCTAATAGGATCAGCACATCTCCCATTCTATAGGATCTGGACTGCTTTTACAATGAAACCTCAATTTTAAGTCCCCTGACTTTAAGTTTTCCTGCATTTTAAATTTTTTATTTGTGGTCCCACCAATTTACAATGGGTGCTTTTCCCTGATTTTAAGTAATGTTTTCCCAGATTTTACATCAAAATGTTGTCCTGATGTTCCCATAAAGACAGCTTTTTTTCTCTATAAATTTTATACAGTCCTGCGCCAATCACTTATTGCTTTAGGTTGTGTATGTGACTGACAGAGAGTCTTGCACATGCACTCCATAGTGTAACATTAAGGGGAAGATGTATCAAGGGTCAAATATCGAGGGTTAATTAACACTCGATATTTGACTGCCGAATTAAAATCCTTCGACTTCGAATATTGAAGTCGAAGGATTTTGCGCAATTCGTTTTGAAAATCTGACTTTTAAAAAAATCACGAATTTTTCGGAATTTATTAAACCCCGAGGGCTAAAAAGCCCGAATATAAAACCACGGCATCTCAAACCTGTCGAGGTTGCATAAAAGTCAATGGGAACAGTCCCATTGATTTTTGGTTGTGTCAGGGGTTTCGGGTAATTTCACTATGTTTTCGGAGCTTTCGGATGAACTCTCAGAAAAAAACGTGAAAATCGGAGCAAATTCTTCGGGAAAATTGAATAATAAAGAAGCGTTAAAAAGCCGAGCGGTTTAGATCGGAGTTTGTAACAGCCGATATTGAGATAAAGTCGGACCTTAATAAATAAACTTCTATATATTGTATCTCAAAGCTAAACTGACTCCTGTGCGTATATCCTTTCAATGCTTGATGCTTACATAATTTTTTCCTGGTCCCCTAAAAAACGTAAAATGGGGGTTCTACTGTATTGACCAGTCTCCTGACAACTTCCTTTACTGCTTCATGGTCAAAAACTGACAGGTGGTGCTGTTGTAACAAAATTCAATCATATTAACAGTGGATATATCCTTTAATATCATGGAATTTAAAAAAAAAATTAATGCATGTTAATTGCAAAAGGGCTTAGAGTAGCACTCTCATCAATCTTACATTCATTCATTTTAAAGGTTTACTTTTCCCTTAAATTCATCCCGATTTCTGCAAATGATTATTTAAAGGGTGGACATGGATAATGGAAGATTATTTGCAATTGGTCTTCATTATTTCATTTTTGTTGTTAAGTTATTTAATTTTCTGTTCAGCAGCTCTCCAGTATGGCATTTAAACAGCTATCTGGTTGCTATGGTCTTATTTCTCCTAGCTACAGGCTGTGGTTTTAATGAGAGACTGGAAAATGAATCAATGAGGGACTGAATAGGAGGTTAAGTAAGAAAAAGTAACAATAACAATAATATTGCAGCCTCACAGAGCAATACATTTTTGGCTGCCAGGGTCAGAGGCAGAAGAAGAAAAATAACAATAAAAAAAAAATATTTAAAAAAATTAATAAAAAAGACCAATTGCAAAGTTGCTAGGAATAGGCCATTCCATAACATACTAAAAGTTAACTTCAAGGTGAACCAACCCTTTAAAGTGGTGGTTCACCTTTGAGTTAACATTTAATATGTAGAGAGTGATATTCTGAGACACTTTGAAATTGTTTTTCATTTTTTATTTGTGGATTTTAAGTTATTTAGCGTCTTATTCAGCAGCTCTCCCATTAGTAATTTTAGCAATCTGGTGTTCAGGGTCCATATTACCCTAGCAACCATACATTGATTTGAATAAGAGACTGGGATATGAATAGGAGAGGCCTGAATAGAAAGATGAGTAACAAAAAGTAGCAATAACAATACAATTTTAGCTTTACAGGGCATGTATTCTTTAGATGGGGACCCCAATTTGAAAGCTGTAAAGAGTCAGAAGGCAGATAATTAAGAAAAAACATATAAAAAAGAAAAAATGAAGACCAATTCAAAGGTTGCCTTAGAATTGGACTTTTTATAACATACTAAAAGTTAACTTAGGATAGGACTCCACAGGCGATTTGTGTGCAATTCGACGCACTGCTCAAAAACGCAGGCATCACGTCGGATGCAACAGAAATAAGGTAAGTCATAGCATTGTCAGATGGTGTCGCAGCGTTGATCCAATGCAACACAACTGTTGGATGCAGACGCTGCATGCTGCGTCTGCATCTGACAGTCGCGTCGGAACAATGCTGTGACTTCATCCGACATTTCCATGTCTTATCCTTATTTCCATCACATCCGGCGTGACGCCTCTGCTGAATCGTGCCAAAATCACCTGTGGAGTCCTACCCTTAAAGGTGAACCACCCATTTAAGTGCAAGTCTGCTGCATTTATTTAGGGTCACGGTGGGAACCCTGGAATTATGGACAGCTTGAAGGAAGCAGTAGCGCAAAGGTTTCTGTGGGTCAATAAACATCCTTGTGAGCAATCTGGAAAAGAAGGCAGGACCAACGCTATGGGACCAAATCCAAGGAAGCTCCTTTTTGCTGACTTTACCTTTAATAAATGGTGTCCATTCTGATGTGACTGCATGGTACTAAATGAGCCCTGTTGTGAATTATCTGAATCCTAGCCCATTGGATTCAGATAATTCTTGCCTTAGATGCAAAATGTAATATGCCTACTGATTTAAAAATCAAAAATAAACATTAACATTTCCACAACCTTAAAAACTGATGGTGGCCTGTTTGTGAGCTAAAAGTGGCTAATCTCTGCCCCAAGCCTTAGCTTGAGATTCACTGCTTTAGCTTATGAATGATCCGACAGTTTGATCTCGTGCTGATTAAGTTTAATTGCATTGTCATCTCTGTCAAATTAAATAAAGGATATATTCGATCAGAATTAAACCGACACCCCGAGGACAAATATTGAAATGAATGAATATGGGATATTAGGATTAGTAGCGCTAATATGCAATATGCATTTGTTACATTTGTCAATTAATTGCACTTTGGCACAACTTTGCGCTTCATTGAGCCATGTAGGAATATTGATGAACACCAGTACCGCAATCATATCAATGAGTTTCAGCAGTAACAAATCTGAGCTGCTAAAGTATAAAACAGATTTCCCCGGTAATTGCATTGTTGGAAATTTATTTCTGATAGAATCTCATGCATAGTCGAACAGAGAAGAATATCTTATTTTATCCACAATCCAAAGCAAGATAAAATCCTCTGTATTCATAACATTGCTTACTAAGGAACTAGAACACTAGAGCAATTCTGGAACCTGGTTATTTAGCTACTTGCCTAGAATCTAGAATTGCTTAACTGGTTTTTGAATTCTCTGAAACAAATTATGAGGGGACAGTGTTACAGAAGTAAAGCTCCCTGTGAAAAACTCTGCTTTTTGTACCTATTTAACCAAACCAGTTCCCAGCTTAGGTTGCTATGCACAGCAGCCTATGAATGAGATCCCATCTGTCAGGTGTATTGATGGAATTTATTATTTTCTCTGCACACGTTGCAGATGACAGATTTAAAGCTGTACCTTAAAGGGGTGGTTCACCTTTAAGGTAACTTTCATTATGTTATAGAATGAACAATAGTGATGGGCAAATTCACGGTGAATTTCCGCGATTCGCCGCCGGCAAATAAATTCGCATCAAAAATGAGACGCCGGCGCCATTTCGTGAATATTTTGTCGTTTCGCCAATTTTGCTGGAAGTTCGCAACTTTTTCTGAGAAGCGAAATGCCCCAAATTTGCCCATCACTAATGACCAATTCTAAGCAACCTTTTAATTGGTTTTTCATAATTTATTTTTTATAGTATTACAGTAATGTGCCTTTTTCTTCTGACTCTTTGCCAGGGCCGGGCCAAGGGGTAGGCAGAGTAGGCACATGCCTAGGGCGCAAAGCTGGGGGGCGCCAGGCACGTACCTGTTCTGTCGTCTACCCCATGTCCGGTCGCATCTCCCCTCGTGTATGTGTTCTTCTGCGCATGCGTGCACATCGATTCGACCCTTCCATGCACGCATGCAAAAATATGGGTCTGGCTCGGCTTTGCTCTTTGCAGCTTTCAAATGGGTGTCACCATTTGACTCCCTTCTAAAAAACAAATGCTCTGTAAGGCTACAAATGTATTGTCATTCTTACTTTTTACTACTGATCCTTTTATTCAGGCCTCTCCTATTTATATTCCAGTCTCTTATTCAAATCAATGCATGGTTGCTAGGGTAATTTGGACCCTAGTTACCAGATTGCTTAAGATGCAAATTCAAGAGCTGCTGAATAAAAAGCTAAATAACTCAAAAACCACAAATTATAAAAAATTAAAACCAATTGCAAATTGTCTCAGACGATCACTCTCTACATCATACTAAAAGTTATCTTAGAGGTGAACAACCCCTTTAAGTATAAGCTGTGCATTAAATGTGCCAGCCATTCACAGGGGATGCTTGAAATAAAATCATACCAGTACTACATAGAAAATAGGCCAAGTGCCAAAACAACCTTACACAAATACAAGGGAATTGTTTTATACTACATGTGCTTCTGATCTGACCAAAAACATTAGCAAACGAAAGTGCAATAATATGAAAATACTCTTTTCTATATGCCATCAAATTATTTAGCAGTTGCTATATTTATTAGACCAAGGTTTCATTGCTTCATCTAGTTTATGATAAAGGGGTGGCCCAAAATTCGCATGTCTATCGAATATGGGTTACAGATAGTGATGGGCGAATTTGTGCCGTTTCACTTTGCCGAAAAATGTGCGAATTTCGCGTGAAATTCGCGAAACGGGCAAAAATTCGCAAACGGCGCCAGTGTCTCGTTTTTGACGCCGGCACCCGTTTTTTACGCCGGCGTCCGTTTTTTCGAAAAAGATTTTTGACGCCGGTGAATTTTTGCTGCCCTGGTTCCGATTAGAAGTGACCCTTCTTATTAACTGTTAACCTGCACTTAACAGATATAACATCACAGATATAACATCGCAACTGTATTAGATTAAGAAGGCAAGTAAATTGTTCATTAACTGGGAGGAAAATAGATATGACATTTATCTAGGTTCATTCAAAAAGGTTCTTGCACCCAAAGGTGCTCCTAACAACTTGTTCTGAAGAATTATGTGCTTGAATTAACACAAGGGGTGTGGCAGTAGTTCCAGGGTTGCAATGAACACATTAAGGGGCAGATTTACTAAGCTCGAGTGATGGTTCGAATTTCAAAAAGTTAAAATTTCGAAGTAAATTTTTGGGTACTTCGACCATCGAATAGGCTATATTCAAGCATTCGACTTCGATTCGAATGATTTGAAGTAAAAATCATTCAACTATTCAATGATTCGATAATCTAAGTACTGTCTCTTTAAAAAAAACTTCGACTTCATACTTCGCCAAATTGAAGCTACCGAAGTGCAATGTTAGCCTATGGGGACCTTTTGGTAGAATAAAAATCCTTCGATCGATTGCTAAAAATCGTTTGAATCGTTCGAATTCGATGGTCTAATTTCGAAGTTTTTTTAACTTCGAAATTCGACCCTTAGTAAATCTGCCCCTAATAGTCACTACTGACTAGAAGCAATCATATACTGGGCAATAATGCCCAACAGTAATTAGAGAGGAAGTTTCACAGTCATAGGGTATGTAAAGCTGAATCATATAGAATACAGTGTCAACTCCTCCATATACTATAGTGTAGAACAATTCAGTCTATTTATTAGGAGATGCCTATGAGTAAATACCCCTTTAGGCATGAAATGCATTAGAATGTTCATCATGTCCCAATAAATAAATTGTATTTTTACAATTACTGCTTTCTCCCCTTTATAAAGGACTTCATACCATTTCTATATGATGCTTTACGAATAAACTTTGCTCCATCTGATACAGACACGTCATTCATAAAGCACCATACCCATTCTCATTCCCCCATAGCAGCCAGCGAGTGAGATTAGCCAAATAACACATCCAAAAATGGCAGAGTTAAAATAACTTGTGCCGATGAGCATTTAGGGATCGTTTTTGTGGTTTAAATTGAGCTATTTTCTACTTCTGTTTGTTGGAGTCTACACAGGGGAGCTGATTTGTTACAGAGGTGAGATTTTCCTTTTAAGTGTTTGGGGAAAAAGAAAACAGTTTTGTTGGGAAACTGCTTTAACTTCAGATCAATATAACTAACACGGCACATCAGAATGTTTTAATGCATATAGAACTCACTCATTTGAAATGTCAGCATGTACCACTGGCAGATTTTAATTTGTTTAGATTTCAAAGCTCATTTGGAACTTGTATACAATGCTAATTGCAATCAGAGCTTCGTTCCCATAGCGATGGAAACACAATTAAAATGGCAAGCAAAGTAAGGTATGCTGTGCACAAATGAACCTGTTTGTTGCTGTTTCTAATTACCTGCAGATGGGAATGGTTCTGCAATTCAGGGTTGTAGCACTTAGAGTTGGAATAGAATGAAGTGGTAAATTAAAGAAAGAAGAAAAATAACTTTTGGGTTTCATTCGTATTGGTAGCAATCCATTTTGTCACAAAGTTGTGGCTGTATGCTGTATGCAAATGATCTAACTTCACAATGATTTTTTTTTACAGTTTATTTTTGTCCTATTCTTAATTTTGTTTTAAAGGAGAAGGAAAGGCTAAAATGAAGTAAGCTTTATTAGAAAAGGCTATATAAATACACCAGTAAAACCTCAAAGTAATGCTGCTCTGAGTCCCCTGTCAAAAGAATCACCACATTTTTTTCCTTCTATTGTGTACACATGGACTTCTGTATCAGACTTCCTGTCTTCAGCTTAAACCTCCAGGGCAGGGCTTGAGCATGCTCAGTCTGCTCCTCTACCCCTCCCTACTCCCCTCCCTGCTGCAATCTGAGCCCAGAACTATGAGCAGGGAGAGACTCAGGCAGGAAGTGATGTCACACCAAGCCCTTATGGCAGCTGCTATCCTAAAAAAACAGAGAACTCTTCAAGAGCTGATTACTCAGGTAAGGAAAAGCATTCTACAGAATAAATATAGTGTTATAACTTGCACTATTGTGGCTAATCTATAAACTGCTTCAGCAGCTTTCCTTCTCCTTTAAACAAATGTGTGTACATATTAAATAGACACTAAAGGGAAGACAGAGGAAGATGTTCATACAAAATGCAAAACAGAAAATGCATGATGGGGCAGAAGGGGTACTCTGAGGTGCATAAAATTGATGGTCAGGACAGGAGCACCTGGAGCCCTACAAAAGCCCCACTTGAAGCTTTTTAAAGGCATTGATGAGTGTGTTATAAACAGAGGTAGCAAAATTAGGACAGGAGATAGTGGAGATGTTAGAGAGGTAGAACTAAAAGAAGAGAAAAAATGTGTCTATATGATATACGATATACAGTATGCAGAGAAACTAGAGGGATCTAGTATGAGCTGAAACATAAGCATACTGTTGTCAGAGAGAGAGGCGAAAAGAAATTATATCAGTTGGAAACTGAGTAGAATCTTTGAAGTGAAATTCAACTGACAAATATATGAAATTATGTCCTTGGCAAACTGTCATTGGTAAAGGGCCAGGGTTGGGGAAAATGTTCCCAGCTGCCAGTAATGGGAGGTTGAGGAGAAATAGTTGAAAGTGGGACTGGTAAATTTTTAGGTTATGTGAAGAGAAGGGAGTTGTTGGCGCTATGAGTGCTTCTATAACTCCAAGGGTAGAAATATAAGATGAAGGACATAAAATAATAATAAAACAGTACCTTGCATTTGGTAACTGAGCTGCAAGAAATCATACAGGTGGCAAAACAATTCTATTGGGTTTATTTAATGTTTACATGATTTTTCAAAGGCAATGAGCTTGATTCAATACAATGCGCTAAATGTGCGATAAAGAAAAGATATGTTTACCTGCAATAAATAATGCGGCATTGTATCTAATTTAATTCATTACGACATGGAATTTAGAGAATGCGAGAAGCGTTCAATTTAATGGTACTGCGTTATCATGGTTTCCGGTTTTTGACTCTTAAATTGCATTAATACAACATATGTCAAGTTTATAACTTTTAAATTTTTTGATGTAGAAAATAACTTCCATTTACCCTCTAAAGGGCAACTCTGCCTAAGATTTTTAGGAACATCTTCTATTGGCTCATCCCAACCAATCAAAGGTTATTACTTTAACACCACACGCAGACATGCTAAAAAAGGAGTTGCTGTTCTGGAAGATTCATGGGACTGCCTTTGCCCTCCATGCTGCAAGTGCTTGTGTGCTCCAAGTCCACTATTCCAGGTACGGTTGGCCTTGCACCCATGTGCATTCTATCAATACACAAGACAACCATGTTACCGCTATCTTTCAGAATAAATTTCAATTTAACAATTCAAATTAATGACCCTGACATTTCATTACCCCACCCTACATCTATGATTTCATCTCTATATACTCACCCAACTGCTTGCTACGCTCCTCTACTGACCTGCTACTCAACTATTCTCTCATTACCTCCTCACATGCTCGCATTCAAGACTTTGCAAGGGCTGCCCCCCTCCTCTGGAACTCTCTTCCATGGTCTGTCCAACTTTCTCCCAACCTTTCTGCTTTCAGGAAATCACTTAAAATGCACTTCTTTAGAGAAGCCTACCCTCACTCTGCTTAACTACCAAATGCAACACCACATACAGTACCATATCTCTCAGCCACACAATTCTGGTCTTGCACACTCCCACACCTTGTGTCTTATTCCCTTCCCCTTAGATTGTAAGCTCCTTTGCACAGAGCCTTCCTCACCTTTTGTACCAGTATTGATTATGTTGTATGTAACGTATGTAACTCCATATATTCTATGTATGCAATTAATGTGATTTAGTTGCATAAACACATTTACTTTACAGTGCTGCGAAATATGCTGGTGCTATATAAATACATGTTAATAATAATAATAATAATAATAAATGTTAACTTAACTGTGTACAAAAACAACCTCAACCTCACTTTTTCACACTTTTCCACTTGCAAACTGAACATATCCTCTATATTATCTTATAGTGTACTCCATACCAGCCGAGAAGGACCTTCTCCAGTCTTCCAGGGAGATCATATATAAGTTTTTGTGCTCTATTTTGCAGGTGCTTGCATGCTCCAAGTCCACTATTCCAGGTATGTTTGGCCTTGAAAAACATACATCCTTGTGCATTCTAACAGCCCACAAGACAACCATGTTAACCTAAAAAAACAACTTCAGCCTCACATTTTTATTTAAATAGGACTTTGAATATCAGGTCACCTACTACTTCCAGACGCGGCTCATATAGTTATTGTAGAAGAACAAGGAGTTCTTCAAGACAAGTCAATCCACCAAGGTCAGAAGACGAAATCCGTTCCGACCACACAGATATCAATGCAGTGGATGATGACGATAGGCAACAAGGCCACAGGTTTAGCTCTGAAAAAATGGAATGAAACCAATAGAGTCAGCAGCGTATGCAGAATCACTGATGTGATAAAAAGAAGAATAGTCAAACATTAAGGGGGTTATTTATCAAAGTCTGAATGCCAAAATATCTAAAAATTCGTTTTTTTTACTATAAAATCAGAATTTTTAGTGGAAAAATTGATTTCTCATTGTCAAAAAGGTTATTGAAAAAGTTATGTATTATGAACCATGAGAATGAAGCGATACTACTACTGCATGGCTCTTGAACACTTGTGCTTAAAATATATATTGGCAGCAGCAACAAAAATCATAAGGTTGATTCAGCACCATTTGCAGATCAATGCAATACATTGTCAGCTGAAATTATTGTAAAAACTTATAGAAACAGTTTTGATCTTTCTGAATAATTAACTTTATTTTTAGCTGCTAAAAGACCTAATAGTTAAGTAACGAAGAATAGCGGATGTGAAGGCAATGGTATTTTAATATTATTGGGAGCCCAAGAGGTCAAAATTCCTGCCATTGCTCTCCAAATACCCTGCTTCATTTTTTGAATTCAGACATTTGCTTCCGTAGTGCTTACTGAACATACCAAGACTCACAGCTTCACAACAGACTTTGTTTAATAAGACTTTGTTCCCATTCACCTCTATATGATGTCCTTAAAGCCAAGCATCATTATGACATTGACTAACGTAGTACTTATGCCGGTTATAGAATGTTCAGTTCACAAGAAATAGACTCATCAGTCGCAACAGCCCTTGGAAAAATATACATCAAACATGCATTGAGCTTCCCTAATCAAATTTAGACTCACCCTCTACTATAAAAGTTCAAATAAAAATTGCAAAATAATTGGCGCTGCCATTAACCATGCCATTTGTTTCCTTGTTTATTAGATTTTTTTTCACCCTTAAAACAATAGCACACAGGGTAGTTTGGGGTACTCTAGCATACCCGATGTTTAGTAATTTATAGAGAAGCTAAAAATTATGGAAATATCCCTTATCTGGACAACCCCAGGTCCAGAGGATTCTGAATAACAGATCTAATACCTGTATTCTGCTTTGAATCTTGTTCCATTATCAGGAAATTTAGAAAGATTTGAATTACGGGAAGGCCATGGATTCAATTTTAAGCAAATAATTCTAATTTTAAAAAATATTTTATATTTACTGTTTTTGTAATAATAAAACAGTACCTTGTACTTGATCCTAAGTTGCATGAATCTAGCAAACAATCCTATTGGGTTTATTTAATGGTTAAATGATTTTTAGCAGACAAATTATGGTGATCCAAATTATGGAAAGACCCCTTATCCCAGGCATTCTGCATGATCCTATACCTGTACTTGTAATCAATGCCGCCCTACACACAGTCACTCATTTTACAAAGGCTTATTTAGTTGCTGTATGGGCAGGTCCAAAACCACCTCAAATTCCAATTGCTCCCTTTATTTCCTGTTATCTTAATCATGTAAAGAATTGCTCACGACGCGTGTTCTGTCTAATTAAAATTTACATGTAGAATCGATAACTTTTAAAGTTGCAGATGACTGTATTTCAAAGTGAGGTTTAAAACAACCTCTTATAGAGATGATATTCCTTCAACAGCAATATTAAAACATCAGTTATTAGGCCATTGGTGTGGTATGTGAATAATGTTTGCTGGGCTGGTAAATGATCGCACTGCTGAGAATGCAGAGCTGTCACCGGGAACTGTGCTTCCAGTAAGTTAGTAATAGCTTTCTATCGTTACGCATGATTAATTATACTAGAAATATGTGCACTTCTGTTTTTGTTATTTATTTTTAGGAGTGCTACATTTCACTTTTATCCACAGTCATTTGCAATATTACTTTGGGGTGGTAAAAATTGCAATGACAATTAGCAGATCTATAAAGAGAAATGTTGCTAGTAGCCATGATGGTCTTTTCTTGGAAATGATGTACAAGTAGAAGGATGAATTACTGTATATCATTTACTGAACCAAGCTGATAAAGATATTACAATCCTGTGCCTCTCTATGTTATTCCTCAGGCTTAATCTGTAGAAAAGTCCCAGAGATATTGCCCTTTCAATACTTTAGAATCTATTAGGGATAGTACCACAGAAGAGCTAAGAAGCTATTCTTATTAATAATAAGGGGAGCACTGTCACATGGATCTTTGCAGTGTCGTGAATAACATATACAAAGTCATGCTAGTGGTTTCCCAATACAAAATATGTGTTTCTATCCTTAACGAATGCTAACATTTTGTATATAGTGACCAAAAAGTTATAAATTAAGCTATTTATTAGGACTACAACCATGACAGAAATTGTAAATAGTTATTGAACAAGTTTTTTTTGAATTCTTTGAATAGGAAATGGAAAGAGGGTAGGAGAATATGGATTGTAGTAAAGGAAGGAAAGAGGGATTATAGTATAGGAAAGAGAGATTGTAATATAGGAAGGAAAAAAGGGATTGTAGTATGGGAAAGAAATGGGATTGTAAAATGGAAAGGAAAGTTGCTGTGTTCAGTACCTTGGACAGCAGACCTCTCAGAGTGATCAAATTTTTAAGCAAGACAAAGTTGCTATGTTTAGCATGTGAAGCTAGCCATACATGTAAAGATCAACTTGTTTGGTGAGGTCTTTGCCTAATTTGGTCACCCACCTTCTATGGGACTGAGTTTACAACTTATATCACCACAGTCCTGCTGTCCTTTGTTTTACATCTTGTTTTATCTACAAAGGATGCAGCAAGGTGGGTGCTGATTGGCTCTTGATTGTGTGCAGTCAGCTCAGGGGCTTTACTGTAGAGAAAGCAGACCCTGGTAGTGATGTGTGAAACTACCCTGTTTTTCACTAAAATATTTGTGTAAAAATTGGTGGGCATTTTTTTCTTGTGCCAAATGCATTTCAGTCAATAGCTGTTTTCCTTGCGCCCAATACAGTGGAGACAATAGCTGTTTTTCCTTGCACCAAATCCATGGAGTCAATTGGCATTTTTTCTTGCACCTGAAAAATGTTTTTCCCCCCAGCAAAATAAAACAGATGTTGAAATTCTAGCATGGATTCTCAAACATTTTCGCCAATCCCATAACTGTGAATTTCATCACAAATCTGTATCAGCTGAGAAAATCTGCTCATCTCTTTACTCTGGGACGTCTGGTAGACCCAAGAAGTATAGAGGCACCAGTAGGACAATGACTAATCAGTTGTTTAAGAAAAAGTAATTGTCTTATTCCCAAACTTTACATGGCTCATAAATGATTCCATTGTAGAGTCCCCTGTTGCCCAAGCTCAATACCATATGTCCAGCAATTCTAAACCAACAGTAATAGGAGTAGTTAACATTGGTGTTTCCTTAAATGTCAAAGAATTATTTAGAAAAGCATTTTTAAATGCAATCTCTTATTCCATACTTCAGAAATCTTAATTTAAGACTTTCATGTCCTGGGAGTTCCTGGCATTCAAAAAACTCTAAGCGATGTTTGCTTTAATTTAATGGGAAAATGTCTGAATACATAGAAATAATAATGTACAATGGACTGAAAATGTCATGCTGAAAAATAAACAAAGGAGAGCATAAAACGTAAGGCACGCTATACACTGATAGACCAAAGGTCATTTTTATTTGGTTAGTTGTAGAAAAGTCAACCTGTCTTTTGGATAACACCCAGTTTTTTCATTTGAGAAGAAGGTCCATAAAAGTATGTATTCATTTGGCACATGCAGTTCACTCCTTTTGCCGGTATTAAAATCTGTTCTCCTTCAGATTAATTGCAATAAAATCTTTCATTTGTAGGAAGAAAAACCAGCGCTATAAGCTCAGGGATAGACAACAAAAACAAAAAAAATAATATATAGTGTAGTAATTTCTCAATAAAGTTACACCTCTTTGTGCAGTCACTAGGGGTGTTTTCTCTTTCCTCCACCAGAGGGTTTAATTACCCTTTAACTGTGGTTTTTTTTAGAGATATATGTGACCACCTCCTGTGTGTAAGTAATGAAATGAAATGGTTTCAAACTGTGTGCTAACAGTTTAGCACACAGTTTGAAACCAAGGCACAGGAGATGTTTACATAAAGAATTGTTACTAAACAGAGAGTTTTTTAGTGGGAGTTCTGAAGCCTTGAGGAAGTCGCACGGATGAGACGCGTCGGCTAGCAGTGACGTCATCTGGGTGAGACCAGCATCACAGACAGACATTACTTACACACACAATACTATGGGAAGGAAAGTGGGACTGTAAAAGGGAATTGAAAGTTGTTTTGTTCAGTACCTTGGACAGCAGATGCCAGTGATCAAGTTTCTAAACAGGACAAATGTCATTAATACAGGGCATGTCCCACAGGGTTTGTATGCCCTACAATCATAAAATCATGCAACTAACTGTTCATATGTAATGAATAATTTAAAGAATTACCAAAAAGATCCACATTGTCCTGTTAAATTGCCAGTTTATAGAAAGCAAGGTTTACACAAACACACACTTCTCATTAGGTAGTTACCGGTGTTTCTGCAGTATAAGGGAAATGCAACAGTTCCACGGGATGCTAGTACCCTCGATAAAGAAAATTAAAATGCCTGGGTGCAGAAAAAACAAAATATCTCCATCCACTGTAAAGGATTCACACTCACAGGTCTTATAGTAGTTTAGTAGTTTTTAATTACACGGGACTGATGTTACGGCCTCCCCAAGGCCTTTCTTAAAGTGCCAAATAATTCACAATCATGCCTTAAATCCACTCACTGGCGGGAAACATCAGCTACAACAAACTCAAGTGATCTATATCACAGACAATATCAATTAAACAATTACTCATTAACACATTCATTCACACTATATCCACAATACATTATACAAGTACAAGATAAAAACCACATTTAGAAACAAGTCACAAACCCCAAGTTGAAAACAAGACACACTGTAACCTTATATTATTTGCTTCCATCTAACAAGTGCTACATATTGTTAATAATGTTACAAATATTTCACTGAGAAATTATTCAGTATAACACATTTTTCACATCGGTTTAACCATTTCACACTCTGCTTTATTCTGTTGGCGTCTGTGCCAATGACAAAGGACAGAACTATGAGGATCTCAGTGGTCTGTGTGGCTATAAAGACTATATACCATCTTGCTGATTTGTACGTTCTTAGCTAGCGGTAGTATACTGTGTTGATCTCATCATCCGGTTCTTGGTGGGGGGGGTATTATATGTGGATCTCACTGGATTTATGTGCCTACGAGGTTCCCATATAATCTTATATTCTATTTGATATTATTTCTAACTATTCACTATGTGCCATGATTATGTGTTATACCCAAAAAGATAACTAAATACTCAAGTGGCAGTTACGTTGAATTAAACATTCATCAATATTTCATAAATATCCATCAAACAATTAATCTTATACCTTAATATGCATATCACCCCGTGCGTGCAATGTCCTTATGTTACTGCAAATTAATAAACCCCAAATAGTGTATTTATTTTAATATTGTATCTATAATAATATATAATAATAATGTGCATATATAGATCCATTATTAAACCCAAAAAATCGATTCATAGCTTCCCAATAGTGCATAAAAATATATTGCATAAAAAATATATTGCATAAAAAATATTGCATAAAATATCCCAATCAGTTCCAAATGATAGTCCCTTGCAGAGGAGGACGGCACAGCCCGCGTAGGTCACCTGAAAGAAGCATCAGGGCGATTGACTGGTCCCAGCCTGTCTTGGTCACTGTCAAAGCTGTCCACACATCCGGGCTCCATACCTCAGATGAAAACACCAGCGCAATGGCACTCATGGCGATTCGATTTCCAAAGTCACCCAAAGTTGCCTCACAAGGAACATGAGTGCATTGCCGCAGGCAATTTTTCATTTAACAGGCGGAAGGCAGGGGGAAGGCAGTTCGGGGAGATTGTCACTCCGAAGAAGAGGTGATTAGTCTCCAAGCGACTGAATCTGCCCGTGTGCTCCTGCCCTAAAAATGAGAGACTGAAAAGCAATATTGAAAATTTGTGCAGATTCAGCATTTAGTTTATTTAGCATATTTTGAATTTAGCATTTCCCAGATTGTTTTTTCTTCAGCTGTCTTTATACAGGTATGGCGAACAAGGGAAAGTTGTGCTCCCTGCTAATTTTTAAAACCATTAGGCGGGGTGCAATGAGGCTGTGGCCACAAAATACATATTTAAGACATTTTGTGCTTAAAGCTACCAAAAATGCCTTACCCTTTAAACAAAACAGGGATTGTTTGTCCATATATTGCAATATATTTAAGCTGGCCAACTACGTCAAAGTCATCCCATAACTGGCCAGTCCTACGCTCAATTTTCATCTGATTCATTAAGAATTCTATTGCTTCATTATACATTTTACAAAGGGACTAAGTTTTACCTGCAACTTGGTTGCGCTTTTATTAGCCACCAGTGGGATGTCTTAAATATATAGATAATGGGTTGAGTGCAGAGAATTAGTAGTGAGCACAACTTTCTCTTGTTTGTTATAGTTATACAGGAGCAGTGACCAGCTCCATGTTGTAGCTCCCACCCTACCCAGGTGATCCCACTGGTGGCTAATAAAAGGGCACCCAAGTAAGTTACAAGTATGGACAAACCATCTCTGTTTTGTTTAAAGGGTAAGGCATTTTTTAGTAGCTGTATGCACAAAATGTCTCAATGTTTTAAATATATTGAAAATGGGTTGAGTGCAGAGGACCTATTGTATTTGTTTATACAGGTATGGGACCTGTTATTCAGAATGCTCGAGACCTGGGGTTTCCCAGATAACAGATCTTTCCGTAATTTGGATCTTCACACCTTAAATCTACTAGAAAATCATGTTAACATTGAATGAACCAAATAGACTGGTTTTGCTTTCAATAAGGATTCATTATATCTTACTTTGGATCAAGTACAAAGGATTGGTTTATTAATACAGAGAAAACTGAAATCATTTTTAAAAATGTGGAATATTTAGATAAAATGGAGTCTATGGAAGATGGCGTTTCCGGAATTTGGATAATGGGATTCCGAATAGCGGATCCCATACCTGTACCAGTAACAGGTTAGCACCAGTAACACAAATGTATTTCTGAACTGTTCATTTAGATAAATAAGCCATTTTCATTTATAAAAAGATTTTAAAAATCTACCATTTCTCACTTGGTTCAAATAATAGACCATCAAGTGATTACACTGGCTCAGAGAACAGACAGAACAGTGATCATGGCAGCACGTGCTGAGAAACCATTAAACCATGAACCCATTTGCCTGATTATTGTCTTTATTACTAATGGCCAGATTGCATATAGCTATCACTTGAGTTAACATTTGTGATCACAGTTACGAGAAAAGGTCTCAGAGGTGAGACTGACATAGCCTTTACCCATATAATATTCATTAACACAGCAGATGTCATTGCAATCAGGAAGTATGCCCACAAGCAAAAAATGCAACTTTAAAGCTTTTTAACAAATGTTTACTCACCTAATAATGAGTCTGGGCCCACAATGTTCATTATGCAGTACAGGTATGGGGTGTATTATCCGTAATGCTTGGGGTTCTCCAGATAAGGGGTGTTTCTGTAATCAAATAATTTCAACTTTAATTAAACTAAGCAGAATTGTTTTGCTACCAATATGGGTTCATGCAGTTACCATCAAGTACAAAGTACTGTTTTAATATTACACATGATTTAAAAGCATTAGAATTAATCACTTAGAATGCAACTTATAGGACGTGACCTTCCATTAATTTGCAACTTTCTTTTATGGAGGAACAGTAATTAAACTGGGCCCATACAGAGGAAGGATAGAAATAAGTATCAATGCATACCTATGAGTAAGTGCCCACTTTAGGCACGAAACGCGTCAGGCTTGAATATGTCCTAATAAAGATCTTCTACTTTTTATATAATCTGGGCTACTTTTTCTACTAACAGTAAGGGGCAGATTTATCAAGTGTCGAATTTTTGAGGGTTAAAAAACCCTCAAATTTGACCCTCGAAGTAAAAGGATTTTAGCACAAAAGGTTCGAACGATAGAATAAAAATCGTTCGATTTTAAGCGATCGATCAAAGGATTTTTATTCAACCAAAAAAACCTTAGAAAAGTGCTGTGGAAGGTCCCCATAGGCTAACATTGGACTTCAGTAGCTTTAATTTGGCAAAGTATAAAGTTGAAGTTTTTTTAAAGAGACAGTACTTCGATTTTTACTTCGAATCGTTCGAATAATCTGATTCGATCTAATTCGATCGAATTTGACTAATTCGATAGAATTTGACCAATTCGACGGTCGAAGTACCCAAAAAATTACTTCGAAATTTGAATATTTTTTGATTCAAACTATTCACTCGAGCTTAGTAAATCTGCCTCTAAGTCTACCCAGCTTGTGTTTTTGCTTGATTATACCTAATTACATGGCCCTTGGACTGGGGGTCTATATGAGATCAGACTACTGTGAATGATTTTGACTTAATGGAATAGGAATTTTTTGGAATCTACTGTACAAATCTGCCAAATCATATGTTGGCATTCTATATGATACAACCAAATGTAAGGGCCATAATCCTAAAGGAAGAAGTCAACTACTGAAAAAAACAGTGATCCCACACCTGCAATACAACCACCAATATACCTGACCAATGACTGTGCCATTGTATAGTATTGTAGAACTATTCAGCAGCCCAGCAGCCCATTTACCCCAAAATGAAAGTCTTGCCCTGCTGACCAATGACTTTGCAACTTTCCATGGCATCAAAGAGCTACTAAGAGCTAAGAAGGCGACAATGTTGGCTGTTGTTCTTGTTTATACAGGTCATTTGCCTGGTAATTCAGGGTACAGGCTCCTATCTGGCCCATCTGGCCCTCTGTGCCATTCCATAGTATTGGTAAACAACTAAGCAATGCATTTTGTCAAATACAAAAGATATACCACAGATTTTTTGTGTATAGAATAATAGAGCAAAGCTCCAGTAAAAATAGAATAAAATTGCACTGAATAGTACAACCAAGCCTCATGTTACCGATAATAGAAAATCTTGTCACCTGTACCAAAGCAGACAGTGTATTCATAGAGTAGATATGCATGATTCCTACACATACGCCTTTTGATTTTCAGTTCAAATGCTTGCAATTTCCAGTGCATTTTACCTTTGCGATATCCATCTCCTTAACTCAAGGATATGGACTCAGTCTCTTAAAGGGCATGTAAAGGCAAAAAAATTAAATCCCATTTTTACTTTCTTTAATGAAAAAGAAACTTATCTCCGATATACTTTACTTAAAAAATGTGTAGCGTTTTTTTAAGAATCCTGACTGTATGCAGTGAAATTCTCCCTTCATTTGCTGTGGATAGGAATTGTCAGATGGTCCCTAACTGCTGAGCAGGGAAACAATCATACTTATGTACTTATGAACAGCAGGAGGAGCCCCCGCCTTACTTCCCAGCAGTGCAAAACTCAAGCAGCTTTGTTTATGATGATCCCTAAGCAGCCCTGACCACACTGAGCATGTGCACAGTCTTAGTCTTGCCAACTTTGAAAGCATAAATTATTTGTTTGATTAGGCTTGTGGTGCAGTAAGTTCATGTTTATATTTAGTATACAAAATACAACATTTCTAGCCTTTTTCTATTTTACACTTTACATGCCATTTAAGGTTGGTAACATTAACCAAGTGACAATGACTGCTTTTATTTTTTTATATTATTATTTTTTCTTTACATGCATGATCAAGGGTTACAACTGGAAATAATTACTGTAACACTGACTTGAAAACTAGCAACTATATATAGTTATAAATTCTGCTTTTTAAAAATATATTCAGGTATTTTTTAGATGTAATATAACATGTTCTGAGCAACACAGGGTTCCCTTATAACAAGTATTTACACTGTATATCCAGGTATGGGAACTGTTATCCAGAATGCCCAGGACCTGGGTTTTTTTTGGATAAGGGATCTTTCTGTAATTTGGATCCCTATACCTTATATTTGCTATAAACCATTTAAACATTAAATAAAACCATTAGGCTGGATTTGCTTCCAATAAGGATTAATTATATCTTAGTTTGGATCAAGTACAAGGTACTGTTTTATTATTACAGAGAAAAAAAATCATTTTTAAAAATGTTATTTGGAAAAAATGGAGTCTGTGGGAGACAGCCTTTCCTTAATTCAGATTTTCTGGATAACGGGTTTCTGGGTAATGGATCCCATACCTTATTTAAAGTGCAAGAGCAGAGCACTAAGGGGTGCAATTATGTGTTCATTTACTCACCCCTTTGGCATTGCTGCGCTTTCCACCCCTAACAGGATTAAAAAACACAATCTTCTGTTTTGTACCTCGCACCTTGTCCACTATTTGTAAATGATCCTGTAAATGTTCAGCCAAATAAAATATGAACACTAGGGGGCAGATTTATCAAGGGTCGAAGTGAATTTGAGGGAATATTCGAAGTAAAAAAATTCGAAATCAAGTAATTTTTTGGATACTTCGACCATCAAAGTATCCATCGAATACGACTTCGAATTCGATTTGAAGTAAAAATATTTTGATTATTCGACCATTCGATAATCACAGTACTGTCTCTTTAAAAAACTTTGACTTCAATACTTCGCCAAATTTAACCTGCCGAAGTGCTATGTTAGCCTATAGGGACCTTCTAGAGCATTTTTCTACGTTTTTTGAAGTTAAGGAAAAATCATTCAATCGATGGATGAAATCCTTTGAATCGCTTGATTCGAAGGATTTCATCGTTCGATCGAACGGTTTTACTTCGACCGCAAATGGACACATTTGATGTAAAAATTTAGACTTCAATATTTGAAGTGGAAGTATTTCGAAATACGACCCTTGATAAATCTGCCCCTAAGGATTTGTCTAAATCCAAATATTACAAAAAAGTGCTGGGATTTGGTGCATCCCTAATAACTTTGAATTCCTGTTAAGGTTTATACCAGGGGTGTCCAAACTTTTGGCTCGCAGGGCCACATTGGAAAAATAAAAATTGTCTGGGGCCACACATGAAATACACAAACACGTTTGATTTGTAAAAGTAAAGGAAATACACAGAAAAAAACTACAATGGCAGTTGGATAACCAGATGGAGCTATACACTGGAATATGGGACACCTGGATATTAAATACACGTATAATTATATTATTATTACTAACTGGGCAATGAGCAGAGTCCCCCTCCTCCTATTTCATCAGGAACCAAGCATTTCAAGCTGGGCCCCATATGCATCCTGGGCCGCATGTGTCCCTCGGGCCGTAGTTTGGACACCCCTGGTTTATACAATAGCCATGAAACAGAAAAGTGTACCCATAAAACAGCCCATTCAAAGTATTTAAGGAGGTATTTAAATGCGCATAAAGAGAATAATATGTACATTAGTTGTTAGTTAAGCATGGGGAGAATGTGCAGTAGCCTGCTTAGTTGCTGGGGTCAGAGACTTTCATAGCTATTAATCTGCAAAGATCCGGCTTTGATATACAAATTCTTCCACTTCTAAACACTATGCGGTAGAAACTAAAATGAAAATGATGACAAAAATAAAATAACTAAGAAAATAATTCAGATATTTTTACAGTCCCTGTTGAAAAGTGCTATTTCATGACCTGCCCCTTTAAGTGTTTTCACTTCCTACGGAAATAAATCTGATGTTCTGCTCTATTTAAAACCAATAGATAATCTCATGGGCGACAGGCAATTGATCATATAATTCATCTGCAATGAACAGGGATGTTAGAATGTACCACATACTCATCCTCTACATTGTTTTTCCACACCTGAAGTGCACTGAAGTACTGTCTAAATCTACATTCCTGTCAGATAATATTTTACAGTCAGTGAAAATGCCTCCCTTGGGGAGTTGTTATTTCTATGATAGTTTCCATTCATCCTGGAAGATGACTAACCCTTCTCATGAAATCTTTCACATACGTATTATTTATTGCCTGTGATTTTGCACCGTGTCTTTCTCTCTGTATGAGACTGTAACCCAGTAACTTAGATATATGTGCATCGACAGAGGTAACTCATAGGCTACAGGGGTGCACAGCAGGCACTGAATCCATCTTTCCTGAGCTGTCTTTGTATTAGTTATGATTGAGACAGAGAAAGAAATAGACTCTGATTTACAGCGTCGGCTCTGCAAGCTAATGTAGAAATTTATATTTCTTGTCCTTTTGAAACTCAGTATCCTTAGATCAACCCTACTGGCGACCCAAATGTCATTTAGCTTTTCAGCTGTCGAGGTAGAATCCAACAAATTTCACTTTTGATGAACCAGAGCGGCAGTTCTCAAGATGTTCTAATGTAAATGCTGCCCATTTTAAACATCACTATACGAAGTACAATTATACATATATATATATACCTTTTTGAATTCAGACATACAGTGTTGTAGCATTTACCACATGCTATAATGAATAATGGGGCAATTGCATTGTGGTCATGTTTGCATTAATATGCATATATCTTCAAATGTGCTTTAATGTTCCTACATGTAGTCTACAATTTTAAATTTATTATAAAGATAAAAAGATTGGGATGTGATACAATGGATTTTTATGTTGCTCTGTGGATAAAGAAAAGCAATATGTAGGACTACAAACAAGGCAGATGATACAATTGTTGCAAATAGAGGGAATATCAAGATCAGTGTGGCTCCAACAATGTAATTATGTTGAACTAGAGAGATATCTTAAAGGAAAAGGAAAGTCGTTTAGCACTTGGGGGTGCCAAATGTTAGGCACCCCCAAGTGAATGTATTTACTTAACTGAAACACCGGGTCGTTGCTCCTATCAGCAGAAAACTGCACCGGCCCAGGGTTTTTTCAAGGAGCACAACGGAGCGATCCTCTTCCGGCTTCTTCTTTTTTCAAATTTCCCGGGCAGATGCATGCACAGTAGAATGAAAAAGCCTACTTTTTTAGTTGAAGTTCAGCTTTTCACTCTAATGCACATGCACAGCCGCGTGAAGAAAGATGAAACCGGAAGAGAAGCGATCCATGGTGCTCCCTGGTATAACCCTGGGCCGGTGCAGTTTTCTGCTGATAGGAGCACCGGCCTGGGGTTTCAAGTAATTAAATACATTCACTTAGGGTGCCTAACATTTGGCACTCCCAAGTCGACTGCAAATGAATCCCACAATGCAGTACTTGCTTCTTTTAATGCCAACATCACTGCAATCACCAGGGAGAGTTGCACCTGACAGGTGAATTATTATTGACTCAACTGTGCTTGCAATTTGATGTGAATTAGATGCTATTGCACTAAAAATGTTCTAGTTCCTTTGCGGACACTTCCATTGTCCGCTGTCAAAATGTTTCTGCTGTCAAATCTTTAGGCACAAGTCTGCTTCTTCTACTGACATATCCCTCAGCTTCAGTTTATTGCCTTTGATGAGATGGTGAGCAGAAACATAGGGTTGCAGTGGATGTGATTTACTTCGAATTGCACAGAAGTTTACTGATAAAGGTCAGAAATTTATTAAGAAATATTGGCCTGAATATTGGCCAGTAATATTTGTATCTGGATTGAAAACTGGACTGAAGTATAGATTACGAGTGGTGGTAAATGAAACATTTTCTAATGTCACCACTGTTATTAGTAGAGTACCGCAGCAGTCTGTCCTTGGCTCTTTGCTTTGATATTTATTCATAATTGGTTCAAAAAGTACTGCCTCTATTTTTGCTAATGATACTTAATTATGTAACACAATAATTACTATGCTGGATGTTTTCACGTTCAAAAGTGATCTCAGTAAACTGGGGGACAGGGCAGGAAACTGGTGGTTCAACATTGGTGAATGTATTTGGGAAATAACATAAATTCGAATGGATAGTAGACTGTGTAGACAAGTAAGTGATCATTATAAGCAAACCTAACAGATAGCTGGATATTTTTTACACAAAAAAGGACAAGAGGCCACACCCCTCTAGACTAGAAGAAAGGCATTCTTATTTAAGGCAAACCAATTGGTTCTTTATGATGGGGATGACAAGGCTGTGAATTGGGCTGCCTAGTGATGTTGTGATGTCACATATTGGTGAAGAGCAGCAGAACATTTTAGATACATACTGCTTTTACATGCATTTCAGATAAATATCGGTATTTCATCAAATACCCTTTAATTTTGTGAGCAACACACAACTACAATCCTACGGAAGAGCACTGGGGCCAGCAGAAAAAAATAATTATGGTGAATTATGACTTTTAAAAGTCATAATTATGACTTTAAATCTCATAATTATGACTTTAAAAAGTCGACATTATGACTTTTGATCTCATAATTATGACTTTTAAACTCATAATTATGACTTTAAAAAGTCAAAATTATGACTTTTAATCTCATAATTATGACTTTTATTCTCATAATTATGACTTTAAAAAGTTGAAATTATGACTTTTAATCTCATAATTATGACTTTTAAACTCATAATTGTGACTTTAAAAAGTCGAAAATTATGACTTTTAATCTCATAATTATGACTTTAAATCTAATAATTATGACTTTTAAACTCATAATTATGACTTTAAAAAGTCGAAATTATGACTTTTAATCTCATAGTTATGACTTTTAAACTCATAATTATGTCTGTAAATCTCATAATTATGACTTTTAAACTCATAATTATGACTTTAAACAGTCGGAATTATGACTTTTATTCTCATAATTATGACTTTTAAACTCATAATTATGACTTTAAAAAGTCGAAATTATGACTTTAAAAAGTCGAAATTATGACTTTTAATCTCATAATTATGACTTAAATCTCATAATTATCAGCCCACAGCAACCAAAGCCACTTAGCAACGAAGTTCTGAGCCTCTGAATGGTTTCCCATTAGTTCCCCACCTTCTTTTCTGCTGATTCTCAGCACATGCTCCATACTGCTGTCACTTACCTGAGCTTAGGGATGGATTTATACTGAAATATACTGAAAAATACTGTATGCAAAAGTCATGATACAATGTTAATTAGTTATTCATTTAGATTCCAATTACAGGGCAGCATGTAATTACAAGCAGGCCAGGCAATCTCACAGTAACACACACAAACATTAAACAAAATGAACAAAATACCTTAACCGTATTCTCCAACATTTTCTCTAGTCTGTTATACAAACACTGAATATTTAAATAGCAAACACTGGGAAGGGAGCTTTTGTGCAGGCGACACAGTGGCAGTGCACTGCAGATTTGGAATATATGACTTGTAAAAACCAATTACAAATGAACACTGTTATGTCCTTTTGCTTTCTGCTATTATAGACGTGATATTGTAGCTGATACACAGACCACACAGTTTTTTGTTGCTCGCCTCTCCCAGTTAAAGAAATGCAGCTTTGGATTTGCTGCTCTCTGCTGGACATAGGGTGAAAATAATGGATGGATATTCTGTAAAACTTAAGTAGAAAGATTTTTGAGTAAGGTTGTTACATAAAAAAATGTATCACTTTATTCATCATCCTAGCTCTGTCGTACTTTTTCTTATTTTCAGTTTTATTTCGGCTGTGGTAAGGACTGAATATGCAGAATATGTCAGCTAACCAAGACGAGTCTCATGATACTGCATACTTCCCATACTATAGGTATGGGACCTTTTATCAAGAATGCTCAGGACCTGGGGTTTTCCGCATAAGGGATGTTTCCATAATTTGGATATCCATACCTTAAAAGACTACTTAAAAATAATTTAAAATAAACTCAATAGGATTGTTTTACCTCCAATAAGCATGAATTGTATCTTAGTTAGGATCAAGTACAAGGTACTGTTTTATTATTACCGAGAACAGGGAAATCAGTTTTAAAATTTTTAGTTATTTGATAATGAGTCTATGAAGGATGGCTTCACGTACTTTGGAGCTTTCTGGACAATGGGTACCAAAAAAAGAGGATGAAATACAATTGATTTATAAATCATAACTAAATAAAAACTGTCTAAGTGATTTTTTATTTTTTTTATTCCCCAGAAGCACTAAAAGCATGAGTTCCACAAAGGATGACACCTTAATAAAATGTCACTTCTGCCATGAGGTGCCTTTTAGTGATGGAGACACCACAGATATTAAAGGAACAGTAACACCAAAAAATTAAAGCATTTTACAGTAATTAACATCTAATATACTTTTGTCAAGCACTGGTAAAACTGGAGTGTTTGCTTCAAAAAGAATACTATTGTTTAAATAAATAAGCTACTGTCATGGAGGCAGCCATTCAAATCTGAAAAAGAAGAAAAGGCACACGTTACACAGAATATAACAGATAAGCTCTATAGTATACAATGGGATTCTTCAAAACTTACCTGTTATCTACAGGTATCCTGTGCTTGATTGGCTGCCCCCATGGCTACTCAAGGACAAGGTCAATTCCATTAAACATTGCCTACCAGAGAATGATGGTTTATGTCAGATTTATATTAGTATGAACAATGCTGTAGTGTACACCTGCCCATTAATTCCATTCCTCTAAGAGCATATATTTTAGCCTGCTGACAGCCAAGGGCTGCTGTAGTCATCAAAGATGAGGCCATGACGCTTGGTGTCAAAACGTGGGCGTCCTGAGCTGGCATACACTAACTTTTGATGACGTCAGTGTCGGCCGCCTGCGCCCCTTAAGACGAGCAGAAACGCGCTGGGAGGTAAGAACAGAGGAAGATCTCCCGCTGCGTCTTACAACCACTTGTCTAACATCTCCATGGTCCACCACGGTTCTCCATTCTCTGCTATAATAGCCTCTACTCTTCTAGAGAGACTTGACATTTGGGATTTACTTCCATTCAGTCTTACAGTCAGCATTCCAATTCATCCCACACATTTCAGTTGGACTGAGATTGGGGATCTGTGCAGGACAATCACCTTACCCTTTATTGTTCTTAAGCAATATCTCCCATTGATACAATGGTCTTCCACTGCATTAATCCCTTGGATGCTACTCCCTTATTACCTAATTTTTTGGCATTAGCACATACAGCAACGAATGTTTCAAAGCTCTGTCAAAGTTACTACTTCTTTAAAACATGGATTATAATACTTTTAATGTTAGCATTAATGAATTGGAGAGTGCTCCATGTACTTGTACAACAAAGCAAAAATGGCATAAAATTCATGTAAGATGTATTCATCCTTTCTGCTTCTTCATATAAGAACAGAGAGCATTCTTAGATTCAGTCACACTTGGTTTGGTAGGAATAAAACTGTTGCCTGCACAGTGAGCCCAAATTATTTTTGCTCTATTAAATATGGTGTTTATGGATGGAGCAACCGTGTGTGTCCATAGGAACTGGACTCTTTTAATAGGTATTCTGACTAACAAGTAACTTAACAATCTTTCTCCTCTTGTTATATAAAGGTTGTGCATTGGGTTATCATAAACTATCCTTCATAAAACCTTAATGATTTATACTGATTATACATTAGCTTTTGCAGATATGCCATTTCAGCATCCTGTGGCACTTTATAGTTTAATATAAATCCTATTATATAAAATATTAAAGAAAACCGCATTTTTAATGTTCAGATACAAGTGAATTACCCAGTGCCATACAATAGATTGAAAAACACACAAAATTGTATACATGGATTTTTTGCACATTCTTTATATAATTCCATACAGGTGCACAAAGCCAATACTAATAAAGTATTAATGGATAATTATAGCAATAAACACAAAGAAAACAAACTCTGCAACATTTCAAATAATGGAAGCTCTATATGATTATAACCATATAAATGGGAAAGGTAATCTCTGAGGGCAAGTGCATTTGTGCAGGAATATTTAATTTGACTCAAGAGATTTAGCGCTATATAAGTACCTTGGCATAAAAGGAATAACAAGCTAGTAGGAGTATTGATATTCATTAAAATCTCTACATGGTCAGTTCTGTATTGGCAACCACAATTTCATCAGCAATCCCCATAATGGAACAACAATCATAAAAATATTTTAAGGGGCAAAATTGTTCTCTTTATACAAAGTGTTTGTTTTCTACTTACTGTTAATGAAATACAGAAAGGATAGCATTTTTAGAGAGTCAGATGCCAAACTACAACTTTGATAAAGAAGCTAGGAGCTGCAATTTTAGTGAGCTTAGGAGTACTAGCCATGCACTTAAAAGTATCTATGAAGTATACCCAAACATTCAGGTTTTTTTGTGCTCCGAACATTCTATTTCTGGTCCTCCCTGGAAAAGAAATATTGCAGAACCCAGCATTTTTATTGTGCTCTACAATATTCATTAAACACAAATGAATACTTGAAAAGACAAACACATACCGATACACTGAAGGTGGGTTTTCACTCATATAGAGCAATACAGTGATAACTGTAATTCTCATTGCAAAGACTTTGGGGCAGATTTATCAAATTGTAACATTAGAACTCCACTCTTCCACTGCTCTGTATTCATTCCTATAGGATTTTTAGATTCTTTTGTTCATTGTTAAACACACCTAAAAATCTCATAGGATAGCAGTAGAATGTTACTGTGATGAGCTCTAATTTCACACTTTGATAAATCTGCCCCTAAACAGGAAAAGAAAATCACTGCTTTTTAACAATACCAATGGCACTCTAATCGGTGATAAAGGTGTTTTTATTGCTGTTCTTTTTGGTAGCTGCTTCAGCTGTGGCAAACTATACAGAACCCCTTAAATGATATGTTTAAAACTACTTATTCTTAGAAAGAATTTACAAGGTCTAGTCTAGTCTTATCACACACTAAATGAATCCCATATTCCATATATGACAAGGAATAGAAATAACCCACTATACATAAAGGCCGGGCTGTATTCACCATGAAGGCACCCAAGCAGGCTTTGCAAGGGTGGCAGCTTTAGGTGAGCGACCCATGGGTGCCTTTATAGTATATTAAAAATCACAGTGCTGTTGACATTCAATAAATGTGATTAAAAATAGGTTTTCATTTTTTTTGGTTTTATTGTTTTTTAGGTGTTCCCTACTGCAATCTGTAATTAAATGTCGGAATTGGTTTATTTAAACAGAGCACCCACTAAATGCTAATTACTGCTACTATAAGTTCAGGAAACACATGTGAACTCTCTCAAAAGAATGTAAACAGAGAGCAAACTACTTACAAATAAATTATATATATTCTGTTGAACAATTCCATTCCATATGCAATCGGGGTACACCCAGCTACTTTGCACTTGACCACATAATACAAGTTTGTAACTTATCACCTTTCAACGTTTGACTCAGTTTTGTGTTTTGTTACATATTGTGGTGGCTAGAAAACCAATGCCGACCGAGCAATTTGAATGATCACAATTTTATTTTATAGTTGTTTCTGACCAGCTAAGAGAAAAGGTTCTTATATTTCAGTTTTTCCTCTTCTTCCTTTTCTTGCATTCTACACTCCAGAATTCGAATTTCCTTCTTTACTATTTTACTCATAGCTGGGTCCATTTCCAGGACTTTTCCAAAATCTTTCTTAGCTTCAGCCTCATTCCACACTTCTGCATTTGCTTTTCCTCGAATAAAATATGCCTTTGTCAGACCTATGGGCAAGAAATAGGTAGGTCAGGTTAAAATCATGCAGACACAGGCAGAAATATGAAAACAAAAATAAAATTAGATTGCAGCCTGGGTTGTGGAGCCTATCCTGACAGAAAGAAGTATTTGGCACAGAAAGAATGTATAGGATTTATTTATGTATTTATTTAATAATTTACATTTAAATATTTCACTCTGATGGTAATGCCAAAATCATAACTGTTTCATTTCATTAACTTTATCTGTGGTTAACGGAATTTATGCTTTTATTTGGACCTTCTGTGGATTATAAGAATCAAATCTGTTAACATCTGTGAACAAATCCCATAGAGGGATGGAATATGCTGTCGGATTCCTCAGACTTCATCGCAAGTAAACGGAATGAATGCATGGGGGAAATTCATTGAGCTGCAAGGTAATAACTTTAAAAGCATCAAAATGGTTAAAAAATATAATAATAATATAATCATTCCCCAAAGCCTAAGAACGATTATAGTTTTTGTGCACAGATCCCCTTTAAGGAAAGAACAGAGAGAGTATTAGACATGGTCAGGGTCGCCATTAGAAAAAAAAACAACATTTTCGGGGGCCCTCTAGGCCCCACCCACCCCAGCACCCAAGCCCCACCCCAGATCCCGTCCACTCCACACAACATTTAAAAGACCACACAGACATCAGTGCTAAAAAAGGTAACCCCCCCACACACACACACACGAAAAATTCGTGATTTTTTTTTCATTTAAAATCAGACTTTTAAAAAATCATGAATTTTTCGGAATTTATTAAACCCCGAGTATGGAAAAGTCAAAATCTGAAAATCCGGCATCTCAGACCTGTCAAGGTTGCATATAAGTCAATGGGAGAAGCCCCAATGATTTTTTGATGTGCGCTGGGTTTCGGGCAAAAGCCCGAAGTTTTCTGAGTTTTCGGGTGAAAATTACAAAAAAATCTTGAAATTTGTGAAAATCGGATGAAAAAATCTAATTTTTTTTCCCACAAAATTTTTTTGTGAAAATATAATAATAAAGAAGCGTAAAAAACCCAAGCGGGGGGGCGCATGCGCGCTATGTAGAGTGTGGACGTGTTTGCTGTGAGCTCCGACCCAGGGGGGTGCCAACCTCACTGTTAAGATAACAGACGGGCGTTGAATTTTGCTACAATCCTACTGGACAGTTGGTAAGCAGCTGAAGATGCCATCAAAATTTAAATAAAAGGATCAGCAGAGCCTCACCAACTATTTGCAGCGCTCTCAGTCAAGGCGGAGCGAGGCCCATTCTCAAGATGGCGCGCCAGCTTCTTCACCTACGCAGTCTGAAGTTTCCGGTGACTGGGCCGCGGCTGTGACTTCGCAGGAATTACAGACCCAATTGGACCAGCTTTACACCAAGATCTCCGGAGGTTTTTCGGACTCGGTTAACAAAGCTGTTACTACGCTACAAGCATTACTGAGCTGGGCCAAAGAACGTCGCATTTGGAAAACAAAATGACTGAGTCGGTACATCAACATAACATTCTGGTTGACGAATTTGAACGATTTTGCCATGGCACAACATCATATTGAGGATATTGAAAACAGGGACTGCAGACAGAATCTACGAATCCGAGGTATCCCAAATAGTGTTGTTGCAGCAGAGTTACCTGCTTACTTATTGGAGTTGTTCCAGTTGATTGTACCTGCTATTCCTGAAGGGGAGTGGAGGCTTGACCGGGCGCACAGGGCCTTGGGCCGCAACAGGGAGTTCCCGGACCGACCTAAAGACGTGGTACTTCGCTTGCACTATTATACCAGCAAGGAAGCCGTCGTACAGGCCACCCGAAATATGGCTTCGGTCTCGTTTAAGGAGCATTAATTACAGATATTCTCTGATCTTGCACCCTCCACTCTCGCCAAACGACGGGCTTAAAGGGTCTTACCACTCAATTGAGAGAGAAAGGAATTCGCTACAAGTGGGGATTCCCATTTAACATGATCATTACCCATTTGGACAAAACATTTCTCTTACACGACCCGGAAGATCTGATTCCGTTTGCAAAGAAACTAGGCCTGGAGGGTGATTTTGACCGGCGCTCTTCTACTCGAGAGGCAATGGCTTCGACTTCAAGTACCGTGGATCCAGAATGGCAAACTCCAAAGAAAACCTGCAAGTCTGACCCTCTCTGATCCGTCCACTATAGGCTACCAGTTGTCGCAAAAGTTATGTGAGTTTCAGTTCGAACTTTTCTATTATTATACTACATTTTCATCTCAGTATTGAGGGGTTGCCCCCTGGATGGAGCACCGCGATTGTGGACACTCATGGAAATCCCCATATCCGACAGTTGTCGGCACCCAGCTTGGCTCTGGGTTGGACTGAGCAATATTACATCCCACTGCCCATTACCAACATCATGGCTTCTACATACTACCACTGAAGGCAAATTGTGGGCTTTGTTAGTTTTGTTTTTCTCATTTTTTCTCTTGTCTTTTTCTCTCTTTCTGGCTGTTCCTTTCTCTCTTTTTCTATCTTGGGTCCCTCACTTATGTATGAATGTATTGGGTGTTGTTGGTGAGATGAGTCCCCTGCAGCCGAATATTTTAGCCCGAGCGTCTCAGTTTGTAAATTGATAATGGCTTCTATTACCTTAGTTTCACACAATGTTAAAGGCTTTAACTCGCCGGCCAAACGTAAAACGGCCTTTCTCTATTATCAGAAGGTGCGGGCTGATGTTGTCATGCTGCAGGAGACTCATTTTGCCACTGGACGAACACCTAACTTTTTTGATAAACAGTATGCACAGGCAATATATATATCACTTTTGACTCTAAAACCAGGGGTGTTGGCATATTTATTAGGAAAGGCTTCCCTTTAACTATTGAACATGTTATCAAGGATCAGGAGAGTATATATGATATATATATATATATATATAATATTAGTCGCTACGTTTGCTGGGAAAAAGATTTCCATGGCTAATATTTATACACCCACCGAGTCCCCTAATCCTTTTCTGGTGGAATTTCTGGGATTACTGGAGAGACATGCGGAAGGGCAAATTTTATTAGCGGGTGACTTCACTACAGTGATGCAGCCTTCCGAAGATAGGTCTAGCCTAACCCCATACTCTCGTGAAATTTCTAAGCAAGCGCAACGCCTCCTAGAAAAACATTTGCTACTAGATTTGTGGCGGTATCTGCACCCAACTTCATCTCAATATACATATTTTTCAGCACCCCATGATTCGTTTTCCCATATCGATTACATTTTTGCGCACTCTGATTTTGCCCCTTGTTTTCGGGAGGGGGATATACAGCAGGTAGGTTGGTCCTATCATTGACAATCCAATTGGCTCCTTCCGTGTCACACTCTAAAGTTTGGACATTTAATGAATCTTTACTGTTAAATTCCCAAATCACTTAGGATTTACATCATTATATCGAGGAATATTTTTTGCATAACTGCACGGCTGATGTTTCCCCTCTTATGATCTGGGCGACGTTTAAACCGTTTTTGCAGGGCCATTTAATTTGGTTAGGATCCCAAGCTAAAAAAACTTAGATTGGCCCAATGTCAACAGTTAACAGCCCAGTTGTCCCAGTGTTATAAAAACACTTCTTGGAAAAGGTCTCCTGCTACTCTTCAGGGTATACAGAAATTAAAACGTGAACTTGCAGATTTACAGCTTGCTGAGGCAGAACAATGCTTAAAATGGTCAAAACATAAATTTTATGCCTTTTCTAATAAAGCCTCCACTCAGTTTGCTAGGCGGCTTCGATTGGATGATCAAGGGCCTCCAATATCCAGCATAATTGACAGTGCTGGTAACCCAGTTGTTGATCCCAATATCTCGATTGTTTTTCGACAATATTATGTTAAGTTGTATAATCAGGAAGTTGCCTTGGATAAAACACAGGGTCAGGCAGACTTAGCTCCCTTGAAATTGCCATCTCTGGATTGGTCTCAACGCCAAAGGTTGAATGCTCCCATATCGGAGGAGGAATTGGAAATGGCAATAAGTAAATTGAAGAACAATAAAGCCCCGGGCCAAGATGGATATTCGTCTAAATTCTATAAGTATTTCTCGATATTGCTTATCCCCCCATCTACTTGCTGCATTTAATAGTATACTCCAAGGCACCTCTCTCCCTCAGGAGCTTTTAGAGGCGATTATTTCCCCTATTCCTAAACCGCATACCGTCACCATTATACTAATTATAGGCCTATTTCTATGATTAATGTTGATTTAAAGTTATTTACCTCAATATTGGCATCAAGATTAGCTATATATTTGCCACAGTTGATACATCCTGACCAGACTGGTTTTATTCCCATGCGCAACACAGCGGATAATATTCGGAGAATTCTTAATGTCATACAGCGGGTGAACCAAACTGGGGAACAAGTGTAAATAGTTTAGATATTCAAAAGGCTTTCGACTCCTTGCAATGGTCCTATATGATTTCTGTTCTACAAAATTTTGGGATTACGGGAGCATTCCTGACTGCGATAAGTGGCCTATATTCCAACCCTATGGCTCGCACTAAAGTTAGAGGTCACTTATCTGACAGGGTTACAATTAGCAATGGAACCCGACAGGGGTGTCCATTGTCGCCACTGTTGTTCGCATTGTCCATGGAGCCATTGGCCCAAATGATTCGGGATGACCAAACGATTATTGGTTATACATGGAAGGGGGATAAGGATTATAAAATAAGTCTTTATGCAGATGATATATTATTGACTTTAACTAAGCCATTGACTAGTTTACCCACCCTATTTGCATTGCTTACACGGTTCTCGCGTTATTCAGGCTTGAAGGTTAACCCACGTAAGTCAGAAATGATGGGGGTTAATATTACTGGGTCTATGCTCCAATTAATACAACTCAATTTTCACTTGTTGCATAGAACGGTAGCGCTCAGGTATTCAGATTTCTCCTCTTGTCCTCTTATGAAACGTTTATTGAAATTGTTAGAGTGTTGGAAATGCTATGCCATCTCGGCCGTATATGTGCTATTAAAATGTCTTGGCTCCCTAAATTGTTATACTATTTCCGTGTACTTCCGATTGCAGAAGCAAATTTCGGCTTACATTTGGCATTATAAAACACCCAGAATCTCCACTATAGTGTTACAACGGAAACCCAGCAATGGAGGACTTGGTATTCCGAACATTTCGCTGTATTACAAGGCGGTGCAAATTGGGCAATTAGTTAAATGGCAGCTTCCTCTTTCTCTGACAGTCTTGGTCGAAATGGAATCGATTGATTGTCATCCAGTGTCAACTGTTAATTTGCTTTGGTCTGATTGCAAGGCACGAATGCTATATTCGAATTCTAATTTGATTGTTCGCCACTCTCTACAAATTTGGGACTCTTGTAAGTTTCATTATTCGCTTAGCAAACCTGGTTCTCTTATGCAAACAATAGTGGGCAACCCCCAGCGCCGATTCTAATGAAAACGCCGCCTGAGGCGGCTCCTTAAATGCCGCCCCTCCCCTCGCAGAAACACTAGTGCGGAGAGCGCAACTGCGCTCTCTCGCACTAGTAAAGCCGAATTTCCGGTTTCAAAACCGGAAATTCTGCTCTTTAAAGTGACAGGAGCGGCTTTTTGCCGCCCCTGGAAACGTATCTGGCGCTGCCGCCTGAGGCGAGCGCCTCAGCTCGCCTCATTGGCGGAGCGCACCTGGCAACCCCTCATTTCCACCTGGATTACAACCTTGAGTTTTTGAAAAATGGACGCAGAAACATCTGGTCACTATCAGATCCCTTTTGAGCACGACTAATATGAAATCTTTCCAGATTTTCCAGTATACTCAATTGCTGGAGGTTACTCTTCCTTCACAACCCGCATATTGTGCAGCATGGGAACGGGATTTGTCGATTCCCTTATAAGGAGATGGCTGGTGTAAGATTTGGGCATCCACCAAAGGAGTCTCTGAAAATGTGGCGACTAAGGAGCTATCTTATAAACTTCTTACTAGATGGTATATGACCCCACAAAGGAAACACAAAATTTGTGCTGTGCACTCCCCTTTGTGTTTTAGGAGTTGTCATGACATAGGTACTTTAGTACACGTTTGGTGGGATTGCCCTATTGCACAAGCTCACTGGATTAAAGTACATTCGTTGCTACAAGAGATGTTTTCGGTCTCATTTCCATTGAACCCCTGGGAACTGTTACATAATTCTCCAATCAAGTTTTTAAAAAATGGTCCAGGCAGTTAGCTAAGCATGTTCTTTCAGCTATTTTCGGCTATTAGTTGGTTGTCCCCAGACATATCATGGCAACAGACTTTGCACAAAATACACGCTATCTATGTTATGGAACAGCTTTCAGCTCGTGTTCAGGGAACTTTAGACAGATTTTCAGAAATTTGGGCCCCGTGGATTGGCTATGTGGCAAATAAACAGCTTCTTTTATAGCATTGTATGCATAATGGGTTTGTGAAAGGTATTTCGTGTACATCACAGTGTTTTCTGTTGCGTACGTGGGGGACCCTACTCTCTGAACTCTTTCTCTCTTTCCTATTCCTCTTTCTACCTGTACTATTTTTTCTTTTCTTCTCTAATTGGAGATTATTGTGGCATTGCTTAATCCCATGTTCATTATGTGATAATTTATGCTGATTATATTGTATTGCATACAGTATTCATGAGGTTTTATGTGGAACAATGTCCACTCTGTAATTGTGCACTATTTTTCTTTGTTTATTTTTGTTTTTTTTGTAAAACTAATAAAAATTTCTGGACCACCCATATGTATGGGTGGTTATGCAGAGAACTGCATAAATGCATCAATGCCTTCCTTGTCAGGTGGAATTTGTAATCTATATGATAGATATCTTTCAGATTTTTGATATCGGTGATGCAGATTATTGGAAAAGACCCATAAGCTAATTACTGAGGGGGAGGAATAGTTGTCAAATGTATTGGCCCATGCATGGCTAAATTAATGTTCTTCAGCAGACCACATGGACTGAAAGAAGAAGACAAAACACTCAAAGGAAAATCATGCAAAACAAGGAACATACAAACTCCATACTGACAACATTAACCACAACACTAACAATCAATAGTTGAAAACCCACTGTTCAAACTATTTCCAATAATGGCTAAAACAGTTCTCATTAAATAAAAATGTATTAATTGTTTTCTGTTTCTATTATTTTTTTACCTGCTGTACTTCAAAATCTGCAAATATACTACAGAGTATCCTACAACATAACCTCCAAATTTTGTTTGTCCCTTCATCTGTTTTTATGAACTTTTAATTAACTGAACTGTAGGGCCTGTACAACGTTTAATACCAGACAGACCAGTTTTGTCATAAGGCAGAAGTACATTGTGTTTCACTGCCCCACAGGGGAGGCAGCAGGTTATGAAATCATTCAGATCTTCTTTAGTGTCAAAGCCTAGTATGTTTTGCAGTGTCAGATTTCATTAAGGTGTTGAGAATCAAGCTCTCCTGGGAGACCTAGGAACCAAATCTGGATACAGAAAGTGGGGATAATTGAAAGAGAATAAGGTGGAAGGGCATGAAGTAAAGGCAATGTTAACAAGAAAAACAGATACAGGAAGTAAGAACGAATAAACAAAATTGTAGTTTGGGATATAGAAAAAAATACGTTTGGATTTCTGCTCTGGGTTGTACTTTCTAAGCAAACAGTGTAGAGAATAAACCAGCAGTAGTATCCGACAGTTGCAGGAGAAGCAAATTGTAAATCACCAGAAGGCATACATACTGTAGCAGCCCTATGGGGCTATGCAGTTAGAACAAATAAAGGACAATGTTACATAAACATGTAGTCACAGCAAGAAATCTAGTACCATATGTCTAGATCAGAGCCGATCAATGACCTACATGAATGACACCAGTAACTGATGTTTATGCAATTTAATGAATTAATATGTTTAAATTCTGTGTAATACGTTTCAAATTGGAAGACTATACCAAGTAGATCCACAAATTGATTTGCTCCAACAAAAAAAAAAACATATTCATACTCTGCTTTCGTATTTATTTTATAAGTAACAATAGCCAGTTGCCTATACTATAAAGCACATACTGGAGACAGCTACTTGAGGAACCAACCATAAAGCATAAGGCATGGGCATTTGTACAACCCTGGAGCCTTCTCCTGCTACCCAGTTTCACTCTGCAGAGTTACCACCAACACAGTCAGTGGAGCTTACACATAAAGAATTTAGAAATGTGCTTCTGGCGCATGTTATTACCTGGATGATGTTGGATTAGGTCAGTTGTTTGTTCTAATACTTCATAGTACTCTTCCTGACGGAGCAGGCATTGACAGTAGTTCAAAACCAAAGTGTTAATTATCTTTTCCAATTTCATCCAAGGCACCTCCCATGGCTTCTCCTGTAAATACAATGTGCAGTGACAGTCCAGACATTCAAAAAAGTATTTATTACAGCTGTTCTTGTCCCTAAATTAAATTAGGTAATTTTTTTAAAAAATTCTGTCACCTCCCGAGGCAATGATCTAAGATCATCTTTAATAACTCTAAAAACCTGCGACTGCCTAGATTGAATTAGTCAGATTAGTGTAGAAAATTTGGAATGAATTCTAGTGCCAAGACGAGTATTTGAATCCAGTCCAGTACTCAAAGGATAGAGGTATTCAATCTACGTAATTCAGTTAGTTGGCATTTATATATATCTATACCTGTATATATTTTCTAACCTTCAGGAATCATCCCTGTATTTTGGTATATTAATAACCATTCACACAATATAGACTTGAAGATAGGTATTATTCTTATTAATAGGCATCTGTTGATGAATAGCTTCAATGAATGTCCGCCAAAAAATACTGTTGTTTGTTTATACATTTGCAGTGTTTTCTGAAGATGTCCTTCTTTCTTCTTTGTTTAATATCCTGCATTACATTCTCTTTTGCAGTTCTAATGATCTATAGAAATTATATGAATGGTTCTACCTTTGTCTGGAGATTCTTCAAGCAAATAACCCCTTCTTTATATTTGTTGATTGCATCTTCATAGCGTCCAAGCTTAAACAGTCTGTTGCCTTCTCCATGCAGGATAGGCACTGCTTTCAGTTTTTCATCATTATTCAGAGCCCAGGATTCTCGTTTGTATGCACTAGGAGATTCTACCTGTAAGTTACATATTGGTTTTATTAGTTTTTAAGTATATGTCAAGCTGTGAAGAAGCTTTGACAACCAAGAATCCCTCTGAAAGCACTGCAGAGGTCCAGAACCTCTAGGCAAGGAAAATAACAGTTTTAGTACTAGGTGGTAATAAGAAGTTGCCAAAAAATCTATTAGACAAAACAGGGAAAGTGGTTTTAAGCAAGTAATTAGGAGGAATAAGACTCTTTGTCCTCCAACAGTTTTGATAAGTAACCATTATTCTGGTTACAAGGCTGTCGCAGTGGCTGAAAATCTCTATACCTGACATTTACAGCAGAATAAAATGGGCAAAATAATGGATATTTAGGCAAAATATTATATCAAAATGCATTTTGTGCATTTTTTTCAAGTTGTTAAGCAGTCCAGTCACAGTAAAGGAATAATAATGCACTCTGTTGGCTCTTAGCTACACTGGACCTTAGGATTTCTAGGTTGTTGATTGAGGAACACAACCAAATGGGGTTTTAATGGTTTACACCACAGGCTGTATTGCCTGCAACTAAGATCAGGATGATTGTCTACCTTCAATAGTTCAAGCACAAATATAAGAGGCTGGGGTTCCTTCTGCAGCTCATCTAGGTCTTCATAGCCCAGCGTGTGGTAAGCAAACATATTGGCCAATCCACAAGTGTGCATGTGCCAGTCTGTTGGATCTTTCCCTTCAGCAATGCGTCGCAGGCTCTTGGAAACTATTGGGTATAACCCAGTGTGCTGCAAGGAAATAATAAAAATGTAATTTCAGATAACTTGTATAACTAGAGTTATAGATATAGTTATATGCAGATGTAGCAAAGTAGCTTTAGTGAGGGAGTTTTCACCCTCCTCTGAAGTAAAAGGCAGTCTGGCATAGGTCAAAGTTAACTGTGATGACTACAAAGATAAACTGTGGGGTATTCATAAAGGTGACTCACTGCTGAAATAGCTGCTCTATATCTCATTTTTCAACTTCAGTTTATCTGCAGTTTGGGCCAGTGACCTACAGGAACCAGAACACAATGTGCCACAGCGCCTTTTGGGGATTATACAGAGGACATAACTCAGTGTAAACTGCACTAGAATACAGCATATCTGAAATGCATTGCAGTAAGAGTACAATAGGCTGTATTGCTTTAACAGAGTACAACCATAGGCTAATATCTCACATCAGAATTGAGATTGGGGCCAAAGAGTATATTATGTATACTCAGCATATGTGTAAGATGTGTACAGCAGAGTACAAGGCTGGGACTGGCAATCTAGATTCTGGAAAATGCCAGAGAGGCTGCTGTAAGATGCCCAGTTAAGTAACTGCCTATACAGCAGACCCCTTGGTCACGGGAGCCTGTACAGTGAGGTCAATGTTGTATCATAGTCCCCCTCCACAACCCAACTTGTACCTTTAAAATAGTATGGGCCCGGGAGGTGCAGAGCACGCAGGTTGGGTGCGGAGGGACTGTTCACGCCAGTTCCCCTCAGTAGATTTTTTTGGCAGTGGGGCCCGATGCTCCCAAGTTACACCACTGATCTGGCCAGTGGGGGCTGTTTGCCCATCTTAGTACCTGAAAGACCAGGGCCTATTTTGAATTTCAGTCAGGACCTAACAACCATAGGCTAATTTCGCTCATCAGATTGGGGGGGGTTGGGGCTAAAGATTAAACTATTACAGGTATGGGACCTGTTATCCAAAATGCTTGGGACCTGGGGTTTTCCATAATTTGTGTCTACATGCCATAAGCCTACAGAAAAATCATTTAAACATTAAGATTTACTAACATTTGATTTATCTATAAAAACAAAGTCAACCTAACTCCCATCCAAGAATATAACTAATTTATCGAAAAATCAGCTCAAAAAAGTTGGTGCGAAAAAACGTAGCAACAAAATCATGCGTCAATTCGAACCGTGTGTCTTTTTTGAACTCATACTCAGAAAAGTCAACGACAACTCAAATTTATCAGATTATCGGACAAAAATCAGCGCGGATCGCGTCAAGAAACATCTTCAGGGACACAGTAGCAGAACTACCAGGGGAGCAGGGGGTACAAGCGAGCCAGGGCCCCCCCGGCAGCCTGAGCGGCACTGAAATGAGGGCCGAAAATACACGTACGGAGGAGGTGGGGACGCGGCTGTGCGTCACGCACCAGGACCCTCCCCCCTCTAATTACGTTACTGCAGGGACATCTGCCACTGACTTCTACATAACCTCGACAAGTTTTAGCTGGAGTATTTTCAGATTTTAAGTAGCTTTGGGGTATAATAAATATCTACAGATTCAAAAGTTGTTGTGTTTTTTTTTAAATTTGAGTTTTCCCCTTTAAAAACTCATCCAGAAAAATGCAAAGTTTATTAAATAGGACCCTAAATCGACCCAATAGGATTGTTTAGCCTCTGATTAGTTACGATTAAGTAAAAGGTACTTGTTTATGATTACAAAGAAAAAGGAAATCATTTTTAAAAATCTGAATTATTTGCGTAATATTGAGTCTATGGGAGATAGCCTTTCCAGTCATTTTGAGTTTTCAAGATAGCAGATTCCATACCTGTATTTGCAAAGTCTGTGACTTCACTGTGGCTGCTAAAACCCTAAGGTAAAAAACTGTAAAACATACGAAATGTAAGGGGAACCTAAAAGACTGGCGTGAGCTACTGTATTCATTATAACTTTTGGATGGATTTCTCCTTTGCAATTTTTTAATATCTTTAATTTTTTTCGTATAAAAGTTTGATGCAATCAGTGGCAAAGCAATAACTAAAATGAAACAAATTGCTAATATTCATATAAAATGTCAACATGTCTCAGAAGGCAATAATATCAAAAGCCAATCTTCCTAGATGGGCATAATTAAAGTTCCCATCAAACCCAACTGTCTTTTCGAATAGAAATATAATATATTGCCAATTGCAGAGCACAACACAAAGGGGCCGATTCACTAAGGGTCGAATATCGAGGGTTAATTAACCCTCGATATTCGACTGGGAATTAAAATCCTTCGACTTTGAATATCGAAGTCGAAGGATTTAGCGCAGATAGTACGATCGAAGGATTATTCCTTCGATCGAACGATAAAATCCTTCGAATCGAACGATTCGAAGGATTTTAATCCAACGATCGAAGGAATATCCTTTGATGGTATTTTTAGTAGTACCATTTTGACCTCGTGTAAGACAAAACTCAATAAAGGAAAACCTTTAGTAATAGTCAGGCAATTTATTCTTACATGATACAACATAACAGTTTTGTCTGGGTAAGCTGTTGGAGTAACACACAGCATGTCAGCCAAGGACTTACCAAAGACCCACCTCTTGGTCCAGGCATTATATAGCTTTCAGAAGGCTTTTACAATAATTGTGACAAGGGTTTCACGGAAATACCATACATAGTCTGTCTCCTCCTTATACAATTAATGTCTAAATGATTTACTTAGTCTTACATGTTATCAAAGGAATGTTGTAACATACTGTGCCTAGCCCCAACGGTCCACAGCCTCGCAATCAGCTATCGGCTAACCAAGGCCATTGTGGTATTTCCAGAGCCGCACTTCAGCAGTAAGGGGCCCCAACAGACAGACTGGCGTTATTCTGACACTCTGGAATTTAAGTAACAGAGTGGTGATCTTTTCTTTGTATGGCCTAGTATAAGCTATATGATTGACCATTGTCCACAGTAGACCATTAGTCCATCCTGCCTTGGGCCTTGTAGCGTTATGGCGTCATAGAGGGCGGGGGTGACAAATATCAACCCTCTGACACTAGCCATTCGTCCGTCATAGGAATTGGACCGTTCCCGATATATATTATATAAACACCTTCGATCAAAAAAACTTAGGAAAGCCTAAGGGGACCTTCTCCATAGGCTAAAATTGACTTCGGTAGCTTTTAGATGGCGAACTAGGGGGGTCGAAGTTTTTTTTTAAAGAGACAGTACTTCGACTATCGAATGGTCGAATAGTCGAACGATTTTTACTACGAATCCTTTGATTCGTAGTCGAAGGTCGAAGTAGCCCAAAAAAACCTTCGAAATGCAAAGTTTTTTACCTTCGAATCCATCACTCCAAGTTAGTGAATCGGCCCCAAAGAGTTGTAATAGTAATGTGCAGGCTGTATGCAACCATCAATCAAGAAGCATAACAAAGGTGGAAATTTATTCTCTAGCCTTTGAATAACAACTGTTACTTACAGAAGGCAATTTTCAGTATTAATTGAAATCCTGATGTTGATATTGTATAACACAGACCTGTGATAATATGTGCAACAATCCTCAGGCTTTTGGTTCTGGGTTGAATATAGAAAGTATATTTTACAAATCGACAATGGAAAGCAGGGCCTTCATGTGTTTTCTCAATAATTCAGAACGATACAACAGTGATTTGCTAAATGCATATAGGAAGCCCAGCCAAAATCCCAGTTAGGGTTAAAGGAACAGTAACACCAAAAAATGGAAGTGTTTTAAAGTAATGAAAATATCATGTAGTGTTGCCGTGCACTGGTACAACTGGTCTGTTTGCTTCAGAAACATTACTATAGTTCATATAAACAAGCTGCTGTGTAGCAATGTCGGAAATTGAAAAAAGGCTATATGGCATAAGTTAAATACCTTAGTCGATAACAGAAAACATTATATTCTACAGAGCTTATCTGCTATCTGCTGTGTAACCTGAGCCTTTTCTTCTTTGAATGGCTGCCCCCATTGCTACACATCAGATTATTTATATAAACAATAGTAGTGTTTATGAAGCAAACACACTAGTTTTAACAGTGCAGGGCAACACTGCATTATATTTTTATTACTTTAAAACACTTTAATTTTTGATGTTACTGTTCCTTTAACCTGGGGAGAAAGCCAATTTGCTCTGTTAGGTAATCCTGGAAGGTCAGCCTGGAGGTTGATTTTTTTTTTTTTTGGTTCAAGTGAGTTTTATTGAAAACAAATAGTTGTACAGATGATGTCACAGCTCGGTACAAATGAAATGGAATATTACCCAATACGCAGATTGGGTCTAGACATCTTTGCAAGCACAGAAGTTTGACCAAAAATATAAATACATGACTGTCATATGCATTGTGCCTCACAGCTATGAGTCCCCTACTTACTGAAAAAATAAGAGTTTTTGCTAGGAAATGGATATTTCTAACACTGTGTACTTATATTAATATTGACGGAGGTTGATTTTTTTAGCCCTAGTTATTCTGGGAGCTATGGCTGAAAAGCTATACAGCAATGTCTATACAGTTCATATAAACATGCTATGAGCTTAGGTGGTCCTGACCAAATGGAGCACTAAATATTATGTTTTGGGGTTCAACCACAGCCCATTAGTAGTAAAGATCTGTGCCTCCAAATATGCCCCCCAGTAGCTCCCCATATTCTTTTCTACAGATTCCCAGCACATTCTCTGTGAGCTGTCAGTTACTTGAGCTTTGTTGCCAGTTCACAATATATGTAAATAATAGAAAACTAAAGACATGACATGAGGCTGATTAGTAATTCATTTAGATTCTCATTCAGCCCTGCAACCAGTGCTATTTGCATTATAATTGAAAAATCAACCCTATAGCATCAGCTTCTATGACTGGTGAAGTTCATTTTCTGCTTGAGCATCTTAACAGCTGCTTACAGCACACTGAGCATGTGCAGTGTCACTGACACTCCTAAACAAAAACAAAATGGTGAGCACCTGTGCACAACTTTGAAGGCCTGCATTATTAGAAATACTGAACCTCTGGGCTGGTACAGTAAGTTCAGTATATAAAATATAGGAGTGGGACCTGTTATCCAGAATGCTCGGGACCTGGGGTTTTCTGGATAATGGATCTTTCCATAATTTGGATCTTCATACCTTAAGTTTACTAGAAAATCATGTAAACATTAAATAACCCCAAAGCATTAATTATATTTTAGTTAGGATCAAGTACAAGGTACTGTTTTGTTATTACAGAGAAAACGGAAATCATTAATTATATTTTAGTTAAGATCAAGTACAAGGTACTGTTTTGTTATTACAGAGAAAACGGAAATCATTTTAAAAATTTGGATTATTTCAATAAAATAGAGTCTATGGGAGACAGATTGTAACGACTTACCCTGGTGGTCTAGTGGGGGGATGGCAGGGACGCCTGCCGCCCGGACGCCCGGACGCCCGCCACGCGTCCGTCTTCTCCATGCGCCTGGTTACTAAGGGCGCGCGGTGCGCCTCTGTTGGATCTATAGGCGTATGCACGCTGGCTTGTTGACGCCAGCGCTCAAGGGCGTGAAATTCAAAAGTACAGGGGTATTTAAGTAATATGTCGTTTTTCACTGCCCGTTATAGGAGTTTGTTCCTGGTGCTTCTGAGCTTTGAGCTAATTCTGTCTGAACCTGTTTTGATTCCTGTTGTGACCCTTGCCTGGCTTTTGACTATTCTGACCTCTGGATCCTGACCCTTGCCTGAATACCGACTACCTCTTCTGCTAAATCCTTTCTGATTTATATATTCCTGTTTGACCCTTCCCTGCCTGACTACGCTATTCTCAGCCTGCCTCGACCCAGCCTGACCTGACTACTTTTTTGCCTAACGCCTTGAACTACAACCTTCTGCCCAAAGACTCTCGCTAACAGTTGTGCCCCTCTGCCTATCCAGAACCTCTAGCCTTGCACCTTTTGTTTAAGTCCTGGTGGCATCCAAGTAGCTGAGGGCTCCTCCCAAGGCCAAAGGTGGTCACACTACAGGTGAAGCACGAGCCGAGACCAGGGTGCTTTGCATTTGTTCTGGTGTTGGGTGTCGACCGTGACACAGCTATTCTGTAATTTGCAGCTTTTTGGATAACGCATTTCTGGATAACAAATCCTATACCTGTACTGCATCTTATTTCATTAACTTGTTTTATGTGGATTTAGAAACATTAAAAGAAATGTTCTTTTTCTCCTATGACTTTGCAAAAGAAGCTTTCACAAATACATTACTGCATCAAAAAATGGGTCCTTTAAATATTATTAATAATTATAATTGACAATGTAATAATATATGCACTAATATAGATCACCAGTGGGTCCAGGTGCCATACATTCAGTAGCACAGCAATGATCCTATTGGCTGCCAGTCAGTGACATATGGACTGGCATGCATAGAAGCACTTAAAGCCACTTACTACACCAATTTAATTTTTTAGACTCCACTATCCAGTTCAGTCCTCAGGTTACCAAGGGCTCTGTTTTTCAGAAAAACAGCAATTAAATATTAAGTCCGAATTTATCTCAATATTTTCTGCTACAAACTCTGATCGGCTTTTTTACACTTATTTATTAAATTTTCCGGAAAATTTGCTTAGCGGGAAAAAAAATCAGATTTTCTCGATTCCTAAGGATTTTTTCATCCGATTTTCACGAATTTCAAAATTTTTCTGTAATTTTCAAAAACTCAAAAAAACTTCGGGTTAATGCACGAACCCCAGCGCACTTAAAAAAAAAAACATTGACTTATAGACTTTTTGCATTCAGAGTTTAGTAAATAACCCCCTAGGTGTCACTATATAAATTAACCCCATTTTATCAAGTTGTGTATTCATTTCAAGCATTTACATAAAATGAACAAAATTATGTCATTTTTACACTGTATTTACTCTATTTATGCCAGAATTTATGTGACACCTGCAGTTTTCTCATTAATATTAATGTTTTATTCTTGGTTTGAAATATTATAAATGAATGCTTCAAAATACAGCAACTGGGTTTTTATACATATGGCATTTGACACTACCATTTTTCTGGCAGAAATAGTTTTACACATTTAGGGGCCCATTCATTAAGTTCGAGTGAAGGAATAGAAGAAAAAAAACTTTGACTACGACTTTGAATCGAATGATTTGAACTTACATCGTTCGACTATTCGACCATTCGATAGTCTAAGTACTGTCTCTTTAAGAAAAAACTTTGGCCCCCTATTTCCCCATAGGCTTGGCTAACTGTTTTTGGTCGAAGGATAATCCTTCAATTGTTGGATTAAAATCGTTCGAATCGTTATTCGAAGTCGAAGGATTTTAATTCCCAGTCGAATATCGAGGGTTAATTAACCCTCGATATTCGACCCTTGATGCATTTGCCCCTTAGACTTATAGGTCCCCAAGTGTCGCCTCATGAACAAATGCTGAATGGTTTCCTGGAGGGTTTTCTCTCAAGAATACTGGACAATCCACTCAAAACAATACCGTTGGTATTTACTGATTATTTTTCCTAATTGGTTTAAATAGAATATTAGTAAACAAACACCATACACACTAGGAGCTAAACACTCTATTTAGCACAGCTTATTATATAAACGTGTAGTATGCCCATTTATGATATATAAATGATATCCTGCAAAACTGTATAAGATGAAAGAGCTGCCATTTCTGAGAGATGATCTGTTCAAATGTTATTGCTGTTCTAATATTATTCCTCAAAGCTTAGGATGTAACAATAATCTACTGCAGCCTATAGAAGATCTGCAAATATATATTTTATTATCCCTATTTCTCTTTACAGGTGTGCACTGTGTATGTCACAAGCCACAGGAGATAACAAGCTGACCCTAGATATACAGTGCATTCGATCCTTACAGATTTCATCATACACAGTTTCTCTGTTACCTTTGCCGGCACATTATTACCGAGTACACTGAAGAAAATAATTAGCCAGAAAACTTTTTCGTTTTAATAGCTTTTGCCTTGCAGCCTCAGAGTCCTGCAATTTTAGATCTCCATTGTGACTTGTCGTATATTTACAATACACAGCAGCAGATAGGCTTTCTTTCCTTATTATGATCTCCCGAGTAGTAAAGTCACACTATTAATGAAGAGAGATTGCTTATATTGATTCTGGTTTCTGCTTTATTTTCTTCTGTCCATTAAGTGTGTTTTTCGATTCATAATCCTATTCCAAACGATACACTCTAAGAAACAAGAGTAGCTTTATAATAAAAGATGTGAATGGGTCAAGAAAGAAATACTATGGAAGACAAAGCGATTTCCAAAGCTCCTGGGAAAGATAAACTTATTATGTATGGATGCCAATGCATTATTCACGGGTTAGAAGGCTGCAGGTAGTTCTCTGGCTCTCAGAAGATCGTTTTTTTTTTCCTACAGCTTAACTGATCTTACTGCACCTTTACACTTTACAGCTTTCTAGCGGAGGCTAGGGAAAGCACTGCCATATGCTAGGCATCTTATATTCACAATCACTCAAGGACTATTGTAATCTTCTTTTGGAAATGATGAGCCTGCAGTTAAATGGATTTTGAAAAGGGCCCTACAATAAACAGTCGACAGAACTTTCTCATAAACAAGATGCAGTAGAGTTTGAAAGGGAATAAAAGACTTTTTCGATTCCTTTTACACCAGCAGTTCTAACAAATCAACATAGAGGTTTTGTATTCAGTCTCAGCTTTAGGATTTTTTATTTCCTGTATTATGTATTTGTAGTGCTGATGCTATGTATTTGTTAAAACTTCTACTTCAGACAGATTTTCCAGTGCTAAATGTCAGCACAAGGTTATTATTTGTGGATATTTCTGCCTTATGAGTATGTATTATATTATAGTACCCCTAATCTGGCCAAGGGGCAACCAAGCTTGCCTGATCTGACAATTCATGGAAAGCCAGAATAAGTAGGTCCTTTGTAAGTAAATGCTGCAAAGGGGAAGTGCCCTGATTGCTTGAGTCTCATTAAATCTGGATTCATATCTTTTTTGTTTCTTCGGGGGTCAGATATACTTTTATATGTATATGCAAATCTGAGGATGGACTACCTTCTATATTACATAAGGTCCAAATGTATTTGACAATTGGTTATATCATGTTTTAGATTTATCACAGTTATATGTGGTTAATATAACAGCGACCGTGACAGAAGAAGAGAACAGAAGAGACAACATGAAACATCAAGGTTATTTTTTTTGGATGTCAATAAGGGCATCTGACAGTTATTTCTGCATTCTTATATTATTATATCTCTATTAAGGGTTTTTTTTTACTAAAACTCATATTTATCTCATATTTTATTTAAAAAACGATTTTGCCTTATGTGTTAATAAATTAAAACTAAATTTTTCCAGTTTTTGCCAGAAAACCCCAAAAAAAGTCAGATTTTCAGGCACCAAAACCACCCAAAGACCCCAATACTTAAATTTGAGATAGGTGCCTCTCCCAATGACTTATACAGGACCTCGACAGATCTGAAATGGCTTTTTACAGCATGGGGGTTTAATAAATCACAAAGAATTTGAAGCTTTCTATCCACAAAAAAAAAGAGTTTTCTATTAAAAAAACAAACAAAAATTTTCTCGTTTTTTCCATTAGGACTTTAATAAATAACCCCCTCAATGTTGGTATTGGTGGTTTATCATTGCTGAATATCATGAGCCTGGTTCAGTGTCTATATCGCTGACGATAGGATGGTCTGTTTATTAAAATTTGAAATTGTGTAGTTTTAGAGGTTTTTTAGCCATGACTAAAACTCACATTTTAGAAAAGCATGAATGTCTACTTCTTTATTAAAAAATCTGAATATAAAAAGCGAAAATTAATTTAAACATGAAAGTAATCCAAAAAGGAATACAGAAAACTTCAAAAACTTTGTTTACTACCAATAATTTGTGCATTTACAAAAGAAAAAAAAACTTTTAAAATTCTAAAACCTCGAAGTAAGTAAATATTTCAAAATTTGTTAAGAACAGTTCCGATTGACTTCTACATGCTCTCAGCCTGTTTCCACATTAAAGTTCTTGTTTCTGTGTTTCTGTGATCATTTCATGATTTAAAACCATTCTTCACAAGTCGTGAAAAACAATATGTTACTAAAATCGGCCCCATAGTAGAGCTAAAATTGTACCAATTATTTAAGTCTGTTCTGAATGTTTAAAATGGCTAGATGGAGTTATGCACCAAGGGTATTAGTCAGGTCATTGTTTGGGCAGAAATGTATACATATAAACACGAATAACTATAATATATATCTTATACACAGCTGCTCAGAATATTCAGTTGTAGTGATCAGCGAATCTGTCCTGTTTTGCTTCGCTGAAAAATTCGCAAAACTTTTTTGTTGCAAATATTTTGTTGCAGGACAAAATATTTTTTGCTGTGGGAGAGCAAAAAAAATCACAGCCATTTTTTGCTCAGTATACTGCTGTACACATGCCCTACATTGTTAGAGGACCTCCTATCCACTATTCTATTTTGCTTTTTTAATAGAAAAAGAGCATCCCATGTTGCCAATTTCTTAAAAACATATCTGTGTTTTTTGACATTACCTCTGGTCAACTGGTAATGGTATCTACTACTATACTCAGTTGCTATTTAAGCAAAAAGTACCATCTATAGTTTATATATTACAACTAGCTTACAAACACAGGCACAACTAATAATACATCTGACCACCAAAAGATAATATCTGGGAGCTTTAGATCCCACATCAAAATGAATAAACCATATATTTATGTGTATGTCATTATATAGACAGTGGGATGGCTCAGATGCCTATGACTGATGTGGAAGGAGAGGGGAACAATAAAATGACATATGCGTTTTTTGTTGCGTCTCTTTTTGTTTGTTTTGTTGTGCGAAATTAGGGATGCACTGAATCCAGGATTTTGGATTCGGCCAAATCCTTCATGGAAGATTCGGCTGAAAACCGAACTGAATCCTAATTTGCATATTCAAATTAGGGTTAGGGAGGGAAAAATGTTTTCCCTTCCCACTCCTAATTTACATATGCAAATTAGGATTCAGTTCGGTATTCAGCCGAATCTTCCATGAAGGATTTGGCCGAATCCAAAATCGTGGATTTGGTGCATCCCTACACGAAATGCGGTTAATTTTTGCCGCTGGCAAAACATGGACGTTTGTGGCAAATGTGTACATGGCGACATTTTTTGCTCATCACTATTCAGTTGCTACAAACTGCTTGTGCCGAAATTTTAGGCAAGCCAAGTTTCTACATACAGTATTTTTATGTCTACAGAGTGGCATAATAAAGCCCCATAAAGTCTGTAAATGTGCTTTTTCCTTTTATTTAAATGGGATTAAATTAACACATTAATGTTCTATTATAAAGTCTTTTTTTAAAAAAAAATGCACAATAGACCTGCTGCACTTGCGGAGTCAGCAGCAGTAGAACTGCAATACAAGATAGAAATCAGTCTGTGCTCCAAATAATTTAAATCAGAGTACAAGTGAGTTGCATGATGGGGCCATTTGGAGGGTTTACTATATTTTAAAATAATATGACCCCAATTCATTATGTCAACATATGCTGATGTAAGGTAAACTGTCCTGATGTTTCATGTTTGGTTATCTTGCGTTCAGCTATCACACTTTGCACTGCTGAAACAGAAACACACACACACACTGCATGAATTGGATTAGATTTCAACTGATGATCGGACTCATTTAAAATGTGCCTTGGGCAGTAAATCATAGTAACCAACCAGCAAAGAGCTTTTACCATTAAATCAACTGGTTGCTGCTACATGACATCATCCGGGGTTAGTATATCAAAAAAGCACAAACACAATCTAGACTTTAAATGAATGTTATTGGCTCAACAATAAATGCAATATTGTAGTACTAACTGGTACTAATTAATATTCAATTTTATTTACTCACTGTGACATCACACCAGAATTCAGCCACCTCTCCAATCTGCATGGATGAGAGCAACATCTCCCAGACTTCCAGTTTAAACATGTTTCCAATAATGATTTCCATAGGTACACCAACTTTCTTGCTGTCATCAATCACAGTCCTCTCGTCGTCACACTTTAACGTGCGAAAATGGAAAGTGACCTAAAATCACAGACAATTTATTACCACTGTTTGCTGAAAACAGTGCTTAGCATATAAATGCCTCCACACAGCAAGGCTAACATTTATCACAGGGCTTTGGGGCACTATATATTACAGGAACAGAAGAACCTTTTTTTACCTAGAGAATAACCCTTATCAACAAATTATAAAATAAAATCAGCCAGATCGGGTTTCATTAAGAAGCAAAAAAAAAAAAAGCTAAATTACTATGTACCTTCTGTTCAGGCATGAGGGAAAACCTCATGAAATATTTAGCTAAGGCAGAAAAACACTGATAAGGAAACCTTTGCTATTAGCAAGACAAGTTGGGAGGGTAAAAAAGTTGAGGCTAAGAATAAAACAATTCAGGCTGATTAGTGACCCACAGCACCTCTCATTGGCCATATAAACCCCCACACTCAAAAGCTGCCTCAGTTGTTTCATTAAGGGGGTTATTTATCAAAGTCCGAATTTATCTCAATATTTTCTACTACAAACTCCGTTCAAATCCGCTCGGGTTTTTTTCGCTTATTTATTATTACATTTTCCCAAAAATTTGCTTTGCTGAAAAAAAATCTATTTTTTTTTGGATTTTTCACCCCAAAACTCAGATTTTTTCCCGAAAACGTAGAGGTATTGCACGAAACGCAGCATACATCAAAGAATCATCGACAGGTCTGAGATGCCGGATTTTCTGATTTTGACTTTTCCATCTTCGGGTTTAATAAATTCCGATTTTTTTGAAAGTCTGATTTAAAAAAAAATCACAAATTTTTCATGATTTTTGCATGCAGAGTTTATTAAATAACCCCCTTGGTATATGTTTGTGACTTTTCCAAATTATTTCTGAAGTGGGCTGAAGAAGTTGATGATAAGAAAAATGAGAAAAAAATGTATCATACCCACCCACCGATTCCCTTCTTTACCCACTTATGCTAGTGGATTGACAGGTTAGACATGGAAAGTATAGTTTACAAAAGAAATGCAATGTGCTTGTTTGTACACAAAATTGGCACTATTGTTGATCTACATGCAAGAAAACCCTGGGATTGCTGGAAGGCTGGACCTGCCCCAAGTGAATCGTCCAAAAATGCTGTTATTAACCCATTGTAAAGGTATTTAATTGTGATTAGAATGGGCTCTATGAGCAGGACACAGAGCAGGACGAAACTCCAACAGGGGATGCTACCACTTTAAGAAGGAGAGGGAGTGACTGACCAAGTAAGAGTAAAGCAGGAGGCTGTTGTGATCTCACAAAGAACTGACCATTAAAGTGGTGGTTCACATTTAAGTTAACTTTTAGTATGTTATAGAATGGCTAATTCTAAGCAACTTTTCAATTGGTGTTGGTGTTTTCTTTTTAATAGTTTTTGAATTATTTGTCTTCTTCTTCTGACGCTTTCCAGCTTTCAAATGGGGGGTCACTGACTTCCATTCAAAAAACTAATGTTCTGTAAGGCTACTTTTTATTACTCACCTTTCCCTCCCCTATTCATATTTCAGACTCTTATTCAAATCAATGCATGGTTGCTAGGGTAATTTGGAGCCTAGCAACCAGAAATTGCAAACTGGACAGCTGCTGGAATAAAAAGCTTAATAACCTAAATAATGACAAATAATAATATAATGAAAACCAATTGCAAATTATCTCAGATTATCACAAAACATTTAATTGAAAGGAAAACAACCCCTTTAAATATCGAAGTTGTAGAATAAGTGTTTAACCATTTTGGTGACTTGGCTTCCTGTGATTGGTTCAGGTGTGTTTTCAGGCGTAATGAATTAATACCACGTGCAAGTAAAACGTATCCTAATTATTGCAAATGCAGTTATCTTAGAGGAAAACACAGTTTGCAGTTAACATGGAATTACCCTTGCATCATAATTACAAAATCACATATTACCATATTTCAAAAAAATTAACACAGGACACATTGAAAACGAGCTATTTTAGAGGTGTCCTCCAATTGGCAGATGATCCTATAAATTTTACAGCTTAAAACTGTTTTGCTGTTTCTGTAAAGGTCTGTTTCAGTCTGTATATGTGTCACATCTATTGTGTTGTATATTTTCTCTCTCTCTATATATATAATTCACATTGAGCCTTTCTCCCTGTTATGGCCTCAGCACCCATCGCTGCCATAAAGCATCTTTAAGAGATGAGAGAAATCATTTTTATCCTGTCTCATGATAAGCCAGCTGCAAGATTACGACAGGGAAGGGGAAATTAAAAGAGACAGAGGGTAATCAAGGGAGAAATAAAGTGGAGATTGCTGTATGGAAATAAAGCAGGTAGTAACAGGGACCAACAGAAGACACAGGCAACAGGGACATGTTAACAGTTATGAGGAGCTCTGGGAAGGGAAAGTAAGAGTGTGACAGAAGTGTACAGACATGTTCCGTGGCCCGCCAGGTTACACATATAGTAATGCTCTATATCCAGCCTTTTCTTGCAATCAATTAAATAATTTGTGGACAGTGGTGTAACTAGATATTACTGGGCCCCACAGCAAATTATTTTTCAGGCCCCAAAAATGTCTAGAGGTTGACCTGTTTTACCAGTATTTATTCAAAATGTATATGAATTAGGGCCCCATTGGGCCCCTTTACCTCCTGGGCCCCCGAAGCTGCAGGTTCTGCTTCCTCTATAGTTACACCCTGTTTGTGGATAGAATGATAGATAACAGATAAGACTCTGCCTGAAACAAGATCCGAATTTATCTCAATATCGGCTGCTACAAACTCCGCTCGGGTTTTTAATACTTATTTATTAAATTTTCCCGAAAATTAGCTTTGCAGGAAAAGCTCCGGTTTTATCCGAAAGCTCAGAAAACATTGTGAAATTGCCCGAAAACCCCGACACAACCAAAAATCAATGGGACTGTTCCCATTAACTTTTATGCAAACTCGACAGGTTTGAGATGCCGTGGTTTTATATTGAGGCTTTTTAGCCCTCTGGGTTTAATAAATCACAAAAAATTAGATTTTTTTAAAAGCCTATTATAACACAAAATATCACAAATTTTTCGGATTTCTGGGATTTTCGGGGATTCGTAAATAACCCTCGTAGTTTTAGACAGAACAGCACAATAAAACAGCAGCTGAATAATACTGAGACAAGCAGATATGTGCTGTGATATGGCACACAAAAAATCACAAATGTTTCGGATTTCGGGTATTTTCGGGTATTCGGAGTTTAGTTAATAACGCCCGTAGTGTTAGCCAGAACTGCACAATAAAACAGCAGCCGAATAACACTGAGACTAGCAGATATGTGCTGTGACATGGCAGAAGCGTATAGTAATGTTCCACAAACTGATTGGAGAAAGGTATTGAGATCCTAAGATGATTTACTAAAGCCGTAAGAGCAAGTGGCAAGACTATCAAATTTTAGAACCATAACCCATGTGCCTAATACTGTGCTTCCAGTGATACACGAGCATTGATTTGATATCTTTTATCTACTTTCAGGGAACACTGTGCCGGTTATTTTTTCATCTTCACATATAATACGTCATAAAAGTGTTTTATTCGAGCATTTTGTAAACCAGTTTATTTGGGAATCCCATCATATCCCTCTTTTCTAAAATGATTTCCACAAATTGACAGAAACACTTTCTCAGAAAAATAACAAGGCTAATCTTCATGCTCTGTTGCACTATATTATATTAAAGGCAATTCGGTCATGACATAATTACTGTCTTCTATAATGATAAATAGTAATATAGTTTATTGGTATAATACATCTGTCTTAACCACAGTAAGCCTCTATATTTACGTTATATTTTTTTTACCAAATGTCAACCCAGCTGCAGGCACTGCAAAAATATTTAGCATTTCAAGCTCTGTTAAATATGTGGAGCCGATCAAAAAGAATCCTGGAACCACAGAATGTGCAGCTTCTGTGAAATGGTAGACGCTACCATTCTACATATTCTACAGTGAGTGGCACATAAAGGGTTAACTCAAAGGAGACGTTCACCTCTAAATTACGTTTTTTTTTATATTGCTGGTAATATCTTCGCAATATGGCTTGGGACCGAGTCTTCCGAATAAGAGGTCTTTCCATCATTTGGATTTCCATATCTTAAGCCTACTAAAAAGTAATCTAAACATTAATTAAACCCAATCGGATTGTTTTGATTACTTATATCTCAGTTGCGTCAAGTACAAGGTACAGGTATGTGACCTGTTACCCAGAATTCTTGGGACCTGGGGTTTTCCAGATAATAGGTCTTTCCATAATTCGGATCTCCATACTAAGGAGGTTATTTACTAGTGTGCATCTGCATCCGACAGTCGTGTCCCGTTCGATCAACGCTGCAACATCATGCGACAATTCTATTACTTGCCTTATTTTTGTCGCATGCGACAAGTCACATGTGTTTTGTCGCAGCGTGTCAGATCGCGACAAAAACGCTCGTGGAGTCCTACCCTAATGCTGAGAATTGAAGCTGAAAAGCAGAGGGACTGCAGAAAGTTTGACAAAAACACAAAGTAAATCTAATAAGTATTTAACCAAAAATAATCGTCAAAACTAGTTCTTGTCAGTTGTCATTAGGCTTCCTGGGCTGGGTGCCCAGGGGAATTGCCCCTTGGTTTTTGTCGTATAAAAGTTCCTGGCCTCTGTGTTGTCCAGCTTGTTTGTGATAAAATCACTTACTATAGCACTATTCCTTGCCTAGATTCTGATGCAGCACTAGAGCTACAATAGCACTTAGGCAGGTTAAAAAAAGTTAAAAGGTTAAACGTGTGTCTTTTTTCAACCTAACTAACTTACTACGTTACTTTCTGAAGCCCGAGTTCAATTTCCTTGAAATTTACTTCAAAGCACAATTACCAAGCAATAATGTTAAAGCACTTGTCATAAGCTTAAGCCGCCATCTGTTATAATGTGTAATCCTGCAGATCCATGTGATAATCACAGTGAAGCCAAGAGCTCCCTAATGAGCAAAGTCTATATAAATGTAGGAAATGCAACCTCACTGTACAGAAAGAAAAATAACAGACTGCATTTGCCAAGAATATGCTGTAATATTATTATCCCAAAACTCTGGATTTATCTCCGTCTCCCAACAGCTCCATGGGATTCATGGGAAGCAACTACTGAGATAATGGCACACTGGTAATGCCATAATTCCCTTTATTTATTTTTTTTGGGAGATGTGGGTGGAATTTGTGAAGCATTTTAAGCATTTTTACAGTCAAACAGTAGCCAGCCTGACATATAGGCGATTATTTATTAAACCTCAAATTTATCTGGTTGGGCTTTTTGGAGCAAAAACTCAAATTTTACGTGTAAAAAAAACTGAATTTTTTCAAGATTTATTATACCCCAATGCTGCAAAAAGCCTGAATCCAAAAATCCAAAATCCAAAAATCCAATCTCAGACCTGTGAGGTCCATATAAGTCAATGGAAGAGGCACCTAATCTAAATTTCAACTTTTTGTGGTCTGCCCTGGGTTTAGCCCAAAAATCCAACGTTTTGGGCAAAAACTCAAAAATTAAGTGATTCGGGAAAGAAGGCTGAAAAAACTTGTGCCATTTGGGTTTTTTGCTCGATTTTATAGGGTTTTTCCGTGATCCGATTAATTTGGGTTATTTTATTAATATACAAGGTAAAATTGAGCATGGGAGTTTAAGGAGGTTATTTACTAAAATCCTAATTTATCTTATGTTATTAAAAAAGACATGACCGAATAACCCCCAAAGACTAACTGGCCTGCCCAGCCTGAAATAACTGATATTAGGGTATAAACCTTCAGCCACAAGTCACCATTTTATATACCTACAATACAGCATTGCTTTCTACATAATGACAGAGCAATAGTGGGCCTCACCATTTAAAACACTGGTTGGCAACACCCACTGTATTCCGTATCATGGTGCTGGGAGTTTCCTTGCTCAGTCTCATGGAACTTACAAAACACAGTTAATCTGAAGATTATTAGAACAGCAATATTTATTTGCATGCTTCTGTGCAATGTCTTTGGGGTACACTGTATTCCTGAGGAAGGAGGTTGTTCCCCAACAAAATGTTGTACTGAAGCTTGCACATAAATGTTGTGGTTCTGATCTTCACATCAAGTAAAGTGTGCGCTGTGAGTTTCATGATTCTGTGTATAATAGTGGGCACCCACTAAATAGCAAACAGTTGCAGCACATTTTTTTTTATATTGGGGTTGACATTACTCTCTAGCGTGCCAATGCATGCAAATCCAATACCAGAACTAGCATTTAAATTGGCAGAAGCTAGCTGTGTCTATTGACCCTTGCTATAGGAAACCTGGAATTGCAAGTGAGTCTAGAATCTTTATCTCCTTGTTCTATGCACAAAGCAGGCTAGGCAGGCTCATTGGCCCTTGCAATTGTTGCTAAGGAACATGGATGCAGATACTTTTGTGAGTGCCAGATTCTGCATCTGATTGTGCTTTTTGCATTGGTGTTTGCATTCATACATAAGCGCTGGGCCCTCTGAAAAATATTCTGGTGGGGGTGGGCTGGTGCGCTCTTGTTACGCCCTCTCACAGCCCAGTGTGTATGAACAGTACTCATAAACATTTTACTTACAACATTCTCATCAGCTGAACCATATTACAGGAATACATGGACAGCTTCAGATATTGTACAAGAAGTGCAAGGGTCCACATAGACATTGGATTTGGTCTAGTTCTCTTCTGGGCACTTCCTATGGGGTAGGTATCCTCAGATCCACTTTTCCCTTGTTGCATCAGTCTTTACTGTATTTGTGCCTTCCTCTATCCTTTCAGGGTAAACCCCTCTCCATGACAACACTAAGGGGGCCTCTTCCTTCTTGAAGATCCCTTGAGCCCGTGAACTGCCCTCAATGCAAAATATAGAAACTGCATTGAACTGAAGCCATACATTAAATGAAAACTATTCCCCCAAAATTAATACTTGAGCAACAGATTAAAATTTATATCAAAATTATATCAAATTAAGTGGCATATTAAAGAATCTTATCAAACTGGAATATATATATTTAAGTAAATATTGCCCTTTTACATCTCTTGCCTTGAACCACCATTTCATGATGGTCTGTGTGCTGCCTCAGAGATCACCTGACCAGAAATACTACAGCTCTAACTGTAACATGAAGAAGTGTGGAAGCAAAAGACAGAACTCTGTCTGTTAATTGGCTCATGTGACCTAACATGTATGGTTTGTTTGATATGTTTGTGTGCATCATAAATCATACGATCCCAGGGGGCGGCCCTTATTTTTTAAAATGGCAGTTTTCTATTTATGATTACCCAATGGCACATACTACTAACAAGTATATTATTGTGAAAATGGTTTATTTACAGGATGGGTTTTAGATATGAGCTGTTTTATACAATATATTTTTATTGAGACCTACATTGTTTGAAGGGTATATTTTTCCTTTAAGAATAGGGGCCATCAAGTTCATAGACATCTGGATGATCTGGGTGCTCAACCCTGAAACTAACAGCCCACATGTTTTTTGAGGTCTAAAATGTATGCATTGTGTTATAGTGTATGATCACTCTGTACGTTCGACCCCCCCCTCCGCTCTCCTCCGCCTTACTTTTCTTTTTTCTTTTCTTTCTACCTTTCCTTTTCTCTTTTTTTTTTTTCTTTTTCTTTTCTTGTGATGTGTATCTCTTCATGTGGATACACTGTTGTTAAACTCAATAAAAAGAAGTTTAAAAAAAAAAAACAAAAAACATCCTTACAAGCGGATTACAGGGAAACCCCAGAGATGCAGCTTATCTTATTTTCACATCTATTTAAGCATTATCTGTGGCTGAAATTTTCATTTTGGACAGACCAAATCAGGCAAATTGCTTAAATAAATGGCATGTAAGTTTGCTGAGTGATTGCTATAGGTGATAGCATTGGTGCACATTTGTACTCATGCTAGTAAATGAGAACCAGAGTGTATAAACATTTGATAACAAATTAAAAAACATGTATGGGATCCATTATTTGGAAACCCATAATACAGAAGGCTCTGATTTATGGAAAGACTATTTCCCATTGACTCTGAAATTTTTTAAAATGATTTTAGTTTTCTCTGTTATAATAAAACTGTACCTTGTGCATGACCCAACCCAAGATATAATAAATCCTTACTGGAAGAAAAACAATGCTATTGGGTTTATTTAATATTTAAATTATTAATAGGTCCTATACCTGTATTGTATCTTGTTTTTGGTTTAGTTCATACTATATACACCCTTCTCTCCCACCCACTAAAGTTTTTTTTGCATTACAAGGGCCCCTTTGGAGAAAAAACATCAACAATAAAAATAGCTTCCTTCCTGTGATTTCAAGTGCCACACATGCCTGTGAATTTTCACATTTTTTTTAACTAATATAATATCCTTTCAGGAAGATAAACAGATATTTCTGGGGCACATAAAAAGTCAACCACTATTGTCTTTGAGTTTGAAATCGTGAATGTGTGAAGAAGACAGGAGACAATTTATAGGAGCACAATAACAGTTTTTAACTTCCAGCAACATTTTACCTTTGCTCCAGTGATGAATTTCGGCATATCACCGTTTCCCCCATGATATATTTTCTTTTTGACACCTTCCATATTGAGGAGTATTGTCTCTTCCATTGCTGCTGCTGCTGCTTTGGGTGCGTGGCTGAATATGGATTAGGACTGGAAGATTAGGCTTTACATTGAAATAAGAAGGATCTTCCGAGTTTCTCTGAGATCATAAAACCTGTGGATTGAAAAAGCCTTAAGAGAGATTGCCTGTCTTTTTCAAAGACTTGGCAGTACAATTACCTCAACAACATTTTTTAACATCACTATTCATGTGGCATAAAAGAAGCTCTGTGAGTGGTATTTGAAGAGTGAGAGGAACATTTTACTTTAAATAAAATTGGACAATAGAATGGAAATATTCAGAGAAAAGAAAAATCCCATCCACAATTTTATATAGAACTTTGAGTGACAGCTGTGTGATGGTAGGGATTATACCGTAACGCAAAGGCTAGCCTAACACAATATAGAACAGATACATCCAATTTCATCGCAAGGCAATTTCCCAAGTCAAAACTAATATAAATCAAGATTTATAACATGGGTGTCATTTGGTGAAGTGCAATAGGTTTAGTAATTTCTCATCTAGGATACAGTACCTTGATTTGCAGTAAGATCCTAGCTTATGCTTCTTATATAGACAGTGGGTGATAGTTGCTTTCTGGCCCTTTGGCAGCATTGCTATGACATATTAATATGGAATGTCCTATGCCCAATCATTATTAAATAAAGACCCCTGCTGTCAGGTGTTAGCTCTGCTGTATTAGCTGTACACCCCTGGTTAGACCTCCAAAGCCCCTCAACTTTTATAGCACAGCTATGGGACCTGTTGTGCAAAATACATGGGACCTGGGGTTTTCTGGATAACAGATCTTTCTGTAATTTGGTTCTTCAACCTAACATATACTAGAAAATCCTGTAAACATTAAATAAACCCAATATGTTGGTACTTAGTCCAGTAAGGCTTAATAATATCTTAGGTTAGGTCAATTACAAGGTACTGTTTTATTATAACAGAGAAAAAGGAAACAGTTTTTTAAAATTTGGATTATTTGGATAAAATGGAGTCTTTGGGAGATGGCCTTTCTGTATTTTTGAGCTTTCTGGACGATGGGTTTCCGGATAACGGATCGCATACCTGTACCAATTTTCCTAATGCTAGTCAACACTTCACATAGCACACAATATTATTGTTTGGCACATTTCAGTTGAATAGCAGGTACTGGTTTAATGTTCTTCTCCTAAGGGGAGCAAATCTGTGCGAAAGAGGAAGGTGAAAGTGGGAGCAGGAAAAAGACAGAAAAAAAGGAAAAACAAGAAGCAATGAAGAGTCAACGAAGAGTCAAAAGGACTACTCTGTGTATTTTCAAGGCATTTTAATTAATTACAGGTATGGGATCCATTATCTGGAAACCCATTCTCCAGATAGCTCCAAATTACAGGAAACCGTCTCCCATAGATTCCATTTTATCCAAATAATCCAAATTTATAAAAATGATTTCCTTTTCTCTGTAATAATAAAATAGTACTTCATTTAAACTAAGATATAATTAATATTTTTTGGAAACAAAACCAGCCTATTGGGTTTATTAAGGGGCCGATTCACGAAGGGTCGAATATCGAGGGTTAATTAACCCTCGATATTCGACTGGGAACTAAAATCATTTGACTTCGAATATCGAAGTCGAACGATTTTGCGCAAATCCTGCGATCGATCGATCAAAGGATTTTTTGTTCGATCGAACGATTAAATCCTTCGAATCGAATGAGTCGAAGGATTTTATTTCAACGATCGAAGGAAAATCCTTCGATCAAAAAATCACAGGCAAGCCTATGGGGACCTTCCCCATAGGCTAACATTGACTTCGGTAGCTTTTAGCTGCCGAAGTAGGGGGTCGAAGTTTTTCTTAAAGGGACAGTACTTCGACTATAGAATGGTCGAATAGTCGAACGATTTTTACTTCTAATCGTTCGAATCGTTCGAATTCGATCGAATTCGATCGAATTTAACCAATTCGATGTTCGAAGTACCCAAAAAATACTTCGAAATTCGAATTTTTTTTTATTCGAACCCTTCACCCGAATTTCGTGAATCGGCCCCTAAATGTTTAAATGATTTTCTAGTAGACCCAAATTACGAAAAGATATGTTATCCGGAAAACCCCAAGTCCCGAGCATTCTGGATAACAGGTTCCATACCTGAATCACCATTTTTATTCAGATGTCCATTTTCCAATGCTAGAGAATGGATTATTTATTTTAATTATGTACTAATAACTACAAAAAGGACAGTATAACTTATTTTTACAATTATTAAATCTTTTAAGTGAACATGGGGAGGCAAATTTATCAAGGGTCGAATTTCAAATTCATGTGAGTTTTTTAAAACTCCCCTAAACGATCAAAGTTCGACTAATCGAAAAGAATTAATAAAATCTAATTTTTTCCAACTTGGACAAACTTAAACGACCCGAAAACTTGAAAAGATATGTTGTCCGGAAAACCTCAAGTCCTGAGCATTCTGGATAACAGGTTCCATACCTGAATCACCATTTTTATTCAGATGTCCATTTTACAATGCTAGAGAATGGATTATTTATTTTAATTATGTACTAATAACTACAAAAAGGACAGTATAACTTATTTTTACAATTACTAAATCTTTTAAGTGAACATGGGGAGGCAAATATATCAAGGGTCGAATTTCAAATTCATGTGAGTTTTTTTAAAACTCCCCTAAACTATCAAAGTTCGACTAATCGAAAAGTATTAATAAAATCTAATTTTTTCCAACTTGGACAAACTTAAACGACCCGAAAACTTGAATCTAATTGAATTGTATTAAACTCGGTTCGAGTTTTTTCTTCTAAAAAAAACTTGAATGTCAAGAAGGCTGCAAACATCACCAAATTGATCCCTGGACCTATCCTATTGACTTAAAACAGCAATTCGACAAGTTTAAGGTGGCAAATAGTCGAATTTGAATTCTTAAAGGGGCAGAGTATGATAAATCTCAAAAATCTGATTACAATTTTTGATTCGAAACAAGTTTGGATAACTCCCTAGTTGAATTTGACAGTTTTGACCATTATAAAAATTTGAAAATCAGAATTAGAATTTTCAATTCGATCCTTAATAAATCTGCCCCATACTGTCCTAAACTATACAAAGGTAAAATTTAGAGTGCTCTTCTGAACATTTTGGAGTTTATGTCGTTTTTTTTTTTTCAAGTAGCGTTTCTTTTAGAAGTTTTATACTGCTAATGTTATGAAGTTGTAACAGGGGCACTTCCTGCTGTTCTGACCAACCAGCCAGCCAGCCAGCCAGCCAAACAATTTGATGAAGGAAGCTTCTCAGTTTGAGCAGAGAAGTGTTAAGAGACGCCTCCTGTATCAGAATTCACAGTTCAAGCACAGTAATTTAATTTTGCAAATATTACAAAATTTTAGCTGCAACTATAAACAGAATTCACAAAACACACTGGCACAATAGATAATTTGAATGCTAATACCTAAAACACTTAATACAGAAGAAGTTTAAACAATGAGGGTGGTATTTGTCAGCAAATCAGGAGGGTAATAGGTGGTTGCAAAGTAGAAGCGAGGGCAACATTGTGCTCTGAACACCAGTTTGACAAGCCTGTTCTAATTGCAGCTTATAGGGAGAGGCGAGTGATCCACAATTTATATGTTAGCCAATAAAAGGGGTGTTAACTTTTTAGTAAGTTGTAGACAGTGACAATCTGAGACAATTTGCAATTGGTCTGCATTTTTCTGTGTTTTATAGTTTTTTGTTCAACATCTCTCCAGTTTGGTATTTCAGCAGCTATCTGGTGGTTAGGATCTGATTTACCTTAGCAACCAGGCAGTGGTTGAGTGGCATAAGCAAAGAAAATGATCAGAAAATGAAGATAAATAATTAAAAGTAAAAATAACAATTAAATTGTAGCCTCACAGAGCATTATTTCTTTGTCTGCTGGGGTCAGACAAATTTGAAAGGAGGAAGATGTAAAAAAGGAAGGACCATAAGTAAAAACTAGGGATGCACCGAATCCACTATTTTGGATTCGGCTGAACCCCGAATCCTTCGCAAAAGATTTGGCTGAACCGAATCCAAAGGAGTGGGAAGGGAAAAACATTTTTTACAAAAGTCATGTGATTTCCCTCCCAGCCCCTAATTTGTGTATGCAAATTAGGATTCGGATTAGGTTCGGCCGGGCAGAGGGATTCGGCCAAATCCTGCTAAAAAAAAGCTGAATCCTGTCCGAATCCCCTACTAAAAACTACAAAGATTAAATAATGAAGACCTATTGCAAATTTGCTAGTTATAGACAATCTATAAAATACTAAACGTTATCTTAAAGGTGAACCACCCCTTTGACGGCATTCTCAAACACAGAAAATAAAATAACACTGAAACCAGTGTTTCAGTGCACAGGAAGCTCTGGATAGAAGCATACATGAACATGCATAAAAGTATATTTAAGTCCCTGCACAATATCTCTTAAGAAACGTTGCCCTGAATATTATCTTTAATCTTATCTAATCAACTTGGCTTCAAAGCACAATTTCCAATCAGGAAATGAGCTTATTATCTGTCTTTGTACTGTAACTCTTAAAGGATGTCGCAGGCCAAGCAAGATGATATGATCACATAAATATTGAACTCACACATAGAAATACAAGAAATTATTGTAAAATGTACAAAGCATTCCGGAAACTTGCCCCATTGCTTATAATGGAGAGATCAGTCTGACAGATTGATTTTGTACCAGGACACACATTATAAGAAAATCTTAAAAAAGGTGCTTGCAGCAACCTCACTTTATTTCTTGATGCAGCCTTGTTCTCCTGCAACATCCCTCTGTACTATAGCTTTCAGCTTTTACTGCAGATGCAATGCCCATATTTGCTTAAATAGCGCCCATAGTAGCTGAAAAACTATTACAGGTATGGGACCTGTTATCCAGAATGCTCGGGACCTGGGGTTTTCTGGATAACGGATCTTTCCTTAATTTGGATCTTCATACCTTCAATCTACTAGAAAATCCTGTAAACATTAAATAAACCCAATAGGCTGGTTTTGCTTCCAATAAGGATTAATTATATCAAGTACAAACTGTAGGGTTTTCGGTCCTTGACCGCCCTTCCACCTGCCACGCCCTTAGAGCCCCTCACTTAGGATCCAGAGATCTCTGGGAGACAAGCAGTACACCACACATGATATGATGCAAAACTAGAAGACGCAAACAAGTTACATAGGGTGGGGGAGGCAAGATGTCAAAGTTACAGAAATAATTAAAGTGCAACAGCTGAAGTTACATACATTTTAGTAAGAGTATGCACTTTCTACAAGTTGTACAGATAATCTTGATCCTGTATTTTAACTGAACCTTGCAATTGCAGTTACAAGCAACTAACCATGTAATATAAGAATATAAAGGTGAAGGCATAAGAACCACATTTGTAAGCATATTCTTACACAAGCTACTGTTTTATTATTACAGAGAAAAAGAAAATCGATTCTAAAAATCTTTTTGATTATAATGGAGAATAAGGGGCAAATTTACTTAGCTGTGAAATTTCGCCAGCGCTGGCTTCGCGCACATCGCAACACTTCACCAGGCGTAAATTCGACTGGACAATGCTCATTCACGAAGATCCGAAGTTGCGCATAGGGTACTGAACGCTTGCGAAGTTGCGTTAGCGAAAATACGATGAGCAGTTAAAAGTTACGCAAGCGTTCACTAATTTGCATACGGCGGCAGTTTAAGTACAATGGCCGTATATGTTGCAGCAAATACATTACACTACACAAGGCCAGGGAACCTTAATAAAATTATATATTGCCCTACACATGTGGGAAGGAGGGTACCCCAAAAAAAAAATTCGATCTATTTCAGCCTATCACCCTGTAAAAAGGAAAAGACACCAACTTTTTTTTTGGGACCAGTGCCCATTAGTATAATTTTCGCCACTTCGCCCTTTAGTAAATTTGCCCCTATGGGAGGCGACCATTCCAACCATTGACAAGTACAGATTACGCCAGGAGTGTGAAGAGTTGTCCTTTGTATGTCACACTTTTTGCACTTTTCAGATATGTATACAGGGAGTTGGGGCATGGATAGCCCTTCCTTGCATGTCATTCAAGATAGATGCCATCCTGGGTGGCTTTGTTGCCTGTGTGGTTCTATATCTGAAACTATAATTATTAACACTAATTTGTCTAAGCTCGCATAGCCTGGATGCTTGCATCACGCAAAACATGAATCTTTGGTAGGTAATCAGGGCATATGAAACTGTAAATAATGAAGCCTTTGCCATGAGTTCAGAACTGGGCACTATACCAACAAACAAATACCACTAAATAGCTTAAATAAGAACTCTCATTGCTATAAAAAAAACAAAACTCAAACAAACTCCTTTAATCTATTTTTTTCACACTGCAAATAACTGAAGCTGATCATATACCACAGAAGAGGACGACTGGACCGCTTGGCAGCTTATTGTCCCATGTATGAGGGCTCCCAAGTGATTAAAGGGGAAGTAAAGTCTAAAATAGAATAAGGCTAGAAATGCTGTATTTTGTATACTAAACATAAACATGAACTTACTGCACCACAAGCAAACAAATGATTTAAGCTTTCAAAGTTGGCCACAGGGGGTCGCCATCTTGTAACTTTGTTAAACATCTTTGCAAGACAAGGACACATGCACAGTGTGGTCTGGGCTGCTTAGGGATCATCAAAAATTATCAAAATAGCACAAAATAATCAAATAATATCTGCCAAAAGCCGATACAGCAAGAATGATTAATAATCAGAATATGCAGATTGCACTGGTTCCTGTGTTGCCCAGCGACAAATTGCTTCTTTTTCGGGCAACTAATCTCCCTGAACTGCCTTCCTGCTAACTAGAATGTAAATCGCCGGTGAGATGGCACTTGGAACAATTCATTTTCCAAAGAATTTGAATAAATATACATTTTGGTTTCTATCTCCCTATAAAAGGAGATTACTATCTTGGTACCCAATAAAAAAAAAAAATCATCAGCATATAAGTAAAACAGGTTTGCTGGCCAGCAATAGAGAAAGGAGAAAAGCATTTTTACCACACATACAGGCAGACAAAATAAATCCTAATAAATGTATCCAAAAGTTATAATTAATACAGAAGCTCAATGCAGTCATTTGAGTTACCTTTACTTTTCGTATGTTTATTCTACCTTAGGGTTTTAGCAGCCACAGTGAAGTCACAGACTTTGCCAATACAGGTATGGGATCTGTTATCCTGAAAACTCAAAATGACTGGAAAGGTCATCTCGCATAGGGGCAAATTTACTAAAGCGTGAAGTGACTAACGCTGGCGAAAATTCGCCAGTGTGACGACATTTTACTAACGGGTGCTGGCGTAAATTTGCTAGCGAAGGAGATAGACTGTAGTGCTACTTCGCACTCTAACGCCAGGTGAATTTTCGCTCTGGTGGATGGACGTAACTAAGCAAATGATGCCGATTTTAATGAACATTACCTCTTGCGCCAGACTTGCCTTCTCCACCTCAGACCAGGCAAAGTGCAATAGAGTAGATAGGAGTTCCTCAAAAAAAATTAGAACATTTTTCTAAGTCCCAAAAAATGCTGGCAACTTTTAATTTTTCAGAGTGATAGGCAGCAAAACATTGTACATTTTTTTTAGGGTTCCCAGCTTCCCCCTACATTTCCTAACATATGACACATAAACTATACATTGGGCTCATGTGTAGGGCAATATAACAACTCTATTTTATTTTATTAAGGTTCCCTGGGCTTGTGTAATGTAATGTATTTGCTGCAACATATACGTCCATTGAAATTTAACTTCCAGCCGTATGCAAATTAGCCAACGCTAGCGCAACTTCACTTTGCTTGCCAAATTAGCACTAGCAAAACTTCGCCATTGTTTGGCATCCCTGGACTCAAATTCACATTTTAGTGAATTAGCGCTGTCCTGGCGAATTTTTGCCTGGCGATGTGAGCGAAGCCGTCTCTGGTGAATTTCTGGAGGTTAGTGAATTTGCCCCATAGACTCAATTTTATGCAAATCGAAACTAAGATATAACTAACTCTAATTGGAGGATAAACAATCCTATTGGGTCGATTAAGGGTCCTATTTTTTATTAAATCTTGAATTTTCTGTTCGAGTTTTTAAAGGGGAAAACTCAAAATCAAAAACAAAACAGAAATGTTTGAATTTGTAGATATTTATTATACCCCAAAGCTGCTTAAAATCTTAAAATATTCCAGCTAAAACTATCGAGGTCATGTAGAAGTCAATGGCAGATGTCCCTGAAGATGCTTCTTGACATTGTGATTCTAGCTGGTTTTTGTACGATAATCTGATAAATTTGAGTTGCTGTGGTGACTATTTGAGTAGTTTTCTGAGTGCCAATTCAAAACAGACGCACAATTCGAATTGACACATGATTTTGTTGCTACGTCTTTTCGAACCAACTTTTATAAGCTGCTTTTTTTAATAAATTAGTTATATTCTTGAATGGGAGTTAGGTTGACTTTGTTTTAATAAAAAAAAAATAGATAAATGCGAGTTTTAGTAAATCCCCCCCCATAATGTTTAAATTATTTTTCCGTAGGTTTATGGCATGTAGACCCAAATTATGGAAAATTGGCATTTTGGATAACAGGTCCCATACATGTAATAGTTTTCTCTTTGGCCCCAACCTCTTTTCTGATGAGCGACATTAGCCTATTGTTGTTATGTCCTGACTGAGATTCAAAATAGGCCCTGGTTTTTCAGGTACAATGAAGGGCAAACAGCCCCCACTGGCCAGATCAGTGGTGTAACTTGGGAACATTGGGCCCCACTGCCAAAAAAATCTACTGAGGGGACATGGTGTCAACAGTCCCTCCTTCTCCTCCTAATAAATGCCTACAATGCAGGTTTGAAAATCCCATAAGAAATTGCCATGCCTATCTGACAGGTCTCCATAGGTCACAGAGGCCAATGAAAACAGATCTGTTTTGACCCATGGAGCATAAGCGACCAAATTGAGCAGGGCACTTGCACTGTAAGACCAGCTTTAGGGCACTTACACAAGAATGTTAATTTTTGTGTTCCTGTGCCGTGGTTTTTTATGAAGGGCTGAACACACAACATACTGCATGCTGCACGACATGCTTGTGTAGTGCTTCAACGTGGTCCCATTGGTACAAACCCCAAAAGAAAGAACTGGCTTAATTGGTCATGCTGATTTTTCAATCAGCTATAGGCTCTTTGCCAGGGATGGGCTGCACCTCAATGGCTGCACCTCAATGATGATGGTGCAGCTGCTTTGGGGAAGAAGATTGATAGAAGTTTGGAGGCGATTTTAAACTAGGCACTGCAGTCGGGTTGAGAGAGTTGCTCTTTAAATTATGGTACTAGTATGGTTGTAACAGATACAGAAATGGCAAGTGTGCTAAATGAGTTCTTTTCTTCAGTGTATACAATAGAGGAGTCAGTGTTCCCAGATCCACCTCATAGCTGCTGTGTCATTCCACTTTATTACACATAACTTAATTGATGGACTTATTTGTTTTGATGTCTTTGTATGTGTGGATTACTTGGGTTGTAACCGACATCTGGTATACATTTCATGTCAATAGCCCCATTAGAAATATATTTACTGAGAAAAAAAAAAATTGACGTGTTCAATACTTATTTTCACTGCTTTGTAGACTTTAAGGCGCAAATTCACTAAGTGCCGAAGCGCCGAACGCTAGCGCTAATTCGCTAGCGTTTGGCATTTTTTGTTACTGCGCAAATTCACTAATGAACGCTGGCATAGTTTCGCTAGTGTTACTTCGCACCCTTACGCCAGGCGAATTTTCGCTAGCGACGTAACTACGCAAATTCACTAACTTGCGCAGTGTACTGAATGCTACCTTTTACGCTAGACTTCCTTCGCCAGCTCAGACCTGGTGAAGCGCAATAGAGTAGATAGGGATTGTTTCCAAAAAAGTCAAAAATTTTTCTAAGTCCCAAAAAACGCTGGCGTGTTTTCTACATGATGGGTGATAGGCTGCAAAAGATCGAAAATATTTTTGGGGCTCCCCTCCTTCCCCCCTACATTTCCTGACTCATGGCAACTTACCTAGACAGTGGGCACATGTGTAGGGCAAAATAAAATTTTTATTTGCTGATTTGAAGGTTTTCTACTTTTCTATTCTGCTAATACGTCTTCCTCAATTGAAATTTGAATTTCGCGCCGTATGCAAATGAACCATCGCTAGCGAAACTTCGCTTCGCTTGGTGAATTAACGCTAGCGCAACTTCGAAAACTTACGCTACCCCTGTGCGCAACTTCGGATTTTAGTGAATTTGCGGAGCGCTGGCGAATATACGCCTGGCGAAGTGTGGCGAATTTGCACCTGGCGCAACTTCGATTCTTAGTGAATTTGGGCCTAAATGTTGGTTTTGATGGATGTCCTTTTTTAAAGTGGAACTGTCATTCAGACACAAAAAGCTGTACAATAAAAGTCTTTTTCAAATTAAACATGGAATCCAATTTCTATTTTTTATTTAAGCGTTTATAGCTGTTGTAAGCTCATTTAAAAATCTCAGCTGTCAAATATTGCCAGCCTTAGGCATAGAGACGGGGCAGACAATTACTTTCACTTTCCATTCAGCACTTCCTAGATGTCACTGCTCTCCACACATTCCCCCATTCTCTTCACTGTTTAATTGTGTAACCAGGACATGGGGATGGACATCGGGTCCCCCATTCTGGAGCACAAACAAGATTCTGAGATGATACAAGGCTTGTCTTAATAACAGTGTGCACAAAATGGCTCCTGCCTGCTTGCTATTATTATGAATTCCCAGACTGAAGGAAACAAGATTCAAATAATTTATATGGTGTAATTAAAGTTGATTTTGCTTGACTAATGTGATAAAATAGGATTTTGATTTTTTTTTTTGGTTGACAGATCCCCTTTAACCTAACTAAATATCTTACTATGCTATGTCGCAGTAGGGCTTTTTCGCCATTCCACTGTTTCATTATGCAATCTGTTAGTTCAGGGAAATGCACCTGATTCTCCAGCCTAACACTATTCATCTGTTATATTTCTTTTTTCCTAATTTTAATATGCAAATTAGGGTTTTTGATTACATTTGGTCTTCAGTTGAATCTTTTGTGTAAGATGTGGAATATTATCACAATATTCATTATTAGCTATGCAATCGCTTCTGGCAGTTAGTAGTGGCAACTAGGAGAAAGGTGCACACCCCTCTAATATATAAAACAGATATTATTAATGAAACTATTGTGACACCATAAGTGCAATATGATAGAGAGACAATCTAAAGAAGGTCTGAACTGGTTAATGTTACTCATACTGTTACTAGTATTGTTACCATGAAATATTATAGAATCCAAACGAAAGACTTTATTTACAAAGTCTACTATTTCAGATGTTTACAGTGTGTGGGATTTAGAAGAAAATAAATGTTTCTTTTTCTTATTTGTTGAGTAGTTTCGGATGCTTTATATAAGCCATAATAATTAAGTTTGTCTATTATCCACTATAAAGAACTGAATAAATGAGCCGGCGTCTGCATAGTAAAATAGACAATAAAACTTTACCTATTTTACAGAGTATAGTGACAATATTCAGCATCATAAATATTTACAAGTAATGAACAGTGTGACTAGTATATTAAGTCATTTCATAAAACTGTTGACAGCTCCTTTAAAAGTGATGATGTTAAAATGTGCGATACATCAGGGAAGTGGCTCCCTCCTGTGGCCAAACTAGATTCCAACTTCATTTACTGCAAATGAGTTTTTTTGTGATGCATTCACACAAGAGACTGAAATTGAGTTATAAATCTCTTCTAGGACACTGTACTATTTTGTGAACATAGTGCAACTGTGTTCACACAAAAATGGCATGTACTGACACAATTTATTAAAGGGGTTGTTCACCTTCCAACACATATTTTTTTCCTCAGTTGTTTTCAGATAGTTCACCAGAAATAAAGACTTCTTTTCAATTACTTTCTATTTGTGACCTTTTTCACAAAAAATATTGAAGTTTAAATTTTCACTTTTTGGGGCAAATTTATGAAGGGTTGAATTGAGAATTCGAATTTACCAATTTTTTATATTCAAAACTCTCAAATTTGACTAGGGGGTTATTGAAATTCGATTTGAATTTTTCAAAAGCGATTTTCGAGATTTATCATACTCTGGCCTTTAAGAACTCAAATTTGACTATTCACCACCTAAAACCTGCCAAATTGCTGTATAAGTCAATGGGAGAGGTCCAGGGATCAAGTTGTTTGCAGCCATCCTGACATTCAAGTTTTTTTCAGAGAAAAAACTCGAATCAGGTTTTTAAAATTCTAATCAAATTCGATTTCAGTTTCCGGGTCAATTACATTCATCCGAGTTTTAAAAATTTGAATTTTTAAATACATTTCAATTGGTCGGATTTAGAATATATGGAAGTTTAGGGGAATTTTTAAAAACTTACATGAATTCGACCTTTAATAAATGTGTCTCTATGTGTTTCTGAAGCAGCTCTGGGAGGGGGGGTCATGACTCTATAAACTGATACTAAATTTAATACATTTAGTTGATAGGTTTCTTATCTTTGACCCTACTGGGCATGTAAAGGTATGGGGAGCCCCACCTTACCAGCTATGCAGAACTCAAGCAGCTTTGTTTGTTTCCCTGTAGAACAGTCAGCAACTGTGTAGAGATTTGTATTGGATTTTATTTTTGCCTTTACATCCCCTTTACTGTTTCCAACTCCAGCTGCAGGGACAAAGATTATGGAGCCAGATTTAAACAGATAAACTGGGATTCTATTTGGAGGATTATTTTGCTGCAGCCACTGGTTCTGCAGAGTTGGAGAAAGTTTGTATTAAACAATACAAGAACTATAAAATCCGCATTCGATTACATGACAACACAGGACCCAGTGCAGTCTGCATATTCTGTAGAAGTCTTTCCCAAAAAAAAAAAAAAATCAGCATTCAGGTGCAACAAAGCTTTAATTTTGAGGTAAAACAAGTCCTTAAAAGTGCACAACAGCATTTTCAGCCTAGTTTGTGAAATTGAGCAGAGAGGATAATTTTGCAACAGTATTAACCATTAAAAGGCCAGCGATATTATATGCTGTAATGGCCCGATCTAATTACAGAGTATTTCAGAAAAAGCTGTATACTTTTGCAATTGTATTGCAGATATAAGCAGTGTTTGTCTGATGTTTTTGTAGGGAATAATGTACCCATATTGTAGAAGGCAGCAAGGAATTGAATCACCATATGAACAGCGGCATAACTAGAGCACACTCCACCTTCGCCAAAATTATCCCCAGTCTCTCCCTATTGTCAGTTCCTCACTCCTTCTCTTCATCTCTGGCTGTTGGTCAGATTTCTAATGTTCTAATCTAATATAATCTTATGGTCTGTGATTCTCACCTAACACCATGCTCCTTTGATGGGACAGCAGCCCACTCAGACTTCCTTTGAACTGAGGTGGATTTAATGGCCATTACTATTACCCACTAGGATTTTGAACTTCAATGACCCAGGGGTCAGTTACTGACACTCTATGCTACACAGCAAATGTTTTCTTTTTTGTTCTTAAAGCTTTACGCACTTTGCATAATGTAGGACACTTCTTATTTGTGACATTAGACTCCTATTTACCGTGCAGTGTCTTGATGTCCTCCTCCTTTCCTCTGCAGAGACATTGGGGTTCAGGCCCGGACTGGCAATCTGCGGGTTCTGGCAAATGCCAGAGGGGCTGCTGTATTGTTCCATAGAAAGTTACCATATTGTGGGCTGGTAGGGGGCTGTTTGGGCCTCTTTGTACTTGGCCTATTTTGAGTCCCAGTCCAGGCCTGTTGGGGTTAAATCAGTTTCCCCGCTTTAGTTGCAACCCTTCTACTTGTCTCACCCCAGCAGAGCTAGGGAATAACTTTTCACAAAATATCAGAGTATTTTCATACAGTGGAGTGCAGATCCCAATGACTGAAGAAAGAATGCACTGAAATATAACATAATATAACCATAAATATATTTATCGTAAAAATGAAAGCAGAGAAATAAAGTTAGTTTGAGCATCAAAGGCAATGTTGAATGTTGGATAATTCTCTGAGGTGTGCCTTTTTTGAACCGGAGCTATTTTATTATGTATATACTGTAACACCATATGAGAGCAGTGTTGGACTGTGGTGTCTGGGGTCCAGTGGGGCTGCCACCTGGGGCCCCCCTCCCACCCCAGTTGCAAACTCCAGTCAGCTCCTCCAAATACTGCCACCCCCTCCCCACCCTGGTCGCATAAAGCTGACCACTTCCTTCCCTCTTCTGGCTGCACTTGGTGGAAAGGGGGGATCACCAGCCCTCACAGTTGCAAACAGAAGGAGCGGGCCTGGGTTGTCGGGGGCCTTGGGGACCACCAATTTTGGGGGTTTTACCAGCATCCTGTCAGCCCAGTCGGACCCTGGATGGGACTAATATGATTTGAAGTACCAAAACCACTGAAAGTCAGCATCTGGAAAATCCTGCCGTAAAGTGTGGCATTTTCAGTATTACCTACAACAAGCATCTCCCTCGATTGCAGTATGTCAGACAATTGTTGGGGAATTCTGCTACTCCTATCACATGCACATTTATGTTCAGCGGCGTAACTACAGCTAACCGGGCCCCCCTGCAAAAAAAACTTCAGGGGCCCCGGCTTAGCTGCACGCACGTACACCTGCATGCGCATACACGCGCTGTCCCTTCGCATACACGAGGCTGTCCCTTCGGAAAGCCTCAGATTCGCCCCGCCGCTAAATTACTTGTGGCAAGCGGCAATATTGGTCGCCGCACACAGTGTGCATGGAATTTCAGTTCAGCAGACCCCTTGGTCCGGGCCCCTCTGTCCCCCGGGCCCCCCGCAACCGCGGGGTCTGCTGTATTATAGTTACGCCAATAGACAAGCTTTTCTGTACATAAAACAAAGATACACGATTATATAGAAACATACAAACCCCAGCCACTACCCATTTATCCAAAAGCAGCTCTTCCTACAAGACTACGCTGATTTTTACTCCTACTCCACTTCTTTTTAGGTCTGTTAATGCAGATTATGCAAGGCATTGTGGGACTTTCGAGTACTGGCTGGAAGAAAGAAGACTACTAATACAAAGGTTCATTTACAAAGTCCAAGTGCAAAAAACATTCACAATGTAGCATGTTTTTTGCACAATTAAAACCAGCCCTACACCTTTTTGAGTAGATACACGTCTCTGCCCTCCAAAATAGAGCACATAGGGAGTTGTGTAATAAAAGGCACCAAGTGTATCCAGGAGCAGTAACCAATAGCAACTAATCAGAAGGCAGAAATTACTGGTCACCTGTTCAAAGGAAAGATGTTATTGGCTGCTATGGGTTACTGCCCCTGGGGAAACTTAGTGCCTTTTATTGCATATGCCTTGATTCGCCCCATGAATTTTACAATGCCTGTAGCAGTGTGAGTAGACAAGTAGGTGTCCCTAAGGCAGGCAATATAGACAGGGTTGCCTTCCATCTACTTGAATTTTACTCCAAATATAGCACCCAATTCTCAAACCAGCATAAGGTGCAGAGTGCAACCACACCAAAAAAACGTGATTGCTTTTCTAATGAGCTTTCTTGCCTCTTGGTGCTGTAGCATTTGCATCCAGTGTCATAGCAAATAACCCCTATAATGTTTCAGTGGTAATAATAGAGAATAGTGGTGGTGGAACTTGTAAGAGCCAAGCATGCTGCAAACCTTTTTATAGTAATTACCTTCACATATAACTTTATTTGTTATGTGAAGGCATGGTAGTGGATGTGATTTATTTTGCTAAAGCATTTGATACAGTGTCACACAGAAGGTTACTGATTAAATTAAGGAATGTTGGCCTGGAACATAGTATTTGTACCTGGATAGAGAACTGGCTAAAAGATAGACTAAAAAGTGTCATAAAAAACAGTGGTGGTAAATGGAACATTTTCTAATTGGACCAGTGTTGTTAGTGGAGTAAAACAGGGCTCTGTACTAGATCCCTTGCTTTTCAACTTGTTTATTAATGACCTGGAGGTGGGCATTGAAAGTACTGTTTCTATTTTTGCAGATGATAATAAATTGTCCAGAACTATAGATTCCATGCAGGATGTTGCAAATTTGCAGAGTGTTGGGAAACTGGGCAGCAAACTGGAAAATGAGGTTCAGTGTTGATAAATGCAAGGTTATGCACTTTGGCAAAAATAATATAAATGCAAGTTATACACTAAATGGCAGTGTGTTGGGAGTTTCCTTAAATGAGAAGGATCTAGGGTTTTTTGTAGATAACTAGTTCTGGGTAGTGTCATTCTGTGGCTACTAAAGCAAATAAAGTTCTGTCTTGCATAAAAAAGGGCATTAACTCAAAACATAATTATGCCTCTTTATAGGTCCCTGGTAAGGCCTCATCTGGAGTATGCAGTGCAGTTTTGGACTCCAGTCCTTAAGAGGGATATAAATGAGCTGGAGAGAGTGCAGAGATGTGCAACTAAATTGGTTAGAGGGATGGAAGACTTAAATTATGAGGGTAGACTGTCAAGGTTGGGGTTGTTTTCTCTGGTAAAAAGACGCTTGCGAGGGAACATGACTACAAGTACATTAGAGGACATTATAGACAAATAGCAGGGGACCTTTTTACCCATAAAGAGGATCACCATACCAGAGGTCAGGACAGTAAGGTTGTGGAATGCACTGCCGGGTGATGTTGTGATGGCTCATTCAGTTAATGCCTTTAAGAATGGCTTGGATGATTTTTTGTACAGACAATATCAAAGGCTATTGTGATACTAAGCTCTATAGTTAAAATAAAACAAAATAGACTGGATTCGACCAGACTGTTCAATCACTATGCTTCCGTCCAATGAAGCCAATATCAAATAGAACAAGAAGTGATGAATTTCAGTCCAACGCAGTGGGTTGCTGCAAATTCAGTGCTTTTATTCAACATAACATGTTTCGAGCTAGGCTCTTTATCAAGTGTAATACAAAAGAAACACCATACAACCCTATATAATTTAAACCACACCCATCATTGGTAGTGATCGGATGCAGGTTATTGCTGTTAGGTAATTATTCAGCCTGACCACATTCGAAAAAAGTTATACAGACGTATATACAAAGTCCCGTAGTGTGTAGACAATTTACATATTAATGACAGCAGGAAACATAACTGTGCAATTCCAAATCCATGAAGTGGAAAGTGAATCTGTAAATATGACATATTAAAAATTACATTAAAAACGCTTAAAAACAATTACCTGGGTACTGCTCTTAGAGCCTACCCTGAGCCAGCTAAATTTAGTCATAGGACATCAAACGATATCTCAATATCTATAATTAAATAGAAACATTCTTACCCTTAAGTAGAGAATTTCACATTCATTATATTAGTCAATAAGTCAATAAGACAATATTTGTAATAATTCGTTTGTATCCTTTAAACAGCAAGGAATTTTTTGCGCTAATGGTTGCAAGTATGAATCCACGTATTTTGATAACGGCTCCAAAACGGAGCCCATACCAGAGACGATCGGCCGCCCCGGGGGATTTATCAAGGTTTTGTGTACTTTGGGAAGGAGATAAAGAACTGGTACACGAGGCTGATCAACCAAGAGAAAATCTTTGGTGTCTGATGTTATAAACCGACTACTGAAAGCATCAGTCACCAAAGATATGATCTCCTTTTGTATATTGAATACTGGATCTTTCCCAATTAGTTTAAAGTGTCCAGGTGTCAATAATTGACGATATGCTTCTTCAATATACATATGTTTGTCCATGAGTACAATACCACCACCCTTGTCAGCGTTTTTAATTACTAACTAATTATAAGATTGTAATTTTTGTAATGCCTGTCTCTCACCATATTACAAATTATTACAAAAATTGTCTACATTGGATGTGTTAGACACTAATTGTACCTTATGCAGTATTGACATTGTCAGTTTATATACATCTATACCTCAAGATGAGGGAATCATGCATATTGAAATGCAATTATTTCAGATTTGAAGACAAATGTCAAGGTACATCGATGGGGGCGGCGGTCGCTCCCTCATTTGCGAATTTATTCGTCCACAAGTTGGAAAAACTGTTTTTCCTTAATGCAGAATTTAAAGAGCACATTGCACTTTACCTCAGGTTTGTGGACGATATCTTGATTATATGGAAGGAAGATATCTCTGGTTTTCAGGATATGGTAAATAAGGCTAATACTAAACACCCTTCAGTTAAATTCACCTTAGAGATTTCGACTCATTCTCTTAACTTTCTTGATGTAAAACTAAAGCTTAACCAAGGTATTATTGAGGCAGCCTTGTATCAAAAGGTTACAGATCGTAACAGAATTCTCCATGCTTCTAGTTATCACAATCCTCGCTGCATCGCAGCGATTCCAAAAAGTCAGTTTTTGAGAGCAAGGCGGATTGCCTCGGATGATACTAGATATTGGGAGGCTGCTGACATTTGAATGACATTTGTCAGTAAATTTTCACAAGCAAGCGCTCAGATTGAAAAGGTGATCAAAAAGTTTTGGCCTATGTTGCAACATGATAGATCACTGAAACGTCATTGCAATGAAATCCCATTGTTTTGCTATACTAGAGGACAGACACTACGTGATAAATTGTGTCCAGCAGAACCTCGTAAGCCCAATAAATCACAGTCCCTCTTTCAAGGACCACCAAAAAAGGGAACCTTCCCATGCCTTAGTTGCATGTGCTGTTCATCTATCATTAAGGGGGAAGTTGTACACCATCCCATTAACGGCAAGGGATTAACGGGGGAATGTAATAAAATCGCTAACAGAAAAACTATTCGCAATGCGAAAAGTTATGCCTTTGTGCGAACAAATTTTGCTTTGTGCGAATTTAATATAGCTTTTGCGAGCCCGGAAACTGTTTATCGACCACTTCGACAGTGAAAGACCGTTTGCGAATTTTATAGTTTGCGCCAATGCGCAGTCAATGTAATAAAACTTCTTACAGAAAAAGTTGTTATGTTTGCTCCAAAAGATTACGACACCTTCAAGCACTTTTTATGAGTGCGCAATTAAAATTCGCAATGCGCAATTAAAATTCGCAATGCAATAACAGTTTAAGGAACAATATTACATTGCGAGATGTGGATTTTTAGTCTTATTGGTGCAAATTGTTTTGCTCTTTGCGACTTTTATTACATTCCCCTGTAAATCTTCATTCCCATGCTACGTGTGAAAGTTCAAACGTTGGTATATTTATTGAAATGCCCGTGTGGACTAGTATATATAGGACAAACATTTCGTCCAGTTAAAGAGAGAATCAAAGAACATAGATCCAACATACGTAATTTTAAAGCAGGGACTCAAACAGACACGCCCATTTCAAGACACTTCTCTTCCTTTAAACATAACTGATCACAGCTCAAATGGCAAGTGATAGAAGTGATCTGTAAACCACAGAGAGGGGGCAATATGCTTAAATTATTACTTCAAGAAGAAGCAAAGTGGATTAAAAAATTGAATCCAGAAGGTCTAAATGAACACTGGAGTATTAGCAGCTTCCTGTGAAATTGATACAATATATATCTTGTAACATATTCAGTAATCCTTTTGATACAATTTTTGATCTTTTCCCTTCCAGATAAAATGGATACTTATTGACTAATATCATGAATGTGAAATTCTCTACTTAAGGGTAAGAATGTTTCTATGTAATTACAGATATTGAGATATCGTGTGATGTCCTATGACTAAATTTAGCTGGCTCAGGGTAGGCTCTAAGAGCAGTACCCAGGTAATTGTTTTTAAGCGTTTTTAATGTAATTTTTAATATGTCATATTTACAGATTCACTTTCCACTTCATGGATTTGGAATTGCACAGTTATGTTTCCTGCTGTCATTAATATGGAAATTGTCTACACACTACGGGACTTTGTATATACGTCTGTATAACTTTTTTCGAGTGTGGTCAGGCTGAATAATTACCTAACAGCAATAACCTGCATCCGATTACTACCAATGATGGGTGTGGTTTAAACTATATAGGGTTGTATGGTGTTTCTTTTGTATTACACTTGATAAAGAGCCTAGCTCGAAACATGTTGTGTTGAATAAAAGCACTGATTATGCAGCAACCCACTGCGTTGGACTGAAATTCATCACTTCTTGTTCTATTTAAGCTCTATAGTTAGTGTAGGTATGGGTATATATATAATTTATGTGAAAGTAGGGAGGGGTGTGTGTATGGATGCTGGGTTTTCATTTGGAATGGTTGAACTTGATGGACTTTGTCTTTTTTCAACCCGATTTAACTATGTATCACTGAGTTTATTCAGGCCACAGAAGCCTTCCCTTGCTCCACTCTGCATGCCAAATACCACTGAACAATAACAGGAGCTCACCCCCACTGATTAATTTATAAAAAAAAAATAATGCCATCTTCAGTAGCCGTTCATGGACCATCCAAAATGAGGGTACCATTAGTTACTTACTTGGATACTGTTATAGTGTCCCAGACTGCTGCTACTGACTGCCCAGCAATCACCAGTGCATTGTGGTGCCAACACATGGGGGTATATTTATCAAAAGAGTGAAGTTAGAGATCGACACGGTCTGCTAGAGTGAAATTCTGCCACTCTTCATTCACTTCTATGGCATTTTGAAAGGCATATTTATCAAACGATGAATTTTCACTTTCACCCATTCATAAATACTCTTTTAAAAATCCCATAGAAATGAATGGAGGATGGCTTTATTTCACTCTAGAGGACTGTGGTGATCTCTAACTTCACTCTTTGATAAATATACCCCATGGAGAGAAGTAGTGCAGAACAAGGCAACTGTGCCTTTTAAATCATCTGGTAGCTGGGTGCTTACTGAGTATAATACAGCTATAGGACCTGTTATCCAGAATGCTCGGGACCTGCGGTTTTCTGAATAACAGATCTTTCTGTAATTTGGATCTTCATATCTTAGGTCTACTAGAAAATCATGTAAACATTAAAACCCAATAAACTGGTTTTGCTTCCAATATGGATTAATGATATCTTAGCTTGGATCAAGTCCAGGGTACCGTTTGATTATTACAGAGAATTTTTTTTAAACCCCCCCCCCCCCGAAATTTGCAGGTTTCTGGTTGATCGGTTTCCAGATAATGGATCCGATATCTGTAGTAGCATTAATAGAACAAGCGTCGGATTGGGGTGCCATGGGCTCCCCTTGCGACATTGTGCTGTTCCAATGTGAATTATCGGTTTAATTTCCAGCCCATGAGACTTTGTGCAGAGTAACAGATCAGCAGGGCTGAAATACTCATACATCTTCACCATTATTAGACTTTCCATTCTAACTCACCTGTTACAGGCTCTAAGCACACTGCAATACACTGGGACAGGTTTCCCTTTAAAATCTTGCACTTCCACAGTTGTATGAAAACCGGTTTTCACCCTCACAAAAAAATGCTAAGGAAGCATGGCACACTCAAAAGGCACATTTTTTATGGAAAACTCCAATTTTCCACTTGTAATGAATATAATTTTTTTTTTTTTTTCTCAACATCAAATAAATGTACATGTGGTATCTCATTCTCTCCCCTGGGCATTAACAAGACAAGCCTCTGCCAAAACCATTAACTAGCTCTTAGACATCACTTACTACATTTCCCACTAAGAGCTCGGCTCTCATTGGATTCTGGGAAATGTAGTTCTATGACAATGAATAACTTCCAGTACTGGCAGAGAACAAAAGCACTAATATAAAAAGGAGCCTGGGATTGAGGTGCCACGGGTCCCCTTGGGACATTGTGCCGCGAAATATCGGTTTCATTTCCAGTCCAGCCCGGGATCCTTTGTGCAGATTCCCTTCTGTTTCTGTGACATCACGGGAACCTCAGGGACCAATTAGCCGCAGCGCGATTGGACAGAACTCTTTGTTTTGGAACTCTTCTCCTCATCAGCCTATGCGAGGCTCCTCCTTCTCACGGCGCTTCCGTCACCGCTGCATCCTATTGGCTACCGTAGCATCTAGCCGGTTAAAGTTTCTCTGGGGGGAGTGTCTTTTTTTGTAGTTTGACCAATCAGAACAGGGATCCTCCTAGGGCAGTGGCTGGTGGCGCCGTTTTCGAACAGAATTCATCTGAGGACCGAGCGAATCAAGAAGGTTAGTCCGGTTGCGTGTGCTTGCTCAATATTGTGCAATAGGAGCGGCTCTACCTCTACTGAGCCTTACCCACAGCTTTGGTTCGAGGTTAGTGTGTGCGACGTGTGTAAGGGCAGATAATGGCGCGGGAGGAGATGGGGCTCATTTCAGGGGCTGTTCATTCACTCAAGTACCAGCGAGGCGCTCAGGCGCCTGAAATAGACACGACAGACTGATACATTAGTGGTGAGTGCAGAACCAACCCAGTGTCCCCCGGTAGCTAAATATCAACTGAGGAGCTCAATGCAATGAATCAACATGGTATTATACGTAGCATTAGAGCAGAGATCTGTTAATGAATGGTAAGACATGTATGTATAGGCTGAGCTGTACAACAGTTCCTTACTACACAGTCAGCGCCTTGCTTACTACACACTTACTCGCTACAGTTACTAGAAAGCTGCTTACTAAACACTTACTTTTAAAAAGTTGCTTACTACACAGTGACTTGCTAAAAAGTTGCTTACTACACATGTTGCTTACTACACATGTCAGCTACTAAAAAGTTGCTTATTGCAGTTACTAAAAAAGTTGCTTACTACACAGTTACTTACTAAAAAGTTGCTTACTAGTTTCTTACTAAAAAGGTGCATACTACACATGTTACTTACTTAAAAGTTGCATACTACACATGTTACTTACTTAAAAGTTGCTTACTACACGTCCATTACTAAAACGTTGCTTATTGCACAGTTGCTTACTGCAGTTTCTTACTAAAAAGTTGCTTATTGCACATGATACTTACTAAAAAGTTGCTTATTGCACAGTTGCTTACTACACAGTTGCTTATTACACATGATACTTACTAAAAAGTTGCTTACTACACATGTCAGTTACTAAAAAGTTGCTTATTGCACATGTTACTAAAAAGTTGCTTATTGCACAGTTGCTTACTGCACAGTTACTTACTAAAAAGTTGCTTACTGCACACTTACTAAAAAGTTGCTTACTGCACAGTTACTTACTAAAAAGTTGCTTACTACACAGTTACTTACTAAAAAGTTGCTTACTACACAGTTACTTACTAAAAAGTTGCCTACTATACATGTTACTAAAACGTTGCCTACTACACATGTCAGTTACTAAAAAGTTGCTTATTGCACATGTTACTTACTAAAAAGTTGCTTACTACACATGTTACTAAAAAGTTGCTCACTACACATGTCAGTTACTAAAAAGTTGCTTATTGCACATGTTACTTACTAAAAATTTGCTTATTGCACAGTTACTTACTGCACAGTTACTTACTAAAAAGTTGCTTATTGCACAGTTACTTACTACACAGCTGCTTACTACACAGTTTCTTACTTTAGTGCATAATAGTATTTAATCATAAGAATGAGAACTTCCATGCTGCTTCTTCTGCTGAGTTAAAATTCAGTCTTGCAATGTAACAGCTCCTCCAGTAGACAATTAGACCAAAGATCTGCCATCATTATTAATTTGTCAAGCAATAACTATGGAGCCCATACACTAAGGGAAATACAGTTGGCCAAGCTGGTTATATTATTGTGATTTCATTTATGTTTGCAGGACTCCAAAACTTCTGTTGAGGCAGGGAAGTGATAATGGCTGTCCATTAGAAGTGCATTACCTGCTTTCTCTGCATCTCTCTCCATGAGTGGCTGTCCTTTCACTGGCTGAGGGAACACACCACATATACAAGGGTTGTTCAACTTTAAATGAACTTTTAGCATGATGTAGACAGAGAATGATATTCTGAGACCATTTGCAATTGGTTTTCTTTTTTATTTCTAGTTTCTGATTTACTGTATTTAGGTTTTTATTCAGCAGCTCTCCAGTTTGCAAGTTCCTCAGTCTGGTCCAAATTCCCCTAGTAACCATCCATTGATTTGAATAAGAGACTGGAATATGAATGAGAGAGCCTGCATAGGAACATGAGTAATAAAAAGTAGCAATAACAAAACATTTGTAGCCTTACGGAGCGTTTGTTTTTTAGATGGATTCAGTGACCCACATTTGAATGCTCAGCAGAGTCAGAAAAAAACAAACAATTCAAAAACTATCAAATACATGTATTTAAAAATGATGGTCAATTGAAAAGTTGCTTAGAATTAACCATTGTATAACACTCTAAAAGTTGACTTAAAAGGGGATCTCCACAGAAACATAACTTACGCATTTTAAAAAAGTAAACACAATTCCAAGTAACTTTGCATCAATTAAAAAATATGCAGACTTTTCATGATTTTTAATGGTTTGGAACAGTTCCCTAAGCCCAGGCCCCTGCTCTCCTGCTGATCTTTCTGACTACTGAGCTGGCTGACTACCATTACTTTACAGTTGAACTACCCCATTTACTATTTTTTCAGAGATCTGGACCACTTTATCATTTGTGTCACTATTCTTGTTCATGAATATTCTTTGTTTTTGTGTAACTGCCTCACCACAACCCTGACTTGGAGATCAGATCTTTTCTTTATATTTAAGATGTTGTACCATTTGGAATGATTTGGGTGACTTCAGGAGCACCCGTTGAGGTTCAGCATTTGCTCTAGTACAAGAGGGGTGAGGTGTATCTTATGTACTTTGTTAACCAGGATATACCGGTAGTTGCCTTATGAATGGTTTCTCCCATTGCAGCAGTGAAGCTCTTCGGTTCCTTATTGGAGAAGGAAATCTATAATAATTTAGGGGGGCAGTGACTTTAATATAATCCATTTTTTTTTTTTTTTTTTTTTTTTTTTTTTAAATAATAGATTTAATAATTAAATTATTTTTGTAAACCAACCCTGCTTAGTGCTTCTCCAAAATGTTATCCGAGCTCTTTGGTGTTCATGTAGTTGTTTTAGATAAATCTGAATGTTTAGAGCTAAATCTAAAAATTGTGCTTGGAATTGTGTATGCTTTTAATTCCTCGGTGAAGTCGGATGTTTCTGTTATCATATAATAGACAACTTCCTACTTCCCCAAAGGAAAGGCTACGCTGGCTAAAGATATGTTCTTTTCCTGTTTATTACAGAATACTGGTAGGATTAAATATAAACTTTTGGTTTTTTTTTCAAGCTGTTAATTCTTAGGCATTATTTTTCTCCAGCACTAACTGCCCTCTTATAAAGCAAAGCTTAGTATCCATATGTGAAAGTGTGTTCATTGTGGGTTACATTTGTAGCAAACACGATTATGTGAATGGGTTCTCTCAGCCTTCACTTCCCTCCTTCTCCGCCTCCTCCAGCTGTCATGAACGTTTGCTTCATACCAGCAGCTAGAGAGTTCTTTCTACCCTACTAAGGGGCCCATCCTCTCCATCCTGCAGAATTTCAATATTCTGCCTTGTTTTTTCAATCTGTACCCTGTGCAAACACTGAATATGGGCTACAGGAATGTGAAGAGATAAATCAGAAATTCCTACAATATTTTTGGCAGGTTTTTGAAACTGTGTTTCCTTTCCCCACCTTGTAATGGCATTTTGAAAAGTCTGAGATCATTTTAGAACTCTCTCACAGACTTTTTTTTTTTGTGGGTGAATCTAAATGTATGGCGAAAAATTAATGTGTTGCGTTTAAGTGCAAGTAAGTGTGCTTTTGGATGTTTAACATTCATTCCTCTGCTTTATTCAATTATTTGAATGTATAAAAATGCAGTAACATTACACAAATATGATAAAATGCTGGGCTTCTGGTGTGGTACAACCAGGCAAAATAAAACTGGATCAGTTTGGTACACTCTAACACGTGTCTTTTTTATGATGCACAAAATACTGTCCACGTTTAAGCACCCTAATATGCAGAATATTCAGACCACTCATTTTTAGGAATGCTCCAAATCCACTTCAGCCGAATCCTTCATGAAACACTTTGGCCTAATACCAAACCGAATCCAAATGCAAATTAGGGGAGGGAAAGGAAAAAGTTAAAAACTTTTTAACTTTTTTTTTTTTTTTATAAAAGTCAATATTTCCCTTCTAGCCCCTAATTTACATATGCAATTTAGGATTTGGTTCTGCCAGACACAAGAATTCGGCCTGAATCCCAAACCAAATCTGGATTCGGTGCATCCCTACACATTTTACTGACAAATTACTGATATTTTTATTTCAGAGCATTGAAACTCAAATTAGTTTTATTCTATTTTTTTTTTTGTTACATTGTTTTTTGTAAGAAAAAAACCTTTTCTTTGTGTCTTCAATACCACATTTTTAATAATTTCTAAAATCTGATTTTATCTCATTATTTAAATAAAAAACACGACAAATTCCCATAACCAATTTTACCTTCTTTGTTAAAAAAAGCTTGATTTAATCGATTCAGGTAAAAAACTGATAAAATCTAGAGAAACCCTGAATTGTATGATTTGTCCAATTTTGAGGCTAATTTCAGTGCAGACCAGTGCAGACAGTGCAGATTGACTTATACACAATCTTGACAGGTCTGAGTGGGCGAATATTCCGATTTGGGCTTTTTGCAGTATCAGGCTTTAAAAAATCTTGAAAATTCTGAGCTTTTTTAAAAAGAAAAATCCTAGTTTTGCCCCAAAAATGACATAGGCTTTGTTATAGATTTAGACACAAACGTTAACCGTATCCTCATTCATGTTGGCAGTGACTGGCTTGGATGACCAATAGGGTGTCTGCTTCCTAGCAAGTAGTTCTTTGACTTGATTCCAAATGTGGACACCTTCTTCATATAGATTTAAAATTGCTGAGCTTTGGCAGTGGTAAAATTCCTTGTATGTTGTTGTTCTTTCAATCAACACTAGTTAGAGTGGGAGTTGAAGATAGGAGAAGGATTTATGTACCATTTCACAGCCCTGGTTTTTACATAGATCATTTTGTTTGTAAGTGGAACGTTCAGGTTCCAAGGTCTATTTCTAGGGCCAACTTCCATTTGTTTGTTATTGGGGTGACTGCAGTGCAAAAAGTTATGTGCAAAAGATTACTCGTTCTTACAAATGTATATTTATTTCTATTTTATTCTTCATATTCCTTCACAGAAAAAAATGTCATCCATTTTGCAAAGTGCCAGGTGGAGAAACCATAGTATTCTGGAAAATCTAGATGAACTAGACAGTCCCAGGCCTGACAAATTCAAGAAGATGCCCTCATCCAGTTCCCTAAACACGCTGCGCATGACCCTTAGAAAACGGATGCCTCTGAAAGAGGTGAAAACCAACATCAACACCATGCCAAACTGGGACAATGTGCCTGCAATGAAAAAGCAACGCTCTCTGCAGTCCATGACTGTCACAGCTAAGAGTGTGTTTGGAGCAATGACGCAGGTAACAACATTAGTGAGTAAGGAAATATATTTAGAAGCAAATTGGTGTATGATGTAATAAAAGCCACACATTTCACCCAGGTCTTGTAGCCCATGTCCACAATTGTTTGGTTTCTAATAGGTGGCTAGTAAATGCTACTTGTTAATTGGTTGCTATAGGTTATTAGACAGTAGTAAAGTATGTGCTGTTTATTACCCTACCCTACCCTTGTTTTTATATTGATTTATCCTTTTACGACCACTTACTACTGGGAGTGGCCATACCTTAAGGCTAGGTATCCCCAACCTTTTTAACCCGTGAGCCAAATTCAAATATAAAAAGAGTTGGGCAACAACACGTGCATGAAAAAAAAAATCCAGGGTTGTGATTGAAGGCCCCTATGTGACCTGGCAGCCTGTGGAGGCTTTGTATGGCAGTACACCTAGTTGTTTTACAACCAAAACTTGCCTCCAAGCCAGGAATTCAAAGATAAGCACTTTCTTTGAGACTGGGAGCAACATCCAAGGGGTTGGTGAGCAAAGTTGATCATGAGCCACTGGTTGGGGATCACTGCATTAAGGCTCTTGCTGCTTCCATACATTTGGTTATTCAGCTGTCTAAGCATTTTAGTCTCAAGAGTAAAACAGAGCTTGCCACAGATCACCAGAAGGAAATTTTGCTACTCTTTATAATCTTCTATAGGCTAGTTTTAGGCAAATGATACAAATTATTTGTCAAATTAATTTACAAAATCCTGAAAAATAAAATGTTGAAGTGGGGTGAGCTATGGTTTCACCCTTTGCAAAAAAAGTGTGCCTTAATCTTTCTGTACTCTGTATTTTCTGTATTTGGGAAGGCCTTATTTTCACACAAATACTGGTTGGTCTGTCCTTCATGAGGCCCCTGTACTTGGTTACTTGGGAAAATCTGCAGTTTCATTCTATACAATCTGTGTATGTCCAACTTTAGACTTTATCCAAGTGTCTGGATGTCCTCACAAATGTCTGTCTATTAAAGGGGATGTAAAGGCAAAAATATTAAATCCCATTTTTACTTTCTTTAATGAAAAAGAAAACTATCTCCAATATACTTTAATTAAAAAATGTCTACTGTTTTTATAATAAACCTGATTGTGTGCAGTGAAATTCCCCTTTCTTTTACTGCTGTGGATAGGAATTGTCAGATGGTCCCCAACTGCTGTGCAGGTAAACGATCATACTTTCAAATTGCAGGGGGTCCCCCCACCTTACTTCCCAGAAGTCGAGCAGCATTGTTGGATTCCCTGTAGAGATATGTATCCAGAAACTCAGTGCATTCTTTATATTCTGATTATTAATGCTTGTCTTGCTGTATTGGCTTCTATGGCAGATATTATTTGACTTGTGCTGTTTTGATAATTCATGACGATCCCTAAGCTTAACCTCCCAACTCAAGCCCGGACCACACTGAGCATGTGCGAGTCTTAATATTGCAGAAAAGTTTAACAAAGTTACAAGATGACAGCCCCCTGCGCCAGCTTTGAAAGCATAAATCGTTTGTCTTATTAGGCTGCTGGTGCAGTAAGTTCATGTTTATATTTAGTATGCAAAATACAGCATTTCTAACATTATTCTATTTTAGACTTTAGTTGCCCTTTAAACACTAGTAGTAAAAAAAAAGAATGATTACCTTTTCACTATCATTTAAGACACCTATCCCGTGTAAAATCCACTCTTTGTGCTAAATAAAAACGCCAGGCAATGTAATTTTATTTTTATTCTGTATCTCATTATTATTGCGGGAATTGATATAAGCAGACAACATTTGTCGTTAAATAGGCGCACCGTCACCTGTGTATTATTTGTAGTAACAAACCAAAGTGATAAGCCATGAGTGTCACAGCAGCATTATGATTTAGCATTATATTAAGAAATGAGGTATAGTAGTTTAACAGGCTTTTCATGGCTATAGGAACTGCAATCAATAGTGTCAACAGAGAGCAGATGAAAACCTGCAAGTGATTATCGGAGGCAGGAAACATTTTTAGCAGTGTTAATCAATATTCTATGTGAGCGCCAGCAATCACAGCATAAAAAGGATGGGACCAGCTGTGTATTGCAGATATCTGCTGCAGAAATGCTGAGAATCTCAATGAAAGCCACATGCTTTTCTCTGCATGCCCAATACTAGTCTAGCAGCTTGCCAGAAACTCACATTTAGGAGACGTACTTCTAATTTGAAATTGCTGTCTGCAGTTAGGCTGTAATAGCTTTTTCTTCTCTCCACAGTCCTGACACAATAAATTTTGTAAACCAGTCATTTGGCTTCCTGAATGGAAAGGCCGGAATAGAAAGCTATTTATGTATGATAAACCTTCATAATTAAACTTTTTGAAAATGTTTTAATAAATCATGCTGGCTGTGCAGTAAGTACTTGCACTCTCTGAACCATATATACTGGAAGCGATAATCTGCTTTTCTGCTATCACTGTGTCGTATTTCCAAAAATAAGAATAATTGGTATAAATAATAGCAGCTAAACAATGCTGTTAAAAAATAAGTCTAAGGAAACAATATCTGTACATATATTACGTTGGTGGTTTATATTCACAGAATAAACCGTTGCCAGTGAGCTGAAATCTAACCCTAGCTAGCTGTATATTTTAATGGGCAACGTTATTTAATATTTTTTTTAGAGATGTGCTAAATCCTGTTTACAGCAGAGATACAATTGTGTTTAAATGTGCCTTATTCATTTGGTAACTGGCCAGTCTAAAATAACCAAATATAAGTCCTAAAAAAGCCTATGGGCCTATAGAAAATGAAACATTTATACAAGTATTACCTTCTGCAAACATACTCTACTATGTGTCTACGTTCCCTGTGTAACAAGTATGTGTTGCTTTGGGAATGGCAGCTCCATATGGAGATTTATTTACCCATTCTTAGCAATAAGTTGCCCCAGAATCACTCCTTTTACTTTCTTAAGCTACCCTTATATGTTAAAGGACCAGTAACATACATTTTTTTAAAATTTTTGTTAGTATAGAACGGGGAAAAAAACACAAAGACAAATTAAACTTTTAAATCGCTTAGTCTTTATTTAGAAATAACGAAACTCCTCTTGTTCCTCTTCAGAAAAGGCGATCCATCGTGCGGCGCTCAATTTCTCCTCCCTGCCTTCCTTATAGGAGATAGCCAGGGAGGAGAAATCGAGCGCCGCATGATGGATCGTCGCTGTGTCGCTTTTTCTGAAAAGCAGAGTTTCGGTAAGTTATTTCTTAATAAAGACTTAGCGATTCAAAAGTTTCATTTGTCTTTGTGTTTTTTTTTCGTCCTATACTAACGAATAAAAAAAAGAATTGTTACTGGTCCTTTAAAGGGATACTGTCATGGGGGGAAAAAAAATTCAACATGAATCAGTTAATAGTTCTGCTCCAGCAGAATTCTGCACTGAAATTCATTTCTCAAAAGAGCAAACAGTTTTTTTTTTTTTCTATATTAAGTTTTGAAATCTGACATGGGACTAGACATATTGTCTAGCTGCCCCAAGTCATGTGACTTGTGCTCTGATAAACTTCAATCACTCTTTACTGCTGTACTGCAAGTTGGAGTGATACCACCCACCTCCCTTCCCCCCCCCCCCAGCAGCCAAACAAGAACAATGGGAATGTAACCAGATAACAGCTCCCTAACACAAGATAACAGCTGCCTGGTAGATCTAAGAACAACACTCCATAGTAAAAACCCATGTCCCACTAGGACAAATTCAGTTACATTGAGAAGAAAAAAACAGCAGCCTGCCAGAAAGCATTTCTCTCCTAAAGTGCAGGCACACATCACATGATCAGGGGCCCCTGGGAAATTGACAAAATGTCTAGCCCCATGTCAGATTTCAAAATTGAATATAAAAAAAAATCTGTTTGCTCTTTTGAGAAATGGATTTCAGTGCAGAATTCTGCTGGAGTAGCCCTATTAACTGATGTGTTTTGAAAAAAACATGTTTTCCCGATCACTGGATCCCTTTAAGATACAACCATTGGCTAGAATCACCAAAGGTTATTTCCACATTTTTAAGGAGGGATGTTAGCATTTCTTACATTTACTAAGGACATTTTTCGTTTTAATTGGCTTGTATTTCTAGTGCTAAGAATGCACCAGTTAAGTTCTATTCATTTGGTAACTGGCCAGTCTAAAATAACCAAATGTAAGTCCTAAAAAAGCCTATGGGCCTATATATAATGAAACCGGTGCTTAAGTTGTCGATAATTGAGTTAGTGCCTTTCCAAGTATTAAAACAAAAACGTTTATCCCATAATTAGTAGCTCACAACTGCATATGCTACTAAACAAGTGGTTGTTTTTAAGACTCCCCATCTGCAATAAAAGGCACAAAGTTCCGATATCAACCAATAAGATGTTTGCTTTTTAACATGTGACCAGTAAATTATATATACTGATTGGTTGCAATATGTAACTACACTTGGGCAAACTTAAGGGGCAGATTTATAAAAATTAGTTCCTGGGGGAAAAAAACACGGCAAAAGTCACACATTTTTCTCAAATGCTAACATAAAAAGTCTTATGCCAGGGGGGCATACATTGCTCTGTGCATATTCTATGAGGCTAAAAGCTGTGACAAATAAAGTTGTGAGAGAATATTCCCATTGACTTCTATACAACCTCACCGGCTTTTACATTCCCAGCTTTTACTTTCCCAGTTTTTTCTAGCGATTTTCACTTTTTTTTTTGCTTTCTATAGTCAATTTTGTATTTTTGAGGTTTTGGAACATACTTTTTTTTCTTGCGTCCAAGTTTTTCTCAAATTGAAAAAAAAAAATGGCATCTTGATTTTTGATCAGTTAGCCTCTAAGTGTCTTTTATTACATAACCCCAGTAGGGAACCAGTTGGAACAAGTGAGAGACTGTGTTTAAATGGCTGACCATAAGGGAATTGTGAATTTTGTGTTACTGTAAATGGCATTTGGAATAGTGAATTAAACTGTTCAACTGGTCTGGCCTCAGAATAACTCCATGGCAGGCATTTCTAATAAAAAAACACTGTGAATGAGCCTTTTAGCTAAAGCTACTAGTAATAGTGATCTGTTCATTCTGCCGTAGAGGAGTGTTGAAATAGACACACAGGACTTTGTGATTGCATCCTTTTTCTGTATGGGTTTTTTTTCTCTAATTTAATTTTTTTTTCTTTTATTCTACATCTGCTCTACTCTCCTGCTGTTCAGTTCTCTGTGAGTCCTTTTATCTCTCTTGCTTGCGGATAACCAGCAACAACTAATGAACAAGATCTTTAGCTGTTGAGAGTTCAGCAATTTCTGGAGAGCCAATGCCTGCTGCAATACAAGTTCTTCTATGAAAGGTTTTTTTATATGATCATTATAGAAATTCCCTAGCGCTGGGTTTGAGAATACCTCCCACAGATTAGCTTTGTAGCCCTGAGAAAGCCCCTATAATATTTCCTTTGATAAAAATTTTACTTTTTTTCCCTACATTTTAAAGTTTTGAATATGTTAGAAGAACACTGCCTGTAGATTTCTGTCTCCGTTAATCGAGTTCCATGCCACTGAGGCTGTGCCAGAGCATCACTTCATTACAGTTACACTACAGAAAAGTTGCTGGGTTAAATTGTTCCCACTGGGACAAAGGGCGGGAAAATGTAAAACATCTCAGGAATGTCCATTATTTAGATTAGAGATGGAAAACATATCTCCTCCTTCCCCTGCACTGTATAAAAAGCCTGCTAAAGCCCTTGTCTCAAGTAGAATGCTTATCTGTTCTTTCCACTTGTCTCAAGTCTTTCAAGGATTTGCATTGACTCCCATTCCTGTTAAAGTCACAAAATGCTTCATGTTACAAGGTATCTGTTCTAAACAAAAAACAGAGGTTTCAAACTTCTTGATGCCAAATTCCAAGGCCCATACAGTTTATAACCAGGGCAAATCGTTTCTCCAAAATTCACAGCATAATGACTAAAATAAGTGAAATCTGCCAGACCAATTCTTACCAATTGGCTTCTTCCCAAAGCTCCAGCCTGATTGTCTTTTGCTTTTAAAAGCTATATGAATGTTCTGTTGATTCAGCGAGCCATACCTTTTAGTTTATAGGGGGGTAGTTCATATTTAATATGTTATAGAATGTACCATTTAATTGGTCAGAATTTATTATAAGTTTTTTTTTTTTTTTAATAAGCCTTCTTCACTGACCCCCAAAGAGCAAAACACTTTCTCTGTGAGCTTACAATCCTATTGTTACTGTTACTTTTATCACTAATCTTTTTTTTTTTTTTAAGGTAGATTTTTATTTGTTTTAGGATAAACACAAAACATAACAGAGCCTATACATTGTCAAATTAGCATGTCATAGTTAAGCAAGTGATAACAATTGCATGAAATTAAAAGGGTGGTTCACCTTCAAACAACTCCAGAAATAACGACTTTTTCGTATGACTTTCTATTTACTATGTGTGACAGTTTTTCTAATATTATATATAAAGTGTCATTTTTCACCTTCTGAAGCAGCTCGGGGGGGTCGCCGACCCTGTAAACTGTTCTAAATGGATACCTTTATTGATACATTTCTTATCTTTGTCCCTGCTGAGCAGAATCTCTGGGTTTCATTACAGGCAGCTGTTAGAATTGATACAATAGTTGCTAATACTCCAGAGATGCTGCTGAGAAATGTATCAACTAAATGTTGCAAAATTGTAACAGTTCAGAATCTGCACCTGAATTACTAAGCTGCCAGACTCAAAACACCAGAGACACGAACATTAAACTTAGATTTTGGAAAAACAGTAAAAAATAAATAATGGAAAGTAATTGAAAAAAGTCTTTTATTTCTGGGGAAAATTTCTAAAAATGACTGGATTGAAAAAAGTGTTTGTAAGGTGAACAACCCCTTTTACAATGAATATATGTCACAGCATGTACATATTGGGCAGATTTATCAAGAGTCAAATTTCGAATTTGAAAAACAAAATTCGAATTAAAAAAGACCAACTGAAATTTGTTTAAAAAAAATCAGTGTTTTTTGCGGGTGAATAGTCCGTATTCGTTCAAATTCAGCTGAAATAGAATCGTACGAATCAAAGTAATAGCGTGTTCTATCTATTTTTTTTTATCCAAAGTTTTTCCCAAAGTTTTTCAGACTCCAAATAGGTTCTATGAGGTCCCCCATAGGCTAAAACAGCAATTTGGCAGCTTTTAGATGGCTGATGGTTGAAGTCGAATTTTTAAAGAGACCGTACATGATATATTTTGATATACAAATTATCTTTGGACTATTCCCTAGTGGAAGTACACAAAAATTAGCTCAAATTTATTTCTTTCGAATTTTCACTTCAATCTTTGATAAATCTGCCCCTAACTATGGCATGGCACCGAGGGATCACTTATCTTTCTAATCGGGACCTCTTTCAGTTTCTCCTTTAAACCACTTCTTGATTGCTAGGGAAAATTGCTCCCTAGCAACCTGTTTGCTGCTGAAATTCCACACTGCCAAACTGCTTAACAAAAAGCTAAATAATTCAAAAACCATACAAAATTGAAGACCAATTGGAAAGTCTCAAAATATCAAGCTCTATCCGCATACTACTTAAAGGGGTGGTTAATTTTTAGGTTAACTTTTAGTATGCTATAAAATGGCTGATTCTAAGCAACTTTTCATTTTTTCTTTTTATAGTTTTGAAATAATTAGCCTTTTTCCTCCTGACCCTTTCCAGTTTTCAAATAGGGGTCACTGACACTTATCTAAAAACAAATGCTCTGTAAGTAGAGCCAGGGGCAAGAGGAAGCAGACCCTGCGGCTGCAGGGGGATCAGGAGATGTAGGGGCCCCACAAGGCCCTAATTTATATATATTATACAATAAATATTGGTAAAACAAGTCAACCTCTAAGCATTTTGGGGGCCTGAAAAACAATTCGCTGTGAGGCCCAGTAACCTCTAGTTAAGCCACTGAGTAAAGCTTTCGTTTCCCTTGCGTTTTCTATCTTGATACTTCTTTTAATGTTGACAAACCTTATTCTGAGAGATTGATAATACCCAAAAGCCACAACAGAATAAGATGGAAAAATGTATTCCTTTCTTAATATTCTTGAATGTTTTATATGCTAATCTGCACACAATACTTCTGGCATTCTAATTTTAGCCTGCTTTGGGTGAACCTTATATTTTACCTTCCAGCATTTGTTATCTACCGCGTGTACAGCCTAACACTGACATTTCTGCAACAAGGGGCCGCTTGAAAAGTAATCCTTTAAGACGCTCAGACCAGTAATACTTTAGCAGACAGATGAAATGAAGGGGAGATGTACAAATTGCTCTCCAGGCCAAAAGCAGCCAAGCGAGGTACAGCAGCGCGGAATTATGTGATCTGACTCTGTAGTCTTAGCTGCATAGACAGTAATGACAGTGCCTTCTCTCTTGTGCTAAAGAACAGATAAGACACTGTAATAAACCTATTCCAATTTGTGCTACGGATGAAATGGTATTTCTAGTCTTTCCGGACTAAACAGGGAGGCATTTCCTGCATTCATTGCTCACAAAAGAATAAGCCTGTTCTTTTTACTTTTTGACAGTAGGAACATTTCAAAGTTTAAAGGAAGTAACACAAACTGTAAATGACCCATATAAACTTCAACGTGGCGGGTTTGTTCATTCTTAAGTTGAACTAACCCACGTCAAGTATTGCCACCTGTATAAAGTTTAAAGGAACAGTATAACACACAAAATAAAAGGGGTTTAAAGTACTGTTGCTATGCACTGGTTAAAAGTTATGTGTTTGCTTTAGAAAGACTACTATAGTTTATGTAAATAGGCTACTGTGTTGCCATGGGGCAGACATTCAAGCTGAAAAGAGAGAAAAGGCACAGGCTACTTAGCAGATAACAGATACGTTCTGTAATAGAATACAATGGTGTGCATCTGTTATCTGCTATGTAACCTGTGCTTTGAATGGCTGCCCCCATGGCTACACAGCAGTTTGATTATATAAACTATAGTAGTGTTTCTAAAGCAAATACACCCGTTGTACCAGTGTACATATTTTGGGGTTACTGTTCCTTATACTTACCTGCATCAAGTATTGTTAGTAAAGCTTGAGGCCTTGTCAAGCTCTTACTTGTAAGCTGAAGTTCCCTTTAAACTTCTCCAAAGATTAGGATAATTATTTTTCCACTATAGTATATCTTTATACCGGGGGGGGGGCGCACAGCTTTCCCAAAATTGTAAAACTGTCCTCCAAATGTAGCTTTATATACATGTGGTTTACAGTCTCCTCTTCCATCTGATTGGTCAGTACAACTGCTAAATCACATTTTGCGTAGTCCTCTGCATTTCCCATGAACACCATAGACAGCAAGCCAATTATGTCTCTTGAATTCCAACTTGTAGAACGCTGTTCAAAGCTAATTATTGATTGGTTGCTGATGGCAACGTTAGAGCCTATATTCGGGTTCGGGTCACAAGGATGATCTTGTTCATGATTTGTTCCTCTTATGATGTGAAAGTGTGCTCAGGGAAAGTTAGGGAACACTGCTGGTGTTATTGGCATGAGAGGGAACATGATAGTGATCGTCTGTTGTTAGTAAAGGTGTTCATGAGCTGGTGACACTCCCTGTGTGGCATATTGCCTGTAGTTGCAGTTTGTGGTTAATGCGTGCATGGGTTTGAGAGTGGAGTGTATAATACAACGTGTACAGTACAGTAGAACATTCACCATCTCTAGTAATCATGTTGGGTTGTCAAAACAATGTGCCAAATATGGCCTTTTTATTTCCATTACTGCAAGGGAAATTGATAGTGTTTACTGAACATTTTAAATTACATACTGTAAATTTTTGACACTATATGAACGAGGCTTGCATTTTGCATTTAGTTAAGAGTGCTGAGGTTTCTCTGTCCACTACATCTCGATCCTGTTTTAAAAGCATTTTTTATTTTATTTTCCTAAAAGGGGTCCTTTTTTGTTAATAATCTGCATGAAATGTTGTCTTTATTCCTTAACAGAAAATCACAAAGACTAGACAAACCAAAACTCCGTACTTACTGGCCTCTCCAGAGCAAGTCAAAGCGTCCAAGAGACAGAATCGGACACCTGGAAGTGGTAAAAAGGGTAACACGCCAAGGAAATCTAACACTCCAAGGAAATCTAACACGCCAAAGAAACGTGGCACACCAAGACGTTCCCATCACAGGCTGAGAGAGGATGCCAGCCCCAGCGTCCAGTTCACCCCAAAATCCAGCAAGATCTCTCCTCACCGTAGCAGGAGGCCAAGCAGTTCACAGTGGAAAAGCTTTTCCAACTTGGTGGGGAAAGACAAGTTGCCACTAAGGAGGTCTTCAAGAGCTGCAGCATTAAGAAGCCCATATTCCTCCCCAGTTGCTGTCATCACAAGGAGGTATCTACAGATTCATGTGTCAGTGGATAAATGATTCTCTGCCCATATAACTAAACTCCAATCTTGCATAAGGGGGAATAAACTTGCACCTGAGGAAGGACCCTTGTGGTCCGAAACATGTAGTGCTTCAGTAAATCAACACGGATTTTCATTGGAAGGCTCTCCAGTTTATCTTACTACAGGGATAAATCTTTTTATCTTTTTCTAAAAAAAAAAATGGTAGCACACCCGAACCATTGTATTTGATTGACATAGAGTGCACCACAACTCCCTGTGTTGGTTTTTCTTTCACTTCAATGCCCTTAACCAATTCTGTCTTTTAAGCCTGCCATTGAAAAATGTAATACTGTGCAATTAAATAATTGACACTGTATGATGCTTCTTTACTATCTAGTTATAACTCTGCAAATTTCACATTTGTATTACCAGTTGAGCCCATAGCAATTTCAAATTGCATCCTGTTAGAAGTACGAACCAGCTTTAATGTCAGAGTTTATAGAGCTCTGTATAAAGTGCAACGCTCAATAAATGCTGAAAATGTTCCAGGATTTCAGAGTTTTTTTTTTACTTTCCAGGCAATTTGACAAAGACCTTGAAGCTATCTCCACAGGAATCCGGCAGCTCAAGCGCCTCTCTAGGGTCTTTGACGATGCCATTTTGAAGGAAGAAAGGTAAGCTGGATTTGTCTGTTGTGTTCTCTTGAGTCTGTCACTATTGCAAGCATATATCTGATATCTAGAATTGTATGAGGCAGACACAGCAGCCTGCACCAGCTTTTACCTTCTCGCACGACTTGGAACACACACATTGTTTACTCATACATCAGACTTTCCTTTCTTAAAACAATATTTAGCAATGGGACTTTGTCACGTCACACAGAGCTCTAGGAACTCCAGGTTACCCAAGACTGCACCTGTGGAGCGCAAGGATACTGACAAGTGCAGAGTTTCTTTTTCTTGAAAATAAATACCGGTAGTTTCTGCCTAAACCCTATACGTCTGACAAATAAAATCCACATTTTATAGTACTGCACTGGTTTATGTACAGCTATTTAGGGTGTTTCTGAAGTGTCACTTTCTTTTCAATAATGCACAAAAGAATACTTATTGTGGTATAATTTAATGTATTCTGTACAGGTTATTACAAAATGAATGTAAAAGAAGCAAACCCAAGCTAAAAGTGAATGGATTATAATTTGGCCAGTCTGTAGTCCTCTTTAATTTACTGTTAATCACAGTTCAGCATTACTTTTGCACATGCAGGAACAGCTTTATTCCATGTTTTTAAAGATTTATAGATCCATATAACACATAAACTATAGCATTGTTTTACTTTGCCAGGACAACTTTCAGTTGTGTCGCTTATAAAACATAATCTCTTGCTGCTCTCCTGCTGTTGGAAAATCTGTTTCCAGCATTCCTAGACATTGAGCTGCTAGCTGTGGGTGCTGGGAGGCACAGGTGTTGCAGCAGCAGGAGGCATCCCTTCCTTACACAATTGATAAATCAGTTGGAAATCATCATGACACTTATTTTCCCATCTATTATCAGCGACATGTCCCTTCTTCTCATTGATAACTGAAGATAAAATTCAGGTAAATTTTGGACTTCCCTAACCCATATTGTATAAATGTGCATGTGCTGGATTTGATACACTAACCCACAAGAATGTGTCCAGTCTGTGTGCTTTATGGTATTTGTAATGTGATAAAAATGATTGGTTTATGTTCCCTGTATTATTGGTGTATGTTATGCTGGGCCACTGATACTTACATTCTGATACTTACTAATTTGACATAATTAAGCATGTACAACCTTAGCATGGGGTTGGTTGACTGAGCAATGCATCGCAGTAAATCACACAAACTGCAGCCATGGTGCCGGTGAACAGCCAATGAGGCTCCTCCTCACGCAACTACAATTTCATATCTGTGTGTCCGAAAACCTTTTACAGTAAAGCCTAGTATTTTGTACAGGAGGCATATTAAACTTGTGATTTGCTAGCTCTTGTGAACTACAACTTCCAGCAAACTTCTGTTAGGCTGTACATTTAGTAGAAAACAACTCTGGGACTTCACTAAAATTAGTTTTTACCATTTTGCCACCAAAAAAATTAAAAAGACAATGCCAATCTGAGCAAGCCGTTTTCCTTCTCTGCTAACTTTTCAATCTCTGTTTTATAATGTAGTTGTAATAGCAGTTTTCAGTTAAAGCATTAATTTCACAATAATTTCCAATTAGGATAGGGACGCAACCGTGGCAGGTCTGAGATGGCGGATTTTAGGATTCCGGCTTTTTGCAGCATTGGACTTTGATAAATCTCAAAAATTAGAGTTTTTTAAAAAAAAAAAAAAAAAAATAAGAGTTTTGCCCCAAAAAGCCTGACCAGATAAATTCAAGATTTCCCCATGGGAAACTTCAGGGGTGGCTTGTTTATTACTAATCCTCTATACAGCTGGTCTCTCTGACCTTTCCCTTAGTATAACCAAGTTTGTGTTTTCTCGGGTAATAAAGGGCGATAGCGGAGTTCCTACATATTGCTTTATCTATGGAAATCACCTGTCGTGGCTGAAATTATTTCGGTGAAGTTCTTTTTAAAATGTTCAAGTCGACTGCACACACAAAGTGAGAATGGATACTTTTATCTTATTTTTCTCCACATATAAATGTGCTGCTGTTGCGACACCCTTTATGATACTCCCACTGGGGACTCTGGGTTCAGTTCTAACATCCCAAGAACTATCCACAATGCCCTTTAGCTGCCAACTTTCTTTCCCACACTTTGGTTAACAGTGCAAATCCCTTCATGTGTCACTTCATTCACCTGGATTTAGCATTAACTTCATGAATATTTGCCCTGTTCACATCTAAAGCTATATTATGCTTTATTTGCTCAATTGATTTCGAAACATGTGCAAGAATACATTTCTTTTCTTTGCTGATGGGTTGTCATTCCTATGGCATTTTTAGAAGCATATTTATGAATGGGTGAAAATTGGAACTCAGCATTTGATAAATACACTTCCAAAAATCCCACAGGAATGAATAGAATGTTGGTGAGTTTTTATTTATTAAAATCTGAACTCACATTTTGATAAAACTGCCCCTTAGTCTCCTTTTTCACAGTTCCAAATACTGCAGAAAATAATGCTCCCAGTCTTAAACACACACAGATCAGTGACACCAAAAGACTCAAGGGAGCATTTTGGTGCTGAGGTCCTCCTGTCATTGTGCTGTGTGACCTTATAGTTCAGTGATATTTGGAGTTCTGGTGCATAGAGGTCTTTTGTCTTCTGTTCATCTGCCTTTGAAGAACTAAACTTTAAAAATGAATATGGCTAAAAATGCCATATTTTATATACTGAACTTATTGCACCAGCCTAAAGTTTGTTTTTCAACAGCAGCAAAGATGTAGGATTTCAAACTTGTCACAGGGGGTCACCATCTTGGAAAGTGTCTGCGACACTCACATGCTCAGTGGGCTCTGAGAAGCTTAGGGGTTGTCGCAAATTATCGAGCAGCAAATGAGGTTGGCCTGTAATATAAGATGATGCTACAGGGCTGATTATTAAATTCTGATGCTAATTGCACTGGTTTCTCTGCTGCCATGTAGTAATTATCAATATTAATTACTAACCAGCCTTATATTGTGATATTTCTAATCTATGTGTACTGTATATTGTGAGTGTGTCCCTAAGTTCAGTAAGTGACAGCAGCACAGAGCATGTGCAGTGAATCCGCAGATAAGAAAATTAGGAGCTACTTGGGCATCTTTGGAGATAAAGATCTTCCTTGATAAAGGGCTGGCACAGAAGCCCAAACATTATGTATAACATTTCTTGCTACTTCTTTAGTTAAGCTTTAGTTCTCTTTTGAGGGCAGTAGCAAATATATACCCCATACGCTTTTGGAATACTAAATCATACTGCAGAGTATTTTCCTGAGCCTAAAATGACTTTATGACATAGGCCTGCAGCTTGCAGTGCTATTTTTTTTTAAGTATGGATGTTGAGTATATCTGGTATCAGGATTATTATTTGGAGCTCTTATTTAAATATCCAGGGTTTAGTCTGGTTACTGTTTAAAGATCATCTGATCAGGGTACCCTGGATATTGCCTATATCGACTCAAATCTATTTCCCTCCTTAGTAATGTCTCACTTTCTCTAATTAATAAAATCTAATCTGCACCTTCTCCTTTCATTGCCTCCAGAAAAGAAGCCATTTTGAACTATCACAGTTTAATGGCTAACAATTTACGTTGCGCCGGTTTCTCTCGGCCGTCTTGGAGAAGAAGCACGAGGAGACTTCAGCATACTCTTGGAGGCTGGACAGAAATGGCTTTAACCAGCATCGGCAACATTGGTGCCCGATGATTATTTGCTTCTTTGGGAATTGCTATTGGGCTTTTTATCCTGCCAATTTTATTCCGACTTCTGCTCACTGTGTACTAACGACCATACTTAGTTTTGTAGCTTTTTCCAGGAAACAACATTTTCTGTGTTATCATCTGGCTATATTATTCCAAACCATCGGTAATGTGCAATGCATTATACCTGGAATTGCTTTCTCATGCTCTCTATAGTTTCTCATAATGCAATCTTCATTTTCATCAACATCCTGTTCCTGTTAGAAGGAATCGCGGGTCTGCTTTAGGACGAAACAATCCAAGAATTTAGGCAAAAGTAGAACAATGTGCAGTGCCACTTTGAGCCATGGTCATCAATGGTTGCTTTGTACTGTGACCTATATAATATTATGGTTATGCCATTTTTATGTATCACCTTTCTAGATATAGACCTATATAAATCATGTATTTTTTTTTAACAAACGCTCTTCCTGTACTTAATGAATATAGCAAATTATGAGATAGCCAACGACCTGTCCAAGTTAAACAAAGAGACACTGCAAGAACTTGCCTGTCTATCGCAAAAGGCAACAAAACGCGTCACTTAAAATTAAGAATCTAATTTTGCAAAACCTTAACATGTCTTGCTTTTACAATAGTGTTTCTACATTTTGAACAGAGCCCTGTTTTATCAGATCCTTTACTGGAACTACAGAATCCTTGTAGGCTTCTGAATTTAGAAAATTCCATGAAAACAGTTGTTTATTGGTAAACATCACCTCAAACATAGACCTCTGAATCTTGGATTGGACCGAATGAGAAGACCTCTCCATGTGTTCCTTGGGCTGATACTACTTTTTGGATGTTTGAAAAGACCTACAATCAACCCCTCCTGCTTGAATGGGGGGTGGGGGCAATTTTGGGCAGTTTTCAGTAGAACAAAACTACTCTGGTGCCTTAAACTGTATAATTTTCTATCCACAGTTTTAAAAGGAACAGTACCTATTCACTATCTTAAACCTCAAGTCACTAGAGGAATTAACAAGCGGTCTATCAAGGAATTAGAGCTGGGTCTCTGGATAACGGCACTAGATCAGGGCAATGTTGCAAGGTGATTTTTATAAAAAAAAAGAATAAATAAATTCTACTCTATTCTTCAGACAAAAAGCAAGTAAGCTTTGAAATCTTTTCTATGTATATGCCTGTTACATTTGTCTTGTTAACACTAATTATGAAGGAAAATGTTTGCACCTTTTTATATAAGCTAATGCATTTTATGAAATCTTTGTGATTTTTAGATGTGATTAAAATCTTTTATATACACTATAAATAACAAGCTTTTGTATTTTTGTCACGCCATGAAGCAGAACAGTTTAACTAATGTAAGGACTTGTGTGTTTCTTAATGTCACTGAAATGGCACATCTGTTTTTTTTTCACTTGAATTGTTACACCAAAAATAATTTTTACTTTTTCCCATGAAAATTTTTAAACACTAGTTTTTAAATACATAACCTCTATAGAGGCGTGTTTATTAAAGGTCAATTTTAGTGGTATTAGAGCTTTTGAAGCCATGAATAAACTCTTTCTCTAAAATTATAAATGCCATGAAAGTTATTAAAAGGTTCCAATATAAATAGTATGAATATCTCAAACCTCAAAAAATGATCGTTTTTAAGACAATTACTAGCAAAAAAAAAAATCAGAGAGCCATAGTCTGGCTAAAAAAGTCCCATAGGATCAGTGCAGTTCCCACTAATTTCTATGGGGTCTTGACTGCTTTTACTTGATGAAGTTTTGTATTTGAGTTTTTTCAGTTTTTACACTTAAAGGGAGACTGTTGTGGGAAAACACACCAGTTAAAAGTGCTGCTCTAGAATTCTGCACCGAAATCCATTTTTTTAAAAGAGCAAACTGATTTTTTTTTTATATTTAATTATGAAATCTGACCTGGGGCTATTGTCAGTTTCCCAGGAGCCCTCAGGTCACATGACTTGTGCTCTGATAATCTTCAGTCATTCTTTACTACTACACTGCAAGTTGGAGTGATATCACCCCGTCCCCAGCAGCCTATCAACAGAACAATAACCAGATAGCATCTCCCTGACACCTCTGCTGAAGGATTTGTTACATTGCTAAAGGTGGTGCTTGGGTGCTATTCTCATATCTGCCACTAGGTGGGCTATGTATGGTATAATAATAGGAAGGGGAGACACAATAGCTGTCTCAAAGCACTTCCATTCTAAAGTGCTGGCTAGCTCCTTCTCAAAGCTCAGGATCAAGCACAATGCACTAAGATGGCTGCCTTCACACCAATATTACAGGTAAAAAAAAAATACATTTGTTGGTTCAAGAATAAAAATGTAAATAGAATTATTTGCAATGTAAACAGTGTAATTTAGAAATAAAAAGTAAACCATAAAAATCATGACCGAATCCTTTAATAAATCTTGAATTTTTTTAGTTTTAGAGAAATGGTTTTTTAAAAAAAAACTTTAATTTTTAGTGGGGGACAAAAAAGGAAATCCGAATGTTAGTAAATAGGCCCCATAGATATTGTAAGGAAAAAAAAGGTCTGTGTAGCATTTACAATACTTAGAATGAACTATATGTTCTAGGTTTGATAGTATGAAATCATGGGTGTCAAAAAGACCTGTGGAGATTCATAGGCAGGCTAAGGACCATGAAATCGCCTTGGAGGGCATCATCTGCCTCATGGACATCTGGTGATCACCGAGGTATTAATGGGGTTTTTCTCTGATTAGGATGAGGCACATGCAACTTTAGAAATTAAAACTAGCGCATGTGTATAAAGAGAGAAATAGTGACCAGCTGGGCAGCACTCCGAGATAGTGAAGGTCAAGGATAAAAAGAAGAACCATGGTGTTGCATAAATGAAGTGCTAAAAACTGTGTGCCCCTTCCAAACCTTATGTTGTTCAAGGAGAAGTCCTCTTAAAGCTTGGAAGCACTGCAGGTGCTGTGTGAAACCTTTATGATACAATAGAATCTGCAAAATACCCCATAGGTAAGTATTTGACAAGCTTAAGGTGGCCATACACAGGCAGATTAAAGCTGGTGATATCGGTCCTTTAGACAGATTCCGCAGCTTATCTGTCTGTGTATGGGGGTTTCTGATAGGTCTCTCTGATAGGTCTCTCTGATCATTTGGTCCTAGGGCTCATTGCCCTAGGGCCAAATGATTTAATTAACCCGATATTGCCCTGCAGTTGGGCATATCGGGGGAAAGATTCTATAGTGTATGGCCACTTTTAGGGGAGATATAATATATAACAGATTTTAATAATGTCAAGCTATACATGATGGAGCATATTAGTCACCATAACGGAGTAACTACAGTCATAAACTGGCAATGGCCAGCAGTCACTTCTTCATTGAGTAGCCTCAGCACATAGTGGAATATATTTCAGATGATTCTGTGAAATGTAAAACTAATTGATCCTTGTCATGGATTATGTTTTTTTTATGTCCCACTTTGGCATCATTGTGTGGCCCCAGTTAGTATCGACCTGTCGGTGCTGGGCTCTTCATTTCTAGAGTTTGTATGTTCTGCCTTTGTTTGAGTTTCCTCCAACTGCTCAGAGTTCCTTCCACATTCCAACATGCAGGTTAGTGAGTGTAATGTGCCGGACTATATTAGTGTGTAGGCCCCAATGATGTTAATGATTAAACACTCTTCCAGCCTCTGCATACTATCTTAGCACTACATAAATACCACATAATAAGGGTGTGTCCTAAGTACTTTCTTTTGGGAAAAGCAAGCAAAAACCAGAAATGCCTTTTAACTGGAGTTATTTTATTTGTTTAAAAACAAGCGGACATCAAAAAAATGTATACTGCCTGTAAAAATCTTAACATTTTGATCTTAGAAATAAATACTTATAATGTACAATCTGGATATATTACAGAGCATCCATACGAAATATAAACATTTTGTCACCATAAATAACTTTCAACAGACGAGCAACACATCTCTTTTATTGGAAAACTTGAAGCATTGGTAAAACGCTAGACCCAAAGACCAGTCTTTGCACAGAAATTCATAGACAAAATAAATCTATCACAACTCTGGATGACTTATGAGAGGGTGTCATGAATCTGGGGGGACCAACCAGATTTCACATTGTTTTATGTTAATGTGCCAAGTGCACATACTTGTGTATATATAGTGGATTGTTTCCTGCTGGATATTTTATCTAAGAAATGGTTGGATGCATCTCTCCTATGTACTCCATTTATTTTCGTGTGTGATTGTTCTCTTCCTTTCATGGCAGATAATGTGGAATGCACAGTTGGTTGGCTACAACAGGTTGCTGCAATAATGTTGAGGATGAACACTATATGGAAAACTTTAAGCTGCCAACAACAATTTTCACTTTATAAAGTAACAGTAATCTTTATTTGTTGCTCCTCCCGTCCCCCCAAAAAAATAATTTGATCAAGCCAAGGGCATAATGGGTCTCCCAACCCCCCCCCCCCCCCCCAGATTAGGGAGACTGAATATGTCTATATAATATAACCCTGACAGCATTTGTTAAATTCAGATAGATCTAAAGCCCACAACCCATGTATGAAATTAAATACAGTATATACTCCTCCATCTTCCCACATGTTGACCTTAAAGGAGAACTAAAGCAGTAGGGTAGACATATTGCACATTGTATACTGGCTTCTGTACCAGCCCAAGACAACCACAGCTCTTTAGCTATGAAGACCAGTGAATATGCTTAGGGACTGACGCACAATTTACAGTATGTACAGAATGTAAATGTCACTCTCTAAGTATATAGTTGCAGATGATTAATACTTGCCAGTTCTAAAACCAGTGCAATTTTAGCCCCCAGTGTATATGAGAGGCAAACCTCATATTCTGCTTGATAATTTGCGACGACCCCTAAGCTTAGTGTCTCGTCGGCTGCCCAGAGCCCACTGAGCATGTGCAGTGTCACTGACACTCCTAACAAAATCCAAGATTTGGACTTCCTGTGCACAACTTTGGATAAATACTATTATAGTGATGTTAAACCTCTAGTTCAGTAGATAAAATATGGTTTTTCTAGCCACATTAATTTTTAAGGATTAATTCTCTCCTAAGATTCAGACCTGTGTGTTTCCCTCTACTCTTGCATCCAGGGTAAATACCTGTGCATTGCGTTGTCTGCAGCTGCAAATTAATATGCTTGAATACTGGTCTGGTAATAAATATGGCATTACACAAAAAAAGAACCCCTGAAATTTAATAAAACTAGGGTACATTAAGCTCAACAGGTTTGCTAAACTGGGGGAGCAATACAGCAGCCATATGGCCTATGAAAAGATCCAGCCAACAGTTTTACTATATGCCATACTGGTACCAAAACTGAAATAAAGCACAGCACAGTTAATTGATGGCTGTAAAGTCAATGCATAATTTAGGTATTACTCCAAAGATCTATACAGGTATGGGACCTGTTATCTAGAAAGCTTTGGGTTTTTATTCGGAAAAAGGATTTTTTCCGTACTTTGGACCATCATACCTTAAGTCTAAGAAAAAAACAAATGACACATTAATTAAACCCAATAGGTTTGTTTTGCCTCCACTTTTTTATAATATAACGATAATTGGATCTTTGTTGGGATCAAGTACAAGGTACTCTTTTATTATTATAATTATTAAATTAATTGGATAAAATGGAGTCTATACTAGATGGCCTTCCCGTAATTCGGACCTTTTTGGTTTCTGGATAATAAATTCCATACACAGGTATGGGATCCATTATCCGAAGACCCATTATCCAGAAAGCTCCGATTGACAGGATGGCTATCTCCCATAGACTACAAATAAGCCACATTTTTAGCTGTAATAATAAAACCGTACCTTGTACTTGATCCTAACCATTCGGCTGAATACCGTACCGAATCCAAAGCCTATGCAAACTAGGGGTCGGAAGGGGAAAACATTTTTTAGTTCCTTGTTTTGTGACAAAAAGTCACGAGATTTCTCCCGCCCCTAATTTGCATATGCAAATTAGGGTTTCGGCCTGGCAGAAGGATTCGGACGAATCCTGCTGAAAAAGGCTGAATCCTGGATTTGTTGCATCCCTAAAAAAAAAAACCTAGTGGGGTTATTTAATGTTAACATGATTTTTTTATAGACTTAAGGTATGACGATCCAAATTATGTAAAGATCTGTAATCTGGGAACCCCAGGTCGCTAGCATTCTGCATAACAGGTCCCGTGTCTTTGTTTTTGTTTTTCCGAAAACCAGGTTTTGTGGCTATTGATCTGCAGAAATGGAAGCTGGTCTAGATACAAATGACTTGCAGTGTTAAGTGCTTTTATTTTTTTGGATCTAACATCTTGTGTGCTGTATAGTGTGAATATTATTTGGGAGTATTTACTTCAATGGGAAACAGGCAAGTGTTGAACATTTTAATCACCAGTATCACATGAGAGCCTCACACAATATCATATATAATATGATGGCTGGTATAGTCAGACTCATGAAACCCTCTCTCTTTCAAAAGAAAATATCAATATAAAACTTGACATCAATTAACTGTTGCTACTGAGAACATGCCACATGATAAAACAGTTCAGCTTTGGTCAAGCAATGAGAAATCTTTTCAGGTAACAGACACATACAGTAGGTAGACATATTTTCTGTTATGTTCATAGCTGTTTCACTTCAGTCTGTTTTCTTGCAAGAGACCATTAAAGTAAAAGCACTGGGACAAATCTGAGATGTCTTTTGCGGGACCATATGATGACCAGTAGCGATGAGCGTAATTTCACTGGCGTCAAATGGTTAAAAGAAAAAATTGCCGTGCAATTGGTTGCACATCAAAAAAAAAAGTAAACCAATGGATTTCGGTGAATTGTCACCGTTTTGCGAATTTTCGATTCGCCCAGTGTCGGACCGGCCCACCGGGATACCGGGAAAACTCCTGGTGGGCCAGGTGTCAGTGGGCCCTTGTACTGCTAAACTTTTTGCCTATTTCATGGCCATTCCCTATTCTATGAGAACAAAGTGGCTAAATAGGTGGACTAATAGATTATATTATGTAAAGAAAAGAGACAAGCAGAATAGAGTGAGAAGAGGAAGAAAATAGTACTGAGGGTGGGCCCCTGGTCTAAGGTTTTTTGATGGGCCCCTGGTGTCCCAGTCCGACACTGGATTCGCCCATCGCTAATGACCAGGAATAGCTTAAAAAAAAACACACCTTTTCATTGCTAGCAAAAAGTGCAGGATGGTTGTGTCTTTGTTCAAACTTTTAAAGCCAAATAAGTTATACAGTGTATTACAGTTATGGGACCTGTTATCCAGAATGCTTGGGACCTGAGGTTTTCTGGATAGTGATCCGTAATTTATATCTCCATACCTTAAGTTGACTAAGAAATCATTTAAATAATAAATGTATCCAGTAGGATTATGTCTCCAATAAGGATTAATTATATTTTAGTTGGGATCAAGTACAAGGTACTGTTTTATTATTATAAAGAAAAAGGAAATCATTTGTAAAAATTAGGATTATTTGGATAAAATGGGAGTTTATGGGAGATGGCCTTTCCGTTAATTCTGGATATCCGGTTTCCGGATAATAGATCCCATACCCGTATCTTCTTGTAGTGACGTTTAGCCTGCTGAAGGACACATTACTTATGTCGATAGGATTGTTCTGTATGTACCAGAAAGGCAGCTTCTTTAAGTGGGATAACTAATATTTGCTTTATTGAATTCTAAATGCCAATTGCCAATATATATTTACTAAACACAAATAAGTGAAGGAAAGTCATATTTAGGGTCAATCTGTGCTGCAAACTGCACAGACACGATGTTCTTGTAATCTGCACATAGCACCCTGATTTACTTGCTACATTAATACTGGTGTATAAAGCACTGCTTTGTTAGTATATATATATATATATATATATATATATATATATATATACAGTAGATGCATTTAGATGCCTTCAGGAAATATGGTATAATTGCCTCTCTTTCATTAAATGGGAATAGGGGTTCAAATATTTTTATTGTTCCAATTGTAGTTGCACGGGGTTTAGTCCCTTATGGGACTGCAGAGTGGATTTTCCAATGGAGTTTGGCATATTTTATACATGAGTATGCAATAAAAATACATAATTCTGCTCCGGGTTCTGTAATACAAGGCTAATTTGAGCACATGGCCTTATCTACAGCACAAATTATAGTCTGTCATGATAATGTCACGTTATGTATGTTTTCCACTAGTGGAGAAACCACTGCTCCCACTCAGTGCTGCCTCGTGTACAGATATGGGACCTGTTATCCATAATGCTCAATACCTGGGGTTTTCCAGATAACTGATCTTTCTGTAATTTGGATCTTCACACCTTAAGTCTACTAGAAAATTATGTAAACATAAATAAACCCAATAGGCAGGTTTTGCTTCCAATAAGGATTAATTACAGTATATCTTAAAGGAGAAGGAAACCCTGTAAAAACAAACAAAAAAAAACCCTGTACCCCCCACCCACGTAGACCCCCCTCCTCCCCCCAGGCTAACTGCCCCCCTGGGGAAATGCCCCATACTTTTTACTTACCCCTCATCACAGATTCTGGCAGCGGACTTCACGGCCTCCATCTTCCGGGTCCTTTGTTACTGACTAGGAGATCAGTATGTCTGCACATGTGCAGTTGGAGCAATTTGTTGATATTCAACAACTGCACATGCGCCGAAATTGACGGAGATTGCCGATCTCCCAGTCAGCTTATCGAGGACCCGGAAGATGGATGCCGTGAAGTCCACTGCCAGAATCTGCGACGAGGGGTAAGTATAAAGTATGGTGGGAGGGAGGGGGGTCTACGTGGGGTGGCAGGTACAGAGTTGCTTTTGCAGGGTTTCCTTCTCCTTTAAAAGTGAAGGCTGCTGAGGCATTTTATTGCCAATAGATGAGCATGCTCAAGCCCTATCCCTGGAGGTTTGAAAACAGGAAGTCTTATACAGAAGCCCATGTGTCCACTTTTGACAGAGGACTCAGAGCAGCATCACGTTGAGGGTTTACTGGTGATTTTACATAGACCTTTCTGATAAAGCTTAGTTAATTTTAGTCTTTCCTTCTCCTTTAAATGGGATAAAGTACAAGGTACTGTTTTATTATTACAGAGAATTAGGAAATGATTTTTAAAAATTTGGATTATTTGAATAAAATTCAGTGTGTGGAAGAAGGCCTTTCCATAATTCAGAATGTTATGAATTATGGGTTTCTGGATAACGGATCTTTTACATGTATAGTAATAGGCATGAATTGGACCTGTCTGTCACTGCACACATGGGGCAGATTTTGGATACTAAATGCACACACAAACATTTCTTCCCAAAATCACAAACTTTGCATTGTACCCTATTTACCCCACCCCCCATATTACTACACACGGGGTGGCATTGGTGTCTTTTCCACAGACTGATAAACAACACAAATTTGCAACTTTTACATGGTAAGAAATATTTTTCACATCTCACTGCCACTGTGTCAAATCCATCTGTGAAGGATGCTGGATATAACCAACAACAACAAAGTGAAAGGTTTCTATCTTATTTTAGATAATTATATACTGTATGCACAATCCAAAAGATGAATTCAGTTCTGACAAATTCAAATACAATCACGAATGGCCACTAGGTGGCAGTATTGCAATACTAAAAAACATTATAAGCTAAACCAGCACAGTAACCCCATAAGAACATGGGTGTGATGCTTCTTATCTTATCACAAGCTAACATTTGTCACCAGTGTTTAATATTACATTTATTTAAAATAAAGTGAAATGAACCTCTACAGGGAACGTTCAGTGTATTCAAATATTTTGTATGAGCTTTAAAGGGGATGCTCGCCTTTAAATTAACTTTTAATATGATTCTACAAATACATGTTAATTCTAATAATGTAGACAGTGATATTCTGAGACAATTTGCAATTGGGTTTCATTTTTTATTATTTGTGTTATTTAGCTTTTTATTCAGCTGCTCTCTGGTTTGCAATTTCAGCAATCTGGTTGCTAGGATCCAAATGATCCCAGCAACTATGCATCAAGTTGAATAAGCGACTAGAATATGTATTAAAGAGGGCATGAATATAAAAATGAGTAATAAAAAAGTGACAATAACAATATATTTGTAGCCTTGTAGAGCATTTTTTTTTTATATGGGGTCAGTGACCCCTTTTTGAAAGTTGGGAAGAGTCAGACGAGGAAAGCCAATAATTACAGTGCTGTAAAAAAAATTAATAATGAAGACCAATTGAAAAGTTGCTTAGAATAAGCCACTCTATAACATACTTAAAAGTGATCTACCTCTTTAAACACATCTGCAATAAACTCACATTAGCTAGATTGCCACTGGTGTCGTTATGCCTGGTATTCATAAGCAGACTGATGCATTTATTCTGCACTGCTTGGCTTGTATTACATTTGCAAAGAAGCCACAAATATTACGTCTGCTCCTTCTTCCTTGCAAAGTTCCAACGTGCATTTGTATTCCTGCCCCAGTGTATTATGTGTTTAGGAGGGATATTTGTATGTATGCAGAATTGCCATGCTACAATCTATAGGAAACAAATAATACTGGTATAATTACCCTTGGCTTGTAGTTTTAGGTATCAGAGGCCCTTGCATCTATCCAATGCGATACCTTTGTAAATCCAAATAATGGGTAATGATACCATAGGCGCAGGATAAATCTGCTGCAATGTGCCTTTATTCAACAAAACACGACATGTTTCGAGCTATTCAGCCCTGTTTTGTTGAATAAAGGCACATTGCAGCAGAATTATCCTGCACCTATGGTATCATTACCCATTATTTGGATTTACAATCTATAAGAAACTTTCCTTTTGTAACAAATCATAACCTTTTTGCCATTGTAAATTGTGTTACTACATATTTTCTTACCTGGCGTTTCATGCAGTTAAAAGTAAATGCAAAATGCTAGTTAAAAAAAAGATAGTCAACCTGCATAGACTGCACTGTTATTATGGAAGGAAAACCAAATACAGGCACAGAGCCTTTATCACCTGTCATTGGAACTTAATCATCAGGTGATTAGCGGAAATCATTTGCGGCTCATGTTTGCCATCCGTGTGAATGTATAAGGCTTTTGTGAATGTCATTGTGCATGTTCATTATTTCCCAGGGCCTACACAATGGCATGGGGAAGAGACAGACAATGTAAATAATAAAGGCAGCTTTTCAATTTTATGTGAATTTTTTGGGAATGTCCATTAGCCATATTGTCTTGCTGTTGAGTCTGAAAGTAGAGGATATAATAATAATAATCAAATAAATACAGTAGAACCCCCATTTTACATTTTTCAGGGGACAAGAAAAAAATGGTGTAAAATCCAGGAAAATGTAAATCAGGGAAATGTATTATGCATAATCTATAGGAAGCGCCGGATTTCAATGTGCGGCGCCCCTAGGCCGCGCGGTCCGACCTAGCGCCCACCTCACCTCCCCTTCCCAGCACAGCTGCTGTAATTGAATGGGGACGCACGCGTCCCCATAGTGCGGCTGGGCGGCATGCTGCCCCTATTTTTTTGCAGCCCTAGGCCCAGGCCTATGCGGCCTTGCCGCAAATCCGGGCCTGTCTATAGGTGGGACCATAAAACAACAATGTAAAATGAGGGAGAACTTAAAATCAGGGGATGTAAAATTGGGGTTTCACTATATATATAGATAGATAGATAATCCATCCAAAAGTCGGCACTCTCGAAAATGGAAATAACTTGGCTGGGTGCAGTATCAAAAATCAAATTAATAGTCCATCAGATAGAAACCGCACTCACAGGTATTAAGTCTTAAGACTTTTGAGAAAGGCCTAGGACTAGTCCGAAACGTCAGCCGCCAATATGATAATAAATTAATTTTTTTTAAAAAAAATACTAAAGACCTGTGAGTGCGGTTTCTATCCGATGGACTGTATATATATATATATATATATATATATATATATATATATATATATATATATATATATTTGGTGGTGTCCTCTGCTACACTTTAGTCTTTATTTCAACCCCTGCTTCACTCCCAGTGTCAGTGACATATATCGCCTTCCCCGAATTACTTTCACTTCCTAGATGTTACTGCACTCCTTACATTCCCCCTCCTTATTCAACATCTAATTTTGTATCATGTGCATGGGCATCAGGTGCCCCATTTTGGAGCATAAACAAGATTTAGGCATGTTCTAAAGATTGCTTTAGTAACAATGTCCACAAACTGGCTGCTGCCTGCTTGATGTGATTGTGAATTCCAAGAGTAAAAGAAACAAGTTTTAAATAATTTACATAGTGTAATTGAAGTTTATTTTGCTTGACTAACATCATAAAATAGGATTTGGAATTATTTCTTAGGGCGACAGGTCCCCTTTAACCATATATTTGTTTCCCAGACACACAAACGTTGTGCCATAAGCATTGCACCTATTAACTGTCAGCTTGAAGAAGATGCGAATCCTGACGCTTACGTGCTTACGTGCATGAATTTAGTATAAAGATAGTTAAATGGTAGATTATTTTATGAGCATGATTTAAATGGAATTTTCTAAACAGCTTTACTATATATATATATATATATATATATATATATATATATATATATATGTATATATACATATATAATATTGAACATGACATCCTCAACCAAACAACTATTAAAGCATATTTACTAGCGCTGCCGTTACAGCCTGCACTAAACGATCACAGTGTTGTTTACAAAGCTTGTCAATATACGCACACGTTGCCTATGTCAAGATAAATGATAGAAGTGGTTTTTACAGCCCCTCACTGAACCTCCCCGCAATGCACAAACAGTCACTTTTATAACACTGATGAAATGAGCAGTTGGTTCCCTTGGGAAAGCTTATAAAGATACAGGCGGTTGTCTTACTAACAAATGGCAATATCGGATTTATAATTTAAAATTTTCTAGTGTTCGTATCATATGGAATGCATTATTTTAATATACAGAGCATTAAATTGAGATTCAAGAATAGGTCTTAAACACAACAAATGTACATACAAGTTTTTAAAATGGATCCCTAAAGTACAACAACATAATATATATAATGTAGAGAATACTAAATAGACTTTCGGTTTGAAAGTATTGTTGTACATACAGTATGTGACTGGTAAAATCAGCCAGACATCTCATTTAGTCCACACTAAGCCCAGTAATATGAAGAACTTCTTGTGATATGAGAAGGCACAATTTCACTTTATAGAAAAGTTACTTTACTGGTAAAGATGCTATTGTTTAAGCTGTGGTAAGCAGCAGGTCAAAAGTATAATATTTTATGAAAGGAAAAAGAATAAATTAAAAAAAAAAAAGTGAGTGCAGCCTTTAGCAAATTTGGCCTATAATTCCTCCATCAAGTTTAATGGGCCTATTTATCAAAAATTGATTTTGTGAGTTTTTAGAGGTTTCTTCTACCTCGAAAAAACTCACAATAAAAAAACCTTGAATATTTGCTTATTTATTAAAAAATCTGAATATAAAAACTCTAATCCCTTACATTCATGAGTTTACACGAGGTTTGCAAGCTCAAAAAAACCCTCAAAAATCTAGAATTAAAAAAAGGGCTTGCATTTTGCCTTCTACGTGAACTCGCAAGCTTTTAGATGCTGAAGTTTTACATTTGAGTTTTTCATGCTTAAATAAATGAGCAAACATTCGATTTTTTGAAAATATAATTTGAATTTGTGAATTTTTGTGCAAAAAAATGTGAATAGTGGCAAAAATTCTAAATTTGAACATTGATAAATCCAGAAGTGGAATCAATCAAGGTTCTAATAGTTTTGCCTTAGCACCCTGTGACATACTGTATAAACCTTTCCTCTGGATTAAGGCCTGGTGGAATTCCAAACAGGGCTTTCATAGTAATTTAGTAAATTAGGTTTAAAAAAGACAAATGTCCTTCAAGTTCAACCTTTTAAGACTTTATATAACCTGCCTAACTGCTAGTTGATCCAGAGGAAGGCAAAAAATCCCCATTTTGAAGCCTCTCAAATTTGCCTCAGAGGGGGAAAAAATAATTTTCTGACTCCAAGATGGCAATCGGACTAGTTCCTGGATCAACTTGTACTATGAGCTTTCTTCCATAACCCTGTTATTCCCTTACTTACTAAAAAGGAATAGTTCAGTGTAAAAATAAAAAATGGGTAAATAAAAAATATTTCTAATATAGTTAGTTAGCCAAAAATATGATCTATAAAGGCTGGAGTGACTGGATGTTTAACAGAAACACAACTGCCTGCTTTTCAGCTCTCTAACTCTGAGTTAGTCAGTGACTTGAAGGGGGGCCACATGGGACATAACTGTTCAGTGAGTTTACAATTGATCCTCAGCATTCAGCTCAGATTCAAAAGCAACAGATATGACCCATGTGGCCCCCCTCAAGTCACGAATGGCTGCTGCCTGCCAAGAGAGCTGCAAAGCAGGAATTAGTGTTCTGGCTATTATGTTAAACATCCAGTCACTCCTGCCTTTATACATTACATTTTTGGCTAACTAACTATATTGAATTTTTTTTTTTTATTTTGCACAGCCTATCTATTTACCCAGTTTTTGTTTTTACACTGAACAATTCCTTTAAAGCTATCTAATGTATCAGCCAGTACCACTGATTCAGAAGAGAGAATTCTCCATCTTCACTTTAAAAAATCCCATCCGAATATTTAGACTGAGCCTCGTTTCTTCTAATCAAAATGGGTGCCCTCGTGTCAGCTGGAAGGACCTCCTGGTAAATAAAGCATTAGAGAGGTTATTGAACGACCCCTTATATATTTATACATAGTTATTATATCCCCCCCTTAAGCGCCTCTTCTCTAGTGTGAACAACCCCAATTTGGCCAGTCTTTCCTCATAGCTAAGATTTTCCATAACTTTTACCAGCTTAGTTGCCCTTCTCTGGACCCTCTTTAATTCAATAATGTCCAGTTTGAATACTAGAGACCAAAATTGCATGGCATATTTTAGATGGGGCCATACCAGTGGTGTGTACATTAGAGAAATAACCTTGCTCCCGCGAATATATGTCCCTCTTATTTGCCCTTGGTGCCACTGACTGGCATTGCTTGCTACAGCCAAGTTTATCATCTACAAGGACTCCAAGGTCCTTTGCCATTATGGATTTGCCTAGTGCAGTCCCATTAAAAGAGACCTAAATCCTAAAAATGAATATGGCTAAAAATGCCATATTTTATATACTGAACTTATTGTACCAGCCTAAAGTTTCAGCTTCTCAATAGCAGCAATGATCCAGAACTTCAAACTTGTCACAGGGGGTCACCATTTTGGAAAGTGTCTGCTTTCACATGCCCAGTAGGCTCTGAGCAGCTGCTGAGAAGCTAAGCTTAGGGGTTGTCGCAAATTATCAAGCAGAAAATCATTACTTTTCCAAATTAGCAGCCTTTTCAATTTGCATCAGGAGCTTAGCCTCCTCCTCCTCCTCACTAAGATTAGGGGGTCTATATCATACTGCTACAATTCATTTGCTGGACTTTACAGTCAGTGTAAAGCTCCACCCATAAGGCTTTAGCTGCCTCAATTTCTAACATCACCTCCTCCATACACGCCAGTTTAGAGCTGTCCTCCGCAGCATCATCACCCAAAATGGTGTATCCGTTACCCTGGGCCAGCTGTAGACAAGCCCCACTAACCTTCCATCCCCTACTTCCCCTCTTGACTGTGACAAAGCTGTCTCCCTCATTAGCCTCCACTGCCCCTTCTCCACCCTCCACCCCACTTGCCCTTGCCAGTGTGAGCCTCCTTTCCTCCCCCATGCTTGCCACCGCCCTCAGTACTGCAAGTTCACCCCTTAGAGTCTGCAGTTCAGTTTCCAAGATGAAAACCCACCTGCATCTCTCACACGTAAATACTGCATGGAACTGCTGCTCCAACACCACATACACATGAAAAGACACACATTAGTGATACCAGCTCACCCCTTTTTTTCCAGGCAGGACCCAGACTGACTTACCAAATTGTAATGACCGTTTTATCTCATTGACCCCTCAATAGTCCTTTAAACAATGTAAGCTGCACCAAACTGCACAAACACATAACGTATGTCTATTGTTCCTATGCAATTAAAGCATCCAACCCCACAACATCTTTGTCACTGTCCCTACAGACTGACATATTCTTCATTTCTATCACACTCACAATACATTGATGCAGGGTCTAATAAATATAAAGGTTTTCCCTTTCAGGTGATGAAATGTAAACTAGAGCAATCCATCTAGGCCTATGAAACTGTGAATAGAATAACCTGCTCAGTGAATTTCCACCAGTTAAATCTTTGGTACCCCTGTCTGCAGGAATACATATATTTATGCTAAATGTGTGTCGTTAGTATTCAAATGCTTTCTTGAGCCTTGTTATGCAAAGTCTGTGAACTGTTTGGGGATTTTTGTATATGACTTTGGACACGGAATAGCTAATAATCTGCACATTTCCAAAGGTTACAGGAGGCAAGGTACGATTTAAAGCAATACTTAGGTCTGGAATGTCATATTTGATATGTCGCACTAACAAATGTCAACTTCTACACGTATACACAGAGAGCAGGTAGGTCACAATATCCATGAAAAGAAATTAATGCCCTTTACTTTGACATTTTTCATGCTGCAAAGCATGCATAGCCAAATACATTTAGAAAGGCCACAGGACAGGCTATAAGGGCTTCTCTTATAAAACTAGCTTGTTAAATGTCATATGATTTATGTCTTATTGCTAGTCATTGAAAATCCATTAAAACTATCTGCAGTTTATGAACTGAAGGCTGAAGCTGCCTACAAAAATGAATCCCGCAGCAAATCCGTATAGCCAGATGCAATAAAGAATGTATTTCATATTTACAGATCCCTACACCTGGTATATGGAATATTTCCGCTCCGGGGTATTTTTTTTTTATTATTTCTTAATATTTAAGACATCAAAACGTTTTTTTATTTTAGTTATATCATATCATAATGGTGTTCACTCTTATTAAACAGACCAATCGGAAACTGAAGAAAGGTGAGGCCTAATGAGATTGTCTGTATGCTGTCTAATCAGGGGATTGTACAGACGTACATATTTGTAAGAGGCATTTCATACACACGTTTGCACATTACTTGATCCAAAGATAAATTATACTAAGTATTAGAGTTTATATTGCCGAACCACTATTGACACATTACCGTTAATCAGAACATCTACATATTTTGAATATCTTACTTACAGAACTGTAACAATCATATTTAATACTGAGGCAGAGAAAACTCAGACACCTATTTAAAATAATAAGATATGGACAGTATTTTACCAGTCTCTGTATCTCTCTTGCTTTTGTACAAAAATCTCAAGTTCACCACCAATGTTTTCCAGGTTTCAGGGGCAGTGTAGAATCATGTTTGCCAACTAGAACAAACTTCAATAAATGACCCTGGAAAGATTAATTACAACTCTTAACATAACCATCCATTAGTTTGTCTCATTAGGTAGCATGTACCAAATATACAAATGACAATGCATTGCGCCTTGTTTAATCATGGCACGCACAGAAATGTGTCAAAGCAGTGGATAAATATGCCCTTGTGATGAAGCTTTATCTGAGCAGGGCATCAAGGAATATCTCCGCACTAGTTGGAAACTAGATCTGCCCACCAGATTCCTAAACAAATGAAAATATATCATCAAGGCTTAGTAGCTTCTATCAGCTATGACCTCCTTGGCTGTCCAGACATTGACATTGTAGGTAGTCAGTGCTGAAGACCATTATTAACCCTCTAATGTTTGTTCTGCCGGTGGTTATGGAGGTAAAAGTGATAACACTCACTGTTACCCAGTTCTTCCCTGTAATCTCAAGTCTACATTCATTTCAGACTTGTAACTTTGCTGGACACAACACAAGCATAGCGGTGTTACTTTTTAGAGTTTGAGATAAAGCTAAATATACAGTACATTATATTCCATCTATGTCAAGCTGATATTACAGTTTTAGCATGTGATTGTATATCACACTGCATCTCAATAAAATATATACATAAGAGAAGTGAGAACTTTAGAGACATTATTTGTTCCTTTTACCAAACAACCTAATCAAATCTAGCAAATCTGTTTTTTTTTTTTTTAATTCTTAGAGACCGTTTCAGGAAGAAGGAGGCAGTTTTGGCTTACTTATGACAGCAGGGAAATTGTATTAAATGCACATGGGACCTATTTCTGTGAGTGTTGTACCCACAATGCACCTTTCCGAACACCTACATTATTCTCATGTAAATATTTGCAGGCCGTGTGCATTCTATTTATTAGGTTGTGGAGCAGATTGTGTGGAAAACCACCACTGAACCAACATATTGCTTTATACCCACAGCCTTTTTATTATTCTCCATGGTCTTCTGGTAGTATGAACTTTTATCAGTAGACAGTCTCTGTCTTTGTTATGGTGCAGGCTCAAATTTGTGGCTTGCGTTTCTTACCCATGAAAGGGGGTTTAAGTATCGATCATGATCTTTGTCTGACTCCGGTTGACTCTGTGCTCTTTCTGGTTTGGGATTGGAGGACGGTGGTTCTGGTTGCTGTACAGACATAGTCCTACGAAGGTGATTTCTTTTTCTTAGAAATTCAGGCTGTGTATGCAGACCAAAACTTCCCTTCCTCAAGATCATTCTGGAATTGTTCTTCTTAGGGCGGCAATGGTGGCTAAATTCTAATGATGCCAAGTGAGCAGCATAGCCTTCACTTACGAACTGAAACCAAAGAAATACGAGAATTTATGAGAAAGATCTGAGAGGTGCATGATATTTCAGACATTCGGGGGGTGCACACTTTCAGATACTATTTACCAGTTCATTATGCTGCTAGCAAAGGAAAAAAATACATATCTTAGAAACATGGTGTGCCACCTCCAAATGCATGTAAAGCGAGATACATAAGATAAACACCTTCAGATGTGTACTTGCTACAATAAAATGTGTTCATTTGTAGTGCAGACCAGAAGAAATTGGAAGGTACTGTGTTGGTACATACCTGTAGTACAACTGCAGTGCTACAGTATGAGGCTATTAATGTGAGGCTATTCCTATTTTTGCCATTAGTAACAATCCTTCTTGTACTGACCTGACATTGGTTCTGATATTTCTTGGCTGGACGCCCAACAATATAGATCTGAGAAGGGGATAATCCCAGGACGCTGTACACAGAAATATCCTTCATGGAGCCATAGGCCGCACTGATCTTAATGTGACACTAGATGAAAAGGCAAAATGAAATTAGTTACAGTCAAATTAATTTAGATACAGAGCTACACAGAGAAACTACAATTGACTTGATACTGTAACAATACATATTACTAGAAGCTTCATAAACGTTATCTTGTCAATATATAAGGGGTAATTTTATCTGGAAATCCTGCTTTTCTTTGATACACCCGTTCTCTCACTTCAAACAAATATCGATATTTACGTGTTCCCTGATTTTACTCTCATTAATAAGCACCCACTCATCCTGCCTCACTGCATTCATTTGACTTTTAGATAATATCAGTTTGTGACTTACAAAATAAATGGGTGTACATTATGTTTAATTGTATAAACAATATGAGACATTTTTAATTTATTCCTATGGGATTTTTAGAATCATATTTGTCAAATGGGGAACTCTATCTTTCACCCATTGATAAATATGTTTCTCAAAATCCCATTGGATTGAATAGAAAATGTTTTTTGTTGTGAACTGTAATCTAACATTTTTGTAAATCTGCCCTATTGAGTCTAACTGCCTTTTTAATACAAATGCTTTTTTTGTTACAATTTTTTAAAAACAGGCTGAAAATATTCCTGTACTGGGTCCTTTCACTGGTTTGTTCAGCTCCATTTGATTACTAGTCAGTTGTTCTGTATTTAAACTCTGTGTTGTGCTCTTTATAAGTTATGTTTTAGCTCCATTGCCTTTCCCAGTACTTTTCTATTATAGCACCTCTGCCTTTAATAGTGGAATATGGAGAAACAAATACTCCAGGACACTTTTTATACCTCATGTGACATTTTACGTCTAATATTCCACTATATACTGTAAGTACAGCCAAATATTTGGTAACAATCAGTATGATCAGGCAATCTTTGTCACCTCTTGCATCAGATTGCGGAGGAAAATTGTCTTCTGCCGCAAAGGGTCATGCACAAGCCCATCAGAAAAGAAGATCATGCCCTGGGGAAAGTTGTGCTGAGATAACCAAGAGACAACCCGCTGCTTCTGCATGTCCGGTCGACCCGTGATGTAAATTATTAGAAAACCCAAATCCTGCCAGTGTCTAGAATATATGAAGCATTTACCAGTGGGTTATAAATACATTGATCAAATCAATATTATTATTATAATATGTCAAATAAAATGCTAATATGGATAGCAGAGGTGTTGTAACATAATTATCCAGAAAAATTTTTTTTGGCTCGTTTGGTATAACAAATCTTAAATGCTCAGAAAATGATAAACATTGATATTGTTCAATATTCATTGAATTGTCTTAACTGGATTTTAACTAGAGTTTAACTAGATTGGCCATATTAACTGGTTTTGTCAGAATGTCTGGAAAACCTACAAATATCAAACTTTAATATATGTGCCCCTAGGCAGTTACAGAGATAATTAAAAAAAAATAAAAAAAATAATAATAAAAAAAAAAATATATATATATATACTGTTTAATTATATATATATATATATATATATATATATATATATATATATATACTGTTTAATTATATATATATATATATATATATATATATATATATATATATATATATATATATATATATATATATATATATATATATATATATATATATATATATATACTGCTTTTGCATAATCTATATTTAGGATAAATGCCTAAGAAATACATTATGAAGGAGGTGTGCAAAAAAAAAAAATTGTGAAACACGAATCTTAATATTTATTGTACAGGTATAGGATCTAGGGATGCACCGAATCCACTTTCGGCCGAACCCCCGAATCCTTCGTGAAAGATTCAGCCGAATACCGAACCGAATCCAAATCCTAATTTGCATATGCAAATAAGGGGTGGGAAGGGGAAAACATTTTTACATCCTTGTTTTGTGGCAAAAAGTCACACGATTTCCCTCCTGCCCCTAATTTGCATATGCAAATTAGGATTTGGATTCGGTTCGGTATTTTGCATATGCAAATTAGGATTCGGTTCGACTGGGCAGAAGGATTCAGCCGAATCCGTATCCTGCTGAAAAAGCCCAAATCCTGGATTCGGTGCATCCCTAATAGGATCCCTTATCCGGAAACCTGATATCCAGAAAGCTCCTAATTACGGAATGGCTGTCTCCCATAGAATACATTTTATCCAAATAATCCAAATTTTTAAAAATGATTTCCTTTTTCTCTGTAATAATAAAACAGTAGCTTGTACTTGATCCCAACTAAGATATAATTAATCCTTATTGGAAGCAAAACCAGCCTATTGGTTTTATTTAATGTTTAAATAAATTTCTAATAGACTTAAGGTATGAAGACCCAAATTACGGAAAGATCAGTTATCCGGAAAACCCCAGGTCCCAAGCATTCTGGATAACAGGTCCCATTCCTGTATAAAAAAATGTAGGCCAGCAAGTAAAAATCTGAGGGTTGCAACTTTCAGTATCACACACACCGCTAAGAAAATAAAGCATAAACATATCAGACAGGAATATACCCTACATCCCAAGTAATGTTTTCCTTGCATTAGAGAATTGTCTCACAGAAATCTCATCTAGGTATGCAGACTGACCAAGCTTCTACACCAACAGCCGAAAACTCTATTTAAGTGCAAATTAGGCTAATGTGCAATGCATGGGTTTCTATAAATAATGTGTTTCATGTGGAGCTAGAATATTGAGTTGAATAAAATACAAAATAATCCATTTATTTAGAAGTTGAATGACATTTTTATTGTAATCTTCTTACTGTTTTAGAGTAAGGAAATCAATTTAACTAGTCATTTCTTACCATGCTTACTCAGTGTACTGTTTGAAATTAGGAATAATGGGCTGAGCTCAGGTATTTACAATTGAATACAAAAGTTTGGCCATCCCTTGTCAAGTTACATATATAATTCATTTTGTAAGTGAAAAGTAAGAATCAATGTGTTAAAGAAACAAGTTTACAAATATTAATGCACAGTTATATCTTATTTCACAAATTTGAAAACATATGAACAAAGCAATTACAGGTATGGGACCTGTTATCCAGAATGCTCTGGACCTGGGGGTTTCTGAATACATTTCTGGATTTTGGATCACAATACCATTAGGGGCAGATTTATCAAGGGTCGAATTTCGAAGTGTAAAATACTTCGAAATTCGACCATCGAATTAAAATACTTCGAATATCAAAGTCGTAGTATTTTTCACCAAATTTGGCCATCGAACGATCGAAGTAAAATCGTTCGGTCGTACGATTAAATCGTTCGAATCGAACAATTGCAGCGATTGATTGAAGGATTTTCCTTCGCCCACTAAATGTTGTAGAAGGTCCCCATAGGCTAACATAGCACTTCAGCAGGTTTAATTTGGCAAAGTATTGACGTTTTTTTAAAGAGACAGTACTTCGATTATCGAATGGTCGAATATTCGAACGACTTTTACTTCGAATCAAAGTCTAAGTAAATTTGAAGTCGTAGTATCCTATTCGATGGTCGAAGTATCCAAACAATTACTTCAAATTTCGAATTTTTTTACTTCGAAAAGTCCCTTGAATTCACTTCCACCCTTGATAAATCTGCCCCTTAGTCTCAAAATTCATTTTAACATTAAATAAACCCAATAGACTGGTGTTGCGTCTAATGCACATTAAGTATATCCTAGTTTGGATCAGCTACCGGTTTATTATTACAGAGAAAAAGAAAATCATTTTAAACATTTTAATTGTTTAGATAAAATGGAGTCTTTGGGAGATGGACTTCCCCTAACTCAGAGCTTTTTTAATCATGGATTTCCAGATAACGAATCCTATTCCTGAAGTAATTGTGCAAATGTGGCAAAACACTTGTCCAATCATAAACATTGTATTTGCTGGGCCCCTGACCCTAATTACCTAATACATTTTAACCTATTGACAATGGCAGAGATTAATAAAATCTCTAACACCCTAAATTTTGGGATGTCACTCAACAACTATGGGTTTCTCCAAGCAATGAGTGAGGATGTAAAAATGAAGCTAACTGATGCCGATAAAGCAGGAAAGGTTATAAAATAAAATAGCAAAACATCTCCAGCTCCCACTGTCCATAATGCCAGCAAGAACTGGCAGTTCAAGGGGATTGTGGGAGTCAAAACAAAAAACTTACTGGCTAATATGGAAGGTTTAATAACACCTAAAATCTCCAATCATGCTAATACAATCAACACCTAACTTAATGACATCCTTGCTGATTTCAATAAACAGATTATGCTGATTGGAGCAACTTTCCAGGGTATTTATTCCAGAAAGATCCTATTTACAATTCATTCTGAATTGCAAACGCTAGTTATATGAAACGTCTTCAAGAAAAAAAAAAAAAAAACACAGCAAGTCCAGTTAATTGACTTATTCTACAAAAGATCTACAAGGAAGAGTGAGCAAAAATGCCAGCAACAAGAACTGAAAGACTTTTAGCTGGATAAAAAAGTTTATGACATAAGATGGAACGGTGTATTAACATTTGCAAATGGGTTATTCCTTAACACTCTCATTCCTGCAGTAGTTGCTTCCTACTTTTCACTTACAAAATTAACTCAATAGGCAATTTGGCAAGGGTTACCAAACTTTTGTGTCCAGGTGTAGTTTAGCTGATAAGAATACAATTTAATTATCACTGGAAAATGCATTCCTTAGAAATCGATAGAAATCAATTTTAATGCTCCGAGCTAACTCTTTTACATGTTTGGGCTACACTTATTATAACACATGATGTCATATAAAGCAATCTATGGAAATCTCTGGCATGCTGGTGTAAAAAAAAAAAACTTAGATCCAGTTTGTAGGCCTCCAATTAGAGAGCCCTGGGATATTCACTAAATCCATGAGACTGAAGATATGGTGAGCACCAGTTAAAACGGGTGCATTATGGATAAAACTGACACACGAATATGCAACTATATAAATAATGTTCTGTCAGATGAATACCTTTTAGTCAATTTGATTGAATTACCTGACAACATCCACTGCTCCAGCTCGTACTTTGGGATCACTTCCCATAATAGAGACGCTGGCTGCAAAAGAGCCATCGATGCTGAAAACAACACACTCCATTCCTGGAGGGAGCACTGTAAGGTAGCTTTGTGCACTGCTCTGGTCACCCCTATGTAAGCAAAAACACAACCCTATATTAATTCATCATACACAAAGGTCAGTAACATCATCATTTGCAAGGTGTTTTTTATATATTGGAATAGATTGTATTGTTATTCTGCACTTGCAAGCTCCAATTACTATGTAGCTGCAGTGGCTGCCATTTATTTTCCAACTGGTCTGAACAGCTGACATTTGCATAGCTGATAACAGATACACTGTTTATAATGCACTGGTTTAAGTGGAGATAAACTGGTGTCAAATGTTATTCAATGCACTATACATTTCTACGAGATAAAAACTGTTCTTGTAGAAAACAAGATAATTGTTGCCAAGATATATTTTATTTCTAGCTGCAGGGCAGACAGATAAAGTATAACTGTATAGACTTATTTTCATTGTGGGCGCTATTGACCCTTATCTTTTAATTACTTTTGTGTTATGTTGTGTTAATTGAAATGCATTTGTATTTAGTGAATAAATTGCCAGAATGACATTTTTGCATTGTATATATTGGTTTTCTTTAAAGGGATACTGTCATGGGGAAAACATTTTTTTTCAAAATGAATCAGTTAATAGTGCTGCTCCAGCAGAATTCTGCACTAAAATCCATTTCTCAAAAGAGCAAACAGATTTTTTTATATTCAATTTTAAAATCTGACATGGGGCTAGACATATTGTCAATTTCCCAGCTGCCCCAAGTCATGTGACTTGTGCTCTGATAAACTTCAATCACTCTTTACTGCTGTACTGCAAGTTGGAGTGATATCACCCCCTCCCTTTTCCCCCCAGCAGCCAAACAAAAGAACAATGGGAAGGTAACCAGATAGCAGCTCCCTTACACAAGATAACAGCTGCCTGGTAGATCTAAGAACAACACTCAATAGTAAAACCCATGTCTCACTGAGACACATTCAGTTACATTGAGAAGGAAAAACAGCAGCCTGCCAGAAAGCATTTCTCTCCTAAAGTGCAGGCACAAGTCACATGACCAGGGGCAGCTGGGAAATTGATAAAATGTCTAGCCCCATGTCAGATTTCAAAATTGAATATAAAAAAAATCTGTTTGCTCTTTTGAGAAATGGATTTCAGTGCAGAATTCTGCTGGAGTAGCACTATTAACTGATGCGTTTTGAAATAAACATGTTTTCTGATGACAGGATCCCTTTAAAATGGAAAAAAAAAAAATCTCACCTGACGACCATCTTGATAGGGTAAACCCCCACACCAAGTCTCTTATCTTGTGGGATATTGTAAAACACCCGGCCACTACTGTTCGATATCTCTGTTTCAAAGTACACCCACCTGCCTGATGATGGTTCAGTCATGACAAGGACATCCACCTGAAAGATACGGAGGAAATAATGCATTCAAATGGGGAAGGAATACGGATTTGATGGACATTTTGGACCACTGCAGAGATTATAAAAATCAATGTATAGGAAGAATGAAGCTAGACACAGAACGCAACAGAGGTATAGGGGCAAATTCACAAAGTGGCTGTCGCTAGCAAAAAATTGTCAGAAATCCAATCCTCAGGGACATCGCCAATTTACAGGTGTAGAGGACAATTCGGTACTTCTCTAATGAAGTTTTGCGCCATTTTGCCAGGCAAATTTTCATTTAGGTGAACAATCATTACTCATTTTTAACCATTAGGGTGGGCTTATGTCTAGGGCATTAGAGGATCTCTCTTATGTTTATTTTGCTTCCTTGGACATGTCTAATAAGTGGCCACTTCAAGCATTTGCACCAACATCTCTAATAAAGACGTATACAGGTATATGACATATATGTACCCACCCTATTCAAACTGATCTAAGCGTAAGGGTACTAATGAAGTTTCATTGGCAGAAATGAACGTTAGCTAAAATTCACTATGCAATGCTTGCGCTGACGAATTTATGCTAGCGAAACTTCGCCAGCGTTCGCCAACTTTGCATTTTGATGAATTAGCGTATGCACTGCTAACTAAAGTCTGATGAAGTGGCGCGAAGTGTGGCGAAGCCTTCCCTGGTGAAAATTCGCCCTTTAGTTAATTTGCCCCATAGACTGCTGTGATGTGCCACTTCATATTTCATATTAAGTCCTTTCTAGAGGTCTCTTTAGCAGTATGGCATCAAAAGTTCTGCGTTATTATCCATTCAACTTCTTTATGTAACAAAGCAGATAAGAAACGGCAGGAAGTAGGAACCATTACAGAACTACAGAGTCTGGCACTAAATTTGCTGTTATTCTTACAATATGCCAAAAATGCAAATTGTGCAAGAAATATTTAATCACTGCCTTAGGCCCAGAGAACGAATGCAATAGAAGGACTCATTACTTTACTGTATTTTGTGCCAAATAAAATACACAGGGAATAAAATGAAAAACCATTATGAATTAAAGCTCTCCTTTACTTCCAGAAAATGCATACTACATTTCTGTAGACATAAAATGCAAAATTTCATTTTAATCACATCACTATATGGCAGTATTTAGTTGCATATAAATTAAGTTAAGTTGGAATACAAACTCTACATCTTATATTAGATTTGTCTGACTTCATAGGAAATTGATCATGCTAAAAAATTAAACAACCAATGGCCAAACATAGGGTTCGTCCTGTTATCTAGACACTATCAGAAATTTTCAGATTTTGATAAACAGTCCCCCAAATGTAATGCCGTTATTTTACAAATGTATGCAATATCATTACCTGTATAAATAGATATGTTTTACCACTCACAACATTTCAATTGCACCCAAGATGCATCTCTTAATTGTACAAGATCAGGCCTAGAGTTTGAGAAAGGACACACAGGCCCAGGGATGATGGTGGTAGAGTCAAAAATATGATGGTACTGCTGGCTGTCCCCATTGATTCTTTTTGTTATTGTGCATATATCTAGAAACATAAAACTTTACATTTCCTCTAATGTCACAAAAAGTTGATCTTATACAAAACAATCAGAGTTTGTGACTGTATAACGCTTGTGTTTTACCTTTTCACCAGTTAGTGCGACCATGTCCAATGGGCCATACATAAAACGGCCAACCAAGACTTGAAGGCCTCCTTCCACAGCAATTACATCATTGGCTCTATGATTGGCTGTGACATTCTGAAAAAAAAACATATAAGAAATACTGAGGAACCTTTTTATTCTGTTCTTGTTTGGAAACCATTAGCTGTGATGGTTTTAATCCATTTTGTAACTTCAAATGAACCAATGACATAACAATACATCCACGTTTCTAGAGGTATAATTTCATACTATTATGCCTCTTAAATTATTAAGAAATGCAAACCCTTTTTAAATTAAAAATTCCCTTTTTTTCCCTCAGTTTGCAAATTAAATCTGGAATTGCGTTATGAGAGATTTTAATCTGTGATTTGAATCAGGCCCAATATGTCTGAAACTCTCTCCTAGCTCTTTAGCAATTCACATTTGTGTTCAATGATAACTTCACTAGCTCTTTTTGCCTGCATTTAACCTATTATGTGTGTAGTCAGGCATTGGCAGCTCCTCTTTGGAAGAGAATGTGTGTGCCGCCTGGCTCCCAGTATACTGTACATGAAAATATCAGTTAGATAAGAATAACTATATAATATTTACTTATTTTCCATTAACACTGCATTGAACCTTTCCAACTTGTTTTGAGCACATGAGATGGTGCTGCAGCATCTATACAGACATGCTGGGAAGAAATAATAAAGGTTACCAGCATAAACTCAGATAAAGCTGTTTTATTCAGTGCTGTCTTTCTCACATCAGAAGCCTTGCTTTACTGTCTCTCTCTGATTAAATAAGAAGGATATGAGTGCACTGTTGACATAAAAAACATTCTACCTGCGCAATGTTATCAGAAGCCACTACACTCTCTGGAAAGGGCAAATGCCAAGGTTGCTTAAGCAAAACCTTGATGTTTGAACAACTGAAGCATAAATCTCTAAAATTCAAACTAACGCTGCATCCATGAATACCGCACTCAATAATACAACATCATATTGCTAACTTTAATTTGCCTTAAAGGAAAACTTTACCCCCAAAATGAATATTTAAGCAAAAGATAGTTTATATCATATTAAGTGGCATATTAAAAAATCTTATCAAACTGGAATATATATTTCGGTAAATATTGCCCTTTTAAATCTCTTGCCTTGAACCACCATTTTGTGATGGTCTGTGTGCTGCCTCAGAGATCACCTGACCAAAAATACTTCAACTCTAACTGTAACAGGAAGAAGTGTGGAAGCAAAAGACAGAACTCTGTCTGTTAATTGGCTCATGTGACCTAACAAGTATGGTTTGTTTATGTGCACTGTGAATCCTACGATTCCAGGGGGCGGCCCTTATTTTTTTTAAAATGGCAATTTTCTATGTAGGATTACCCAATGGCACATACTACTAAAAAAGTATATTATTCTGAAAATGGTTTATTTACATGAAGCAGGGTTTTACATATGAGATGTTTTATGCAATATCTTTTTATAGAGACTTTCGGGGGTATAGTTTTCCTTTAAGGCTATATGTTCACAAGTGATTATATTCTACACAAGTTCCAGCTGTCTAAAGATGTCAGGTATAGAAATAAAGAAACAATTACCCAGGCCTGGACTGGGAGTCAAAATAGGCCCTGCCATTCCAAGTACACAGAGGCCCAAACAGCCTCCTACCAGCCCAAACAGATCCCTACCAGCCCACTATATGGAAACTTTCTATGGAGCCATACAGCAGCCCCTCTGGCATTTGCCAGAACCCACAGATTGCCAGTCCGGGCCTGCAATTACCCATATGAATTTGTGCTCAAACATGAGCTTCTGAGATGTAACATAATAGTGAGCAAACCGGGTACAGGTATGGGACCCATTATCCGGAAACCCGTTATTCAGAAAACTCCAAATTACAGAAAGTCTGTTTCCCATAGACTCCATTTTATCCAAATAATCAGAATTTTTAAAAATGATTTCCTTTTTCTTTGTAATAATAAAACAGTATCTTGTACTTGATCCAAACTAATATATCATTAATCCTTATTGGAAGCAAAACCAGCCTATTGGGGTTATTTAATACATGACTTTCTAGTAGACTTAAGGTATGAGGATCAAAATTACAGAAAGATCCGTTATCCGGAAATCCTCTGGTCCCGAGCATTCTGGATAACAGGTCCCATATCTGTGTCTGGTCTATAGGAGACAGCCTAACTTATATTGTAAGCCACCTCAGCATTAACAGAATGAGATGTCTATATACATCTGCCAAAGACATATCCATTTTGAATTACAGAAATATTTTGGAAATATGCATGGTAGTTTAGCTGATACAAGAATTACTGATATCCCTGTGATACCCTCGAGTGTACACTTTATCCCTAATATTGTCACCAGTTGTCATGCTAATTTCTGCTAAGCTGAAATAAATGCAGATATTGCAGAATTGGTTGCAATGTAATTTACCCTCCTTGTTACTAATAGTAATTTATACTGGGCAGAGGTACAGTTTTCCGGTGACATAAGAATTCTACAATCAAATATAAACATAACATTTTCCAAATCCAAATTCCCTTAGTTCACTACAGGTCATGTTTGGAGTTGGCCATTTATGTGAAGTCACGGAACAGCCTGTTCTCTGTCTAAAGCTGTTAAATTGTGGCACAGTCACCAGGGCCGTGGAGTCGGTACATAAATCCTTCAACTCCGACTCCGTTTATGGTACCTCGGACTGTAACTGCGACCCTGATTCCTCTTAATATACTAATGTGTTTTCCATGTTGATTGAAAGAAGTTCACACAATGTTCAAGGCATTTTTTCACTGCCAAAGCTCAAAAATCTAAACCACATCCTTTGGTTATTCGAATTCAAAATTAAACTACATCAACCAAAAACAATTGAAAAACCTAAAACAACGTATTTGAACCTGGCATATAGCTGTAGAATAGCTGTTAAATAGAATCCAAAACTTACTAAAGCATTGTTCTTAGAAACATAATTGCTTCTGCCATATTTTCCTTCATAGAAGCTATTAAATTTGATTTTATTATTTTCAGTGTTTGTATTCAAAGTTATTAGGAGTCGGAGTAGGTATATTTTTGGTGCCTCTGACCCGACTCTAGATACCCAAAGTTGATTCCGATTCCACAGGTCTGGCAATCACATCGAGTTTGCTGCTTTGAGCTGCTCTTTAATGCGTCTCTGTGCTATAGATATCATGTTAATGTCACTGCAAATACATGACACATTTTCCTTTGTATTATTGTATTAATAAAATGCTCATCTATACCCTTATCCTTTCCCATGTACATTACTGCAATCTTCTACTAACCATTCTCTCATTTCCCACCTCTCTTCCCTGCAATCAGTCTTAAACTCCACTGTTAAAATCCTCCTGCCACACTCAAAATACTCATATGGGAGCCCCATACATACTGTAGTTTGAATCAGAAGAAGAAGAAGAAGTGCTTGTTCATTCACAATTTGGATAATTTCTGCTGCCCAAATCCCAAACCAGACTTTGTCCTTAGATTACATTAGCTCATGACCTTATTGCTAAAATATACCTCTATCTATTTTGTTTTGATAGGATTCTCACACTTGGCTGATTCACATAAAGGATTTAGGAAGATGTAAGAAGGATAATGGACACCACCAGAATAATGACACAAAAGGTAGAATCAGCCAGCAGAGAAAAACACTGTAGAAAATTATAGACACTTGGGCTACAAACAGAAATCCTGGAGCAAAATTACAGTTCGGCATTCTAAATTCTCTTACAAAAATACATATAGAAATAATAAAAGATGGTATAGTGGCTTTTTTTAGTTTACAGAGTAACTGGAAATGTAAGACAAAATATTTTTAGCCATATTGATTAATGTATGTTTCTTAATGCATCTACAATACAATGGTATTTAAAGAGATCAGCAGCTCTTAAAAATAAAAGCAAAGCTAAATATGAATTCTAATTAAAAACACACACATTAACGCTTTGTTTTAATGACTCCTCAGCCATTCAAAACTAGTGTGAGGGAATAGTAGGGACTTGCTCAAAAGAAGGGTAAGTACAAAGTGCAGATATGGGTGCTGTATGCTTCTCTCACATCTCTTACAGAAAGAGTTTGATAAAATACACAGGGAAAAGTTCAACAGAATAATTTTAAAATGATTATTTAATAATTTAGCTAAAGCCTGCTATTATCTGTCTTAGTATTTTTAGATGTTCCAGAGCCATTTTTCCGTAGCTACCCATCCAATTCATATAAGTTCCCATAAAATAGCAAAAATCAAAGTATTCTTCAAATGTGCAAGTCCCTATTATGATAATAATTTTATTAAAGTAGCTTGTTAAGGCTAAAAAATGTACTTCGGGTATATGCAAAATTAGCTCAGCTACAGTCCTTGTACAATACTTTATCATTCATAAATATGACATTGCTAACACTCCAGGGCATGGCTCGCTGTGCCTTGAGCAGTTGCTTAACTACAGAGGAAGCAGACCTTGCAGCTGGAGGGGTTCTGGGTCTCTGTACGGGTGCCCCATGGGCGACCCTGGATTTTTTTCACATAATGGGTGACCCACACTTTTTCAGTATTGTTGGTCACCCGTGGGTTTAGCTGGGGGGGAGTATGGTGTTGGACAAAATAAAAATTGCAGTTATTTTATAGAGCTTTTGTGGTACAGGGAAAACCCATTATCTAGAAAGCTCTGAATTACGGGAAGGCCATTTCTCATAGATTCCATTTTAATTCAATGATTAAGTTATTAAAAACAATTTCCTTTTTCTCTTTAATAATAGAACCGCACATTGTAGTTGATCCCAACTAAGATAGAATTAATCCTTATTGGAGGCACAACAACCCTATCGTGTTTCATTAATGTTTAAATTATTTTTTAATAGACATAATGTATAGAAATTCAAATTATGGAAATATTCCTTATCCAGAAAACCCCAGGTCCCAAGCATTCTGGATAATAATTCCATACCTGTGTAGAGACCCTGAGTTTTAAGTGTTTTAAGAGTTTACCCTATATATATTTGGACACCTAAGTAGTCCTTTGATCTACCCAGGCAGTTATTGCATACCTTTCCCTGGGTCCAGTGTAATTGGATTTAGTTCAGTGCTTGCCCAGTAGGTGGCAGCATTTAAAAGTATAAAAGGATATAGCACATGTGCTCAGGGCTCTCTTCCTGGATCCCACCTTGCAGGGAGGTGGTTACAAGTGTGCACCTGAGCAGGTTACAGGCCCTGGTTAGGGTGAATTTTATTGAGTGTAACAAGTTCTGTAATAGTCGCTCTAGGAGTGAAAGTTAGAGACAGTGTATTTAGTAGGCAGCTTCTTGGCTCCAACAAGAAGAGTAGTTGGGGTTAGCACCCTTGTGGTGATCAAGCTGCCAGACAGAGACACGAGTGGGTGAGCTGAGGAGCAGGGAAAGTGCAACGGATCAAGGTACCCTGTGAAACTCCTAGTGCTAGGGAAAATCACCCAGACTGGTTGCTCTACCCCCTTAGAGGGATCTACTTGAAATATCTGAAAGTGTGAAGGTTTTCCACTGGTTGCTGTGACTGTACTCGAAAATTCTACTGCCTAAATGCTGTGATCAAGATCTTATTCAAAAAATAAGTTAATTGTTTGAAGCAACCCTCTGGATCGCTGTCACTTTCATCCTGGTGCACCAGAGGACTCACAGGAATCACAAAGTAAGGTGTCTAAAGGGGCACACACATACTGCTGGGAGTGGCAGGGAGTTGTCCACAGCACAAAGGTATCCAGGAGGAACTGACAACAAGGTACACAAAAATCACACTGCTAAAGTACACTCAAGGGTGGGCTACTCCTGTATTATTAGGAAATATTAGCTAAAAAATTTTGTAAACAATTAAAAGCGTTAAAAAAAAAACTTTAAAAAAAACGATAAATCATATACATGATCGCAAGGAATCATCCAAGAAATAAAGGTCTGAAGGGTGTAAAATTGAAGTTCAAGTTGAATATGTGGTTTTAATGAAAAAAAAAAGATTACTGTGCAATTACAATCCTTAATTTAGAGGGGCTGGTAAAAAATGTATGTAACTGAATTAGTCACCTGAAAATGGTAGATGGTGTTGACACCTTAAAACAGTAGAACAGTTTTCCTTAGGCTAATGATTTACAGGGAGCAAGAGAATTAGTAAGCACAGTGAATTTGTCATTATTTAGGGGACGTGTACTAATGTGTAACACTTAGTGAGAACCCTGTGCTTGTGAGTGTTTGGATGTTCAAGGCTTAGGAGCTGTGATTTAGGAATAACATCTCTGCAGTGACTGCTATCTGTCTGACAACCACCATGAGCACACTTTCTTGTTTAATTCTACCCTCAAAGAGCTCACTCTCCTCCAAAGTACCATAGATCACAAACAACCCCCTTGTAAGTGAAAACAACCACTTCAAATCCCAAGAATCCATATGTCTTCCTCTACAGGCTAATCAAGCAAGACGATGCTAACTGAATCACTTGCTGGAATGTTTGAAAGCCAGGAGTTGATAAGGAGTTTGACTTGGTTATGTGGTAATGAACTACTGGTCCATTAAACAATTAATGTTAATGTTCATTTGCATCCATAGGCTGATTTATTCAATTCAATCAACATCTAATCCAAGATTAAATGGTTTAAAACCCTGCAGGAATTTCTTATTCCATCTTTATGCAAAGTGATGCCTTCTGGAATCAGAAGGTCTCATGCCATACACACAGCACTGCCTAGATACCAAAAATGAGAGTTTTGATTCTCCCATAAGGCATCATGGGTGGAGACATGCAAATCACTCCTTTGTGTCTCTTTGGATTTTGCATGTCTCCGCTCATAATGCCTTATGGGAGAATCAAAACTCTCATTTTTGGTATCTAGGCAGTGCTGTGTGAATGGCATGAGACAAGTAAATACCTTCTGATTCCAGAAGGCATCCCTTTGCATATAATTGCTAACTAAGGGCTTTTTGGCTCCTTTCAGCCCTTCTCACCCTAACCAGATTTGTCTCCCCATTATTCCATCTTTGATACATCTGCCCTAGACTATAGAATTTTTTTAAGGCTTGGGTGGGAATTGACAAGAATGGCGTTAAATTTGTCTTTAAGTTAGAGTAACATTGTCAAAGGCAAATTCACAACTGTCTGATGGTGCTTGAATCACTATAGTTATTTTAAGAAGTCCAAGGAAACTGTAGCACACCGATCCAATATGTAGTGCAAAAGTGCTTTTATTGACTCAAAGTAGACATCAAAAAGTTTGGCAACATTTCAGGCCAAGGCTTGATTAAGGGTCCAGTGTGGCCCGAAACATTGCCAAACTTTTTCCTTGGACGTCTATGATATTTTGATCCTGAGCAGGGGGTCTTATAGCACTTGACACCTGAAAAGGTCGATTGGTTACAGATGAGCACTCTTACTCTGTATAATTATTTTAAGAAAAAGGGAAAGTAAAAATCACTGGGGTTGCAAGATGTTAGATACCCCCCTGTGATTATAATTGCTTACAAGATACCCCGACATGATGCTCCTATTCATTGAAAACTGCAACTACTCGGGGTACTTCACTAGGAGCATTATGGCACAATATTCTTCTGCTTCACTGATCTTTTCTTTGGCCAGTGCACGTGGGTAGAGTGAAAAGCCGGCGCTTTGCTTTTAAGTTTGACTTTTCACTCTGCTGCACATGTGCACCCAACAAAAACGTAGATGGTGGTACAGAAGATGAAGATTGCACTCCTACAGCACCCCAGACCAGTGCATATTTCAACACATGGGGCATTGGCCTGGGATATCAGGTAAGCAATTATAATCACTGTATTTATCCCTTTCCTTTTTTAAAGGTCATTGCACAAATGATTTTGACTTGTACAGTGTTTTCAGGAAGCAAAACTATAGGTACAGTAAAATGCCTCTTCTTGTTTGCCTCTTAAAAAGCACGGGACATGCCTATGGTAGACACTTGTGGTGACAGGCTCTAGGCTAAACAGGTATGGGACCTGTTATTCAAAATGTTCGGGACCAGGGGTTTTCTGAATAATGGATCTTTGCTTAATTTGTATCTTCATACCTTAAGTCTACTATCATGTAAACATTAAATAAACCCGATAAACTGGGTTTGCTTCCAATAAGGATTAATTATATCTTTGTTTGGATCAAGTAGACGCTACTGTTTTATTAACACAGAGAAAAAGGCAAACGTTCAAGTCCCAATAGTGGGACTTGAAATCTCTTGAAAACTCTTTCTCTTTGAAGAGCAGAGGGACTTCTAGACCCAGAATCCATCTCTCCACAATGGAACAAAGTGTGGGGGTCACTGTAAGATTAAAGGGGAACTATTGTGATAATGAAAAATGAATATAAGCTTTGTCATACTGAAATAAGAATCTTTCTAAATAGAATCCATTAACAATTTGGAAAGTTTCTGAATAATAATCAAGTTTGTCTTCACTATCCCTCTCTCAGCATCTCTTTCTCTTCGTTCTGTCTTCATGCAGGAGTTGGGTGTCAGATATTCATTGACAGTTAGATTCAATATATGTTATAGGGGGCTTCCTTTGCTAACATGCATTAGAGCTCAGACTTCAGCACAAACAAAATAACTGACTTTGGCACAAATTCTGCATGTAGAGAAACAGGATTTCTGGTGATTTTAATAGAGTGGGCTCTAATACACATTTTAGGCTAAATGAGTCCCCCTATAAGATACTGGATTCTATACTCTTGCAAGAATATAGAATGAAGAGAAAAAGATGCTGAGGGGGAAAGTGAAGAGTAACACGGTTATTTGAAAAACAGTTCAGAATGTTTGATTGATTTTATTTAGAAAATTTCTTATTTCAGTATGATGAAGCATCTATTAAATCTTCACTTTCGCGACAGTTGCAGTTGTACAAGGAACTACCTATCCCCATAATATTTCCATTAAATAAGAGGAAAAGATTAGTGAAATAAAGAAGTAAATGCATAGGAATATTTAGCAGACTTTTAACATACACGCAGTTTGACGTGATTTCTCTTCCGAAGCCATTTCTCTTGTCGGCTGGAGGGGCTCATGTTTATGCAGTCGATGCCTTCCTTTTGCTTGATCTGTACACTCTCATATCTCATCAACTGCAGGAAAAGAAATTAAGAGCGCAGCAAGCAAACATTGGTTAACCCTTAAATGCTAACGATATTTAAACATCATGGAAACATCATAGCAATCCCCCCATTCACGATAAGCAAATAAGGCTTTAGAGCCTTAGGTGAAAATGGATAATTAAAAAATGGAGGCAGGCATTTGTTGGAAGGATTGGCACATAATAATGAAAACCCTTAAGCATTCAGGGAAATGAAAGTCAAATGAAACAGCTGGAAAATCTTGGTAGGTTTACATGACCATAACAAGCCATGTAGTTACAATGCACTGATCAAATACAGTCCCTGCCATGTGTCACATTCACACCATTAGTGAATATACTAAAATTGTACTAAATTGTAAAAATGTTTCCTTTCTTCTTGGTTATAATGGATATAACATGATTGGTTTAAAGGAGAACTAAAGCATAACTTATGAAGTAGGCAAGAAATATTGTACATTACGTTTTGGGCTTCTGTACCAGCCCAAGGCAACCACAGCCCTTTAGCAGTAAAGATCTGTGTCTCCAAAGATGCCCCAGTAGCTCCCCATCTTCTTTTCTGCTGATTCACTGCACATGCTCTGTGCTGCTGTCACTCACTGAGCTTAAGGACCCACTCACAATATACAGTACACATAGAATATAAATGTCACAATAAAAGGCTGATTAGTAATTAATAAAGATAATTACTACATGTCAGCTCAGAAACCAGTGCAATTAGCATCAGAATTTAATAATCAGCCCTGTAGCGTCATTATATATTACAGACCTACCTCATTTTCTGCTTGATAATTTGCAACAGCCCCTAAGCTTAGCTTTCTCAACAGCTGCTCAGAGCCTGCTGAGCATGTGAGTGTCTCAGACACTTTCCAAGATGGTGAACCTGTGGCAAGTTTGAAGTCCTGGATCATTGCTGCTATTGAGAAGCTGATAGACTGCTGCATTTTTAACCATATTAATTTTTAGGGTTTAGTTCTCCTTTAAGTGAAATGATGCAGGGGCACCATTGACCATTACCGGTGTATCATTGACAAGATACTCACAAGGAACATCTATAAATACAAGGAAGCTTCTGAAATGCTTTATTTATTGGCTTCCTAAAGAAGATATTAAGTTAAGGCTTCATCTTGCTGTAGCTCTAAAACTGATGTGCACCGATGGGTACAGTTTAGCCCCAATAGCCATTGCACCCAGTAAGAAAAAAAAATGAGACCTTTATTGGCAGATTTATCATAAAGCTGTCTACAGTAGAACCTCCATTTTACATTTTTCAGAGGACCAGAAACATTTTTATAATTCCAGTTAAATCTGGGAAATGTATTATGCATTATATATTGGTAGGACCTGGTAAACTAACATGACTAGCCCCATGTCACATTTTAAAGTTAAATCTAAAAAAAATCAGTTGTGAAAAATGGTTTTCAGTGCAGAAATCTGCTGGAGCAGCATTATTAACTGATGTGTTTTGAGAAAAAACTTGTTTTCTCATGTTTTCACTGAATCCCTTTTCCCTTTACATGCCATGTCATACTCACTGGATAGCCCCACCCCAGTGCTGCCATTAGAAGGACCCTCCGCAAAGCTTTAAAAGCTCAACCGCACCCCCAATCCAGTGTATTTTTTACTTCTGCCCCAGTTTACTTTTTTGCTCCCATGGTAAGCAAGTTTTTCTTTTTAGCCTTGGGAAAGCATTAAGGCTTGCTACAAAGCATCCTAAGGACTTGGTTTTTTTAGTCTTTGAAATCTTTTTTCCCCTCTAAACACATTATCCCATTTGTATGGAGTCCTCATGGTTCCATCTTCTGGATCGGGTAGGCACAGTGGTACTGTGGCTGATATCACTTGTTTGTCCTTGATCCATCTGCCCTCAAAGCCTGCCCACCATTTGTCCTGTGGCAAGTGCTCTGTCCCACCAACCATGTGCCTTACCGAGCTTGTGTGAAAAAGTGTCCTGCGGCAGTGGTGTGTATGGCCCCTACACCCTTTATGATTTTTATGGATGGAAGAACGAGATGCCAGTTAGCTAATGTATCTGTTATTTGCAGAGGTTTCAGCTGGCCAACCCAATGCGGTGATGGGGACTCACTCCTTCTTAATTGGGGTTAACAGAGCTCACTGGAGTTAAACTCCCCATAGACGCGATGATTCTTCTTGCCGATGACCAATTTTAGAGAAGTGCGACCAATCCTTCGAAATTATTGTGCGGTTAGTGGGATTCGAACGATCGTACATCTTACAATTTTTTGGCCGACATCTGTCAGGAAATTGATCGGCCAGGTCAAAAAATCTTTGTCGTTCCCAGTGCAATCTTTATATGTTTGTAGGTCCAAGCAGGCAGCTCCCCTTTGTTTTCCTGGCAAATTGGTCAATTCGTACGATCGTTCTGAGAAAATCGTGGTCTCACGATGAGGATCAGATATTTTAAAAATCTCAACATCTATGGCCAGCTTTAGGTATGTGTAGTTAGGGGCCTGACCCTAATGGCCTCCTTCTCTTTTTTCCTCCTATAGTGGGGTATCATCTTTTTCAGATAAATCTCAATGTCCGATGTACGATCAGACGTTACAATCTCCCGGACCTACCACTAACCATTCTGATTAAATGAAGTAGTAAAAAGAACAAATGAGATGATGTCTTTCAGTCTCTGGGCAGCTTTAGAGGCTATAAAATGTAATCTTAACATGTGTTACCAGTCTCTGTTCAGCCAGTATGTATTGTATTCCATATGATTGACATGGCGATCAGCCAATTGCCGATTGCATAGTCATAGTCCCACCCCTAATGCCACTGCCGTACTTTCACATAATGCCCACCCCTCCGCATCACAGCTCCGCCCCCCTGCCCGGTCTCCACCGGACTAAAAGGTTGTGGCGTGGGAAGTAGATACTCGTAGTTACTATATAGCTCTCACTCCAAGGAGGAGTGTCATGCAGGATTTGCTTGGTCTCATCACTTTGGTGTGGGCTTTATCTCAAAAGAGACCTTTATTCCTTTTCTTTCTCTGGCTATTCACAATTTTCTTTTATTCTAGTGCAGTCCATCTTTCCTCTGCAGAGAAGCAGGTTTGAGACCAGGCGTTCTCTCAATGTTCACTGGTGGAGGTTATATTCTCCTTGGGATTAATCTGGAATAGATTTCTTTCTGGGATCCAGATTTCCTACTGTGGAACTATTACCCTCCCATCTGGGGAAATTAGCTTGCTATGTCCCATGAGTATGACATGGAGTGTCCATGGAATTTATATCATACTTACCATGATTTGCTTTTCCTGGACACTCCATGCCATAGTTTCCTATCCCTGTTTTGGCAGTTTCTAGAACTTCACGACACTGTATTGGGGGTGGGGTTGAGCTTTTAAACAATTGGGGAGGGGCTATCCTGTGAGTATGACATGGAAAGTGTCCAGAAAAGTTAAATTATGGTAAGTATGATATAATTTTCCCTTTTAAGTAATATTTTTAGGTACACAGTTATCTCTACTTGACAATCATAATATAGACAGACAATTTAGAAACAAGTTTAATTATAAAATATACTCATGTTTTTGCATGTTAAGTTGTGGCTCAGTTGGACTTGTATTTAAATTTACCCACTATAGCTTGAATATCAGATGGGACTCCTCATCTGATTTCTGTGTAGCCTCCATTAAGCCAAAGGGACTTGCCCCAGTTCCAAAGGCAATCAGCATACAGAGAATTTATATCAAAAGATATATGCCCCAAGGCTTTTCATTAGTTAAAACAAATCATTTATTTGAGTTACATTAAAAGTACCATACATACTGACCCCACATGGTCCACCTTACGTGTTATATAAGGTGGATATATCTTTTGATATAAATTCTCTGTACACTATAGCTTGAAGACAGCATATATTAGTTTAAGCAACCTTTTCTTCAGATGAAGATATACCAGCGCTAAAAAGCTCAGGGTAGACACAAAAAGGAAATGCAAACACGATATAGTGTAGTAGTTTTGAATTATATGCGATATATAACCCTCTGTGCGATATCTATATGATGTGGTTTTGGGGTCTTCCACCAAAGGGTTAAAAAGCCTTTCTTCCGTGCTTTTTATAAATAGTATGACCACCTCCTGTGTGGGGCAGTGGGTACTTACAGACGTTTATAATTATCACCAGCATGTAATAAAATCCCTTGTCCTATTCTTGGTAAGTATGTGGGGCAGTGGGTACTTACAGACGTTTATAATTATCACCAGCATGTAATAAAATCCTTTGTCCCACTCTTGATAAGCTCCAGGTTTCTAAAAAGCATATGCTAAAATCGTGTAAAAACTTCTTTAATAGATTTAAAAAGATAAAAACATAGATTGCACTCACATGTGTGTGCTTAATATAAGCATAAAAAGCAGTTTGCATTGGGGTTCTCAAGTCCTGCGGTCTATTGTAAGGTGTTACACTTTGCCTGGCGTTTGTTGGTAAGACACGCTGGTCCTGGTCCCCCTCTGATGACGTCACTGCTCAGCCGACGCGTTTCGTCTATTGCGACTTTCTCAAGGCTTGTAGTTTCTTAGTGCGCATATGCGCCTTTTTAAGACGGACCTTAATATATATGTATATATATACTTTACGTCCAGAGTCTGCACTCTTACCAGTTAGAATCGCATGCAAGGGTCAAAGATTCTTCAAATAGTATAATGAAAGGACCAGCACTCCATATTCTCGTGAATAAATTGTATTTTATTTAATGCATATCCAACATTTCGGCCCCCTTTGGTTCTTGAGAAAGGCCCCAAAGAGGGGCGAAAATTTGGATGTGCATTAAATAAAACACAATTTGTTCATGAGAATATGGAGTGCAGGTCCTTTCATTTATATATATATATATATATATATATATATATATATATATATATATATATATATATATAGCCTGCAAAGAGCCAGCACTCTCGAATAAAGGGTTTGTTTGCTTGGGTGCACAATAAATATAATATCTCCATTCATCCAAATAAGATCAGCACTCCCATGGCTTATAAATATGAAAAGGGTTTTATAAAAAATAACACAGCATAGGACTATGCTGTGTTATTTTCAATAAAACCTTTTTCATATTTTTAAGCCCTGAGAGTGCTGATCTTCTTTGGATATATATATATATATATTTGATACCAGGGTGCTCATGCATAAGAAGTAGATACAAAGTGAACTCACACATTGCACTGTGTTTCCTTGAAATAGGTTCCTGTGTGGGACCGAAATGTTGGATGAATAAACCTTTTTTACTTTTTTGACACCAATTGTCTATTTTTTGCTTAAAATTCTGTGAGTGCCATCATTTTGCACTTATATATATTTATTCTCCTAGGAATAACTGTTACCTGTCTCAGAATAAAGGCCACCACATCAGTGGATTCCCAGTAGCTGGCATGGAATAGGTGCGGCAGTGCTACGGTGGGGAAGGCAGTAAGTACATCAGGGCAGTACAAAGCATAATCAATGCGCTTGGTTCCCCACCAGTTTGCTGTAACTAGGGAAAAAGAAAGATAAAAGACATACTGTTAATGTGGCAAACATTGATCATGTTATGTAGTTTGTGAGTCCTTGCTTATTATTATTATGTACAAAGGACAGTTTTTCCAAATCCAATACGAAAAGAGCCGTGTGATATGTTAGCTAAACGACACGGTTAATAATTGCATGGAGAATAAACAATAACATATTAACTAAGCTCTGAATTTAGCAACTTCCCACTGCTCGGATCTAATCATTGCATGTTCCTGATGAATGCCAGCATCTCTGCTAATTAATGTCCCTTTTATTTCTGCCTTAGAGAGGAAATTTGTATCTCCTGGCATCCATCTATTAATATTGACATTATTTGTGTTTAATTTGTCCTAGCAATTAGTGGTAATGTAGTGAAATAGATATTTAAGAAATGGATTACAGGCATCCTCGTGGGAGCGCTGGAGAGACAAGCAGCTTTTATTGATTTTATCATGACTCTTGTCTGTATTTTTTGTCTATAAAAGTCTGGGGCCTTTGTGGTCATATTGTCCATCAACTGGACCCCGGTCAATATATCTCTCTCTCTGGAATGTCACTTATGATTTTTAATGCTATTTCATATGATCTAAGGGCTTTTTGATTCATAAATAGAGATGGCGCGAACTGTTCGCCGGCGAACTTGTTCGCGCGAACATCGGGTGTTCGCGCTCGCCGGAAGTTCGCGAACGTCGCGCGACGTTCGCCATTTTGGGTTCGCCATTGTTGGCGCTTTTTTTTGCCCTCTCACCCCAGACCAGCAGGTACATGGCAGCCAATCAGGAAGCTCTCCCCTGGACCACTCCCCTTCCCTATAAAAACCGAAGCCCTGCAGCTTTTTTTCACTCTGCCTGTGTGTGCTGAAGAGATAGTGTAGGGAGAGAGCTGCTGCCTGTTAGTGATTTCAGGGACAGTTGAAAGTTTGCTGGCTAGTAATCGTTTTGATACTGCTCTGTTATTGGAGGGACAGAAGTCTGCAGGGGTTTGAGGGACATTTAAGCTTAGGTAGCTTTGCTGGCTAGTAATCTACCTTCTACTGCAGTGCTCTGTATGTAGCTGCAGTGGGCAGCTGTCCTGCTTCTGATCTCATCTGCTGACTGCTGCAATAACAGTAGTCCTTGTAAGGACTGCTTTTATTTATTTTTTTGTTCCAATACAGAGCAGTATCAAGCAGATTACTAGCCAGCAAACTTACTATCATCTGTCCCTGAAATCACTAACAGCTCTCCCCCTACACTATCTCTTCCAAGCACACACAGGCAGATTTTTCAGATACATTTTTGCCCTTGATCCCCCTCTGGCATGCCACTGTCCAGGTCGTTGCACCCTTTAAACAACTTTAAAATCTTTTTTCTGGCCAGAAATGTCTTTTTTAGATGTTAAAGTTCGCCTTCCCATTGAAGTCTATGGGGTTCACGAACCGCTCGCATTTTTGCGCAAGTTCGCGAATATGTTCGCGAACTTTTTTTCTGACGTTCACTACATCCCTATTCATAAATAGCGGATACAGTATGAATCATTGCGATATATTCAGAGAACATGATCTTCAATGGAGATTTACAGATAGTAAGGTGAACTCCCACATAATTCAATAAAACTAATTAAAAGAACATAATTAGTGGCCCATTTTATATACTCTTACAAATAATTTGATTATCCGCAGGTTGACGAAGTATCAGAAAGCAAATGCTTGATTTCTTCATTTTTCTATGCACTCTGGGCCAGTGAGCAGTAATGAAAAGGAAAGGGCCTGTACATATTAGCGGATTGTATCAAACAAGCTATTAAACATGAAGTAATTCAAATAATTACACCTGTGTAGATGACTGACTTGCAGATAAATACTACTTTGTATGTCTGTGCTTGCATGGAAGTGAATTAACCTCATACTCCTCCTCAACAAGGTTAGCCTATCAGCTCGCCATAGCTGACTTACCCTGCCCCCATCACTGTACCAGACAGATAAAAACTCCTATTAAGCAATAATTGCTAGCAGTTTCATTGCAGAGCTATATATTTAATTATCCCAAGAGAAAGTGACCTTTCAGGTTAGTTTGGCTCCATGTAACACATGTGAGTGTTGTTCTACCCAGCTACTGCAGGCTTGGGTGTTTTAATCATTTTTTATTATTTCTGGTTTCCATGGCATCTAAGTGAAATGTGCCTTTCTAATGGTAGGTTGTAATATTGTCGGAAATACTCTCTCATGGGGAGCATAAGCAACAAAAGAAGGGCTTCCATAGATTCCAGCCACTATATCCATTGTCTACACACACACTCACACATGCCACATAGCTCCAATTTCATTCCTGTGTAGCTTCATTTTATATTTGTACAGTGCCAATGGAATAACATTTACGGAGGGGGCCAAGCACAAACGGTCCCTCCTCCACAGGCCCTCATAGTAACTAGGGATGGGCGAATTTTTTTCGCCTCGTTTCGCCGAAAAAATGACGCCCATAGACTTGCGCGCGTCAAAACAGTTTCGCGGCGCGACAAAATTTTTTTGACGCCCATAGACTTTAATGGGCGTCTGCGAGATTTCTCCGGCGGCGAATTTTTGGCGAAGCGGAACGGGTCAAATTTGCCCATCCCTAATAGTAACTCTATTTTAAAGGTATGAGAGTGGCTGGGGAGGGGGAACTATGATGCTATAGAACCGTAATTCCCAACCAGTGACTCATGAGCAACATGTTGCTCCCCAACCCCTTGGATGTTGCTCCCAATGGCTTATCTTTTTTATTGTGCTTATCTTTTAATTCCTGGTTTGTTTGCAAAATATAGAGGTATACTGCCAAACAAAGCCTCCTGTAGGCTGTCAGTCCATATAGGATCTACAAAATAGCCAATTGCAGCCCTTATTTAGCACCCCCAGGAATTTTTTTCATACTTGCTCCTCAGCTCTTTTTACATTTGAATGTGGCTCACTGGTATGAAAGTTTGGGGACCCCTGCTGTAGACCCTGTGATCCAGGCCCCCCACAATAGTGGGGTCTGCTATGTAGGTAATTGCAACACTGCACAAGGCTGTTAGGACCAGGATGTGTCTGTGGACTACAGAAAAAGTAGGGTTGTAGGCAGGCCTTTGTATATCTTTTTACTTTTCTTCTCTATTACAATGGGAGTAGCATGATTTTTATTGACCAGACTGGTAAAACACCAACCAGGTAGCAACCCTAAGAGGAGGTGAAGCACGGGAGATGGCAAACCAGGCAAGTACCAGAAGGGTCCAAATATCAGATGAAGGCAGTGACAGGCCAGAAGTAAATAACCAGACACTCAAGCCAAAGAAAGTTCAACCATACACACAGCAAGATGAGACCTAAAATCAGTCTAGGTTGAAGAGCAGTGTCTTAAATTGAAATTCTGATTTGGTTCCAATAGTGGAGCAGTGACATCACAGTGATTTGCCCATTGTATCAGCATGGGTCCAATAACACCAACATGTTCATATCAATGTGATGGTGTCAGGGCCCAAGATTGGCACATCCTTACATTGTAATGGGATTATTATATACTGTATAGTAGAACTGTGAGAGGTTCGCCAGGCAGCCTAAATTGATGGCAAGACTAAAACCACTGGTCGGTATTACATTGATTATAAACTAGGGGACATAAAGCTAGAGGGAAATATTTAATAAGTTCATCTCTTATGTCTAAGGAAAATAAAGTAAAGCATTAAATGGGGTCTCCACCGACAAACTGTTTTTTGTGTGTGTAATGGGAAAAAATTCAAATTCTATGCAATGTTCCAATACATTAATTAAACACTTGCTATGGTTTTTGCAGGTGAAAACAGTAATTATCCCTTCCTGTTCTCTGGGTCAGGTCTGCTCTAGGTTTTTTAATCAGACGACTTTTTTTTCAGGAGACCAAAGAATACAGCCGTGCAGATACTGCTTTTAATAGCAATTACATTGATTTTACATTTCTAATTTTAATTCCTGTGTGTTGGAAAGTTGCTTAGAATTATATGTTCTTACAAAATACAGATTTTGGTTGTAGGGCCTTATTTCTTATCTTCATCTCTTTTTGTCATCCAACTGGTTTGTCAGTGGTTGATATCCCTTTGCCACTGAAAGCTGAATGTTGCTTAAGCAATTAGGATTTCTTATTCCTTGTGCCTCGACGCAGCAAAGCAACTGAGTTAGATGCAGCAGCATAACAGACAACTTACTATTGGCAATCTTTGATGAAGGCAAGCTTTCTGAAGACCCAGACATCTCGCTGCTCATGCTCACGAGGCTAGATCTTCTGGCTTTTCTCGGTGTTGGGGTGGATAGGCTGGTCGGTGGAGATGTATCAGCTGAAGCTGTATTATTGGGGGTAGAGTGTTCTACAAAGGCAGCACTGCAAGCTTGGATGGCATCCACTGCAAAATGAAAAGCACACAATTTTCAGGTCTATTTGTAAAAGTGATTTGTGTGCAAAATACAGTTTCTGTTTTCTGAACTTAATCATGCAATTTTAGCTCATTTAGGCTAGGGCAACACAGGGGCCAAAATCAGCTAGTTGAAATATGCTGGCTGATTTCAGCCCTACCATGAGCAGTAGCCTCCTCTCTCTTCTGTATTCAGAAGTGTTGAATCAGAAGCAGCGCTAACAGATGGTTCGGCCTTCAGCCTCGTGTTTTTATATGGTCAGGAAACTCCTCGGTAACTAATAATATCCTTATATTTATAAGAGGGGGTACTTTATTCACTATATATTTAGGACAATAACTCTCGGTCCTAGCTTCATAGGGTTCTCTTTAAATAAAGGCTTTATAAAATGAATGATTGTCCTAGTGGTCTTGTGTTTGACTCATGTTCAGAAGAAATATCATGGCCTGATAAGAGCAAACCACTATTCTGTCCTAATTACGTATTATATGTATATAAATATCGGGATTAGCTACATGACTGATCCTGTCATAGTATATAGAGAATATGGCTAGTCAGATAAATAATACATACAATAAGTAATATATTCAGTGCCGGATGAGAGTTTGTGTATTTCTGTACTGATGAGTTAAATGGTAAATGCCTGGCTCAGACGCTTGTCACAAAGAATCACTTCTCCATCAGTCAGAGCTGATGGGATGAGGGAAAGAACTTAATAACACTGTAATGGATGGGCTGCTGCAGTGGTGATGTGATGTTTTAGTGAAGAAATATACCCAGGTTCACTGAATACCAATTTTTTGTCTCAATTCCATTATCCAAGGAGCTATAAAGAGCTTTGATTGAAAGAAAATAACACTCCTTTAGCTTCCAGCAATATCAGCAGAGCAAATTCATTGTGCACAGCAGCTCCGGCTCTATATCTGCATTACAGGACAAGCCTGTTCCCAATCATACAGTTGCTTTATAAACCAGGTGTAGCAGACTTTTCTCTTGCATTATAATTATGTCAACATTTTGAAAATATAAGAACTAATGGGTTTTGTTTTATTTAACAGTGCACATAGATCAATAAGTACTTTATAGTGCTGCTATTGGTAAATGATGAGAAAGGAATAGCTAATATACCTTTTCTTTTTAAATCAATGGCTTCCAGTGGAGTAAATATAGTGAAAGCAGACCCTGTTGCCATAGGGGGCCCGAACCACAGGCTCTGCTTCTTCTAAAGTTATGCGGAACCCCCTCCGCTTTCTTACCTTCGGCCGGAGAAGGAGGATGCAGGTGGCTGGGAGACTCCAGCGTGGGGCAGAGACGGGGTGGGGAGATGTTGGGCATCGGGCACTGATCAGGCAGACTGGAAGGTGGTTGGGGCTTGCAGTGCACTGGACCCTTTTGAAGTTATACAATAAATGGCAGTGTGGTGGGAGTTTCCTTAACTGAGAAGAATCTAGGGTTTTTTGTAGATAACAAGTTGTCTAATTCTGGGCAGTGTCATTCTGTGGCTACTAAAGCAAATAAAGTTCTGTCTTGCATAAAAAAGGGCATTAACTCAAGGGATGAAAACATAATTATGCCTCTTTATAGGTCCCTGGTAAGGCCTCATCTGGAGTATGCAGTGCAGTTTTGGACTCCAGTCCTTAAGAGGGATATAAATGAGCTGGAGAGAGTGCAGAGACGTGCAACTAAATTGGTTAGAGGGATGGAAGACTTAAATTATGAGGGTAGACTGTCAAGGTTGGGGTTGTTTTCTCAGGAAAAAAGGCGCTTGCGAGGGGACATGATTACACTTTACAAGTACATTAGAGGACATTATAGACAAATAGCAGGGGACCTTTTTACCCATAAAGTGGATCACCGTACCAGAGGCCACCCCTTCAGACTAGAAGAAAAGAACTTTCATTCGAAGCAATGATTTTTTGGACAGACATAATGTCAAAGGCTATTGTGATACTAAACTCTAAAGTTAGTGTAGGTATGGGTACATAGAATTTATGTGAAAGTAGGGAGGGGTGTGTGTATGGATGCTGGGTTTTCATTTGGAGGGGTTGAACTTGATGGACTTTGTGTTTTTTTCAACCCGATTTAACTATGTAACTATGTACTGACTATAGATATGCCAGCGTAAATAGACAACCCTAACTTGGCCAGTCTTTCTTTTTGAGACTTTCCATACCCTTTAACAATTTAGGGGTGAAGTTAGAGATCGCCCAATGAAATTCCGCCACTCTTCATTAATTTCTCTGGGAATTTTTGTTATTTTTAGAATTTAAGGGTGAACTTACACACATCGATAAATACTCTTTTAAAAAATTCCATAGAAATGAATGGCGAGAAGCGGAATTTCACTCTAGCGGACTGGGCAATCTCTAACTTCACTCTTTGATAAATATGCCTCTTAGTATCAGGCCCGGATCCCGGGCCTAGGGCGGCAAGTTTTTAGGGGCAGCATGCTGCCCAGTAGGGTTTCCATCTCGCCCCTTTAAAACCAAATACATATGAAATCCACAACCTGCATGATTAATTAGCAAATCATTTAGATGCATGATGCATAGCTGCACATAAATCGGTTCAGTTTGCAGCATGCATCTAAATGAATGGCTAATTAGCCGTGCAGGCTGTGGATTTCATATGTGTTTGGTTTTAAAGGGGTGAGATGGCAACACTACTGCCCTGCCTTAACCTAAGGAGAACTGGGGATGCGTAATCCTGTACATGTAATCCCCAGTGCTCCAGAGTGCGTGGGGGAGGCAGGGTGCTGAGCACTAGAACCAGCTGCCTAGGGGTGCCCAAGCCCGAAATCTGGGCCTGCTTAGTATAGCCCTTCTTTGGGTTCTCTCTAAATCAATAATGTGCTGTTTAAGCACCTGGAGACCAAAACTGCACAATATATCCTAGATGGGGCCTTACCAGTGTAAGAATTCACTGGCACTCATGGCTGGTTCAAGCAGGGATAATCCCTTGCGTGTTTATTTGCAAATGTCCAACGTTTCGAGGTTGTACCCCTTTGTCAAGCATACAACATTGTGAATGAGGAAACAATTTAACACCCCCCACACAGCATAATTGGTTTGTCATCACAGTAACATAATTGTGCACAAATAACCCCAATTAGTGCAAAAAATGGAAAAGCAACACAATACAAAAACTTGATATAGAAAAAACTTGATATAGAAAAATCGGAACCTAATTGGTTGACTTAATTACACAAAGTCCTTTGGTTTATTTAACTGAGAAGTTAAATTAAGTTAACCAAATTTTCTATAAATTCTATAGATTGTTCTATATCAAGTTGGAATTAAGTTAACCACATTTTCTATAAATTCTATAGTTTTTTCTATATCAAGTTTTTGTATTGTGTTGCTTTTCCATTTTTTGCACTAATTGGGGTTATTTGTGCACAATTATGTTACTGTGATGACAAACCAATTATGTTGTGTGGGGGGTGTTAAATTGTTTCCTCATTCACAATGTTGTATGCTTGTAAAGGGGTACAACCCCGAAACGTTGCACATTTGCAAATAAACACGCAAGGGTTTATCTCTGCTTTAACCAGCTGTGATTGCCTGTGAATTTTTGGAATTGTCTATTTGGGCGGGTGCCGATCCCTTCATCACTGTGCACCAGGCACTAATTCTTGAAGGCAAGGGTGTGCGAGCGGGCCATACTATCCAGCCTTACCAGTGTAAACAGGGAAGAACAAGTCTCTTCTCTTGCGACAAAGAGGTTTGTCCCAGTAGGAATTCAGTGGATGATGGCAAATATATAGCACCCAGGCTGAGGGTTGGCTCCTTTAAATCTCCAGGGTAAAACAGACTAGGACCCTGGAACATGGTTGGTAAGTACTGTGGCCAATTAGTCCACAGGTGGGACTGTTTCAGGGCAGCATGGGTGTGCCGAGAGAATTCGGAGATGCTGAGAGAAAAGTGTGTGTCCTGAAACAAACAGTCTATGACACTGGGGCTCCAGAGAAAGACTGCCTTGTGTTAGCAGAGAAGACTTTTGTTTTGTATTTTTTCAAAACTCTAATTTGCTGAGACTTTGATTTACTGTTTTCTACTTTAGCACAGAACTTGTGCTTTGTCTGCTGTGAAAATAAACCACAGGCAGGAGCCTGCTAAGTTTTGTTGCCAACCTGAGCCTCCTGTCTCATCAGTGGAACTGTTCTGCCCGACCCCAAGCTGCTACCAGCTATCCCCCACAATATAATGGTAATGATACCTAGAAAGTTTAGATTTAGAAAAAATTACTGCTAGTGCTGCTAGTTTACTGTAATAGTTTCTTATTTGCTGTTAGCTCTCCGCCTCAATAAATATTACAGGCCATTTCTTAATATAAATCTGCAAGTTCCTTCACAGATACACAGGGCCATATTTCACCAAAGGAAAATGATGCTAAAGTCCCTTCCAGGAAAGCAGCTAAAATGCCGCTGTTACAATGAAAAGTGATTGTAGATTTCTCTTGCAGAATTTCAATTGGCACAATTAGAATCAGTTTGTATTATAAGTACTATATGAAAGGGCACTTAGAAAACAAAGCCGCATAGAACCAATTGCCGCTACTTTAAACCATATAGGACTTCAAGGAAAGGATACTGGTAAGATTTATATTTGATACTACAGAGATGACAAAATGAAGAGTGAGCAATTTTGTGTGTATGTATAAGGTATGTAATTTATGTAACAATATTGTTTTGAAGGGTAATTGCAGCCATTCACTTCGGCTGACATGTAAGCAAGAAATACTTAGAATTATATAGAATAATTCTTATATAGAATTGCAGTCATGTTCTATATACCCACCTGCTTTACATTATGGACTATTAGAAGCATAACTACCTGTTTCTACTGTAGGGCGAATTTCTTGCGTTTTGATTCGGCTGAATTTCCTGTGAAATTTGCGAAACGGTGAAAACTTTGTGAAACTCAAAAATTAACGCCCGCGTCAACTTTGAGGCCACGGTTAAAGTCAATGGGTGTCCGAATAGCGTTTGACATGAGGTGGTTTTTGATGCAAGCAAATTTTTATGACGCTTGCATATATAAATAAATGTACCAATGTGTTGAGCATCCTCTCTCCATCTCCCACCCACTAATATTTCAATGACAAGCACCAATGTTCGATAGACTAGACACATTAGAAATATTACATGGCAAATTACAGTAAATGATAGTAGTGCTTTAGCACAGATATTCGTTTTTGCTGATATTATAGGTATAAATAGCTTTGTGGGTGCATGCAACATAGCTATATTTCAGACTCAAACCCGTTATTTACATCACTGCAGGATTTTAAGGTTTTATATAGAAATATAAAGTGGAATGGCTGAAATAAAGGAGGATAGCAAAACAGATGGAAAAGCTTGCAGCTTTAGGGCACAGCAAATGAAAACATTGTCGGCTGTGTTTTTTAGTAGCCAGGACACCGACTGCCCTAAAATATTCTTCATTAATCTCTATTAGAAAAGTGCAAAAGCCAGCATTTGCCAGATATGTCTGGCCTGGAAAAACACACTGACACTTGGGCAGTGCCCTTAAAATATGCAATTCCATGAAACCTGGCCAGCCCTAGTTAGCAGTGCATAATATTACATTTAAAAATACTTGGCATACATTTTGGGATGGATATATTTAAATTGCATTGCAAATTGGCTATCATTACCTAAAAGATAGCACTTGCCATCACCCAGAGGATTCTTCTGGTATCTGGGGACATTAAATGGAGGAAGCATGTGGAAAGACTTCTCCAAAAGTGGCTCCAGCCTTGAAGCTGATGGGTCAGCAGAGTGGAAGAAACTGTAGACTTGACTGCAAGCAGGATGGGCTCGGCACACTGTGGTAGAGAGAAGAATATGAGCAGTTCAGGCACAACTTAATACTGTATTAACTGTATTTTAGATTCATTGCACATCTTTAACACATCTTGGACATATTTAATAAATATTATTAGAATGGCACTAAGAATATAACTGACAGTTGATGTGTCAGAAGGGGAGTACCTCTATAAGCTCTCAAAATGTTACAGCAGACTAATGTCAACAAAATTAAACATGACATTTTGGAAAAAGGTACTTTTTATATATTAAAAAAAAATCTTTATTTTAGATTTTTCAGCAAACACGGCAAAGGAATGCCTTTTCTGTCTCCCGTTTCTGTCTTGTATTGTGCTTTAACATTGTGTTGTTAAAGGAACGAAAGCTTTAACAAAAAAAGTTGACTACTCGAGCTTTAAAAAATAACCCTCTAAAGAACATTATAACAAAAAAGTGAAAGTTGTGCTCACCACTTAAACCATTAGGCGGGGGGATGCAATGAGGCTGTGACTACATCATTCATTCAGACAAATGCAAGAAGTCCCCCATACTTAACTGATTATCAATATAATAAGGATATTGAGGCATTATTTTGCCTTAAATTACTAAAATGACCCTCCCTCAAGGATTGTTTGTACATATATTGTAATATATTTAGGCTGGCAAACTATGTCAAAGGCATCCCTGCTCTGGTCAGTCCTACACTCCCTTTCACCTGATTCATTAAGAATTCTACTGCTTCATTTTACATTTTAAACAGGGACTACGTTTCACCTGCAACTTACTTGCTTTCAAGGTTAAGACTGACAAAAATTGTTGAAAACATAAAGAACATCAACTAACTTACTTAAAGTAAATTGCCACTAAATGTTTTGCCCTAATTGTTAACTCCATTCCATAATTGTCTTAAGAGCCAATTTATCAAATAATCAGATGAAACAATCTTTTCAATGTAGCAGAGTGTCCAGCTTATCAAATATTCTATTTTTATATTTCCTTTTCTGCATATGTTCTTCCTTCTTAGCGCAGCAGGTTTTTACCACAGAATTCAGACACTGAGATTCCAAGGTCCATCCAAACCAATGGAGCACGTTAACATTTGTGCAAATGGAATTCTTTAACTATAGTTATCCTTAAAATATCGATGTTAATCTACAAACAGGAGGGTTTTATACAAGATTGTGGGATATTATTGGTGGGATTGGTTTCATTCAGCCACAGGAGTATTAGTGATAGTGGACATAAATATTTAAAGATCAGGCCTGGCTCAAAGTCAATATTTTAATTCATCCCTTTGGTGTTCAGTTAGGTCGATGTCAGGGCTTTGGACAGTTGAGTAAATTCTTCTACTTCCATCCCAGTTACTCAGTGAATGGGGACATCATTGTACTGAAACAGAAAAGGGGCTTGCCCAAACTGTTACTAAATAGTGGAAAGAAAAGAATCTTCGAAAATGTCATTATATGTACATTGTAGCTGTAAAGTTTATTTCCACTACAAACACAGCTATAAACCAGTATTCCTTCACCAAACTTTACACTTGGCATGCCACATTTGTGCAGGTAGCATTCTCCTGGCATCTGTTAAACAGATCATTGTCCAGCAGAATGTTATGATTCATAGCTATAGTAAACACATTTTCTGTTAAAAAGGTCAACCCCAAAATAACAATTTGTCTAATAAAAGAAAGCATAATTCTAAGCAACTTTCAAATATAGATGTATTAAAAAATGTTCAGAGCTTTTAAAGTTATTTGTAAAAGCAATTATTATGGAAAGCAATGTTTCAAATGTCTTAGTTCTCCAGCAAAAACAGGTCTGTTAATCAGTTGACTTGTCTTACGTTGTATCAAGAGACTGAGCCACCAGGACAGAGAATAAAAAGGGACAAACACTGCTTTAGATAGCAAATAACTTCAAAAACCATAGAAAATCTGTGATGAATGTACATTGCTAAGTTGCTTAGAATTATGTTTTCTTTTATTAGGCCAGCAATTATTTTTTGGGTTGACATTTTTTTTAATTTCAAAGGCAGCATCCTCTGTACTTCTACAGCAGATACTTGGAAATGTACATGTTGATAGGTTTTTGTGCAGCTGCGCCTCCATTTTGCTTTCAAGCACAGTTTGGAATTCAGAAACAAGTATTTCAACTGAGGTTGTGTGATTTTATAAGGGCTCTTCAATGGGGCTGTACTCACACAGACACATGTAAGCGCCGAACGCAGGAAAAATGCAACATGCTGAACCCCAACCTGTGTTCAGCGCTTACATGCGTCTGTGTGAGTACAGCCCCATTAAAAATAATTCAGTGCATCTACTCCTGCGTTCCTCTGCGGCTGAACGCATGAAACCGGAACGCAGGGGAGCGAAGTTAAAACGCTCGTCTGTAAGAGCCCTAAGAGGTGTATGGATACTTTTGGGGAATTATTCATCAAAGGTCGAATGTTAGAGGTTTTTTTATACCTCGAATTAACTGGAATCTCAGTATCTTATTTAAGAAAAAACCTGATTCTGCGAATTCGAGTTGCAAAACCTGAAAACTTAAGTTAATCAAGTTTTCAAGCAAAACCCTCTGGAAAAAACTTGAACATCATGAAGGCTATTAATGTCTTCAAATGGTTTAAGGGACCTCTGCCATTGACTCCTACATGACCTGGACAGGTTTTAGATGGTGTATTTTCAGATTCAAGCTATTTCCAGGGTCGGGATATAATAAATCTTGAAAATATTTTTTAACCTGAAAATGTCAGTTTTGACCAAAAAAATCAACTCCAAAACTCAAATTTTCATCTAAAACACAACTCGAACCTTAATAAATAACCTCCTTGGTGTGTACCATAAATTGCAACTGGAATTCAGCACCACACTGTGCCATTTTTTTTTAAATGGGTGCATGCCCCACTATTTTCACACTACAGATCACAAGACAGAAAGGTTCTGGACATCACTCCACAACAACTTCTTGATATAATTCAATGTCTATATTTTAATTGACATAGTCCATTACAGCAATGTTTCAGCTGAGAAAATTAAAAAAAATGTTATGGTTGGTTGTGCTCAAAACTGCTCTATACCTACATAGATGTAATCCCCATTGCTAATTGCATTATGTGATTAATGAATTATACCAGTATGAAATTGCTAAATTCAAAAATCTTATCAGTTTCACAAGGAGTGCACACGGGCACCACTCATGAAAATATAACAAAAGTAAATAAATCAGGCCTATGATTTTCCTCCACAAATTTTCATTTATCTCCTGAACTGCTATACTCATAACAGGAGATTACAAGGTGCTGAGATATAATCAAGCCTGAGATATAAATAAGCCTCTATGTAATTTATAAATGTAGCAACCCCCCCCCCCCATGTACACCAGTTTGGGTCCCGTAGGGTTTTGAGCCCCAGGTAGATATGGGCAGTGAAAGCAATGATAGGTTACAACAATGATGGCATATAACTATAAAAATATTATATATATATATTTTTTTTTTTTTAAAGGGGTTGTTCACCTTTGAGATAACTATTAGTAGGATGTAGAGGGTGATATTCTGAGACAATTTGCAATTTGTTTTCATTTTTTATTATTTGTGGTTTTTGAGTTATTTAGCTTTTTATTCAGCCGCCCTTCAATTTGCATCTTAAGCAAACCAGTAAATAGGGTCCAACTTACCCTAGCAACCATGCATTGATTTGAATAAGAGACTGGAATATGAATAGGAGAGGCCTGAATAGAAAGATGAGTAATAAAAAGTAACAATAACAATACATTTGTAGCCTTACAGAGCATTTGTTCTTTAGAAGGGAGTCAGTGACGCCCATTTGAAAGCTGCAAAGAGTCAGAAGAAAAAGGAAAATAACTATAACACTATAAAAAATAAATATTGAAAACCAATTGAACAGTTGCTTAGAATTGACTGTTCTATAACATAATAAAAGTTGAGTTAAATTCCCCTTCCCGATGTTATGGCGTGCATGCGAGGGGAGGGGCTATGTTGCCTAAATTGCCCGATCGGCTTGGCCTAGCCCTGTTCAAAGGTATTTATCAAACTATATGGTGATTCTTTGCAATATATGGCACTCCTTATGCTGCAAAGTTAATGTAAGTTTTCAGTGATACCTTTGAAGAAGTATTAATACTTCTTTTGAAATGCCTTTTTATAGTAAGATTTTATGGTTTTAACTACATTGTGTTTGAGTAATCACATAAACCTATAACACGTTTGACCTATATTTTAGGGACAATCCTCTTAAAACTACAACCCGAATTGAATATCAATATATACATACTGTATGTATATACACATGTATAATATTATATGAGATCAGTTTGTAGAAAATGAATTGAATATTTTTCTACACATAAATAGCATTAATAAATAATTAATATAATTCATAAAATGAAGACAATAAACAAGAAAATGTAAAAGAGTGTATGGCCATACTGTAATTTGGAGCTTTCTGGATAACAGCTTTCCTGTTTGCTCTTCAGAATAATTCTGGAAGGCCACCTTAAAGTTTGTAAGGGATTTGGGGGTAAAGGTTTATAAATTGGCCTAGTTTTATTTCCTATAAGTGATTACTGTTATTTGATCCATGCCACTAAGTAGCACAGATCAAAATGCCTACTGTACCATAAAATATAAAGTTTGAATATGCTTTGAATGTAGAGGGGCTAATTATATGAAGGCAGAGGCCGTAAATCTGGCAGACAATGTTTCACGCATGTTTATGCTTTTTCTTCCAGAAGTCTTTCCAGAATTCTATAAAAAAGAATTAATCCTAATGTGCCGTTAACAGAATTCTCTTCTGAAATGGGTTTTACTTTAATCTTTTCATCTTTCATCGTCATTAGTATCCTACTTGGCTCACAGCCACTGTTCCCAATGTGTTTTTTAATTTGGGTTTATCATACTAGATAAATTCAATGAGTTTCTGATGTGAAAACAAGCAGAATACTCTGCAATGTGTGCAAAGCTAATAAACAAGCAAGTACTAAATGGTGTATGACTATGAAGATTTTCATTCATCCAGGTCATGGTATATCTAGTATAGGTCAATCTAAAAACAACTGGACTTGCTGAGTAATTAATGAAGACGTTTCACTACTCATCCGAGCAGCTTCTTCAGTTCAACTGACTGGTGTGGGAAGTTTTTGGCATATAAACTCTTCCACTAATCCATTTACAATGGCACATTGTAACTCTTCAAAGAGGTGACATCTGAAGAAATTCACAGAGGTGTTGATTCTGTGTAGTTACTGTGATAGGATTATCCAATGTGTCATGCAACTCCTAGAAAGAGGTGTTACTTGTGAGAGTTGCATGAATGGATGTGTGAAGTGTTCTGAAACCGCCGGGGTACAGATGTTAGAACAGCATTGTATGTAGCAGACAGGTGGTGTCGAAGGTGTAAGGGCCCGAAGGCACAGTTGGAGTGCGGACCAAGGAGGAGGCAGGTAGTTAAACCAGAGTTCGCGGTATCAGAAGGGTAAGGTAAGAGAGTTGTCAAAAGTCCAGGCAATAGTTCAATCCAGGCAGAGAAGGGTCAATCCGAAATAACAGGCAAGGTTGATACACAGGAATCAATCAGTAATAACACACCCAGGAATACACAAAGTTAAACCTATACTTGGGCAATGTCTGCAATGTCCAGAAGGCTTTATATAGGCCAGGATTGGCGCCAAAGTTTGAGCGCAATGGCGTCATTACGCTGACGTCCTGACGCTGGCGTTTAGACGCAGATGCACGTTCTGACGTCGGCGACCACTCCGTCGCTGGTGACCAATCAGAAGGCGGGAAGACGCTGGCGTCATAGCGCTGCTACCAGCAGGATCCACATGGAGAGGCAGGGAGTTGCCATTTTGGACCCGTCGCCATCTTGGATGTGAGTAATGACTTCCATTTCCATTACAGAAGGCCCCCGACTGCAACATAACACCCTCAGCAGCAGAACTAAGCTCAGTCCCAACCAAGTTTGTTTGTTGCTAGATTTGTGCCTCGACACCACATAATTCAAGTACAAGAACCTTTTTAGAGACAGAAACATGGCTGTGCAATGGGTTCTCCAGTCTCTCACATTGTAGCAAACTTGTACATGGAGGAAGTGGAAAGGAGGGCCTTACTTACTTTCCAGGGAACTACACCGACTCACATATGTAGCTGGAGTGTTAGAGAAACTCAGGAGGATTTTCAACAAACACCATGTCCCTGTGTTTTTCAAACCTAGCAACACACTGAGACAGAAACTGGTAAACCCAAAGGATCCAACACCAAAAGAAAAACAAAGCAATGTGGTATACGGAGTCCAGTGTAGCGAGGAGTGCACAGATCTATACATTGGGGAGACAAAACAACTGCTCTCCAAGCAAATGGCTCAGCATAGGAGGGAGAACTCTACAGGGCAAAACTCAGCTGTCTTTCTACACTTAAAAGACAAGGGACACTCCTTTGAAGATAGCAAGGTCCAAATATTGGATAAAGAAGACCGCTGGTTTGAACGAGGCGTGAAAGAGGTGATTCATGTCAAGGTGGAGAGACCATCTCTGAACAGAGGCGGGGGCCTTCGACACCACCTGTCTGCTACATACAATGCTGTTCTAACATCTGTACCCCGGCGGATTCAGAACAGTTCACACTTCCATTCATGCAACTCTCACAAGTAACACCTCTTTCTAGGAGTTGCATGACACATTGGCTAATCCTATCACAGTAACTACACAGAATCAACACCTCTGTGAATTTCTTCAGATGTCACCTCTTTGAAGAGTTACAATGTGCCATTGTAAATGGATTAGTGGAAGAGTTTACATGGCGAAAACTTCCCACACGAGTCAGTTGAATTGAAGAATCTGCTCGGATGAGTAGTGAAACGTCTTCATTGATTACTCAGCAAGTCCAGTTGTTTTTAGATTGACCTATACTAGATATACTAAATTGTGTATTTAATTGGCTACCATATTTAAGTTCTAGTTTACACTGCTGAGGTTTGGTATATATTGTTATACCAAAAATGGTGAGATATTAGTAGTCAAGCATCTGCAATACAACCGCTATTTAAAGGAACCATGAAAGAATTGTTTGAATCCTTGTGTTGTCCTTGCGCTTTGTCCTCCTCTTGAGAGAATGGGAGCAGGGTGCAATGGGCGGATTACCATAAGGCAACCTGGACTCTTAGTTGAGTAGGGCATGGGCAGCACTGAGATGGAACAGAGGCAGATAATGGGAGGGATAGGGCTAATCCATTGTTAATTCTCCTGAGAGTATAAAGGCTGAATGAAGCCTTCACTCAAAATAGATTTAATGCAGAAATTGTGCACAGGTTTGGACTGGGGCACTGGGGGCCCACCGGAGCTGCGACACCAAGGAACCTCCTAGCAGTCCCCTGGGCCCCCTCCCGGCTAGTTAACTTCAATAATGCGTGAACACCGGCACCCCACGCATATGAACGAACACTGGCACCCCAAACGCTGGCCGAACATTGGGCACTTCAGCAATTTATGTGGGAGTGGCCGATCAGGGAAGCGGGTTTGGGCAGGTGGGGGCCCACTGGGTTTTTTCCTGGTGTCCCACCAGCCCAGTCCGACCCTGACTGTGCAACCTCGGCAATGATGATTCATGCTTTTTTTTCGAGTTCTTATAAAAGTTGTTTAATGCCTTTTCTTGCATTTTAGAAAACATAACCAAAATAACAGTCCTGGGACCATTACTATTCTCCCGCTATACTTCCTCGCTCGGCAAAATAAACAACTCGTATGGTTTCCACTACCACCTATATGCTGACGATACTCAGATCTATCTCTCATCTCCTGATCTATCTCTCATCTCCTGATCTCAGACGATACTCAGATCTATCTCTCATCTCCTGATCCCAGAAGATAGATAACAATTCCACTATCACCCCCTCTCCCCAGGCCCGGTGCCTTGGGGTTATCCTAGATTTTGCCCTTTCATTCACTCCTCATATCCAGTCACTTATTAAATCATGTCACTTCCACCTAAGGAACATATCCAAAATACAATCATTTATCACCCAAGATGCTGCCAAAATTCTTTTTCACTCTCTCATCATATCACGTCTAGACTACTGTAACTCTCTTTCAATTGGCCTTCCCCCCCAGAGACTGTCACCTCTCCAGTCCATAATGAACACTGCTGCGAGGCTCATACACCTCAGCAACTGCTCCTCCTTTGCCTCGTCAATCCCTGCACTGGCTTCCGTTACCTTTCAGAATCAAATTCAAATTAATGACACTGACTTTCAAAGCACTTCATAACTCTGCCCCACCCTACATCTCTGAACTCATCTCTATATACTCACCCAACCACTTACTACGCTCCTCTACTGACCTGCTACTCAACTCTTCTCTCATTACCTCCTCACGTGCTCGCATTCAAGACTTTGCAAGGGCTGCACCCCTCCTCTGGAACTCTCTCCCACTGTCTGTCTGACTTTCTCCCAACCTTTCTGCTTTCAAGAAATCTCTTAAAATGCACTTCTTTCGAGAAGCCTACCCTCACTCTGCTTAACTACCAAACACAACACCACATACAATACCACATTTCTCACCCACTTAATTTGATCTTGCCCACTCCCACACCTTGTGTATTACTTCCTTCCCTTTAGAGTGTACGCCTATGCATAGGGCCTTCCTCACCTTTTTGTACCTGTATTGATTGTGATGTATGTAAGTCCATATGTTCTATGTATATAATTCATGTCATTTAGTTGTATAATCACATTTACTTTACAGTGCTATGCAATATGTTGGCGCTATATAAATACAAGTTGAACTCAGACAATGAACTACATTAAAGCATCTAAGGGTTCATTTTGGCACAAGTAAGGAAAACATGAAATACTTCGTACGACTGTTTGATGAAATGTACATAGATCACTATTTTCTCCTTTTGTTTGAGTAGGGAATAGATAATACAAATTCATATAAAGCAGAAGATGATCCACCTATGAGGCAGGGACCTACTTCTTCTTGTCTCTTTATATATTTTAATCTTAAGGGAAACCCTTTTGAAATAAAAAATGACAAAAGTGGTATAAAGGTGATACCTATCTTTTAATCTCTAATGCAACTGTACTTTGTATTTTTTACTTTAATGACAATTTTTGTCCTGATGTACAGAGCTGCATACTGTACATTATATAGCTTGTAGGTCTTAACCCAGTCCACAAAGACTCCTAAACTGGATGAGGATTAGCATCTTGCTAAGGGGAAATATATAAATCTGGGGCAGATTCACTAAAGGGCGAAGTGGCCAACGCTATCATAAATTCACTAGAAATCCCATCCACAGGGACATCACCAATTCCCTAACAGGTGTAAGCAACAATTTGCTAGTGAGACTGTCGCTATCGTTCGCACTCTATCGCCAGGTGACTTTTCGCTCTTGCGACCGGTCGTTACTCCGCAAATCAAGTAAAGTGCAATTTTTCTGAATGTTACCTCTTTCGCCAGAATTGACTTCACCCCCTCAGACCAGACGAACTGCTAAAATAAAGTATAGCTACATCTTCCTCAATCTTATGTCAGTTACATCATATCCTGAATTCCAGAAATGCATTAAAGTTGTAAAAACGTTGGTGACTTTTTTTAAGCTGAATTTTTTGGGTTAACATTTTTCCCCAGGCACTTGAGGGACATGAAACATTCATTTTAGGGTGGGCTTATGTGTAGGGCATTAGAAGATCTCTTTTGTCTTTATTTAGGTTCCTTGGACATTTGTAATAAGTGGCAACATCCATATGACTTTAATATACCCGCCCTATTCAAATTGACCTAAGCGTAAGAGGACTAACGAAGTTTCGCTAGGTAGAAGTGATAACTAACGTAATTTCACCTTGAAAAAGTCGCCAGCATTCGGCGCCTAGGACGCAACTTTGTATTTTAGTGAATTAGCATAGAAGTAATGAATTTTCGCCTGGCGGGGTGTATCGAAGCATTTGCTGTCGACAATTCGCCCTTTAGTGAATCTGCCCCATATAGTGCAGAGACCTTTGGCAAATCATTTAGTCAGGGAGGAAGAGTACAAAGTGTACAAAGATAACAAAGTGCAGAATCCCTTTTTTTGCACAGTTTCCCTGTCTTTGTGCTCTGAAATTAGCCCTTGAGTCTATCTATACACAAGCACAAAACATACAATCTTACAAGTAGTATTTTACAGTAGGAATAACTGTGCCATCACAGACAATGCCTTGTAGCCTGTATCAATGCCTGTGTCTAGTGCAAATGCTACAGAGGATGCTCAGCTATAACCTCTGAAATGTTACTGTTATCATTAGGGATGCACCGAATCCACTATTTTGGATTAGGCCGAACCCCCGAATACTTGTAAAAGATTTGGAGGAATACCGAATCAGAGTCCTAATTTGAATATGCATATTAGGGGTGGGCATTTTTTACTTCCTTGTTTTGTGACAAAAAGTCTTTCCCTCCCAGTCCCTAATTTGCATAGACAAATTCGGATTCGTTTTTGCCGGGCAGAAGGATTGGGCGAATCTGAATCCTGCTGAAAAAGGCTGAATCCCAAACCGAACCCCAGATTCTGTGCATCATTAGTTATCATATCAGTTCCATATCAGTTCATAAACAACTGAACATTTTTCTGTACCAGTTTGCACTAGGTGTTATTAGAATTGCAATAGTCAGGGTTCAAATGATGGAGAAGCACATTGCATCGTCCTCACCACAGACACAACAACCAAAGATGAAACAGAGTTGTGAATTGCGGGAAAGAAGAAGATTGGCAATTAAGGTCAGAAAGCAGGATGAATTCAAGACAGGCAGATATCAAGCATAGTCGGTAACAGGCCGAAGTCAGAGCAGGAAGAAATCAAGCAAAGTCGGTAACAGGCTGAGGTCAGGGCAAGCCGAGCTTAATCAGATACATAAGTCAGGCAGAAGTCAGGGCAGGCAGCAGTCAAACAAATCCAGAAGGTAGGCCAGGTCAGCAACAGGAACAACAGCAAAGATCAGAAGTTCAGGCAAGTAGATAGAGATATTACAAAGCACTGGTGTACATTTCAGCATCCTTATAAAGGCAAGGAATTGGCACCACATAATTCAAGCGTCAATGAACAGTGGTGTCACAAGCATATGCAAAAATACAAGGGTGTGGCAACAATACGTGAGGCAAGAAGCATGCTAGAAAAGTGAATTCCAATGCTGCGGTGGAAAGGACCCAAAAGATGTATAGTGTAAACTATTACTACCGACATTCTATGCCCTAGTGACTCCTAAGACCACTACTTTAGGCTTGTTCCGCCCCATATATGCCCAGTGATAGGAATGGAATCAGCTCAGCACATGGGGCATATTTCTGCAATTGGAGAAGATATGAGTGCCTTTAGCCTTATTGTAAGGTGTTTTTTAAATGATCGAGGTATGTTAATATGACTGGAGCCAGTCGTTGAGAGAATAACGGAGGCTTATTCAGGACAGAACCATCATGGTAAGCCACATATTCATAAGAGTTAGACAAAACAAATATAAGAGTAAAATAATAATGGATTTAGTACTACATATTTTCATTGACAAATGCAGAGAGAGAATAAAAGAAGAATATATAATGGCTCTTTAATGCAGCTCAGGATGAAATGAATTCTTCAGAGACCAAGGCTGTTTCATTTGCATTCTACATTTGATTTCTATAACTGTTCTAAGAAACCTCATATGCTGAAACCTGAGTGTTTTTCATATAAAGCTTCCCCTGATCCATTTAAAGCATTGACCTTTGCTCATCCTGCAACTAGACTCATACTTGATTTACTGATCTCAGCCAGTGCTAAATGACATATATTACCTGTACATTTCCCTACAGTTTCACAGATACTTTAAAATCCATCAGACCAACATAGACAAACCAAGCACAGTCCTAAGTATTTATATTTGGATTCTGATGTGGTTTCTCTTCCACGTGAAACCAGAAATAAATTTCCGTAAAGATTATAGAATCTCATCACTACTAGTGATGGGCGAATGTGCGCCGATTCACTTTGCCGCAAAATTCGCACGAAATTCGTGAAACGGTGTAAAATTCGCGAAACGGCGCCAGCGTCTCGTTTTGACGCCGGCACCCGTTTTTTGCCGCCGGTGCCCGTTTTTTGCCGTTGCGCCAAAAACATTTTTTGACGCTGACAATTTTTTTCGGGCAAACTTTCGTGGGCATTTCGCGAATTTATTCGCTGGCGGCGAATCGCGCAAATTCCCCGCAAATTCGCGCCTGGCAAATAAATTCGCCCATCACTAATCACTACAGGTGTTACTCATTATAAGTTTCATGCTTCAGAGAAACAATAGATTTGTGTGGATACCAGAGATCCCATCACCTTTCAATGGCCACATTAATAATGGTTAAAAAGACCAGTATGAATCAGCAAGAAAAGTATAAAGTGAGTTAATCAATGACCCCACTAAAAGTTAACTTCAAGGTGAACCCACCCCTTTAATATAATTCAGGACTACAAGATGAAGAGAAAAACCCAAGTGGAAGCCTATCCAAATGGAGGCTCACTGGTTGGTTGTGATTTTTTTTATTTTTGGCCTACAGCACGCCCAAGATTTCCACAGAACTCTTTTTATGACATTATTGGACCACCTGATTTCACAGATATCCAGAAGACCAGCTTATACATAATATTGTGCTACATAATTACATTACATTGAAGATGGAAACAGAAAGTCTGTGCCAGTTTCTATAACAATTATAGTTTCTATCTGGCTTTACATTTAAGCTGAAATGTATATGGTTACAAACTGACAGGGCGATCTTGACCCTTTCTACAAAGTCCATTGGCCACTGATGTTATACCATCTATAGCAGGGGTGTCCAAACTTTTGGCTCGCCGGGCCACATTGGAAAAAGAAAAATTGTCTGGGGCCACAAATGAAATACACAAACACGTTTGATTTGTAAAAGTAATGGAAATACACAGAAAAGAACTACAATGCCAGTTGGATAACCAGATGGAGCTATACACTGGAATATGGGACACCTGGATATTAAAGGAGAAGGAAAGGTTAAAACTAAGTAAGCCTTATCAGAAAGGTCCATCTAAATATACCAGTAAACCCCCAAAGTAATTTTGCTCTGAGTCCCCTGTCAAAAGAAATACTGCATTTCTTTCCTTCTATTGTGTACACATGGGCTTCTGTATTAGACTTCCTGCCTTCAGCTTAAACCTCATTGCCCTGGGCAAGAGCATGCTCAGTTTGATCCTCTCCCCCCACCCTCCCTTCTCTACTGTAATCTGAGCCCAGAGCAGGGAGAGACTCAGGCAGGAAGTGATGTCACACCACATTAATACTGCAGCTCCTATTCTAAACAAACAGAGAGTTTCTAGAGCTTTTTACTCAAGTATGGTAAACCATTATACAGAATAAATATAGCATTCTAGCTTGCACTATTGCAGCTAATCTATTGGCAATAAAATGCCTCCGTAGCTTTCCTTCTCCTTTAAATAGACTTATTATTATATTATTATTACTAACTGGCCAATGGGCAGAGTCCCTCCTCCTCCTATATCCTTTGCAACATGACGTTTCCTCCAGAACCAAGCTGGGCCGCATTCATATGCATCCTGGGCTGCATGTGGCCCTCGGGCCGCAGTTTGGACACCCCTGATCTATAGTTTTTACTAGGATATCATGAATAACCACATTACATGACTGTTCTACATGGTATGCTGGGATATCAATAAAAAAGTACGGATGCACCGAATCCAGGATTCGGTTCGGGATTCAGGCTTTTTCAGCAGGATTCGGCCAAATCCTTCTGCCCGAACCGAATCCGAATTCTAATTTGCATATGCAAATTAGGAACGGGGAGGGAAATCTTATGACGTTTGTCATAAAACAAGGAAGTAAAACATATTTTCTCCTTCCCTCTTTCTGTCTCTTTCGGTTATGTTAATTGGAATGACAAGTTGCCTATACCAAAACCATGTTCCAGATGTACTTGCTAGAAAAGAGGCATTGATTCACTAATGTATTTCAGTATAATCTCTTCAAAATGCCACTAAGCTGAAATTTAAAAGCAGTTTGAAAATTAATTTCTGCAATGTTCGTATTTAAAAGATCATTTCTTTCATCCCCTCTGGAAGTTCCAGGATTGATTAAACTAGAAAGTTCATTCAATTAATACTTTTATGGGCCAAGCGAGTGATATGCGAATGTAATAGCAGAAAATAAATATCAGGAATTGAAGCGTTCATTACAGGAGATACAAGAGGCCTTTGTTTACAACTGAAAAAGGATTCTGGCATTTTGCACTAGTCACTCATAAGAATCAAAGATGAATAAAATGAAAAGTTTTAGCACATATATCGCCTAATAGCACTCAAGGAATGCATAAGTAAAAATGGTTTTAGGAATATTTTTCATGGCTTTGTAGCACTAAATCTTAGTAAAAGCCAATGGGCAAGTATATCTCACATTAACATTTTAATTGGAATTTCATGCATTATTATGCTGAGTAAATGATAAGTGCCTTTAGTAAATGTGATACAGTATGTGTATATTTTAAAATATTTTAATTAGCTGTATTCAAATAGACAGTTTATATACACATTGTGTTGAAGCAGGGGCATGACAGAGCCGGAGGTCGCCTTAAGCCCCCCTTAAGCCCAGGGTGTGATTGGGCAGTTTAAATATTGCCATGGAAATGAAGTAGGCTAGGCTTTTAAGGGGGTGCAGGGAATTTCCTGCTTCCATTCCATTTTAGACATCGTTAAAACACCCAGACATTGGTTTGTTTTGCCAGATGGGGAGACAGGTTCTGGAGGCAGCTGCTCAGAAGGATGGCTTCCTCAGTCCTCAGGTAGGGGGAGCAAGTGGGAGAGAGCAATGTGGACTCTGTGCCTGCGTGTGGTGCGGAGTGTGGAGGGGGTAATGTCACAGATCAGGCTCACCACCTGGAGTCAGGAACACAGGGGCACCGCTGATCAACTTGAGAATTTCAACATTGGGCATGGTCCAAAAAAGGAACCAGGCAAAGTTAGGCCGATTCATCATTTGTGACCAAAAGGGGCTCAGTGATGATATTGACAAGGCGTTGAGCTTGGTGTCATACATGTTATTTGATCAGGCATTCAAAATGGTAAAGAAGGCAGGACGGTGGACACTAATGGTGAAAGTTGACATTGAGGTGGTTTTTTGCTTCTTGCCGATGCACCCAGATTGTCACTACTTGCTGGGCTGCTGGTTTGATGGAGCCTTCTATGTGGACTTATGTCTGCCGCTGGGATGTGCTATCTCTTGCGCCTACTTTGAAATGTTCAGTTGTTTTTAGGAGTGGGTTCTCATGAAGGTCGCAGGCCATAACTCCATGGTTCACTATTTGGATGATTATCTCTGCATAGGCCCAGCCAACAGCGACATGTGCCTTCATCTCCTGGAAATCATGCAGGAGGTAATGGCATCGTTTGGAGTGCCCCTAGCTAAGGATAGGACTGATATACTGATTACCTCAATTAATAGTGAACTACGGAGTTATGGACTGCCACCTTCATGACAACCGACTCCAAAAAAAACAACTGAACATTTGGAAGTAGGCGCAAGAGATGTCACATCCCAGCAGCAGACATAAGTCCACAAGTAGTTGCATTGTGTAGTTATAGGGTTGTTATATGGTATATCGTTGTTTAGGAGTTCATTTATTATACTCCAACCCTGAAAATAGCTCGAATCTGAAAATACACCATCTAAAACCTGTCGAGGTCATGTAGGAGTCAATGGCAGAGGTCCATTGAACCATTTGAAGATGCTAATAGCCTTCAGGATGTTCAAGTTTTTTTTTTGGAGGAGTTTGCCTGAAAACATGATCAGTTTGAGCGATTCGAGATTTTTTTCACTGAAAACTCAGCCTATTCAAATTTTCCGGTTGTTAATCCCGAACTCGCTCCGTTTTTTTCCATTCGAGTTTTTTCTTAAATAAAAAAACATTCGAGTTGTGAGTTCATTTGAGGTAAAAAAAAACTCTAAAATGACCTTTGATAAATAACGCCCTAAAACTTCACTTGTTATAATAAAATGTTCTGTGGCCTTTTCATCCCAAAACAGGTGTTTAGTGTGCTTATTGGGTTTGGAGGTAGGCAGGTAGTAAGTGGGTAGCTGGCAGGGGCTGGGCAAGTCCCAACAATGCATCTGTCATGGAATTCATGTAGCCACAATGCAATAAAATCCTATCCACTTACAGATTGTATTTGGGCTTGGCAAAATAACTTAAAATTTTAGTTTTTAGGCAAAATTTTAACAAAGGCAATTTTACAGTGAAACCTCAATTTCATATCCCCCGATTTTTGCCTCATTTTACACCTTTTTTATGGTTTGTATTACATAATGAATTTTTATGATTTTACATTTACCTGGATTTTACATGAGTTTATTAAAAGGCACCCTGAAAAATGTAAAATGGGGGTTTGCTGTAATTTGAACTGAACTATGAATGACAGCTACACTCAAATTATAATACAGTATGTAATACATATAAAGATTTCATCACACATTTAGAAAAGTATATTGTGGAGAAAATCACTAGGGTTAAGGTTAATGGAAAAGAACATCGAGGATTCTTGAATGGAATGGAGAAGTAGAAATATTTTAATTGAAACAATTGGCCATTGGTTTAGATGGTTTGAGTTCCTTAATTTCTGCTAGGAAAAAGAGATTATTTTTTTTTTTTGATAATTGAGCTCTAGATAAATCCAGATAAATAAATCTGGGCACACTCTTTAGAACTAAAATATCAAACTAGCTTAAGTGTACAGTGTGGTAGTCAAGTTTATGTTTGAAGGGAACATTTAATCAACAGAATCAAAACTGGAATACATTTTCCCCATTAAAAAGTAACTTTGTCAGAATATACTTTAATTAAAAAATTTACGCTGTTTTTGTAACGGTAAAAGCATCATGTGTGTCTGTTCTGAGTCTTCTACCTTTTTTAAGCAACAAACAGACATGCATTATATTTTCCTCCAACTCGAAACTCAAAGTGCCACTGATAGAATTAACATTTCGGTTACATGAAAATTATGGAGGTTATTAAATGGAGTAGAGGGATATAAGAACAGGAAAGGTTCTTTTTGGCACAAAATTGTTTAAAGGGATAAAAAGAAATGTAGGTACAAAGTGAGGTGGAAGAACAAAACAAGGACAAGGGAAGCTGAATAGAGTTTTTCTCCATGTGCAAACTTCTTCTGCCATAGATGTAGGTACCCTTATTGTGTATTCACCCACCCCTTCTGTATTACCTTCAAAGGGCATACATGCCTATTATCAAACAATTCCACCTACAGTGAAGTACATCAGGGTAGCATGTAGACCTCTAACACATCTCATCTTACCAGACAATATTTGTAGGGATGCACCGAATCCAGGATTCGGCAGGATTTGGATTCGGCCGAATCCTTCTGCCGAGCCGAATCCGAATCCTAATTTGCATATGCAAATTAGGGGTGGGGAGGGAAATTGCGTGACTTTTTGTCACAAAACAAGGAAGTAAAAAATGTTTCCCCCTTCCCACCCCTATTTAGCATATGCAAATTAGGGTTCGGATTCGGTTCGGTATTCGGCCAAATCTTTCATGAAGGATTCGGGGGTTCAGCCGAATCCAAAATAGTGGATTTGGTGCATCCCTAAATATTTGATGTTTATACGCCCATAGAAAGCAAAGAGATATATATTTTTATGAATGTTACAGAATTAACTGCATGGAACGACAAGTAGATTAACAGCATGTTTATCAGTTTGGGGCAAGTTTTTTTTATCCCTACCATCCAGACCAGGCAGAACTGTTCTCCTCATTGCCAATACTAGCCCCAGAGGTGAACCAAACAAGAAGAAGTCTGATACTTCAAAGTCAAACCGTCCCATGATTACTTCGCAGAGATTGGAGCTTCCGGTTCTTGGAAAATCCATATCATCTTTCAAAACATTTGAATGGATGCTGCAGAGGAAAAAGATAAGTCAGTAATTTTTGAAACAATGCAGTGGTTCATTTTCCGCATAAATATTTCCTCTGTACCGAGTAAATAGTTTTTTTTTTATTGCAAAGACTTCAAATGAAAATGAGACAGAATACTTGTACTGCTATATAAAAATGCTAAGGGTCATCAGTGACAAACTGCTATGTTTAAAGGCAAATGCAAAGGCCATCAAAGGCAACAAAATTAATTATATATATATATATATATATATATATATATATATATATATATATATCCATTTGTTTCTTTGCTAGGTCACTAGCATCTCTGAGTTTGATGTACTACTGGTGGGTTCTTTACTTTGTGTTGGTAAATGCTGCCTCCCTTTGTTTACTTTTTCCATAGCAGTGAAATGAACACATTCTTGGATTTTTCTTGGGTATGTTCAGTCTTGTCCTTAAAGGAGATGGGAAGCTACAGAGGAAGGTTATTGCCAACAGATTAACCACAATAGGGCAATCAAGAAAACTAAATTCATTCAGTAGAATGCTTTACCTCACCTGATTAAACAGCTATAGAAGCTCTATCTGTTGGTTTAGGATAGCAGCTACCATATTAGCTTGGGGTGACATCACTTCCTGTCTGAGTCTCTAGCTCTAGGCTCAAATTACAGCAGGGAGGAAGGAGAAGAGAGGAGGAGGGGGAGAGAGGAGCAAACTGAGCATGCCCAAGCCCAAGCCCACAGGAAGTCTGATACAGAAGCCCATGTGTACACAATAGAAGGACAGAAATGGTGTGTTTCTTTTGACAGATGACTCAGAGCAGCATTACTTTAAGGGGTTTACTGGTGTATTTATATAGACCTTTCTGATAAAGCTTGCTTAGTTTTAACCTTCTCGTTTAATAAGAAATAAACTATACTGAACAATCACGGTCATATAGATGCCACTTCTGCTCTGCAACATGTACCATTACATACTAGTGGGTGAAAGGATGTTGCAGATGGACAAAAATATTTTATAGAAAGTGAGAAGTGAAGCAAGGGACATACATGAATAAAAGTGTTGGGTTTATCTGGCCATACATAACCATTTCCTGTCATATCTGATCATCTGGGCCATCAAACAGAACAAATGGAACAATGACAGTTTAGGGCCACCTTCAGTTTGTATGCCCTGCATTCGTTTATTGTAGATAAATAAAAAGAGGTGCAACATATTTTTTGCAATTTAAACCCTGCTTCACATGTGAAGGGTGCAAATTTTTGACCCGTGGCACTTTAGAAGTTTTATTTCACCTATACACAAGGAACACTTCTGAATTTTTAAGGAGATGTCAACCCAAAAACAAAAAAGCAGAGGAATGTCAAGTCAAATAGGAATATATTGCCATTTGCATTAAAAGTACATAGGAATTCTTGTGCAGCATAGGGTAATGTGTGAATTAAGTGATGTCACTAAGCAGCAAACATAAAATATGACATCACTAGTCAGCAGGAGGACATTCTAGTCTTCAGACCCATTTCTTTTCATTCAGCACCTTGGACAGCATTACATAATCAATGTTATATCTGCCACCAAGAAAACAGGCATTAGCTCCCATGTTTATAATGAGTTTGCTTATTCTGGTGGCCTCACATCTTCATTGCTTTTTGCTTGTTATTGTATATACAGTTAAATGCATTTTTTATGACCCATAAAGATAAATATTTATAGCAATGAAACTCACACTTACCTAGACAGAAAAGCATGGTGCTGTGTTATAGTGTCACAGTCATAAGTTGATGAATCGCTCTGCTTCCTTAGCAAAGGCATTTTCGGTGCCCCATTATCCAAGACTCCTGAGATGTCAATATTGCTTTTGCTAAGACGCTTAGTACCTCGTAATCCGGCACTGTTATCTTCTGGGGGTGTGGAATTATCCTTAAAAAAACAGGAAAATATTAGTATGAGCATAAAAATCCTGTACTAAAGAAATAAAAATAAACATTAATAACAAATGGATGAAGCAAGTCATTGATTAAAGTATTACAATGTCCAGTTGTTCAGTTCCTCAGCAATATATATATATACATACATGAGAAATAAGTTTCAGACTAGAAATAATTTCAGTTAGTTTCATGGAAAATCTATTGTCCGTGATCCTTTGTGGGGTTGAAATGAAGGTGCCCCTCATTTTGATGTGTTTTGATGCTGATGTGTAGCCTTGCTTTTGAAATTATATTAATATTCAATTTGCTCATTCAAGATCAAATTGGCATGGCTTCTCTGCATCACTTGCCTGCTCACTTTTAAGTCATGTTCAGATAAGAATGGAACCTTTGCATAATCATAATACATATACCTTCTGATTAAAAAACTCGTGGCTGAGATATTAACCAAAGTATAATGATAAGAGGGAGGAATCATTAGTATAAGGGCAGGATGGAGTAAGGAAGCTTCTATGCATGTAACAGACAAAATACTGTACATGCAAGATCAATGTTAAAACTGTCCTTTCAACACATGTATTTTTTATTCTAGGCCACTAGTAAAAAAGACAGTCATACCTTGCTTAACACATTTCACTTTAAATGCTTCATGCGTTTTGCAGAATGGTGTACATTTATTTTGCATTTTTTTTGTAGTGTTTATCAGCCATTGCATCTATCCTTTTAGCAGCGTGCACAAGTTATTAAAAGATCTAACAGGTATAGAGGGTGGAATATATTATAAGAATGATTTATTAAGAAAGCAGAATCTTTTCAGTAAATGTTTGTCGCGATCAAACATGACATGTTTTGCCACACCTGTGTCTACAGAGTTGTCTAAAAACATACTAAACTCACAGTGTTGGATTCTTAGGAATATAAAACAGTAATTATGAGGTATAGTCAGAATAGTACAAGCAGACTCAGGAAGTTCCATTCTACCCATCAAGTCTGTAAGCAGAGCTCTGGTCATTTCATTCTTTATTCTAGATATTTTCTGCATTCTCTTACAGGCTCAAAACATCATAACAATTCCCAACCTCCCTGGAAACTGTGCCCCCCTTACAAGCTGTCACATCCATAATATGAATTAAAAAAAATGTACAAAAAACAGTCAGAATTACCAAAATATTCAAACTACAGAAATACTTCATACATTTTTGTGCAGAAGATGTAACTTTTTAAATGTCAGATGTAACAAAAATGTATTAATAATTTAATTTGGTTTCGAGCTCCAAGGACATTATCCTTTTTGGTGCAATATTTAGCTGATGTACAGAAGGGAGGGCACTCTGCATGTTAATAAATGTCACAGTTACAGTAGGTTCCTATTTAAAAAACAGTTCAAGCAGAAACATTTCTGCAACTTGATGTACACCAATTACCTGTTTAGAAAGCATCAAAACATTTTTGTCTAAATCAGGGCGAATGGCAGGGGTTTATCAAGATTTTGTATTTTAAGTGATACATAACAATGCTTACAGTTGGCAAAAATATAGATACCATCAGATGCGCCATCATTTGTCCCAGCCTGGGGGAGAACCTTAGTGTTGATTTATGAGTATACAGCAGTTGCTGTCTTATAAATTTGTCTTTCATTTTGTCCGAAAGTGCACTTTGCAATGGTTACAAGCAATAAGAAATATTTGTTTGAAGACCAGTTACCCACAGTATCATGGCCGTATCTCCTAATATAGATTGTGTAAATTGTGGATGTTCGTTCTGCTGCCCCTAGCTTTGGCTTAACTAATAATAACCCAATATTAAATCTGAATTTAAAGGGGTTGTTTACCCTTGCATTAACTTTTAGTATGATGTAAAGAATGCTATTCTGAGACAATTTGTAATTGCTTTTCTTTTTTTATAATTTGTAGTTTTTCAGTTATTTAATTTTTTATTCAGCGGCTCTCCAGTTTGCAATTTCAGAAATCCCAATGCTAGAGACCAAATGACTCTAGCAACCATGCATTTATTTGAATAAGAGATTGGTATATGAATAGGAGAGGGACTGAATAGAAAGATGAGTAATACAAAGCAGCAGCAACAATAAATATGTACCCTCACAGAGCCTTTGTTTTTAGATGGGGTTAGTGACCCCTATTTAAAATTCGGAAAGAGTCAAAAGAAGAAGGCAGATAATTAAAATAAATTATAAATAAAAAAATACTGAAAATCAATGGAAAAGTTTCTTATAACTGGCCATTCTATCACAAACCAAAAGTAACTTAAAAGTGAAGCTTTCTCTTCACCTTAGGGAAAAAGTGACACTACCAACAAAATAAAAGATGTGGCCCACTGCAGTTCAGGGTGGCCAGACTTGTGAAAAAGAATACCTGTAATGTCCACCTTCTAGTCTTTGTGCTGCTGAACACAAATGTCAGTGACAATAAATGTGAGACTGCAGGTTGGACATTCCTCATGATAAAAAGTCACAACGCAACATGATAATAGGTAGTTATTTTCCATCCCCGATTTTATGCCAAGATGCTCCCTAAATATCTATATAAAATATCATAGATGTCTCTGTGGATGGTTTGTTTCTGTTCTTTTGTACCCTGTAGCCCCCTCAGTTGTACAGTAAATAAGCGCTTGTCTCTTCTATTGTTTTATCTCAGCTCCTTCTTCAGTAGACATACAGTACCATAGTTAGCATTGGAAGTACTCAAGTTCCAGGAGCCCCATGTTTCAGTACTTCTTGATTAACAATAATAGATGAAATCAGGGGAACACCCACCTAACATGGGGAGTTGAGGTCAGTCACTTGTGCCTAATCAATTCATCTTGCACTATGCTGAATAGATTATTCTCAAATTTGTGTCTGTAAGTTACCCGTTATATGAATGAGGAACCAACTTCTTGTTGTCTCTCTTGACTCTTTGCTGGTATAACTCTGTATTTGTATCTTATTTAGGTCTCCTATTTTTCCTATGTATCACTCCTATGTAGGGCTACACATTTTTTGTAGCAGTATTTACCAGTAGATGGCAGTCCAGTTACTCAGCAGGTATTTGGCCATCAAAAATGAAGACACACACACCTGCTAAATTCTATGGAGGGAGAATGATGCAATACAGAGTAAAAACAAAATTCCAGACCAATTGCAGGTGAAATAAAGAGACATTTTACCAAGATCAAGATAATCATGCAATCATGCGATAACAAAAGACTCTTTAAAGACTCACCTGTTTAAAGAAGCTTATTCAATGTACCTTAATTAATCAATCATTGCTGTATCAAAATCACAAAAATGTTTCTAAAATCCTAATGTCTCAATTGTACCCTCACCTTTACTTTGTAAACTCTAATTTGTAGGACCCTCTAATTCCTATTGTACTCTGTATCCCTTGTTTGTTATCCTCCATTTATTCCCTGTTTGTTATAACTAAGGTGAAGCACTGCATATCTTGTCGGTGCTATATAGGGATGGGTGAATTTTTTCGCCTTGTTTCGCCACGGAAATGACGGCCATAGACTTGTATGGCGTCGTGCAACAAAAAAAAAATACGGGCTGCGCCACAACATTTTTTTGCCGCCCATAGACTTTAATGGGCATCTGCAAAATTTCGCCCGCGGCGAATCTTTAACGAAACGGGTCAAATTTGCCCATCCCTAGCGCTATATAAATAAATGATGATGATGATTTGTCCACGGATCTGGACTAAGTTCTGGATGGGTAGGGTGCTCCACTCCAATTTGTACATATATATATCGGAGTCTGTAGCTGCAAGAGGAGCCAAAACCATAGGCTACCAGCCTCCCCTTGCAGCTTATCATGTTAATCTCTAAAGCAGTGAACCCCAACCTTTTGAACCCGTGAGCAACGTTCAGAAGTAAAAGGAATTGGGGAGCAACATGAGCATGAAAATTTTTCTTGTGGTGCCAAATAAGTGCTGTTATTGGCCATTTGGTAGCCCCTTTGTGGATTGTCAACCTACATTGGGGCTCTGTTTGGCAGTGCACCTAGTTTTTAATACAACCAAAACTTGCCTGGAATTCAAAAATCAGCACCTGCGTTGCTTTTACATGATCTAACCAGCATTATCTGTTTTCTATATGTTGTTCTTCTATTCTCTTAAGTACAGTCTATACCAATATCCATCAGTGTTTTTATTCAGCATGTTATGAGAATAAGCTTCTCTGTCTAGCATCTGTCTCATTTTACATCCGAAGATATATTCTATTTCCTTTGGTCAAACATATCAAAAATGAACGGCTTTATTTCCCTGTCATTCCAGTCATGTTTCAATATATGCAAACTTAGGTACCACTTGTTTGGGAATGTCATTGTTTAACCTTTTGTTACATGATTAATACTTTTTTTTATTTTTACTGTTTTTGCTATTTCTTTTTATAAATACATCTGATAACAAATGGCAGTTTATTACTAAATAAATTGGAAAGGTGAAATGGTGAATTGTCGAATATAAACACAATGATATCACTGCAGTTGCACACTGTTAATTTAATGTGAGATCAAGGATAAGTTCAAAGACCTTGTCCAATATATGTTTTTGTCCCTGTCTCAATTACTAGATATATGGAACCCTCAGTAGACAATTACCCAGCTTTCCACTGAGAGATATGTAACGCTGACACAGACTGTATGAAAAGAATAAAGTACAGGTTGACTTGCTTTTATTCCCCTAATACCTTCTACCTTATGGTTTAGTGCAGAATCCTATTGATTTGTATTCAAAATTAGGGTATTTGCACGCACACATTTATTCTTTATGCTTCACTATTATATTAAACTGTGCTGCAGGTACCAGGATTTTCACAATGACTCTAGACATGTTTTAAGAAATGTTTTAGCAATTGACCAATATAGGTTTCCTAGAAATTTTTATTATCTTTAATAACTTTAGTGCTGACATTACACAGCACTGGCCACTAGAAGGTGAATGGTCAGGCATAGTAGGGTTGGTTTCTTTAGGATCTCTTAATCTGTCTGTATGTTAGTGGAGCTTGGGAGAAGTCCTGAGTACCGTGTAGACACATGGGAATTATGCAAATATACAGCAGATGGCGATTAGGTTGGAATTGAACACAGGACCCCAGCACTACAGTATATAAGGCTACAGCCAGAAGGGGATGAAATGAGCATGCTTAAAACTGCTGTGAACAAGAAATTTGGCAAAGAAATGCATTTTGAGCCAAAATCCGCTGCAAGTGTTCACACCGGATCCTACTCATGGGTTCCAGACTCAAAAGAAAAGGATACTGCTTAAGGCGAGGGGCTGAACTCTGCCTGGGGTTTTCAGCAGAATAATTTCAGCCCAGTCTGACCCAGTCTAAGGCAGCAGTGAGTCGTAAATTCTATCAACAAATAATAACAATTTAATAAAATACACCTGTATATATATTTGGCAAACCCAGAAACTATTTATCAACCACCTCTGCCACTGGTATATAGACTGCCATTTTAACAGTGCATAGTGTATATAATAAAAGTCCTAATGAAAAAGTAATTTTTGCACCAAAGAAGTACACCACCGTAAAAGTGCATTATGCACAGTGGAAGTTTGCAATGCAATAATTGTCTAACAAAGAGTATTACATTGTGAAACACACATTTTTATTATTTATTCTTTTACATTGTCCCCTAAGCGGGCAAAATGTTTGTGCACTGGCAGTGATCCCAAAAACACATGCAACTGAGCGGCAAGTAGTCTCAATATAAGCACATGGCTTACCTAGTATGTCTTAATTGCTCAATTTATAAACAGATGCAAGTTTTGAAACAATAATGCTGCACAGGTTGCACAAAAACATTTTGCCCCATTTTGAAGCAGCTGAAATTACAGTATAATTCTAAGAAATACCGTATTGTGGGACAAACTGCACTTTTTCCTTCAACTAAGTCCTTAAGTTCCAAAAAATAAACATTATAGGGCTCATTTGGAAAACCAGTTTCAGGTGGTTTGAGCAGTACATTGGCACAGTGGTGTACACTAGCCGCAGTTGGGCTTGCAACTTGTACCAGGACCCCTGATAGCCCCCCCAGGACTTGCACCCCACTGCCCTCTGGGCATGCCAAGAAAAGTTCCCCTGCCTTGCCACCCACAATATGCTTTATCACAACTCTGGGGGGCCCCAAGGAGGCCCGGGTACTATCACACCCCTGGTAATTACGCCGCTGTAATGCCACAGCTGACACATGGGGTTAAATGGGGGTTAAATATAGACTCTGGAGCCTCTTTTATCCTCTGGCTCTCATTCCTTACAGAATTAGAAACATGGGTACATGAAAGAACTCCTATGTATTGTCCGCATCTCTATGGCCTGTCAGGAATAAACAGCATGACATATGCAACTTTTTGTACATGTTTGTGACCTATTATTAAGAATGCTTGGTACCTGGGGTTCTCCAGATAAAGGATATTTCCGTATTTTCTGCTAAAAATAATTTAAATAAACCCAATAGGATTGTTTCGCCACCCATATGGATTCATGCAGCTTAGTTACCATCAAGTACAAGATACTATTTTATTATTACAGAAAACATTTGAATTTTTTCTGAATTTTTTGCTTCAAATGGACTTTACGGAGGATGACTTTCCTGTCATTTGGAGGGTTCTGGATAACGGGTTTCCAGATAACCCATGTTCTGTACTCCACTCAACAAACATGAGCAACTCTGGGTGGGTAATGTAGATGTTGTACAAAAAGCATGGCACTTTGTACTCTTAGTTGCCTGTTATTAGCACTTTACCCTGCCATCATTGATAAATGAGCCCAGTGCAAGGCAGTGAGACAGAACAGCAAGGAAATGTGGTCGACTTCTAAAAAATACCTTGCTATTTTCAGTTTAATCTTTTTAGTATATAAATTCAAGATGATGATGTCAGACATGAAGTAAAATCACAGGCATTTGGCTAGTGCATTGCATTCCTATTTTGTAGGTGAAATAACATTATTATTATTTTTTGTTTTTTAACTCTGCTTTATACTTTTGAGTTTATCAAAGCAGATGTTTTATTTCATTATTCATAACTGCTTTAGACCAATAAGAGCAATGTGCTTATAGGTTGCTATGGGTTTCTGTTTGTACAAAACCATGAAAGGGTTGAGCTGGGGAGGTTGTCTAGACAGAATAAACAGGATGGATATGTGTAGCTGTCTTATCCTAACAGACTGGAGAATATGTGAGTAAACAACATAGCTGTTCCCAGATAATGAACCAAAATAGAATCATATGACATGCAAAAGGCGGATAATTAACAGTCACAGCTCTTGTTAAACGATTATAAACATATTCAAATTAACCTATTCAAGCAGCAGACAAAGTAACATACCAAAATGACAACAAAAACTCTGCTCCCTGTACAGCAGCCACTGCCTAGAGGCCTATCCTGTAAGGGGAGGGGGCGGAACTGGGCTCCCTTTAAAGGGCATGTAAACTCCCACACAAAAATGTAATCAGTGATCCACCTCTTTAAAATCTTTAGATACCTGCCACTCTGGTTGTTAAAAGGTTAACATTAAGGCTGCGGCATCCCCTTAATCACTTAGAATTCCTTCTTCTCATCTAACCCACTCTGCCCCTCCCTCTGGAATTTACTTTGGCTGTTGGCTCATGAGCATGCTCAGTTCTTCTCAGCTCAGATTACTAAACACACCCTCCAGTCTAACAACCAATGAAGAGATAGCATTGCTGGTTCCAAAAGAAACTCTAGCTGTCTGATCCTATTGTTTTCACCTAACCACCTCTTCTGAGCTCATCTTAACCATTGCAGTGCTCAACCCCTGCAGAACTTTTTATCAAAGTATGTTGTGCCTGTGTAAACCTGCATTCTACATTACATGAAATTTACAGCATACATGTCCTGTTTGCAGATGTCAATGTTACTGATGATGTGTCAGAGGGAAATTGGCAGCTGGATGAGAGCTATTGTTTTTGGAAAATGTAATGGCACTTGCAAATAGAAGGGGTATATGGAGTACAAATGATGTGGCTTGGGTGGGGAAGATATGCACAACTTATGTACATGGTAGGAAAATGTAGGCTCTAAATGTCCTTTAACAAGTTCAGAAGAGTGACCATAAGCAAGGAATAGGCTTACAGTTTTGTGACTTAATTTACAATTACAAGGAGTTTGTATTACCCTGTGAGTGTGCTTCCACCAAGTTAGGCAGGAGGCAGTTTCTAGTTCTGCTGCCAACATGCAAGTTACCTAGCACTCTGGGCCATTTCTGAAGCGTTCAATGGTGTGGACTACACGATAATGAAGTGCTCAACCCCTGTGTTCCGTCTCGTCAGACCAGGTGCTTAGTGGTCAATTACCCTCTCTGCCATGGGTTGAAATCATATATTCAGTCCATACGACCATAGCACACTGACAAATAGGTTTCTGTTGCGTTTCAAGTGTTTTATTGGCTCTTTACAGTAGAAAAAGGCAACATTTCGGGCCGCACAGGGCCCCTTATCAAGGCTTGATAAAGGGCCCTGTGCGGCCCGAAACGTTGCCTTTTTCAATGGTGTGGACAAGTGATGGGCGAATTTGCGCTGTTTTGCCGAAAAATTCTCGAATTTCGTGTGAAATTCACGAAACTGCCATAAATTCCCAAAACGGCGCCGGCGTCCGTTTTTTTACGAATTTTTGACGCAAATTTTCGCGCCCATTTCGCGAATTTATTTGCTTGGCGGCGAACCGTGCAAATTCGCTGCAAATTCGTGCCTGGCGAATAAATTCGCCCATCACTAGTGTGGACTGGTATAGAAGGTGAGGGTGTGGGCTTGATGTGTGTTGGGGGCTCTGTGGTGGTCTACAGTGGTCTTAGTGAGGCCCTAAGGGTTGTGTTCCTGGTAGGCCCACAGCACTTGAGTCCAACACTAAGTACAGCTTTAGTCATCTATCCTTGTTTAAAACAAGTGTTTCTTTAAAACAAAAGGTGTTTGCATTTTAAGCACAAAACAGACAAGCCCCTGTTGTTATATTGTGCAGTTGTATTCCCTAGGACAAAATAGTCAAGGAAGACAGTCTTCTACCAGACAATAGCCAATTATGTATCAAGTCAATAGAGTGATGACATGATCCAAATGCCTAAGTCAATTTTATGGATTTGCTTCATCCAGCATTTATCATTAGAATATGTGAAACAAAAAATATTCATTCAGAGGAGCTGCAGACATCCTCTGATCTAATGATAATGTCTGGAAAGTTTATCAAGTACTTAAGGTAAAAATATAATAATGCCTACTGTAACAAACTTGCTGACCAGCAGAGTCAGTGCTATATTGCAACCCTCTGATGAGCCATAACAATATGTATCTGAAGGAAAGGTAATGTAGTTGTTCTACAATCTAAATTTTGTTTAATACAAAATGATTGGTGTCAGTAGTTCTTAACCACAAACTTGGTGTTCACACAAATTAGGTAATTTACTGGTACAATAATAGATAAGGCAATACACTGGCAAATACAATAACATGTATCTACAGGAGTCCAAGTAAATACACACTACCCTGAGTCCTACTAAACTGGAGTACCCACTCTCATTACTAACCCTACTACATAAGAATTTCACTAACTGATCCTTGTCCATGGGGTTCCTGCAGTCCCAACTTCAGTAAAGATTGCATTATTTTAGACCTTATACTGGGGCTTTTTGCTTTTAGGCTCCTCATCATATTCCCCACTGGCTACAGTGGAGTCCAAAGAGGAAGATCCATGTGCAACCCCCTAAGGACTGGAAATGGTCAAACTATAGCTGGACCAATAAGGGACACTTCCCCACCAAAGGGCATAAGTAATAGAACCCAGCCTTCCTGAACACTACGGGACTGCAACTGCTGTGATTTCATAATCACACTTTTAAATATCCAGTCTGTCTCCCATGGTTTATCTTCTACTGAGTTTAAGCCTGGTATATACTATACAGGCAAATTAAAGATATTGGTTTTCCTTCTACTGAACCCTGCCTATTCCAGTCTGTATCCTAGGTTCTGCTAATTGCTCCAGATGCTCAATATTAATTAACAGGTGCATCTCGTTGCCAGAGACCTCCCAGCAGAGACTACCTGTATATAATCTTGCACTGTAACTTTGCCACTTTTTAGGAAATTGCCACACGTGTTAGATTCTCGGCCTGTGTTTATCCACAGAAGGAGAATCCACCACATGCGGCATTACCCTAAAAATCAGCCCCTACGCTCCTAACAGCTTTCTGATGTGCCTGCATGCACATGTTGCATAAGTCTTAGGTCTCCTTCCCTCCTGGTCACCTTGCCTGTTGTAGATCCTCCAGAATGCCTTGAGCGTTTGCCATACAGCAAATAACAGCCTTGATCACCTTGAACAGAATTGGCTTCAATCCTTAGATTTCTGGTGATTTTTTGTTGGGTTTAAAATATTATGATATGCCACTAGAAAAGCCCCAAATCCCACCTTTCATAGAACGGTTGCACCTCATTAGCCTTTTTTTCCATCAAGCCGTTGAATATCTTTTTGAAGTATTAGTTAAAAAATCACAATTTAGGATGCTTGACAGCTTTTCTCACTCTTTCCCTATACGTGGAGTGAGGAACTCTACTCCCTGAGCTATAGTGATGTGTGGGTCAAGAAAAATCCGACCCGGACCCGCCCACACCTGGCTTCCGCTGTCCATTTATAGACCCGTCCTGGCGATGAAGTCACAAAAGGGGGTGGGGCAGGGCATGCATGAGCCTATAAAACAGGAAGTCAGAAGCCCGCAGTCTAAGGTCGCGGGGAGAGCAGGCAGAAGAGCTCAACCCGAACCCGCACACAACCTGCAAGAGGGCTCACTAAAAGACAGCAAAATTAGAAAAAAGAAATTAAACTGATTTATCAGAATTTTCTCAGATAAATCTAGTCAGTGGACAAATCTGTAGAGATGAGCTGAGTTACTAGCAAAATTGTATTCACAACGTTTACTTGGGCATGACAGAACATTGAGGAAGGTATTTGTTAATTATAAAAACTGTTCTGTGGAGACCTCCTGAAAATCTATTCAACCGGTGAGTAGAGCTAAAGGTTTACATGTAATGTTAAATAAACCTCACACTGTCAGGGGTTTCTTTCCATTCATTGTAACACAGGGAGAGGCTGTCACTAGGAGGTCTACTCTCTACCTCAAAACAGAGGTAAAGTATAAGAAACAGGCATTTGTTTGAATCTATTTTTGGCCTTAAGGAAAGAAGAAATAAACTGTATATATATCACTTTATTATTACATTTATGTTATTTGTTTTAAATTAAATCTATGCACCAGACCTTGTTCCTGCATACACCACATAAAGGCATGGAATCAGAAAACCATTTGCTTTATTTAAATAAAGGTTGACACCTCACCTCACAAAGCTGGCATAACTGTGAAACTTCTCTAGCACCATAAATAATCATATATAGAACTGAATGTCATTATATTTAAGTTGATTAGCTTCTACAATGAAATGAGTTAATTAAATGTTTCAGCTGTTATAGTCATGTTGTCATAAAACAACTAGAACTGATCTATAATGTATACAGCAGAGCTAATAATGTCTGACAAATGACATTTATTTATCCCAATGGTCTGCCAGCACAGAAAAGACTGACCTTTTAGCAATATGACCTAAGACTCAAGTGTTGACCATTTCTTAAATGGAAATCACACTGAGCATGATAGTTGAGCTGTTTTAACCTTCAGATGATAGAAAGGGTAGAGATGGGAAGTTTATCACTGCTGTGCCAGAGATAGTGTCCCTACCAATTATCAAGACAGCTACTTAGCAACTGGTTGGGTGGAAAATAGGGTAAATGTCAACAGCTTTTTTTGCAGGTTTTCTGACCTGGTTCAAGTTGTTCAATGCTTCGTGCTTATTTAAAAATTGTATTGACGTTTTCTACAAGCAGTTTAATAAAAATAACATAAATATACAGGTATGGGATCCATTATCTGGAAACTCGTTATCCAGAAAGTTCAGAATTACAAAAAGGCTGTCTCCCATAGACTCCATTTTATCCAAATAATCCGCATTTTTAAAAACTATCTCCTTTTTCTCTGTAATAATAAAACAGTACCTTGTACTTGATCCAAACTAAGATACAATTAATCTTTAATAATAGCAGAACCAGCCCATTGCGCTTAAGTAGACTTAAGGCAGAGACACGCTGCTATTTCGGGAGATTAATCACCCAGTGACAAATCGCCTCTTCTTCGGGCAACTAATCTCCCCAAACTGCCTTCCCGCCGGCTAGAATGAAAATTTCCGGCAGGATGGCACTCGCAACGCTTTGTTTTCCAAAGTCGTCCGAAGTTGCCTCACGAAGAAATTTTGAGCGGCTTTGGAAAGCCGAATCAATCCGAGTGCCATCCCGCGGGTGATTTAGATTCTAGCAGGCGGGAAGGCTTTTCGGGGAGATTAGTCGCCTGAAGAAGAGGATATTGGTTGCCGGGTGACTAAATCTCCTCTAATCTTCACATCTGTCTCTGCCCTTAAGGTATGAAGATCCAAACTAAGGAAAGCCCCATTATATGGAAAACCCCAGATCCTGAGCATTCTGCATATCAGGTTCCATACCTGTATTAGTTCTGGCAACCCAAAAAACACCCATACACCATTCATATCATAAAATATTATCAGGACAGAGTAAATCAGCAGTAATTTCAACAAAGTGATTGAAGATGTTTTGCTGTTGGAATCTCTCCAGTTTAACTTCTTTTCCACTGTCACACTGTCACATTTACTAAATAAATAAAGGCAGGTGCAAAGGGTGATTTATGTACTTTTATTAGACAAAGAGGTATTTTAGTTACTGCCCTGCAGTTTACTATACCTGGATGCTGCTGCAGCTTCCTCTTCTGCTACTGTTCTGGCTCTCTCCAGGTGTCTTTCCGCTGTAACAAAGGGCGTCAAACCCTAAAATTCCTCCCACACAGTCTCCGATCAGACACACCTGGCAGAACATAAATCCAAATAAGGTATATTCAGAATTAAATGACTTTCCCTGCAATAAAAGCAATACATCCTATCAGGAACCTCTGAATCCATATTTAGGCTTTAATATAAAACTGAATTGAATTCTGAAATGATATAGATAATGTGCAGAGAAATTGTATTAACTATGTCTCAGGACAAGGAATAATATCAAATTTAGTACATTCTGAATAGACTGAATACGGGGGAATTGAAATAGCTTTGAGTATCATGTAAGTGGTTTTCAAAAAGCAGAATAACACCAATGGCAAGCTATGCTATTTCTTTTGACTTCTGCGGTTTTGTCAGACAAACCTTCAATACTAGAGTGATAACAATCTATAATGAGTAACATAGCAATTTTTGGACAAAGAAATGGGCACATGCATTGTAGGTGACCATCTAAAAATGTTAAATTATATAACCAATGACACAGAGGGAAAACTATATCCCTGAATCATTTAGGTCTCTATATAAATATTTGACATAAAACCCTGTTTCACCTGAATAAACCATTTTCATAAAAATCTACTTTTCACTTAGTATGTGCCATTGGGTTATCCTAAATAGAAAATTGGAAAGTTAAAGAACTAAGGTCCCCCTCCAGGACCATATGATTCACAGTACACACGAGGGCACACGTACATATTAGGTCACATGAGCCAATTAATAGACAAAGGACTTCCTGTTACAGTTAGACCTGCAGTATTTCTGGTCACGTGATCTCTGAGGGAACACAGAGAATATCAAAAAATGTTGGCTCAAGGTAAAAAATGTGAAAGGTCAATAGTTACTGATATTTGTATTCCAGTTGACTAAGATTCTTTAAAAGGCCACTTTATATGATATGAACTATCTGTTGGTTTAAGTATTCATTCTGGGCTATAGTTTTCCTTTAATGAGATGACAAAGACAGCAGAAAAGTATCTCACACCACAGCCATAGCTACCCAACAGATTTATGTAATAAAATAAAAAAAATAATATATGTAATAAATGGCATTAGATTTTCCCATGAACAGTAACCCATAACAACAGGGGCACTGCGCCAATGAGCCAAGTTAAGAAACTTGCCTCTGGTGGCATTGTTCCCCTGGTTACCAGGGGTAGTATAAATGGTGCTCCTGATAACTTTAACCTAGTAACTTTTAAACCAGAAATGTTGCTCTTCTAGTAAAGAGAGTGCAATTTTGCTTCTTTGTGATAGCATTGTGGACCCCCAGACCCTCTCCAGTGCCAAAAAAAGTGAGTAAAGGGGGTGAGGCAGGGGGGGAGCTGCAGAGGGTCCATAGCAACCAGTAAGATGTTTGCTTTTTTTAAACAGGAGAACAGTTAGGGGCCAATTCATTAACTTCGAGTGAAGGAATAGAAGAAAAAAAACTTAGAATTTTGAAGTGTTTTTTTGGCTACTTCGACCATCGAATGGGCTACTTCGACCTTCGACTACGACTTTGGATAGAAGGATTCGAACTAAAAATCGTTCAACTATTCGACCATTCGATAGTCGAAGTACTGTCTCTTTAAGAAAAAACTTCGACCCCCTAGTTCGCCACCTATAAGCCAACGAACCCAATGTTAGCCTATGTGGAAGGTCCCCATAGGCTTGCCTAACTTTTTTTCGTCGAAGGATAATCCTTCGATCGTTGGATTAAAATCCTTCGAATCGATTGAACGATTATTCCTTCGATTGTTCAATCGAAGTGTTTGCGTGAAATCCTTCAACTTCGATATTCAAAGTCAAAGGATTTTCATTCCTCAGTCGAATATCGAGGGTTAATTAACCCTCGATATTCGACCCTTGATGAATTTGCCCCTAAATGTTTCCTGCTGCTTGGTTGCTATGGGTTATTGCTCCTGGGCAAACTTAATGCCTTTTACATAACCACATAAGACTTAAGAAGGATGGATAAAAGTACATTAAATAATGATGCAATATGGGTTTTAGTGAATGAAATTACCATGAAACATGTGATTTTGAAAATGTATATTTAATGGCTTATGTGTGTGTGTGACACTTTGGGCCTCATTTATGGAGGCCCTGGATGCAAGTGCTATAGTGCAGTAGATAGGGCAGGGGTCCTTTTAACCCAGTACCCGCCAGTGTTCCCTAACTTGTGCAACAGAATGATGGGCAAGTTATTGAATGGGTAGGTGTGGAGAACTCTTGAATACAACACTGCTAAACACAGGCAGCATTGTATCTGTCTGGAAAGTGCAGGTCCTGACACTATGGAACCTGCACCCACAGGCAAACATAACAAGGAAGCGTGGAATCTATAAAAACTGCCTCTGTCAGGCAGTGCTGTATTTATCTAGAAAAGGAAGGTCTTTGTGGTTCAGGACCTGCACACCCACAGGAGGTCACATTGTGTGTGAATTGCAGAGCAAGTGCATGCAGTGCTGTATTCATCCACAAAGAGCTGGGCCTTGCACCCGCAGGACCATATACCAGGTAAAGTGTAAAACAATTGGCAAAATGCATCCTTCCCGAACACTGGTAAATTAGCCTATTTAACTGTATTAATATACATTTGATACAATGTAATAAAAGTCTTCAATTAAAAAATGTGTGTTTTGCACCTTGTACCAGTGCAGCTTGCATAATAAAACTTACAACTGAAAACTTTGTTTGCAATGTAAAACGTTAAAATGTTATACTGCAAAATGCTAATTTTTGTATTATTTATGAAACTATTTCTGTTTACAAATATATTTACATCTCCCCCTTTATCCTATGAGGATAATGAATATGGGATGTATGGCTGGACTGTTTGCTCTTCTCCTTCATGCTTTAAAATATCTGGAAAACGGCATTGAAGTAAAGTGCAGTGTAATAATATGTTGAAAAAAATCAGCAAATAATTTAAGTGACTACTTGCATTCTAAATAAAGGTTCAGTTTTCATATGCAGCTGTTTAAGCTTAGGAGGTAATAAGAATGTTTTGCCAATTAATAGGATTAAATATACAGTTTCCAGGACCTAACTGCGGCTTTCTTAGTATAAATATATCCTGCTTTAATTGGCTTAATATTATTTGGTCTAATCTTGCCTTTCAGCTCTTTCACCAGGCACACAGCGCTAGTGCTTATTAATGTGGCTTTAAGCCAGAGTCTGCACAGAAATTCATCTATTCTCCAAAATAAATCACATTAATGTTATTAAACAAACAGACTAGAGTGTGGGCAATGTGGGTGGTTTCTTGTATTACAGTAGAGCTCATCTAGAGCTGTTACTTCTTTGAATCAACTGCAGTGAGATTGCTCATATTACTCCTGTTTAATCCCATTAAGTTCCCTATTTCCCTAACTAATGTGTAGTCTAAATATTATTAACATGCGTTCTCTCTAATTCCAATAAATTCTAACTGATGGAAGTCCCATGTGATAGCATGTTTGACAGACTTTTCTACCGCATCAAAAACAATTAGCAGGAATTGGCAAAGTTGTGCAGAAACATTTTTTAATGTCATTCTATAGAAACTGTTCATGGGCATTTCTTGGTATAGACACCATGCTGACTCTCTTTGTTTCCTCCCTTGCTTACCTGGACACATGTGCTTATATAAATAGCAGGAATGCCCACAAATATCGATAGATTTGATGTTCTCCATGAAAGTTGGTAGCTCAGTGGTTTGCGCTGCTGTCTTGCAGCACAGGGTCTTCGGTTTAGTTTCAAAAAATGTATTACTTCTTCCAGAAAATATTCACTAACTCTCTGGATTTAGCCAGAAGTGCAAGGGACACTAAAAACACTTGAGGACTGTATATTAGTCGTAATTCCACCTTCATCCCAAAGATGGCATTATATATCTGTTTAGTTATTTATGCCCATGTGTGACATATGCTATGCAAGCACCTATAGGATATGTCACACCTGAAGATTAGTAGCAGCTGCTTGAAGATACCTAGAAAGGGGTATTTCTTCCTAAATGTTGGATCCCTTTTTTGATGGAATAAATTATTTTTCTTGCTATTTAGTCCTGCTTTCTGTAGTGCTTTGGTTATATTGCTGCTTTTACCAGCACCCCAGCTAGTTGCACTTCAGAAACCAGCATTTCCTTCCTGCAGAGCCTTAGTGATTCCCAATACAGTCTTTTAGCTTGGTGATTGTCTTGTCCACGTAGAGGATGCCACAGGGGTACACAAACATTTATAGCACATAGAGAGAAGTGCATGAAAGTCTATGAGAAATCTTAAAACATTTTCCTGTATGTGGATTGGGAAAGTCAGAGCCAGATTAAAGGCATCTGCATGTCACACACTCAGTTCAGTGATTGCAACCCGATTGTGTGCATGTGGTGAGCCAATTCTAGCCTTTCTAATTATATGTATCAATAAAATAATAAGATGCCAGCTTGGTCCCCTAAACACATTACAAATATAGGAAAATAAGGGTGTATCACTCCACCAAGAATATCTAGGACAGCAAATGTGTTTTCTACCAAAATCTCACCCTAACTGATATTCAAACTGGAAATCCAGGTGCATTCTACCCGTTACTTTAAAGGAAAATTATATCCCCAGAATGAATACTTGAGCAACAGATAGTTTATATCATATTAAGTAGCATATTAAAGAATCTTACCAAACTTGATATATATATATACATATATATATATATATATATATATATATATATATATATATATATATATATATATATATATATCATATTAAGTAGCATATTAAAGAATCTTACCAAACTTGATATATATATATACATATATATATATATATATATATATATATATATATATATATATATATATATATATATATATATATATATAAATATTGCCCTTTTACATCTCTTGCCTTGAACCACAATTTAGTGATGGTCTGTGTGCTGCCTCAGAGATCACCTGACCAGAAATACTGTAACTCTAACTGTAACAGGAAGAATTGTGGAAGCAAAAGATAGACCTCTGTCTGTTAATTGTGACCTAACAAGTATAGTTTGTTTGGTATATTTGTGTGCACAGTGAATCATACGACCCAAGGGGGTGGTCCTTATTTTCTAAAATGGCGATTTTCTATTTAGGATTACCCAATGACACATACTACTAAAAAAGTATATTATTATGAAAATGGTTTATATCTTTTTATAAAGACCTACATTGGTTGAGGGGTATAGTTTTCCTTTAACAGACAAAGCCACCCTGCCACTCTTCTAAGCCCAAGCAGTGCTGTATTTTGGTTCGGTGCTACCCTAGGTACCAGACTTCAGCGAGCGGCCCCCATTGTTTAAGTGATGTGACATCACACACACAACATATTTTTTCTGCCGACAAGCACAAAAAATGCGCTCCTAACCCCTTACCCCCAGTTTAGTCTCCGGATTTGCCTACAAGTCTGCAGCAGATTTTTTTTTAAATTGTTATATATTTATCTGAGGGCCACCCCTCTTAAGCACCTTGGGTGCCCATATTTAAATACAGCCCCCCTTCTCCCAGGGAGCAGCCCCACAGTTTGAGAACTACTGCTCTAGTGCCTATGGAAGTTATTTTTATAGGGCAAATCGATCTAAACTGCAATATGTACAGTTAAACCCGAGCATGAATTGTTTCTCTGGGATTGCAAAAATGTGATTATGTGTAAACACTTTGTACAGATTGTTTATGGCAACTTGTTTCTGCAGTGTAACACTTTGCTGCTCTTTATTCAATACAAAATTAATTTTTATCTGCGTACATTTATGTAAAGGGTTGATTAGAAAGCCGAATTGGATAAGGAAGCAGATTCTCTCGACTCAGCCAGCAAATATATATTCTGTATATGCATGGCACGTTCCTTTCCCTTTCCTTCTGAATGATTTTTTCGGATTATTTGACAGTGCATTACGCCAAGAAATGCCAAATAAATAGAGAAACCCCATTGTCAAATGGTGTATTTTCTCTTGAATTAACTTATCTCCTCTTTTAAAATCAACTAATTGGCTATTTCTTATTTAAATGAGATGAGCAGAAGAAATTCCAGTGTACGATACGAATGATGCACTCTTTTATTTATTTTGGGCAGATGGCAAAACTAATCAGAGTTCAGCAGCTCGGAGCTTTTTTTAATTTGAGCCAGTGTTCATTCAATAATCCAACACAGACTTATTTAAATCAATGAATGAATCAAAGCTGTGGTGAATGAAAAATGTAATCTATAAATCTTAACCTAAGATTTGGCTTATGCACAGCTCACCTTAAATTAGTCTGTGTTTTAAAGGGACAGTATACCCACTTTTTTGACATTCATTCAATGAATAGGACTTAATAGGCTACCACTGATACATTTACACAGATTGTGTCCATTAACCTCAATCCCTGTCCCAGTTGAGCTTATAATCAAAGTTCCCTATGGTTCAATCACACATACTATAGTCAAGTTATCAGGAATTATTAAATCTGATTGTATGTTTTTGGATTGTGGTAAGAAACCAGAGAACTAGTAGGAAATCCATACAGACAAGGGTAAAACATATAATCTCATTGGAGGTAGTGCCCCAGCTGGAACCTTTATGTTGCAAGGAACCCACTAAGCCACTGTGCTGCCAATGTGCTTGTAACATGGGTATCTGTGGCTGGTACACTCCCAGCACTGGCACCATACAGACCTGTGTAGGAAGTAGAAATGCCATAATTGATGCGATCAACCAAGGCAAACCTTTTTGAGCAACCTCTCCCAGGTTCACAGGCAGTGGTGTAACGAGAGCATGCTGGACCCCCCCCCCCCCCAACAGAGGCTCTACCCCAATTACTAACTCCTTGTGGATACACAGGCTGTCCTTGCTAACTACCTCTCACTACTAGAGCAAGCTAATAACAATCCTCTACCTTTCTATCTAATCATAGCAAGGGACAAGTGCCTACCTGGTCTAACTTAGTATGTCTGTCTCACCTGGTGTTGATTCTAAGCCAAAAAGGAAGTGCCTAGCTTGTGCCCCCCTTCAGGCAAACAGTACTGGCTGGTGCCCCCTGGTCGCTGAATTAGATATTACAATTATTAAATAATTTGATTTAAATTAGATATTGTTTGACAAATTTGTTTTATTTATCTCCTCAAATGCTGAGCCATCAATTAAACAAAGAAATAGAAAGAATAAAAAAAACCCAGGAAGTAGATTGGTAGGAGAAAGGTGGGCCATAAGGATCTGCTTCTTTGGTGAGGTTGCCAAACAACCAGATCTTTGGCCAATTTGGCCAACTACCTGCTGGGCCAAATTGTGCTGATCCAATGATTTGGCCCCTGGGCCAAGAATCAGATACTAATGGGCACCTATTCAGGTCCTTCAGGAGAGGAGCACATCAACACACTGATCCTGAGGTTTCAAAAGTCCTCACCTTCTGGGATTTTGAAACCTTCCTTATAGGTCGTTCAGATTTTTGGCCAGATAGCTGTTGGAGAGGCAGGCAGGCAGGGTCTGGTGCTGCTCTGTGCATTGAAAGAATTAAGTCACTTCCATTAGCTTGCAGGCCCACGAGATACCCATTACCACCACCCTTCCTCCTCCTTGCTGGTTTCATGCACCATTTAGAGGGCCACACGAGGCACAGACCTTGGAGTGCTTGTATGGAAAATATGCTCCTGCATACACTTTAACTACTCAATCTTCCCATGTATGTTCAGATGTAAAAGTGAAATGCAGTTTCTGAATATTTGCACAAATCCGAGGCCTGAATAGTAGTAGAGTCACAACTTGCTCTCAAGTGATTGCTGGCACAAGTTAATGGAAGCCACATATTGATTATTGGCTGACTAGCAATTTGGCATTATATTTTATGCTCCTTATTCATAGGGTGCTGCCATCTGATTTGGATTGCATAGTGATAATGAAATGTCACCACACTTGCACACCCTGGCTCTCTGTGCAGTGAATACCCAGTGCTTGGTGAAGAAGACTTCGGTAACCTCCAAATTCGTAAGTACAAAGAATTTCACTGGCACTCAGGTCAAATCCAAGCAGGGACAACTCTTGCTATGTTTATTTGCAAAGGTGCAACATTTTGGGGTAAAGCCCCTTTGTCAAGCATACAAATTACTCGCAAATTCACTAACATTCGTAATTTCGCCAGGCGCAACTTCGCCGCACTTCGCCAGGCGTAGTTTTGCCAGCACTCTGCAAATTCACTAAAATCCGAAGTTGCGCACAGGGGTAGCGTAAGATTGCGAAGTTGCACTAGCGTTGATTCGCTAAGTGAAGCGAAGTTACGCTAGCGAAGGCTAATTTGCATACGGCGCCAAATTCACATTTCAATGGAGGAATACGTATCCGCACTACAAATGGCTAGAAAACCTTCAAAACATCAAATAAAATTTTTATTTTGCCCTACACATGTGCCCACTGTCTAGGTAAGTTGCCATGAGTCAGGAAATGTAGGGGGAGAAGGAGGGGAGCCCCTAAAAATTTTTCGATCTTTTTCAGACTATCACCCAAAATGTAGAAAACACGCCAGCGTTTTTTGGGACTTAGAAAATTTTTTGACTTTTTTTGAAGCAATAACTATCTACTCTATTGCGCTTCGCCTGGTCTGAGGTGGAGAAGGAAGTCTAGCGTAAAAGGTAGCGTTCAGTACACTGCGCGCGTTAGTGAATTTGCGTAGTTACGTCGCTAGCGAAACTTCGCCAGGCGTAAGGGTGCGAAGTAACACTAGCGAAACTATGCCAGCGTTCGTTAGTGAATTTGCGCAGTAACGATAAATGCCAAACGCTAGCGAATTAACGCTAGCGTTCGGCGCTTCAGCGCTTAGTGAATTTGCCGCAGTGCGTAAGCTATTTAACACCACCCCATGTTCAAACAATTGACATAATTTGTATAATTAATTTTAACTGTTCACAGCCCAATGATCAAATTGATTGCAATTGGTCCAATTGTTAATGGTCTCTTTTTGACAATTAACAATTGGACCAGCTGCAATGAATTTGGTCATTGGACTGTGAACAGTTAAAATTTAGTATGCTAATTATGTTAAGTTAAAGTTAAACTGATGTAACTTGTGATTCCCTTATTTTTCTATAAAGAGGTCTGCCCAGAAACTGCTCTAAACCGTTTAAATATTACATGATGACCTTTACCTGATGAACATGTATTTGTTTTCTCCTAGACGCTAGACTATGGGGCAGGTTTATTAAGGGTTAAAAATGAGAATTCAAATTTTCTAATTTTTTTTTTTTGGTCAAAACTCTCAAATTCAAATTGTGAATTATCCAAACGGATTTGAGTTTGAATTTCGAGATTTATCATACTCTGGCCCTTAAAGAACTGAAATTTGAGTATTCACCACATAAAACCTGCCAAATTCCAGTATACGTCAATGGGAGAGGTCCATGGGTCAATTTGGTGATGTTTGTAGCCTTTTCAGAGAAAAAAACCTCAAATCGAGAATTCGAATTGAGTTTTTAAAATTTGACCAAAATTCAATTCGAGTTATCGAGTTGGTAAAATTCATTTGAGTATAACGTATTAAATTTTATTAATAACGAATTGAATATTCAGATTTCGAATATAATCAAATTCATGTGACTCACATGAATTCGAAAATTCAGCCCTTGATAAATGTGCCTTCCAATGTTTAAAGCTATAAATAATATATCAGCAGTGGGAAAACAGTTAAAGTTAATGATACCATACCTGCCCATTAAAGCCGGCCCCATCTGGAGACTTCAGGAATTCATTGTAAACTTGATTTGCTCTGTTGATCACCATAGCAACTGCATCTTGGTACTGTGGAGAAGAAATGGCCAGCAGCGGCAAGGCAGCTAAGGGTATGTGATCTTCACTAATGTTCAGGCAGTTCTCATCATAGCTATATGGGTTAAGGCTGAAAAAAGGAAAGCCGTGTTTACTATTCAGATGAACAGAAGGTTAGTAACAGTGGTGCATTATTAGTCACAATTCTAACCATGTAAATTAATTACCAAGTAAATTAATTAATTACCAAGTAAATTACAGAAGAACAGTAGACAATTCTGTAAGTTTTGCATGCTTACTATTGACTGTTAGGAGGTTATTTATCAAAATCCAAATTTTTTCAGATTTTTTTAAAAATAAAAATGTCTGACCAAACTAGAATCCACAATTTAACCTTATTTATTATTGAAAAAACATGATTTAATAGGATCTAGGACAAACGCGGTAAAATCGAGCGAAAATCTGAATTGTACGTTTTTTTTCTCCCTAATCGTACATTTTTTTAGGTTTTTTCCCAAAAGGCACACATTTTTCGGATTTAAGCCCGAGTAGGGCTTCTAATGAACATACTTCTCCGTGGACTGCTGGTTTGTTTGGATTTCCTCTTTGTGGTCAGGATCAGTAGGAAGTTTCGATTTCAGATTTTCCCTGTTTAGTGCACAAATTAACACAAATTGCAGCTATTTCCTAAATAAATTAATAGACAAAACTTATGCTCAGCACAAGCCATATTCATGGAACCAGTGTTAAAAAGAGAGTCTATTATCTATAGGTAAAAGAAGCCAGCGCTTCTTAGTAGTCAAAAATGTTTTTTCTAAAGAAAAAAAACATCATCCCCGTATCCCTATACATTGTGGTGCCTAAATAATGTAGTTGCCTTCTACAGCATGGAACATGTTGAGAGACCTTTCTCAGGCTTATATAGAACAGAATTCAACAATGTTTTACAGTTGTGGTTTTTACTTGTAACACATAAACCTCACAGTCGTATCATAGGTTCACCTTTGATCCCAGACACTTGGCATCATTTTTCTTATTTCTATCCATCCTTTTTTCATTATGAAATCCCAATAAACCATAACGCTTCGGTTATAATTCCTTTTTAACTTCCCCAACACATGCTTCAGGCAAGATCATTAATCTGATTAGGGAATGGAAGAAATTATTTTTATATTTCACTTTTCTCCCATGGGACTCAAATCGCTTTACAGCAGGCAAGGCAGCCATTATAGGCTCATTTGATATGCTGGGACACCAGGAGATAAAGTGACTTCTCCAGGGTCACAATGAGTTGTCACTCCTGAGAATTAATCCAGGGTCTCTAGCTTTATATCCCACATCCAAGGCTGATTACAATTACAGGTATGAGATCCCTTATCCGTTAAAATAGTACCTTGTACTTGATCCAAACTAAGATATAATTAAAGGGATACTGTAATGGGAAAACATTTTTTTTTTCAAAATGAATCAGTTAATAGTGCTGCTCCAGCAGAATTCTGCACTGAAATCCATTTCTCAAAAGAGCAAACAGATTTTTTTATATTCAATTTTGAAATCTGACATGGGGCTAGACATATTGTCAGTTTCCCAGCTGCCCCAAGTCATGTGACTTGTGCTCTGATAAACTTCAATCACTCTTTACGCTGTACTGCAAGTTGGAGTGATATCACCCCCCTCCCTTCTCCCCCCCCCCAAGCCAAACAAGAACAATGGGAAGGTAACCAGATAACAGCTCCCTAACACAAGATAACAGCTGCCTGGTAGATCTAAGAACAACACTCAATAGTAAAAACCCATGTCTCACTGACACACATTCAGTTACATTGAGAAGGAAAAACAGCAGCCTGCCAGAAAGCATTTCTCTTCTAAAGTGCAGGCACAAGTCACATGACCAGGGGCAGCTGGGAAATTGACAAAATGTCTAGCCCCATGTCAGATTTCAAAATGTAATATAAAAAAATCTGTTTGCTCTTTTGAGAAATGGATTTCAGTGCAGAATTCTGCTGGAGTAGCACTATTAAAGGATGCGTTTTGAAAAAAAACATGTTTTCCGATGACAGGATCCCTTTAATCATTATTGGAAGCAAATACAGCCTATTGGATTTATTTAATGTTTACATGATTTTCTAGTAGACTTGGCCAAATTACGGAAAGATTAGTTATACAGAAAACCCCAGGTCCCAAGCATTTTGGATAACACGTCCCATAGTACTAGGAACTCCTTCTTTAACTTGAATGATTTGGTAAAATTTTACACAAAACAAGAAATACAGCATCTACCAGAATTAAGTCTAAAGCAACTCAACTTTTATGAGTTTTCTTGAAAACACATAATTCTACAAGATACTGTATATCATGATCTGGATGAAAGAAAATCTTCATAAAAACAACAAATCTTCCAAAACCTTTGCATGTTCTGACTATGCAAAATTATTTATGACTGTCAAAATTATTTATATTTAATATTTGTTAATTATACATCTGGTCTTTTACCCTAAAAGAATGCCTTTCACTGGTTTAAAATCGAGTGTTGGCCACAGACATCTGTTCTTGAGTTGACCATTTCCTGTTAGATATCAATCAAACAGGTTGTCTAGTCAATGAAGCTTGTCTGCAAAACCATGATTAGCCCTCTCTAAATGTTACATGGAAAGTCCCCTCTCTTTATAAATCAATATTCTCTTTCAGCTCAAAATTTGCATTATAAATGTATAGATTCCTAGAGAGGTCTACCAAATCAAATGCTATCTCAACAACCTAACGAGTCTATGCAAATTCAGTAAATAAAAGGAAAATTGCTACCTTATTTAACTAGAGATGATTAAGTTCTTCATTTAGGTATGGGCAGGTCTATGACATCATTTTGAATTAGTTTCCTATTACAGGTATGGGACATTTTATCCAGAATGCTCGGTACCAGGGATTTTCAGGATAAGAAATTGATCTGTCATTTTTTATCTCTGTACCTTAAGTCTACTAAAAAAATCATCGAAACATAAAACAAACCCAATTGGATAGCTTTGCTTCCAATAAGGATTAATTACATCTTTGTTTGGATCAAGTACAAGGTAGTGTTCCTCTACTAGAGAAAAGGGAAATAATTTTTAAAATTGGAAATATTTGATTAAAATGGAGTCTATAAACGATAGCCTTCGTGTAATTCAGAGCTTTCAAGATAATGGGTTTCTAGATAACAGATCCCATACCTGTACTGGTGGACCAAATATACAGGAGATATCTAAGCCATCAGTGGGGTCTCACTTAAGGTCATAAAAACTGCTGACTTGGCCACTCTTATTGGCTTATGTATGGGGCTGTAAGGCCAACCTGCCCGGGGCTATTGGACTGGTTTGAAAATCCCTTCAGCCAATGACATCATTGGCACATTGACGCAGTCCTTATCCAGTGGGTCTACTCTGTGTGATCTAATCATTGGATCCAGAATAACAATTGGATCAGACAAATTTTCCCCAAGTGGGTGGCCCTAGCAAATAGGTTATTTATTAAGGTTTGAGTTGTGTTGTCCACGAAAAATTTTAGTTTTCAAGGTTATTTTTTAATCAAAAATCAGTTTTTCGGCATTTAAAAAAACTAGAATTTTTTACCTTTTTTTGTTTTTTAAAAAAGCTCAAGTTTTTCGAGATTTATTATATCCAGACCCTGCAAATAGTTCAAGTTCGAAATACACCATATAAAACCTGTCAAGGTCAAGAGGAAGTCAACGCAGAGGTCCCTTGAACCATTTGAAGGGTCATAATGTTGAGTTTTTTTTCAGATGGTTTATCTCAACTCGATCAATTTGACTGCTCCTAGTTTTTTCTCACCGAAAACTCGATTCATTTCAGCTTTTGAGGTTGTTAACTCCAAACTCACTGATTCAAGTTTTTTTCTTAAATTAGAAACCATTCGAGTTGTGAGTTCATTCAAGTTAATTTGAGGTCTAAAACTCTAAATTTCGACCTTTGATAAATAACGAGGGGAAACAAAAACTCTAAATATATTAGCAATTTGACCTTTAAAAACTCACAAATGTTTTTGTCATCTCCTAACACACTAGGGGGATGTGGGTTATAGACTAGCAAAGCCAATGTTTGCCAGTCCAGTAACCCACAGTAACCAATACGCTTGGTTGCTGTGGTTTTCAATTGCTACACTCAACAAACGTTGCACATATCACTACATAAAATTCTTCTATAAAGGTCTGCAAAGATACACACTGGCGTGAGCTTGACTCTAAGAAACAGCAAAAGTGGATGAGGAAATGCAGCAATGAAAAAGGAAGTGTCTGACAAAGGTAGAATATAATAAACAAGATTATGTTTCTGAAATAAAAAGATGGACAAGTAACTAAATCACTCTGAAAATACAGTAAGCAATGACTGTAAGAAAGCTCAAATGAGATTTCCAGAACAAAGGAAGAAGCTATTGAGTATTTATCTTTTCATCCTTTGTGTCTGGCCTTTCATCATCCAGATGGGCATCGAACTGCAATGTTTCTGAAGTCATACAAATGCATATATTTTGCTGAAGAAAGCCAATCTGCATTTTTTTTTTGTATGAAATCAATTTGCTTTTTACGTCCAGCTGATTTCTCGCCAGAGGAGTTTCTTGTAATCAAAGTGGCTTTTTTAAGAAAGATCAAAGAGATGAACTTATTCACTGCACAACACACAACAGGTTTAAACACACGGGGTTTTAGGAAAGATACACATATAGAGAACCCCTAAAAACTGCTTTGGAAATGGGGCCTGGGGAAGTTGCTACAAAGTCTCTGTATGCAAGATTAAGCTCTTTACCAAAAGTGATGACTTTTTTCACTTGATATGGACCCAAAGCAGTTTAGCAAAACATTTTGCTCCTTATTGGGGCATTGTGTGCGAGTTATGGCAGATGCAATTTACAGGAACAGTATGTGACCTTTTATAGAGAATGCTTGGTACGTGGAGTTTTCCAGATAACAGATCTTTCTGTAATTTAGCTCTTCATACCGTATGTCCAGTAGAAAATCATTTAAACATTAAATAAACAGAAAGGAAACAGAAACATTGGAACAGGAACTTCTGGATTGAATCCGATAAATCAGATGGAAAAAAATGTTTAATAAAAATATAATCTAAACAATTAAAAAACTATAACAATGTACAGTGGGGTTTGGGGGGGCATATATATATATATATATATGTATGTATGTATATTTTTATTTGTACAGCACTCCTTGAGGGCAAAGCACTGTACAACAAAACAATAAATAAGTAGTAACAAACAAGGGGTCATTGGAATAAAAAGTAACAATAAGTGCATTATTAGAATACAATTCACATAAATATAAAATATAATTACAATGCAGAGTAAGTGCTCAGTGTCAAGGAAACAAAACGCTAGAGGACCCTACCCCGTAGCGCTTACAGTCTAAATGGGAGGGTAACATACAGACACAATTCAGGGGGGTATTAAAGTGCTGGGGGTTACAGTTTGTTATACAAGTGCCAGTTCAGGTGTTATCCAGGTGCTCCCAGAGGTAGTCTTTTAGTTTTGTTTTAAAAACATTGAAGGAGGATTCTCTCCTGAGAGATTCAGGAATGGCATTCCAAATATTAGGAGTCGCAAGAGAGAAGGGTTTGATACGGGAAACAGCAGTAGTAGTGGGGGGTACAACCAAGTGGTTGCTCTGAGAGGAGCAGAGGTTTTGGGCAGGAACATATAGAGAGACAAGAGATGAGATGTAGTTAGGTGCAGAGGAATGAAGTGCTTTGAAGGTTATGAGGAGGAGTTTATAAGTTATTCTTTGTTTTATAGGAAGCCATGATAAGGACTTCAGCAGCGGAGGGGCCTGTACCCTTTTGGATGAGAGGAGTAGGAGTATATATATATATATATAGGCTGTCAAGAACACCCCAGACATAGGTCAAAAATACTGCAGACTTGGAAAGGCTGAGTCAGGAGCTTTTATTGGCCCCGTTCAGGCTCTGACCCTTCTCAGTATTACAGACCAATTCTGCCCTCATCATCACCATTACCCATGCTTGGCATAGCTTTACAAACCAGAACTGACGGCAATCCTCCTTGTTTCCCTTTCAACATCCTTAAGTAGGTATATATTTATTGCAAGCTGTAGAGCATGGGGGCCACAAATAATGAGTAAGTGCTGTATAAGTAAATATAAAGTATAGGGATCCATAGGGTTAACGCTCCTCTATGGCTTTTATTGCCTATACTTCCTTGTTCTCTGGTTGCTGAGCAAAAACCCATGTCTCTACTTTTGTTTATTAGCATAATGTATACGGTGTATCATTGGTCCAGAGACTGATGACAAGTTCCTGCCATACTTCAGTATAGTGCTGGATAGAGGGTGGAGCTTGCGTTTCTCCCCTGCCACTCCAGGAGTAAGTGGATATGGTTGTGCTGGGAGTCTGGAGCATTAGGCCCAATAAAGGGAAGGCCCCAAGGGTGGTGAAGTCGGGGATACAGGGACCCCGTAAATAAGGTATAGTCAGGACAGGGCAGTTCTCTGTAACAGCACTTTCTAGAAAAGTGAGGCAGATAGAACTAGTTTAGCAATAGCAGCCTTTGCGTCAACTATGAGTGATATCAAGGGGGTAGCTCTAACCTCAGGCAAGACTGGCCTGTAGTGTAGGGATTACAGCCTAATAGGGATTTAGAGCTAGTGATTTCCCTGATCCAACGTGTGGGGATCCAGGTCACGGTACAGAGTTTCTGAGGGTGCATCTACCCATATGGTGCACTATCTTCACATGGTGCTGAACCTTAAATGCTGTGCTGTTACCTAACATATGCAGTATATAATAAACCTCAAGGAATTGTGAGTATAAAACCCTGATTTGACCCTTTAAGAGAATAAAACCTGTTGCTTGGTTTAAGAACCTTCTGGAGTCCAATTCTTTTTAGTCACACAGCACAAGTGAGGTATAGTTGCACCACACCATTCCTTGGCACATTCTGTGAAGAGAGGGTCAAATGTAACCAGTGATCTGCCTGTTTCCCAGCTGGACAAGGTCTAGCCTAGCCTAAATGGGGTTACAAAAGTATAGGGCTCCTTTGCACCTAACTGAACTCAACTTAGTGCCTGTCTTAGTCTGTCATTCTACATGTCTCCTGCACTTCCACCTAGTCCTTTGTACATATAGACACCAATTGTTATCTTCATCTGGATACAATAAACAACATGCCTCAGACCATTAACAAAAATTTGCAAATAATCTCAGTAAATAAATAAACAGAATAGCTGCATTCACCAAGTAATTGTCAATTATATAAAGTGGACAACGATTGTTTGAAGGCATGCATCATGTGATATAAATAGTGTATGTGTCTGCAGCTAATACTAGTAAAAATGAAAAGTAAACCTTGGACAATCATGGAAAAAAATACAGTTAAGACCCAAAGAGATAAAAGACAAAGCAACAAGACTGAGTGACGAGCAGATAAGATAAGTAGACAGACAGATATAGAGATAGACTTTGTGTGGTAATTGTATAACAAATTAGCAGAGGCAGAGCAGAATTGTAAAAAATATCTTGGTAAGGTAATCAGCCTTTAGGTGGTTATTTATCAAGCTCAAATATATGAACCTCAAATAATTCGTAGTTTTCGGAGGAAAAAAAAAAACTACAAGTTTTTCAAGATTGATTAAAGTCCGATGATCTAAAAACTCTTCATCCGAAAGCCCGGCACCTAAAAGCTCTCAAGGTCAATGGGGAAAGTCCCAGCGTCTGCGCTAATGTCCGTACCAATATCCAATGAGTTTGTGGTTTCTGCGCAAAAAACTGCTCAAAAATCGTAGTTTTTGTTCTAGTTTTCAGGGAAAGTTCAGAAGTTTGACTGACCCTATTTCTGCAGGCTTTTTTCTTTTTCTTTTTTTCATTCGGGCAATCGGAGTTGCTCGGATTTCTAACTTAGAAATTTCTAACTTAGAATTGGACCTTGATAAATAACTACCTTACTGACTTGTATGTCACAATATGTTCTTTTTTATTTAAGGACAAAAATTACTTTATAGCACAAGTGCTTTCTTTTCCATTTCTGTTGATGTCTTCCAGAACATCCATGCATTATCTACACTGACTGAAAACAAAATTGTATCTAAAAGCTATCTGGGGGGGGGGGTCTAAGCAGCAGTTTACAATGCAAATTCAGAATTTCTGGGGTCCAGCTAGATTGTCATTGTGTCCCCAGAAACATCCTGTAACATAGTAGAGTCACAAGAAAAGAGCAAGTTAACCTTAAAGAGGTTGTTCACCTTCCAAACACTTTTTTCAGTTCTGTTTTTTTTTTTTCAGATTGTTCCCCAGAAATAGAGACTTTTTTCAATTACTTTTCATTATTTATTTTTTTATGGTTTAAAGTTGAATGTTCCTGTCTGGTGTTTCAGTCTGACAACTCAGTAATTCAGGTAAAGACTCAAAACTGTTACAATTGTGCAACATTGAGTTGATACATTTCTCAGCAGCATCTCTGGAGTATTAGCAACTACTGTATCAGTTCTAATAACTGCCAGTAATAAAACCCAGAGATTCTGCTCAGCAGGGACAAAGATAAGAAATGTTTCAACTAAATGTATCCGTTTATAACAGTTTACAGGGTCGGTGATCCCCCCCCCTCCCAGAGCTGCTTTAGAAGGTGAAAATGACACTTTACACCTTTATAGATATTAAAAAAAAGGTGACAGAAAATAAGAGGAATATAAATGAGCTGGAGAGAGTGCAGAGACTAAGTGCAACTAAACTGGTTAGAGGTGTGAAAGACTTAAATTATGAGGGGAGACAGTCGATGTTGGGGTTGTTTTCTCTGGAAAAAAGGTGCTTGCGAGGGGACATGATTACACTTTACAAGTACATTAGAGGACATTATAGACAAGTAGCAGGGGACCTTTTTACCCATAAAGTGGATCACCGTATCAGAGGCCACCCCTTTAGACTAGAAGAAAAGAACTTTCATTTGAAGCAACGTAGGGGGTTCTTCACAGTCAGGACAGTGAGGTTGTGGAATGCACTGCCGGGTGATGTTGTGATGGCTGATTCAGTTAATGCCTTTAAGAATGGCTTGGATGATTTTTTGGACAGACATAATATCAAAGGCTATTGTGATACTAAACTCTATAGTTTGTATAGATATGGGTATATAGAACTTAATTGAAAGTAGAGAGGGGTGTGTGTATGGATGCTGGGTTTTCATTTGGAGGGGTTGAACTTGATGGACTTTGTCTTTTTTCAACCCAATTTAACTATGTAGCTATGTAACATGGATTTGGATAAAAGTTGTGCCCATAATGTAAGGGGTGTTTAAAGTTTAAAAAAACAAGCAGTTTAAAAGCAATTATAAAGCGGTATTCTTCATCTCTTCACACTAACAGAAAACAAAGAATGTTGAACGTCACGTTGAACCGGTTTCTGGATAACAGATCCCATGCCCATATATATTCCTATAACATGTGTTTTTGTCTCTTTTGATGTGACAGTCTGTTTTTCTATGGTATAAAAACATCATTAGTAAGAGACATACAGTATACACAGAAATGTAGAAAAATTATTGAGAAACACTTGAAAAGGAGATGCTATGTGGGACATTTAATTATGTTATATGACTCAGTCATCAAAATCCAACCTTAGTTTTATGTTTCCGTTCCTAAGAACTGACATACACAGCTCTATGGGGAAAAGCCTTGCCAGCAAGGCACAGTAATATATAATTTGTACAGCCATTATCTTAAAATAGAACTAACCGTCAACCTATGTAGCATAAAGGTTAGAGCTTCTCGTTAATGTTAGATATTCCCTTATGGATTGAAGTAGAAATAGGTCTGCAAGTATGTATGCATGTATATATATACTGTGTATATATATATATATATTTATTATATCTATGGATAGTGCCACGTATGCGCTAATGGGAACTCTTTGACAGACTAAAGCAGGGGTCATGAAAATCCTATGTAAATATAATACAATCCTACATGTAAAGTAAGTTGGAGATGCTTATGGCTATGTCATATTTTTATATTGCTTTCATTGCCAGACTACATTTTAATCCTGCCTTATAAATGTATTGTGTGTGATTTTGAGGAGGCTCTGTCCTTCTTTGTTTATATTTTGTACAAAAAGGAAATGTGAATATTTGTGCATCTATGGTAAAAGTTACCCTACAGAATGATGAGTGGTCACTAACCCCTCGTGTCAAATGCTCAGCTTTATTTCCTGACTGTTATAGCTTCTTTTTCCCAGTGTTTTTAACATAGACAGAAACAATTATTTCCTTGTACAGGTAGGCGATCCATTATTCAGAAAGCTCTGAATTACAGAAAGGCTCCTTTTTATCCAAATAATTAAAATTTTTAAAAATAATTTCCTCTTTAGCTGTAATAATAAAACAGTACAGTGTACTTGATTCAAACTAAGATATAATTCATCCTTATTGGAAGCAAAATCAGCGTATTGAGTTTATTTAATATTTAAATTATTTTTTAGTAGACATGGTATGAAGATCCAAATTATGGAAAGATCCATTATCGTGAAAACCCCAGGTCCCAAGCATTCTGGATAATAGGTCTCATACCTGTAATTGTATTCCTTCCATTTAAAATAACACCTTTTAACGTAACATAGTAAAGACAGGTCCATCACATTCAACTTTTTATGTTTGTATATCACCTAACTGCAAGTTGATCCAGAGGAAGTCAAAAACCCCTTCTGAAGCCTATCTAACTTGCCTCAGAGGGGAAAATTCCTTTCTGACTCCAAGGTGACAATCAGGCTAGTCCCTGGATCAATATACTGCCCTGCTGCAAGAGTAAATTAGTTCCGAGTGAGATTTGTCTGCAGGTTAGTGTTCATAATGAAAGTGATGAAGTCCGGGAAAAGTGTCCCTAAAACCATTTAAAAACCAGGCTATAGGTGGAACGGTGAACAGCACAACTTAAACTGCCTCAATTGACAGTGTGCTAATTGCAAACAGTTTGAGCAATGGATGCCAGTCGCAATCCCAGAACCCTCCCTTCCAAAAGTTCCCCAGGAAAATTCTCCTACTTAGCTACGTTGGGAGCAAGTGGGAGCTAGTCGCCCACCGTCCACCTATGCCACAAGCCCGACGCGTTTCACCGTTTGCGCGGCTTCTTCAGGGGCATAGTCCCTGGATCAACTTGTACTATGAGCTATCTTCCATAACCCTGTATTCCCTCACTTGCTAAAAAGCCATCCAACCCCTTCTTAAAGCTATCTAATTTATCGGCCAGTAGATAGAGGGGAGAGAATTTCACTTTACAGCTCTCACTGTAAAAAACCCTCTCTGGAACCTCCTTTCTTCTAATCGGAACGGGTGGCATTGTGTCAGCTGGAAAGACATACTGTTAAATAAAGCATTAGAGAGATTATTATATGATCTCCTTATATATTTATACATAGTTATCATATCACCCCTTAAAGCAGAACTAAACTGGCCCAAATGAAAAGTCCCAATCTACATACGATAGATAGCCCCCCTTCCCTGCTTCCTACCTGCATAGGAAAAGGAAAGAACTAAACCCCCCAATAAAAAAGACCCATCTACTAACATAGATAGTCCTCCCTCCCTGCTTCCTACCTGCATAGTGCATATGGACAGCATGCTTACTTATTTATGCAGAGTAGCTCAGTAAAGCTCATGGACGGCATCTTCTGGGTCTTCGTCTTCACACATGCACCTAAAGGTTCAGAAAATTACAGAAGGGAAGGAAGAGGATCCAAAGAAGACAAAAGACCTGGAAAATGGCACCAATGAACTCCGCTGCGATACTCTGCATAAATAAGTGAGATAATGCACTATGCGGGTAGGAAGCAGGGAGGGAGGACTATCTATGTTAGTAGATGAGGCTTTTTTATCAGCTTAGTTGCCCTTCACTGGACCCTCTCTAGTTCAATAATGTCCCGTTTGAGCACTGGAGACCAAAACTGTTTGGCATATTCTAGATGGGGCCTTACCAGTGCCCTGTACAGTGGAAAAATAAATCCCTCCTCCCACAAATCTATGCCCCTTTCAAGACCTTGTTTGCTCTTGCAGCTGCTGACTGGCATTGCTTGCTACAGCCAAGTTTTTTTATCTACAAGGACTCCAAGGTCCTCTTCCATTATGGATTTGCCTAATGCAGTGCCACTTAGCCACCCAGATTGGCAGTTTGTCAAGATCCTGTTGCAAGGATGCTGCATCTTGGATGGAATTAATTGGGCTGGATAGTTTTGTGTCATCTGCAAACACTACATTACTTACTTGAGGACTCACATAGGGCCTTAAAGGGGGTGAAAAAATAACCAAGTTGTGATACTTCAAAGGGCCCCAAAATGCAGTTTAGAATTGTGATTGAACAGTGGCAGCTCAAAATGCCAATGATTACTGATGACAGTTTAGTGGATCCCCTTTTTGTGTAATGACATTGTACTGCACATAAAACTTAAAACCTCCATTAATTGTGTCTGACTGTTAAAAAAAAAAAGTCTGCTTGGCCTTATAATTGCTTTACCAATGAATACAAATTATACAAAATCTACATAATATGATTTTGTAAAGGTCCGGCACAATGTTGGCACATTTAGCTTATATCACTAGACAGTAACCATGGCAACCATTTACCAAGAATCATGTGAAGAAGTTTAAGAAAAATAATGTCTCCCAAAGCGTTATTTAAACTGCTTAAATGGCTGTCATTACCTGTCCAAATAAATTGCCAAAAGTAGGTGTTTATCAGTATTATCCTACAATTTTCATGCTATGATGCTTATACTCATCTCTTTAATTATGGCACATTATGAAAGCAGGAAAAGCATTGTATTTAACAGTGTGGGTCTGGAAGAAAACATGTATCAGCTAAACCCAGTCTAAATTACATTGAATAATACCTCTGGCACATTACACAAACTCTGTAGTTAATTATATAGTGCATAATGTACCCCCTATTGTAATTTATAAAGATATGTCACCGAGGAGTTATGTGACCATATAAAAGCACAAGGCCGAGTGCTTTTATACAGGTCACATAACTCTGATATATCTTTATAAATTTCAGTAGGGGGTACATTTTGCATTATAATCTACATTTTGTGTGAAATGCCGGGTGGGGAGGAGTCAGCATCCAATTCTGGTCGCCGGCATCCAAATCGGACGTGCCGGCATTCAATTTGAACACAGCGGCTTCAAATTCGGATGCGTGGCATCAAATTCTGACCCCCGGTTAAAATTGGCGCGTTCTGACGTCAGAACGCGCCGTTTATAAGGATATAATTTACAGCCTGGTCCCATAGGGAAATGACTAGACTGTAGATTTTATATATTTATATATATGTATATATATATATATATATATATATATATCTATATAATCTACAGTCTGGTCAATTCCCTATGGGACCAGACTGTAAATTATAACCTTATAAACGGCGCGTTCTGACGTCGGAACGCGCCGATTATAGCTTAATGCGTCAGCAGCTATCAGTGCTGCACTCTCCCTACAGCTTTCCTCCTGCTTTGTCTGCCTCACTTCCGCCTTCACGCTGCGTGCTCTCTCGCGCCTCCTATTAAGGTAGTGCTGCCTTTCCTACCTCTCCGTTCTCCATTTGTCTCCCACCCTCTGATGCTTGCTCCCTCTGTCTCTCTTCCTCTTCTGTTCCCCCTCCATTACTGATCTTGCTTCGTCTGCCTCGGGCTTCCTCTTTTGCTCCTCCTCCTCCCTCTGCCCCTCCCACACCCTGTCACCGTTTGCTCCTGTTTCTTCAGCGCTCCAATCCAGGTAACTTCAATATTGCTCCGTCTGCCTCTCTCTACTGCTCCCCCTCCTTCTTCGTCACACTCCATCTGCCCCTCCCACACCCTGTTACACTTTGTCTCGATCTGTTTGCTGCTCCCACCCCCCAGCTTCAAACTTTAGTCTCGATGCGTCTGTCCCTCCCACTCACGTCCCTCTTGTGCCATCAATCTCCTCTCTTGTTTATCTCACTCAGTTCATCTCTGGAGTTGCCCACCCACCTGCATTTTACACCCTTCTTGCCTTTCCCCTTCTGCCACTTTTTATCTTAAAGCCAAATGACTGCAACTGCAACCATGTGGTCAGAATGCCACAGAACTTAGTTTAAAGGAGAAGAATCACACAGGGAGACAATAAAAAAAGTAAAAACACTGTAGATTATAATGGATAATGTACCCCCTACAGAAAATTATAAAGATATTAATAGTCACCTCGGAGTTATGTGACCTGTATAAAAGCACTCGGCCTGCGGCCTCGTGCTTTTATATGGTCACATAACTCCTCGGTAACATAATATCTTTATAAATTACAGTAGGGGGTACATTATCCACTATATATTACACAAAAGCCATGCATATCCTGTAAATTATATCCTTATAAACAGCTCTTAGTGATGTCATCAGGTCATTTTTGTCACAAGACTCACTGAAACACACTAAAGAGATGAGTATAAGCATCATAGCATGAAAATTGTAGAATAATACTGATAGACACCTACTTTTGGCAATTTCTTTGGACAGGTAAGCTTGCATTTTTCATTCTCAGTTTGCATAGGATTATCAAATTATATGCCAGGTAGAGACCCCCCCCCCATATGAATATTCATGGCTCTAACTCTGGATGCTAGAAAACCATATATTGGTTGGAAAGTATGTCTTTCTACTCCAGACTACCAAACTGCAAAGCTCTGCTATGAGTGTTCATGACATTTTTGAGCTGGACTTAAAGCTTGCCTTTTACACCATCATATCCCCAGAATATCCTAATGAAGCAACATAAAAGATACTAAATATGAACACCAGGACTCTTTTAAATAGTTTTATGCCTAGTATGAATAGGAATTAGTATTGAGTCAATCTGAGAAATGCATTAAAGTCTGTGGGTGATATTTTTGTAGCGAAATACATTAGAATCTGTGGGCGACTTTTTTGTTGTGGTGTCTTTTTTTAGCAAAATATGGGCCAGATTCAATTCAGTGAGAGAAAGGTGAAAACTCATGGACGAGATTCAATTTGATTCAATTCAGAAAAACTCACTGTTTATCAAGTGAAAACTCAATTAAAGTGTATGGGAAAAAACTGGAACTGAATTTGGAGAAAAAATTTTCTCCACAAATTGTCCATGAGTTTTCATGTGATAAACCAGTAGATAACTTTTTCTCACTGAATTGAATCTGGCCCAATATTAGAGTCTATGGGTTACTTTTTCTTTTATTTTGTAGCAAAATATATTAGAGTCTGTGGGTCAAGTCAATTCTTTTCTCACTCCAAAAATTTGAGTAATGCATTAAAGGTAATATGTGACTTTTTTATAACAAAGTATATTAAAATCTATAGACGAATTTTTTGTTGCAGTGACTTTTTTGTAGCAGAATATGTTAGAGTCTATTTTTTAACATAGACAGAAGCCAACAGTGGAAGAAAAGATTGCACATTTTATAGTGTGTGGAAGTGTAATAAAACTTCTTCTTGAAAAAAATATGTTTGCTGCAAAAGATTATGACACCTTCAAGCTCTTTTTAAAAGTACGCAATTACTATTTGCAATGCAATAACAGTGTAATAAAGAATATTACATTGCAGAATGCCAATTTTTACAAATAGTATTTTCTCTTTGCAATTACATTTACCCCTATGTGTCATAATACCCTCTAAGAGTAGATAGAACCTAGAAAACCATAATTTTTGGAAAGTACATGTTGCACACCCGTAGGTGTTGGCAGTTGTATATATGAGTCTGCTTTCCTTAACCAGGTGACACCCCAAGACCCCAGTAACCAGGCACAAAAGATGGCAGTGCAACAGGCACAACCTGACTATTAAATAGCTGCAGCTGTAAGAGAGGATTGGTTAGAAATTGAACAATGTTATGACAATTAGTATTCTGCTAACACTGCAGTAACTATGACAATTTAACAAAAACAGCCCCTGTAAAACCCTTTAAACCCCGGTGTGCACACCTAAGTCCCGAAACAATTGTGTACCGATGGGGGGCCCCCTTACTGGGTTGAAAATACTGGATGGGCTGCGAATAGCACAGCAGTCTAAATGAATGACAAATTCCACTTTAGGTTGCTGCTGAACTATGCAACTGGATTATCTCCCTGGATGTAACCACAATAAAAGAACTGGTGATGTGTCCCTTGGTAAGGGTATAGATGGTGCTCCCTCTGGTGCAGGAAGTTTGGAGCAATGCTGTCAGCTCTCCTTGCACAATATGTCATGAAATTAATAATAATGTGGCCCTCCAGCATAGTGCGATCAGGAATCACATAACCGTAGCAATGATATTCAGGTACATTAGTGAAATGATCTGCCTCTAGGTCTATACTGCTGCCTGTGTGCTGAAGGTGTTATCAATAGACACGTACTGGAATGTAGTGACGCACCGCTCTCGCTTACGTCTTTAGGGCTGAAGGTGCAATAGACGTACTGACCTGCCAGTACAGTAAACTAAAGAAGTATGCGAGAGCGTCACTACATTCCAGTACGTGTCTATGACTAACACCTTCAGCACACAGGCAGCAGTATAGACCAAGTGGCAGATAATTTCACTAATGTGCCCAAATATTATTGCTACGGCTATGCAGTGCCTTGTTTAAATGAGTTAAATGATTTTATGGTTCAAAGATTGTCAGGCTGAATGGTCGATTCGCCCCCACACATTTTCACTTCACTAAATCTGGCTCTCGTTACAAAAAGTTTGGACACCCCTGCATTAGCTAGTTCCTCTGTACTGTAGAGGAAGGCACAGGGCAGTCACACCCAGCAGTCTTACAGGTACAAACATGGGGAGGCAAATTTATCAAGGGTCGAATTTCGAGGGTTAATAAACCCTCTAATTCGACCCTCGAAGTTAAATCCTTCGAATTCAAATATCGAATTCGAAGGATTTAACTCAAATCCTTCGTTTGATGGAACGACAAAATCCTTTGATCGAACGATAAAATCCTTCGATGGAACGATAAAATCCTTCGATGGAACGATAAAATCCTTCGAATCGAACGATTTTAAGCTATCAATCGAGGGGGAAAAAAAAGCTTAAAAAAGTGCTGGGGAAGGTCCCCATAGGCTAACATTGTACCTCGGTAGGTTTAAACTGCCGAGGTATGTAGTCGAAGTATTTCTTAAAGAGACAGTACTTCGACTATGGAATGGTCGAACAGTCGAACAATTTTTAGTTAGAATCAAAGTCGAAGGTTGTAGTAGCCTATTCGATGGTCGAAGTACCCAAAAAAATACTATGGAATTCAATGTTTTTTTCATTCGAATCCTTCACTGGAGCTTAGTAAATGTGCCCCTAAGTGTGCTACATACACATTCTGCCACATCCAAAATGGGTATACGTGTCTTTCTACTCCATTTTACGAAACAATGAAACTATAATAAATGTAGCATTTTTGATGCATTATATGCCACAGATATCATTAGATACCAAGTTAAAACCGCCTAAATATGAATGTCATGGGTACTGAATATTCATAGATTTATCAAATGATGTGATGTGTAGAGGCACCCAAAATAAATATTGCACATAAGGCAAGTAATCAACAACAATACAGAATGCAACCTAATCAATAAATTCCAATAAAACCATTATTTTATTTATTTTTTCTTCTCCTAGTGAGATTGAGTCAGAATTGCAGTTTCAATACTTTTTTTATTTAGAAAGTTTTAACATGAACAAATAAGCAATCTACAGCTATGCAGTATTGAAAATGCAATAAAATGGCTATAAATGCAATATAATCACTTTTTTTTCTGTATGTGTTTGGGGTGCGTAAATCTTACACTTTTTCAAAATTTAGTGTGCCCCTGGAATTTTTCTATGTAAAATCAGGAAAAACTTCCAGTATTAAACCTGTTGTACAAGTATAGTATCCATTATCTGGAAACATGTAATCCAGAACAGATCCAAATTACGAGAAAACCATCTCCCATACACTTTACAATAATCAAAGAATTAAAAATTTTAAAAAAAATAGATCCTTTTAGTTTGTAATAATAATAAAACAGTATATTGTACTTGATCCCAATTAAGAAATGATCTAAATGTTGGCAAAATAGTTCTATTGGGTTTATTTAATGTTTAAATTATTGTTTAGTAGATTTAAGTATGGAGATCCAAATTGCAAAATTACACTTGAGAAAGGGCTTGTACCCGAAACATGTAGTGTTTACACTCCTAAGAAAAAGGACACTTGCAGTTTGAAAATACTGCCTGGAAGCTGTTTATTCCTTTTACCATTGATTTTGAGATCCAAATTAGGGAAAGATCCCTTATCCAGAAAACCCCAGGTCCCACACATTCTGGATAACAGGTCGCATATTTGTACAGTATGATTAGCGAATATGCTATTTTTTTTTACAATAAAAGGTTTCTTAGGCCAAAAAAGCCACAAGATACAGTTAAGAAAAGTATAATAACTTATACATGGTGAGGTGGCCAGCCTAGGGCATTTGGTTGGCTTGGCCCGGCTCTGGCAGCCATCATGTTCAGGATCATGAAGGGTGGGGGCCAATTGGAAGGGCACAGAAAGTACTGACAGCAGCAAAATAGGGAAACAAGTGGGCCACTCCTCCATCCCGAAGTGCTGCAGAATCAATGGTCTGTGGTACTTAAAGCCTTTTACATTCTGTGGCACTTAAAGGGTTAAAGAGGTACTCATAAAATCAATAAACATTCATATATTCACAAATAAAAAAAAATATCCTACTTGTAAACCAGAGAAAATGCCTCAGAGCATATTGCAGGACAAGGAACAAGCCGGATTAAGATATGTCCCAGAGCAGCAGGAAAATGGGCTGTTGTCACCTTCTCAAATACTGAGCTGAATGTGTTGACATCTGCCAACTTGCTGTTCAGGTCCCCTCCTCCTGTGTCCAGAATACTGCCTCCATGAAGTACAAGTGCTAGAACTTGCGTCTTGCAGGAGTTTGGTTGCGTTGCATCCTGACAATAAAAAAATGTTGAAAGAATACTTGGCATATGCGTATATTATCATTTTATAATAGACAACATCCATGAATATTCAAGGCCGGATTTGCGTCCCCGGGGATTTGCGTCCCTCGGGGTTCTAGCTCTGCAGTCCGCACGCACCCCCTTCTGCGAGTGCGCATATGTACATGCGATATTGCGATGGGGAACGATGTGTTCCCAATACAGGCTGGGCAGCATGTCGCCCCTAAACTTTAGCCGCCCTAGGCCCGGGCCCATGTGGCCTCGCCACAAATCCGGGCCTGTGAATATTCTGTAAATTATTTCCTTATAAATGATGCTTAGTGATGTCATCGTTTATAATAGGAGCTTAGTGATGTAATTTGTGTCACATGACTCAATGAAATGTGCGTATTATAATAAATAAAGTACACCCTGTTTCAAAATATGAGGATATTAGAAGTCCAGGAGTTTCATGACCTGTATAAAAACATGTGGCCCTGTAACACCTCAGTAACTTTTAATATCCTTTTAGTTAATATCCTTTTAGTTAATTATTCACTACATATATATATTTTACCTTGAGACACTATTTCATGATGGTCTGTGTGCTCCTTCATGACTACCTGACAAGAATGACCAAAAGTATGAGAACAAAAGAAATGCATCTTTTATTTCATTGGCTTTAACAGGGGAAAAAAGGCCTTTATTTTAAAAAAGTGTTCTAAATATTAGCTGTTTCATGAGATATATTTTTATTGAGACCTGCAGTGTTTAGGGGTATTAGTTTCTGTTTTTTAACGCAAATGTCTTTTTAACTGCCCTCTTCCTGTGTGATTGCTAATTTGTATAAATGTTTTTACTAAAACATTTAGTAAAAAATCTCGTAGTCCTACTGAAAAACCAACCCTGCAGATCTCTCACTTAAGGCGCAAATTCACTAAGCACCGAAGCGCCGAACGTTAGCGTCAATTCGCTAGCGTCAATTCGCTAGCGTTTGGCATTTTCGGTACTTCGCAAATTCACTAACGAATGCTGGCGTAAATTCGCTAGTGTTACTTCGCACCCTTACGCCAGGCGAATTTTCGCTTGCGACGTAACTACGCAAATTCACTAACTTGCGCAGTGTACTGAACGCTACCTTTTACGCTAGACTTCCTTCGCCACCTCAGACCTGGCGAAGCGCAATAGAGTAGATGGGGATTGTTTCAAAAAAAGTCAAAAAGTCCCAAAAACCGCTGGCGTGTTTTCTACATGATGGGTGATAGGCTGAAAAAGATCGAAAATATTTTTGGGGCTCCCCTCCTTCCCCCCTACATTTCCTGACTCATGGCAACTTACCAAGACAGTGGGCACATATGTAGGGCAAAATAAAATTTTTATTTGCTGATTTGAAGGTTTTCTAGGCATTTGTAGTGCTGATACGTATTCCTCCATTGAAATTTGAATTTGGCGCCGTATGCAAATGAACCATCGCTAGTGAAACTTCGCTTGGCTTGGCGAATTAACGCTAGCGCAACTTCACAAACTTACGCTTCCCCTGTGCGCAACTTCAGATTTTAGTGAATTTGCGGAGCGCTGGCGAAAATACGCCTGGCGAAGCGCGGCGAAGTTGCGCCTGGCGCAAGTTGCCACCTGGCTCAAGTTGCCCCTTAGGCTTGGGATCTTTTTCTTAGTGCCCTAGTGTGGCCCTGAAAATTAGTGCCAAGAAATGGTTACATATACAGGTATGGGACCTATTATCCAGAATGATTGGGATCTGGGGTTTTCTGGATAACGAGTCTTTCCATAATTTGGTTCTTCATACTTTATCTACTAGAAAATCATGTAAACATTAAATAATCCCAATAGGCTGGTTTTGCCTCCAATAAGGATTAATTATATCTTAGTTTGGATCAAATACAAGGTAATGTTTTTCGGAGACAAAGGAAATCATTTTTACAAATTTCGATTATTTGGTTAAAACGGGAGATGGCCTTGGCATAATTCAGAGCTTTTTGGATAACAGGTTTCCAGATAACGGATCCCATACCTGTACTTATTGTTTTAGCCTAATGGCATATGGAGCAAGTCAGTTAATATAAATGTATGTGTTTGTATGATCAGATATACAGTTTCTTATGAAAGCAAAGCAGACGGGGAGCAATGTTTTGCATGCATCAATATCACTTGTAAATGATTAATAACATCACTTCTTACCTCACTATCCTCATGTATTTCAAAGCTACTCTGCCGGGGACATCGGTGCTTCCTTCCATGTATTCTGTATAGTTCCCCTATCACATAGAAATTAGACATATTATTTATTATTCATCATAATAACATTAGTAATGATATATTAAGATATATAATACAGTATATACAATAGATAATAATGTTTATTTTTTCTTTATTTCCCTGTCTATAAAAAGGGCCCATGTGTCATTAAAGTGACCTCTCCAGGTTACACATAAATCCGCAGCCAGGGAACTTTTCAGTATTTGCCCTGGGCTTCAGGCTTCTCAGGTGGTTCAGTGAAAACTGCATGTGCTTATATTGTTCAATAACAGTCTGATATTAAAGAAGTTGATTAAATAAACTTTTATCATGGTTTAGGCAATAGGAAAAGAACACAACTGCTTTATATAAAATCTTATGGAACAATATGATGACTTAGGCCAGGGGCTCTACAAAGGTTTTTAATGGTCCTAACCTCTGGTTTTTAATGGTCCTAACCTCTGGTTTTTAATTGTACACATTTTAGACTACTTAAAGGACCAGTAACATCAAAAAAAATTGTTACAATATATCGAAAAAAACCACCAAGACAAATTAAACTCTCAAATCCAAAGTCTTTATTAAGAAATAACTTACCGAAACTAAGCTTGCGCTCCTCTTCAGAAAAGGCGACACAGCAACAATCCATCGTGCGGCGCTCGATTTCTCCTCCCTCGCTATCTCCTTTAAGGAAGGCAGGGAGGAGAAATCGAGCGTTGCACGTTGGATCGCCGCCGTGTCGTCTTTTCTGAAAAGGAGTGAAAGTGGAGTAGGTAAATTATTTCTTAATAATGACTTTGCGATTTGAAAGTTTAATTTGTCTTAGTGTTTTTTTTGCGATGTATTCTAATGAAAGTTTGATGTTACTGGTCCTTTAAAGGGGTTGTTCACCTTTTTTTCAGTTCAGTTGTCAACAGAAATAAAGACCTTTTTTCAAACACTTTCTATGCATGATCTGTTTTTTAATACTCAAGTGTAGAGTTTCATTTTCACCTTCTGTTCTAAATTGATACATTTCTTATCTTTGTCCCTGCGTAGAAGAATCCCAGAGTTTCATTACAGGCAGCTGTTAGAATTGATACAATAGTTGCTAATACTCCAGAGATGCTGCTGAGAAATGTATCAACTAATGTAAAAAATTGTAACAGTTCAGAATCTCCACCTGGATTACTGAGCTGCCAGACTCCAGAGAGACAACTTCAATCTTGGAAAAACATCTAAAAAAACACTTTATTTCTGGTTAGTAGTCTGAAAACAACTGAGCTGAAAATAAACAACCCTTTTAAACATGTGCTAAAACTCCACACATTTTTATCATTCATAGTATGAATTGTAGGAATTTACGACAAGCTTGTTAATGCCAGGGCACACGGAGCATTGGCTCTGCTGCTTTTTTTCTTCAGGCGGAGTGAAGTGGATCCACTGTCCATTTCCCCGTATCTGCACTGAAAAGTAAAGCTTCTGCTTGAGTGCAGGTACACAAAGATAAGATTGGGCCAAAAAACCCAAAAGCAGGCATTTTTAGACCAATCTTTGCTCCGTGAACCTGCACTCAGGTGCCATTAGCCCTTAGTTATCTTTTAACTGTAATAAAATATATACTGTATGAGCAACATAAGATGGTATTCACATAGAAACATCAGAAAAAAACACTAAATTCCATCCCAGACATACTGTTTTAGAAAAACAAGGTAGGTGAAATTGATTTTACAGATTTTCTCCCTATATCAAAAAGGTTGTATGAAAAACGAGCACAATGCATTTTCATTGAATCTGGAACACTGTCTTCTGATGTTGCGAAGTTGTTGCAAGTCTCTTTGCTGCTGTAATGAACACAGACACAGCATTTGTCTGCATTTAGCAGCAATATCAATGAGGGATAGGGGCAGATAGGTGTACCCCTTCCCATGGATTAACGTTCAGGCATGCCGAGTTAGGGAGGCAGAGGATGCAAGCTGTATCTGTAGCTGTAACAGGGCACTATCCTTGGTAAGGACAGGGCTGCCCTTTGGCTCCATGATGCTATACTGTGCTCCAGAATTTTATCTGACTTAAAGTGCACACTGTATCCATTACCTGAGGGCAGGAGAGTAACTACAGAGGAAGCAGACCCTGGGGCTGCAGGGGGGCCCAGGAGGTACAGGGGCCCCACGCGGACCTAATGAGCAATTTCAACAAAAACACAGGTCAACTTCTGGATATGTTGAGGGCCCTAAAATGAATTTACTTTGAAGCCCAGTAACATCTAGTTACGCACACTCTTTTGCCCCTTAGCATTGTTGCACTCCTGCCTGGGTGAATCCTAAGTGACCCCTGATGTCTGAAATCAAAGGATGGTGAAATTTGATACAGGGCAATAGCAGAAATCTCAAAAAATCAGGTTGCAACTGAAAACAATTTCAAAGCTCATACACAAGTGACTTCTGTTCAGAACATGATTTAGAAGGTGTCAAAAACATTTGTGTTTTTCATTCTGAACTACAGGGTTTAGGTAACAATTTGATACCGCTGTGCAAAACATAGGATTTTGATATAAAGACATGCTTCATAGGAAACTGCCCTCCAAATCATTGGCTTACTGCTGATATGTGAATATATATATTTATTTCCCTTCTTGGATTTGTACACTGTCCATGACGATTCCAGATAATGCTAGAAGAAAGAAGCACAAACCTGTGTGGCATCAGCCTTAGTGAGCCATATTCCTTGTAGTAGCAGCATTATTATTTCCAAAAAATCCACATTTTTGTATTCCATTATGGGAAGGTCATCTCCTAAAGAGCCCATTTTAAGCCAATAATTCTGATTTTTAAAAATGATTTCCTTTCAAAAAGCCACTATTTTGGGATTCAGCCGAATCCCTCATGAAAGATTTGTGTGAATCCTGAACCAAATCTGTATGCTAATTTGCATATGCAAATTATTACCAAGAAGGGTCAATGAGAACTGCACGGCATATTTATTATGCTGTGTAAAATGAAATTCACCAAAAAAAAATTGAAACACCAGATGTGCGGCTGTTATTTTACATTGTGTCCGGCAGAAGTCAAGACTAAGAGAAAACGTGTAAAAATTTTAAGCAGTTTTTTACACGGCGCAGCCTAGAGATCTGTTTTTTACACATATACCCCTATGTGTGTATTTTTTTGATTTTAAGGATTCCAATTCAGTTCGGCTAGGCACTTGGATTCAGCCAAATCTGATTCCTGCTGAAAAAAGGCAGAATCCTAAACCGAATCCTGGATTCGGTGCATACTGTAATAAAACTGTACCATATTTGGGGAAAAACAATCCTAGAGCTAAGGTATGGAGATCCAAGTTACAGAAAGTTCCCTTATCTGGAAAGCCCCAGTTCACAAACATTCCAGATAACAGATTCTATATCTGTAGTACAGAGCTTTGAAAAAAAGAGCATTTTTTTGTAGCGTAATTGCATTTAATTCCAATACTACATGCAGCAATGTTATCATGAATTGGTAATTGAAGGGAAACAATGGGTGTCAATATACTGAAGGAATTTATAGTAAGATCATTTTTACACATTTGTGCAGGGATTTGATTCCATTTTATTCCGTGTGAATAAGATACATGGGATGGGAGGCAGCACTTGACTAAAGGTTATATTTATTGTGGAAGTTGTATTGATTACTGTTTAATGATTACTGCGATTACTTTGACAGAAAGAAGCAAGCATGCAGGAGTAAAGCAATATCTAAAAATGTTCAAAAGTCGACAGAACATTCCAGGAACAGCATTTTTGCCCCAGTTAACTTTGCATCGTAATAATTATTATTGATGTGTATTTATAAAGCATTGACACGTTCTGCTTTCTACCCCCACTTCCATCTGGAGTTTTTAAAGGGGTACCTTTCTATTTACTTTTTTTTCAGCAGCTCACTAATTTGGGACTTAAGCAGCAATCTGGTTGCTAGGGTCCAATTGACCAGGGTTGGAAAATGAAATGTAAAAGTTGCTAAGAATAGGACATGTACACCTTTAACACTCTAGTTCCTTTTCAGCACTGTTAATAATAATAATAATAATAATAATTTGGTGTCCAAAAATGAAACATTTTATGGCAATTCAATCACATTCATTTATTTCTAATGGCAGTCTCTGATAAGGGTTGTTATCAGCACAAAATAGGGAGCTGAGCTATTTAATGATATAATCAGCAGATTCTTGGCCGTTCATAACAATTACACAATTTCCAGCATATTAAAAAACACATTTCCCTCAAAAATCTAAAGGGCAGATATATAAGTGCAGGTCAGCTCTAGCGAATTTCCCATTGAGTGCTGGTGTTAAAAATCCTGTGCTCAGAACAGTACAGTTAGAGAAGGTTAATTAGTGAATGCCCCGTGGTGAATCAATACCTTAATCCATTAAATCATAATTAATGTATTATTTACAACAGCAAGTTGTAGACTTTTCCTTAGGTTGCTTAAGTGGTTGCAATGTTTCAAGACTCCCCTTGATTAAAGTGCTAGTCAATTGGTTTTATGGGTCTTATGGAAGCCACATATAGTACACTTTTTTGTACAAAAGATCTTATAACTACAGGTATGCGATTCGGAAGCCCGTTATCCAGAAAGCTCTTTTGCAATAGACTCCATTTTATCCAAATAATCAAAATCTTTTAAAAAGGATTTCCTCTTTCTCTGTAATAATGAAACAGTTCCTTAGTCCAAACTAAAATATACTTCCTTAGTGGAGGCTAAACAATCCTATTGGGTTAATTTAATGTTAAAATTATTTTATAGTAGACTTATAGTATGGAGATCCAAATTATGGAAAGGTTCCTTATCTGTTCACACGCATTCTCGATAACAGGTACCATACCTGTATATCCTGTATATATAGGTATATACCTATATATACCTGTATATTTGTAACAATGGTTTCAGTGATTTATGGGTCTCGAATAGCAGCGACCATTGATATATGAGCCCCTAAGAACTTGGCCAAAAATGAATCCTGTTGATTCAGAATTCAGTTGGTTCAGTTCTTATGTGCAACACTTTCCTATGAAAGCAAACTGTTTAAAATGTTTAAGAATATATAAATATATTTAAGGGATACTCTCATGGGAAAAAAAATTTTTCCAAAACGAATCAGTTAATAGTGCTGCTCCAGCAGAATTCTGCACTGAAATCCATTTCTCAAAAGATTAAATAGATTTTTTTATATTCAATTTTGAAATCTGACATGGGGCTAGACATATTGTCAATTTCCCAGCTGCCCCAAGTCATGTGACTTGTGCTCTGATAAACTTCAATCACTCTTTACTGCTGTACTGCAAGTTGGAGTGATCACCCCCCTCCCTTTTCCCCCCAGCAGCCAAACAAAAGAACAATGGGAAGGTAACCAGATAACAGCTCCCTAACACAAGATAACTGCTGCCTGGTAGATCTAAGAACAACAATAGTTTACAATAGTAAAAACCCATGTCCCACTGAGACACATTCAGTTACATTGAGAAGGAAAAACAGCAGCCTGCCAGAAAGCATTTCTCTCCTAAAGTGCAGGCACAAGTCACATGACCAGGGGCAGCTGGGAAATTAACAAAATGTCTAGCCCCATGTCAGATTTCAAAATTGAATATAAAAAAATCTGTTTGCTCTTTTGAGAAATGGATTTCAGTGCAGAATTCTGCTGGAGTAGCACTATTAACTGATGTGTTTTGAAAAAAAAAACATGTTTTCCGATGACAGGATCCCTTTATCAATGAAACCATGGCGGTCACCTGCAACTATGAACACCTTCTTACAAAATGACTGCTCAATATATCGAGCTGATTTAGTATAAAATACCATAATTAAAGTAAAGTAATATATAAGGGATTGATTTATCCTGCCATGCCAGTATGATACTACCACACACCTTATAATGAGCATTGAAAACGAGATTCATCTGCCATAATACCTAACACAGCTATCGCTACCTTGACCTTCTCTACATCTTATCAAGTGCATCACTTACTCGGTCTTTATCATTTCTGCTCTTTGTCATGTCAATCAGTTACTGCTAGTATGAGGCAGGCTTTGCCTTTATATTATCTGTATTTAGTGTTATTCATAATACTACATCTGATAAATTTCAAATCCTACATTCTAGTTAAAAAAACAATTACTTCTTTATTGAATATTAAAAATCCAACTTTCTTTACCCGGTGATTATCTCAGGTAGTGATTACGTTTAGTGCTGATTTTTTTCCCCTGCTATAAAGAATATAATTGTAGTTTCAATATATATTATGTTAAAATCAGTTGATATATCAGCCTTTATCAGTGTTTCCATAGAAAGTGTAATGGGTAAGGGATTGCTACTAAGAAGGCATGAGTACTTGGAACCAGCAAATTTTATTTAGTCTTCAAGCTATAGACTTTGAGTTGGGTTTGAGTAAAGATGGCTAAGAAAATCCTTTGTAAAATGCTATGTATAATGTTTATTGTGACTGCTTTACCTTACTTATTGGTTATAAAATATACCAGCTTTTTAATTTTAGATTCACTTCAGGACCTGATCAGCTACACCCGTTAATGCCCTTTGTTTATTTGCCTAAGAACATCATATAAATAAGACATCATATAACGCTCATTCATCAACACTGAGCAAATCTGCACTGGTCAGTAACCCATACCCATATTTACCAATCAGAATGCTTTTTCTTGTTCTACCTGCACCTAGCTAAACAAAAAGCAAATCAGTTGAACAAAAGCTCATCATAGATAGGTTGCTAATAAGGCCTATTTGTACTGATTTCTTGCTAACTCTTCTAGACTATTCTGTGTCTTGAACAGCCTTTTTCTTTTTCTTTCTTTCTTTCTTTCTTTCTTTCTTTCTTTCTTTCTTTCTTTCTTTCTTTCTTTCTTTCTTTCTTTCTTTCTTTCTTTCTTTCTTTCTTTCTTTCTTTCTTTCTTTCTTTCTTTCTTTCTTTCTTTCTTCTCCCCAAGTGCTCCTTTACATTAGCTTTTACATAAGCTGCAATTCTGGAAAAAGAAGGGCTGTGTACAATAGAAGCAGTACACACTTTGTATTTATTTTACCTAAATAACTCAAATCTGTGACACTAATTTATTTTTAAGTACGATAAAAGTGCATTTTTTATTTTAATCTGTCGAGCAGCATCAATTGAAAAGGCAGCAGCCTGTTCTATTATTAATCAATAATATAGTTCTGCTACACTCTATCTGGAATGCTACATTGACCTTCCCAGTATAATATACTCTCCGCTTTCAGCCTTTCTCTCATTTGTTGTAGTGTTTGATCTGCCTTCACTTCAGTGGGTGAAGCATTTCTGTATTACTGTGATAATGGTGTGTGTTATTTCCTTGACACATGTTCAACCTCGTGTTATTACAATAAGTTATTATACATGAAGAAAGAGTCTTTAGTGATGTGCTAGAGCCAGAGGTTGTTAGCGTTGTGATAGGAAAACATCTTACAGTATAAATCCTATAACGCAGCAAGGCTTTGCGTAACATGTATTACTAGGAGGGCTCCTGCTGCCTTTCTATTCAGTGCAATGTATGGTCACCCATTCCGTGCGGAAGAAATAATTTTTTCGAGTAAGTTGTACTTGCCACTTAGTTTGCTTTAAATATACAGAATAGTGAGGGCATTTTTATTCTATGTGTAGAACATTTATTTATGAATTGGAGTATTACAAGTTTCAGCGAATGCATTCTCCATAGGCATCAGAAAAAAGACTGCCATAGTTTTATTAGAAGCTTTGTACTTATGTACAGATAATATTTCAGCAAAAGCATATAGTATGGAAGCTCCTGATATCAGGTATACATACAAATACAGTGGAACCTCAATTTTACATCCCCTGATTTTAAGTTTTCCCTCATTTTACATTGTTGTTTTGTGGTCCCACCTATATATTATGCATAATACATTTCCACGATTTTATATTTTCCTGGATTTTACACCATTTTTTTCTGGTCCCCTGAAAAACCTAAAATGGGGGTTCTACTGTAAGCTAAAAGGAAATGCTCACACTGCAGGATTGGAGAGTGTTTACTTATCAGAGATGAGCCCATAAATGCCAGAGAAAAAGTAGATTTTCTGCAATAACTGCAAGGAATGTTTAGGGACACTTTCTTATTTTTTATGGAGCTGCAGGGAAGGGTTTAGGGGCATTTTCTTATTTTTTATGGAGCTGCAGGAAAGGTTTAGGGACATCTTCTTATTTTTTATGGAGCTGCAGGGAAGGTTTAGGGGCATTTTCTTATTTATTATGGAGCTGCAGGAAAGGTTTAGGGACATCTTCTTATTTTTTATGGAGCTGCAGGGAAGGTTTAGGGTCATATTCTTATTTTTTATGAAGCTATGTTTCTAGCTATGTGCAGCCTGCAGACCTTTGTCCATTAAACAGCATTCATTTTCAGGCAAGAAAATAAAAATCAATGTTGCTAGAATGATATGTTTAATTTTCTCCTTTGACTCAGATGTTTTGTTTAAGTAATATGACAAGGAATAAAGGACAGGAATATAACTTAAGGGTACAAATATTATTTTATAGCTACTATACTGCTCTTGTCAAATTAGACTCCTACAATATGTAGGTATGTGTCAGCCCAAGCTAATGTGTGTCTCATTATTATTATTATATGCTGTTGATTGGAACCACTTCTTAGCGTCATATATCCTGATTAGACCGTTTGTCCTTCCCTAATAAAATCCAGCAATAGAAATCCAGTTTGTAGCATAGATCTGACCTGCACTCATTGTGGCTATGCCTTAAAGGAGAACTAACCCCTAAAAATTAATATGGCTAAAAATACCATATTTTATATACTGACTTTATTGCACCAGCCTAAAGTTGCAGCTTTTCAATAGCAGCAATGATCCAAGATTTCAAACCTGTCACAGGGGGTCACCATCTTGGTGCCTGCGACACTCGCATGATCAGTGGGCTTTGAGCAGCTATTGAGAAGCCATTGAGCATCAACTTACCACTTTTTTTTTCCAGAATGCTCACTTTTTTCCTGCCAATGTCTTGCATATGCTACAGTTATACATTCAACATAACAGGTCTGCATAAACTTTAATAACATCAGAATAATAACATAATTTGACCAGAAGTTTGGAGAAGCCAATACCGAACATGTACTTCCTATTTTACAAATTTCTCTGTGCCTAAAGTACATATTCAGTGTAATTGATTAAACTATGCAGAGACAATGGATGTCTCATTGCCTTATAATCTTGCAACATCTGCTCACATAGTTGTAGAACGACAATGATTCTCCTTTCTAAATGCATTACAGAAGGCAGGATTATGCTTTGGGTAAACTGAAATCTCCCATGGAAAATGATGCATAATTGTCTGAAATTCTCCATTATTGTACAGGAACTGTTCTTCTTTAACATTCAATTCATTATCTTATAACGTCACAAGAGGAATTATTTGCAATTGACCCCAATAACCAGAAGCCCTGACTAAACACTCCCTAACTGTCATATACAGATATTATGTATTTGCATTAGCGTATACGGTATCAGTAAATCCTGTAAGTAGCAGGTTTGAGGACTAGGTTTTTCAGTAAACTGGTTTCTGAAGATTCCTAACTTACCGAATTGCATCCCCTCCCCATACAGACAGGTACAAAACATACTGTATACAATACAAACAGGCTCTTTCCCAGACATAGAGAACACTAAATGGACTATGGCTAAATATACTTTTAGGCATATAAATGGCCAGTTTCCTTATGTGAAAAGCCTTTTTATATTAAAGCACTGCGTATCTTGACAGCGCTATATAAATAAATGATGATGATAAATGATGATGATTCATGTACACCCAGCTCTGCAGCTCAGGCCATGGTTAGGTGCAGATAAAGTTCAACAAGGTCACCCAGGCCAATTTTCAAGCTCAAACCAAATTACACAAAATACATAAGGACAAGACATGGATCAGGAATTGAACCCAGGGCAAGCTCTCCTTAGTTTTGTATTTATTTATTACTATTTATTTATACAGTGCCAACTCATTTAATTAGTGATTCAAAGGGATTGCCCACCATTTAACAGTCCCTTCCCCAATGACCCACTACCCTCCTCTTCCATGCTGAAGATTCCTCACTCATGTTTATGTTTACTATATGCTTTCCCATTGAAGCTTTAAATCTAAGATCCCTATCATGTTCATGCCAGAGTCAATTTTATCAGGAGCCAGTTAAACTTGTATGTTTTTTGGAGTATGAAAGGAAACCAGTGTAGACACGAGGAGAAAAAACTACTTGCAAACAGTGCCCATGTCAGGATCAAAGTGAGGCAGTGCAAGCCACCATGCCAACATACAAACAGAAACACGGAAAATTATTGCTAGGGTAGGACAATGTTACAACTGTGATTTAAAAAGGTATTTTGAGGATTTTAAGGATCTTGTTCAACAATTACACCAACTGTAATTGAACTGTATATTTCTATAGAAAATACATATAGCATTTATGTGCAGGATGGCATTGGTTTTGTACAGTTTTTGTTAAATTCAATGTAGACTGCACACACAGATTGAGAATCTTCATCCTAGGGACCAGTGATTAATCTTATAGTATATTCCTTTTGCACTATGAAAGCTCAGCGTAGCAATATGTTTTATACAGCTGATATTGTCAAAACCACAGCACTTGCTTTAATAAGACCAGTTTTTAACTATTACAAGATTGGGTTTTACCAACGGCAACATGATACTTTCCCAAAATTCCATATTGTGCAAACAAATTACAATGCTTATGATTCATTTTTCTTCTTCTGTTTAAAAATCAGAAATATAATGTACAATGCACATAACATGTATGGCCAGGCCCAGATTTTCACTTGCAGCAGGTGGAGGGGGGGGGAGTGCGGGGGGCGCCAGGACCATGTGGCCTAGGGGCGCCTGCCTGAGGATTCCGGCCCTGTGTATGGCTATTCAGCAATTAATTTACAAGCATACTGAAATGCTACACAAAAGACATGCAGTCTTCAGCATACATTTAAATATTTTGCTAATTTGCTGACGCTCCACCAATGAGGCGAGTTGAGACACTCGCCTCAGGCGGCAGTGCCCCCCTGGTAACTAAGAGCTGAATTTCCGTTTTTTCAACCCGGAAATTTGGTTCTTCTAGAGCAGAGAGTGCAATTGCACTCTCTGCACTAGCGACTGGACCGCCCCTCCGGCGGCTGAAAGGTGAGTGCTGTGGGGAGGCAAAATGAAGGCCGCCTCAGGCGGCAAAATGGACAGGATCACCCCTGATTATGTGTTTTAAAGGGGTGAGATGGCAGTCCTATTCTTTCAGAAGTCTTTTATTTCACAGCTTCATCCATTTAACAGACCCAAGTTCACACAGACATGTAGAGACAAAAAAACTGCCAACCTAACAGATAGGGGGTCATTTATCAACACTGGGCAAATTTGCCCATGGGCTGTAACCCATGGCAACCAATCAAATTGTTGCTTTCATTGTTCTACTTGCAGCTGGCTTTAAAAAGCTGATCACTGATAGGTTGTTATAGGTAACTGCCCATGGGCAAATTTGCCCAGTATATATAAATGAGACCCAGTGAGAGAGAGAGAGAGGGATGGATTAATACTTGGGCTTATTTATAAACACTGGGCATATCTGCACCTGGGCAGTAACCTTTAGTAACCAACAAGTGATTAGCTTTATTCAGCTAGCTGCAGAAAGGTTAATTAATGCAAACATCTGATTGGTTACCATAGATTGCTGCCCTGGAGCAAATTTTCCCAATGTTTATAAATGACCCAAACTGTGTGGAATCAGTGGTTATCAAATGGGCTGAAAAGTGCAATAGTTGTGTGGTTTTTCTAAAATGATTCGGTCATACCATGAGTCAAGTTTGTAGACTATGAACTACATGACAATCTCCTACAGTCCAATCTTTTTGTACTGTACAGGTATAGGGTCCGTTATATATGGTTTTCTTTAATGTTGAAATAAGTTTTTAGTATACTTAAGGTATGGAGATCCAAATCAAGGAAAGATCTTTCATCCGTAAAACCCCAGGTCCCAAGCATTCTGGATAACAGGTCCCGCACCTATAGTATTTATCTCTGGCTACCTACATAATATATCTATTATATATGGCATACTCTGGTGTGTGTGAATGGCTTTACGGGATATAAGCAGCCTGAGAAAAAAATGTTCCCTTTGAGGCAATAATATACTTGGAATATGAAATAATGGATGTCAGAAATTAACATAGTTAGATGTGAAACTGAAAAGAAATGTTCTCTGCTTCAGTTGGTCCTGCACTAAAACAAACTCTTCAGCGCCTAAGGAATAGTCATTAAAACATGCGTTTTTAAATTCTAATAAATATGCCTTTTGAGTATTTGTACAATCCGCCAGCAAAGCTTGAAAAAGTGAAATTGGTTTGGGCGAAAGCATTTACTTGTTCCTGTAGGGAGGACGCCTTATTCTCAGTGCTCCTTTAGTCGTTCTCCCTCTGCATCAAATGAAGAGATTTATGTGAGGAGAGGTGCCTTTCTCTTAAAGCACCACTATACTTTCATATTATATATACAGGTATGGGATCCAATATCTGGAAACCTGTTATTCAGAAAACTCTGGATTACGGAAAGGCCATCTCCCATAGACTCCATTTTATCCAAATAATCCAAATTTTTAAAAATAATTTTATTTTCTCTGTAATAATAAAACAGTACATTGTGCTTGATCCAGACTAAGATATAATGAATCCTTATTGGAAGTAAAACCAAGCTACTGAGTTTATTTAATGTTTACATGATTTTCCAGTAGACTTTCTGGATGACAGGTTGCATACCTGTACTGTATATATGTGTTTTTCTATATGGAAATATCATTCATTTGTTGCTGTTAAAGTTTAAAGATTTAGTCATGCTTTTAAGATGTTATGGCCACAACCTTCCTTATTACTTTTCAAATGCCTCTTATTGTGCTATGGCCTCCAGAGGAAGTGGCCAGTCAAGTTGGTTGTGTCTAGTAATGCTGAGGCGTGGAATGTAAATAGAATATCCTCACACACATTAGCTCCTTAAATGCTAAAACCTTGCACAACAGGTATCGCAATCAATAACAGAAAGTACAAGCAATACCTGCCAGAGGTGTTCAGACAGAAAATGTAACTGGTTCATAAAATCAGATTTCTTTTTCGGTATTTTTTCCAGGTCATACATAAATAATCATCAAGCAAATAAACCTACAGCCTGCCCGGAAGCAAGAACTGGCGATACAACATTCCTATACGAATTCTCTAAACCGAAGCATCTGCTGCACAGATATAGTCTGTTTACAAGCAGTCAATCTATCGGGATTAAGATTCTCCCAGAGTACTCATAACATATGCTTGTGATACCTACTGAAAAGCACCACTAGAATATTGTTGCAAAGAGATTTCTCATAGGAACCAACATTTTGCACTTTGGCAGCTTTCATGCCTGTGGTACAATCCAGTGGGCAGCCTGGTTAAGGGATGGGTGTTTTGTTTCATTTTTATAAATGTATATGTGTGATTAAGAAATTAATAAACAGCAACATTTGGTACAAAATAAGTTAAATAACATATACGTCACATTTGCATTTCATTACTGTTGTGTCTATCCCCGTAGAACCTAATGATTGTTCAGTGTAGTGAAGAACCAAACAAAAATGTGTAATTTATATATATTTTTCTTTTAAAGGGATCTTCTATGCCACTGGATATTTTAATTTAACATTATTACAGCTAGATATATGTATTAGGGTAGGACTCCACGAGTGATTTTGTCACGATCCGACGCGCTGCGACAAAACGCATGCGACTTGTCGTCTGCAACAAAAATAAGGTAAGAGATAGAATTGTCGCATGGTGTCGCAGCGCTGATCCGACGCGATCCGACTGTCGGATGCAGACGCTGCGCACTGCGTCTCCATCCAACAGTCGTGTCGCATCTGATCAAAGTCGCGTCGGATTTTGAATTTATTTCGACAGACTGACATCTGCTTTGATCAATGTGTCAGCTTGCTTTCATGATTGTCAGGAAAATAGGAAATAAGAGAATCTGTGCATCATCCACCAGTGGGACTTTAAGTCCCAGAATGCATTTTTTCACAATGGAACAAGGTTGGGTTGCAGGACTCTGTGAGCCTAAGGGAGGCTGGGAAATGTTTCTTAACAGTTAGTTTTCATCCATTTCCTTGAATCAAGTATTTCTGTGTAAAATATGTGTATTTTCTTTTGGATCAGATAGTGTTTATGTACCTTTTCTACATAAGCCCAAATGAATGAGCTCATTCATAGGAGATTTTAATGTTGGTTTACATAAAAACATAAATTACAGGATTAAGTATTAAAGGTACAGTTGATTTTGACTTGAATATTTTGAGTTTTCAGTCAAAACTTGAATGTTTAGGTAAAAAAAAATGTATTATACCCCGAAGCTGGAAATAGCTTGAATCTGAAAATACTCCAGCTAAAACCTGTCTAGTGAATGACAAAGGTCCCTTGAACCATTTGATTTTCTGTTTTTTTTTCGGAGGGTTTCGCTTAAAAACTTGATTAATTTGAATTTTTGAGTTTTTCACCCTGAATTCACTGATTTGAGTTTTTTCATAAACCGGAAAACATTCGAGTTTATGCGAGGTATAAAAATCCTCAACTTTTGATAAATAATCCCTAAGTATCTGAGCTCCAAGATACTATTCGTGACTTTTAGGTGCACTGTCCACATTACATATTCTGCCAACCCCAACATTTAGGGGGTTATTTATCAAAGTCCAAATTTATCTCAATATTTTCTGCGACATATCCGCTCCGGTTTTTTACGCTTATTTATTATTAAATTTTCCCGAAAATTAGTTTTGCGGAGAAAAAAATTATATTTTCGCAAATTTTGCCGACTCTTTCATACGATTTTCACGATTTTTAAGTAATTTTGGCCTGAAAACTTCGGGGTATTGTCTGAAACCCAGCGCACATCAAAAAATCATTGGGACTTCTCCCATTGACTTATATGCAACCTCGACAGGTCTGAGATGCCGGATTTTCAGATTCCGACTTTTCCATCCTCGAGGTCTAATAAATACCGAAAAATTTGTGATTTTTTTAAAAGTCAGATTTTATTTAAAAAAACACAATTATTTCATGATTTTTGCATTTGGAGTTTAGTAAATAACCCCCTTACTGTACATGAACAAACTCACTTTCAGTGTTAACTATTTTACAAACAAACTCCTTCAAAGTATTAAATACAATTATAACACAAAGTTAATAGTATGAGGGCACAAAGCATCCAGAGCATTCAATAACACAGAAGCTAATTATATGATCTGCTCTTCTGCCTCTTGTACCCAATAAAGCAAAATGGGGTTGAACATATCCTTGTTCCCAAGAGTGCCTCTTGAGACTGGAACAAAGTTTGTTAAAATGAAAAACAAGTTTTAATGTAATCTATCTTTCTTTCTATATAATACATTTCTGTAGATTTTAGGGACGTGTTATTAAAGGTTTGATTATCTTAAGACTCTAGACAGGCTTTTTCACTTACTAATCAAGGTCTAATCATACAGCTTCCATGCCCTCAAGAGTAACATTTGGATAATAAATGCAATTATGATGAACTGATGTCTTGCTGTTTGAGAGACCCTCCATCAGTGAAGTGAATTATGATGAATGCCAGTAGGGCACTTCAGGATGAGTCAGTGCTCACTAGATCTTTCCAAAATGGAATATTTGATATAAGCACTATCATAGCGACATACTTAATCTACCTTGATTTATTTCAATGATATTATAAAACAAAGCCATTTGCTCAATGTGCAAATACACAAGCTCTTCTGTCACATTCACATTAAGGTTTAGATGCTGGTGTCCAGGACACAGGCATGCTCAGATCAGCAGACAGTGACCCTCCTGCAGATAAAATGTATATAGGCATATGAAAAGCACTTTGGGTTAACTGGCATAGTGGTAAAGAAAGACCAACAATTGGCATAATCGTGAATATGGGCAGACACTTCATTCTTCTTTTTGGAGAGCCTTGCAATCATTTGGATTTTCAGTACGCTCACAGCATAAATGCATTTATGGAGAGATGACAGACTGGATACAGAGGAATTTTAGCAAGACATTATAGGAGTCATTTAGAAATGCCTGGGGTCAGTACTGCACTGTGCACCTGTGAAGGCTTCAGGTACATCTCAAGTTTGAGAAGGGTGGAAAAAAGAGTGAGAATTATTTGCAACACAAAGCCAAATGGACACACAGGCTAAATACAGTATTGAAACAGTGGTGCAACTACTAAGCGCCAGGCCCCCCAGCATAAAAATCTTCAGAAGGGCCTGACACTTACAACAACCCCTACCAGCAGCCCACTCCCTCACTCACTAGAGAGTGAGCATGCTTTGCTCCCACCCGCTCCTTGTCAAGAAAGGACAGTTAAAGAGGAAGCAGACCCCACAGTCTGTGCCTCCCTGTCCCTCGCCCCCTCGTGATCTGCTTCCTCTAGTTTTACATCACTGACACAGTAACACCCAATGGCCTCAATGAACATATAGAATATCATTGGTTCTTGAAACTAAGACTCTAAGCTAATTCTAAGTGAAAATTATTATTAGGGATGGGCAAATTTGTTCGCCTTGTTTCACCACGGAAATGACGCCCATAGACTTGTATGGCATTGTGCGTCAAGAAAAATGAAAAAATGGCGAAATTTTTGGCGAAACTAAACGGGTCAAATTCAACCAAGCCTAATTATTTATAGGGTATTTTAATCCAAAATATTGTCTTTTATTCTTTGTTGTGGCTCTCAAGCTTGGTGAGTAATTATCTTTCACTGCAGTAATGTTTTTTTGACAATATTAAATTATACTGATATTTGTGTATATTTAATACATATAAGAAACTTTTTGGTATAGCTACAGATATTATGACTTTGGTCATTTAATGTAGGGTAGGCACAGAGGAAGCAATGTCCAGCACTGTACTTACCATCTTCCATAGGCTAAGTTGTAAGGACAGGGTTCCTTGGTACCAGCAATCCCTACTTTTTGAATGAAGCACTGGTATAGTGGGATGTCTAAATGCCTGTACCATCTATCTATCAAGATATAGATATATAAAGGGACCAAGAGTGCGTTCCTTAAGGCTCATCTAACAAGTTCTTCCTGGATGAAAAAGCTGCACTTTCCCCTGGAGCGCAAGGAGCAGAGTGCAGCATCAGGAGGCACAGGTGAGCCATATTGCAAACAATATAGAGAGGGTCCTGTTGCTAGAGGCAGTGCACCATTCAGGTCTCTGAGCTCCGAAACAGAGCACAGAAGCCTGTAGTTATTCTGAAAGAAAAGAATGCAGTATGCAAATTCTACACTTTGTTCTACAACATAAACAATCCCTTAAAGTTCATATATCTCCAGTCATATATAAAGATATTGCATACTGCTCTTTTTTGCATCGTATTTTCCCTGGTGCATTATGCATTAATTTTCTGAGCTTTTCATTTGTCACATCTCCATTATCTCTAATGCCTTCACTGTGCCTGGCAGCTATTCCTGCTTTGCTGCTGTTACAGAGATCGCTCGCAGGCAGTACCAATCTCTAGAGGGAAGCTATCATTCATTTCATGCCGATAGGTGTTAACACTAATCTGTTAACAAGTGGCAGATCCTTTTTTCCTCACAAGACTTCTCTTCATTTTTCTTACAAGGTTGAATCACTGTCACGGCCGGCACCCAACACCAGAACAAGTGCTCGAATCCTGGGTCTGAGCTAAGCTTCACCAGTGGTGTGACCACCTTTGAGCTTCGGGAGGAGCCCTCAGCCTAATCGGGTGCCACCTGGACTTACGAGAGGTTCAAGCAAGTGTTCTGGCAGGCAATGGGGCACGGCTGGTAGCTAGAGTCTTTTGGACCGAGGATCACGGTAACAGACAAGGGTATGGCAGAAGGATCGTCAGACAGGCTGGGTCGTGGCAGGCAGAAAGCAAGGGTCGTCAGGCAGGCAAGGGTCAAAACCGGGTATCAAGCAGAAAGGGTACAAGCAGAAGAGTAGTCGGATATCAGGCACTGGTCAGGATTCAGAATTCGGGATGGTCAAGGTACAGGCTGGGTCAAACACGGATTATCAGATTCAAACAGACAAAATAGCACAAGGCTTCAGAACAGAGCACCAGAAACAAGTTCTATCACGGGCAGTTTGCTGGGAGTGGAAGTGGCCTATTTATACCCTGTTTGGGCGCCAAAGTTTTCGCACCAAAAATCGGCGCGCATGCGTCAGAATCAACGCGCGCGTCCGCGTCAATAAAGGAAACGAGACGCGGGCGCGCGCGTTCTAAGGAGGCAAGATGGTGGAAGCACGAGGCGGGCGTCCCCGCGGCCGGTGTGGCGGGCGTCCCCGCGGCCGGCGTACAGCACCCCCAATCCCAGGTAACACAGGTTTCCTTACAATCACTAGATCACGTGAACCAAATACTACAACATTCTATGTCATTCTAAGATATAACGGTATGGAAAGTATTATTTTGCTGAATTTTCTGAATTTACTTACTGTATGTCCCTGCATTAAATTGTAAATGGTGTTCAAGGAAATGCATTGGGGGCAGCATAACAGAGAGATTTGTTCAGGATCGGCCTGGGCCAGCGGGACACTGGTGGGCCCCAGACACCCCAGTTTGAGACTGGATTTGTTAACTTACCATCAAAGAAAAAGAAGTGTCCCACAACAACACTCACATCTCCACCTTTAACAAGTGCCATCGATCATCATAAATGTTCCACTCACTGAGTCAATCAGCTAAGATTCTTTACAAGTGGTAAGCTGACAATCACACTACAAATGCATCTTGAGTTTACAGACATACAACAGGCATCCCACTTAAACATGACTTGTCATTCCTTAGTCTGTAAACCATATTGAGTTGTCTGGAAGCACCATTTTTCCAGGAGAAGATCCATCAAAAGCCTTAAATAACCCTTTACAATCAATTGATACTTTAAACCTCTCCTGTGTAGCCTCAAACTAGACAGTGATATTCCGAGACAATTGGCAATTGGTCCTCATTTCTTTATTTTTTTGTTGTTTATGAATTATATAGCTTTTAGTTCCACAGTTCTCCAGTTTTGAACTTTAGTAGCTATTTGGTACAATTTACCCTAGCATCCAGACAGTAGAGTAAACAAGAGGCTGGAATATGAAAAGGAAAGGTTCTGAATAGAAAGATGAGTAGTAAAATTAGCAATAACAATAAAAGTGTAGCCCCACAGAGCAATAGTATTTTGGCTGCCTGGATCAGTGACCCAGGCCCATGTGTGGGATCACAAAGAAGCCCATTCAGATTTCAACAAGGGCCACATCAAATGCCTAATTGAACTACAACTCTACTGTATTAAAATAAAATAAGAACGCCAGAAGGTTCTTTGCAACAAAACAATAGAGCAAATTTATTGTCCAACATAATGTCCACAGGGGTTTGTGCTTACATTCAATAAAGCAGAGTAGTAGCACAAGATGGTGAAGTATACAATAAATACAAAGTAAGAACATTTTAGGAAAAAAGTAAATTTTTTTACTTTCTCTTGCTTGATCTTCACACCAGCTCTAAGCTTTATCCAAAGTCTCCAAAAAATGTATAGATTGGATGTAAAGAATAAACCGTGTACATCACTACTGAAAGTGGAAAGTTTAAAGGGGAATCAAACCTCAATAAGCAAATTTTGACACCGGGTGGCCTGCAATATTTAAACCTACTGCACTATTTTGGTTTATGTTTTCTCTATTGCCATAGGCGCTGATCTATATATATATTTTTTTGGAGACAAGATGGTAAACGCCAGGACAGTGGAGTGCAGTGGAGATAGCTATGGAAGTGTAAGGTTCACCTTCTAAGTTGTCATTGCCTCTTGTGGTCCAGAGCCCATACAGCAGAAATCAATCAATGAGAATAATCTAAGCCTGATTCCCTATTCAGTACTGTTGGCTCTTCACTTAGATTAGCAGAGCCCAAGGGAGAACTACTCTCTGCTATCAATCCTTGTTGGAGCACAGGCTGGTATTTATAGCTAGCTCTATCTATCTTACTTTCTTAGAAAATGCTTTATCATTAACCTGTCACTGACAAAATCCTAATTCACAGGTTCCCTGCTCCCCAACTTCACTAAAGGGGTTGTCCCTTTAGGGCAGAATAGCTTTACTGGGGCTTGTTGATCACAGGTTCCCTGGAGCACATCCAGCTGGATCAGCATCTGAAGGCAAAAAAGAAAGGTCCACCCCTTACCTAACACTATATTAAAGTAGGAAGTGGTCATAAACCTAAGGGCCAATGAAACAAATATATGAACGGGTAAACATATACATGGGCCTTTGCCCAGCAACAGTGTAGGGATTTAAAGCCATAGGGAGGGCACTGAACCTATGGGCCCCTACAAATATTTTGGTGAATCCATTACACGCAGTACTTCTAACTACTGTAGTTGGCTGAAGTCAGCAGAAGTGAGTGTTAGCAAATACTAAACTTGCTCTTATTATCCAGTGGCCCCTGCCTTAAAGGAGAACTAAACCTTAAAGATGAATATATGCCATACAGTATTTATAATCACCTTATTGCACCAGCCTAAAGTTTCAGCTTCCCAATAGCGTCAATGTTCCAGGATTTTAAACCTGTCACAAGGGGTCACCATCTTGGAAAGTGTCTACGACACTCACATGCTCAATGGGCTCTGAGCAGCTGTTGAGAAGCTAAGCTTAGGGGTTGTCACAAATTATCAAGCAGAAAATGAGGTTGCCTGTAATATAAGATGATGCTACAAGGCTGATTATTAAATTCTGCTGCTAGTTGCTCTGTGCTGCCATGTAGTAGTTATCTGTATTAATTACTAATCAGCCTTGTATTGTGACATTTGTATTCTATGTGTACTGTATATGGTGAGTGGGTCCCTAAGCTCAGTAAGTGACAGAAGCACAGAGCATGTGCAGTGAATCAGCAGAAAAGAATATGGGGAGCTAATGGGGCATCTTTGGAGGCACAGATCTTTACTGCTAAAGGGTTGTGGTTGCCTTGGGCTGGTACAGAAGCCCAAAACATAATACATGACATTTCTAGCTACTTCTTTAGTTAAGCTACAGTTGTCCTTTTTTGGGTAATGATTATTTTCCAGAGATTTCATTTTTAAAGGTGGAAAATGGAATTTTTATAGGGCATCCACTGTGTTTTACAACAGTGGTAAGATTGTTATCCATAAGTAGTTACTGTATATAGACATATAAGGAACTTACAGGATGCACTACAAATCTCTCCCGCAGCATGCTTAGATTTCTTATAGCAAAATAATACAAAATGATATTACCAGTGGTTCTTTTCATGCTCAGAAGAGATTTTCCCCCTGAGGATTTTTTGTCCTGTCTCAATAGAAAAGCAAGATAAAGGATCTAATGAATCCACTTTATCTCTGTTTAACTAAAGCAATTATCATAGAAAGTGTTGCATCAATTCTGCATTTCTACTGTACATAGTGTTTTGTTTATGTTATTTAAGTGTTAGGGTCACAATCTGCAGATGAGATGAATATTTTTCATACTTCTTTTCCCCCAGAAGTCTTCTTTTCAAGGTAATTGTATTTACTTTATGAAGATGAAACAAACCTGACATATAATATACCCAGGATATTTTAGTAAGTGTGCAAATTAATTTACTATGCAATCACATTGGGTAGATGCACATACATTAACCCATGGGTATATTTATATTTATTTTTATGAACTATATTTGGAAACAGAAAAGCAGTAGTGCTGTGTAGATTTATAGGTTGTAGCAGCTGTCACACCGGCAGATGCAGAAACACAGCTGAGATTAAAATTTGAATTTTATTTGTTTTTTTTTCATACAAAAATTTATATACTGTATATATATATGTGTATTATTTGTGTGTATATATATATATATATATAAATATATATATGTGTGTGTATATATATATATATATATATATATATATATATATATATATATATATGTATATATATACACATATATATATATATATATATATATATATATACACATATATATATATATATATATATATATATATATATATATAAACTATACAAGGCACACCAGTGAAAGTGCAAGTACAGCTACTTCTAAATAATCCTGGTAGGGTGATGATCACCTCCAACTGGTGAGGCTTCTCTTACAGGTGTATAAAACCCAAGAGGAGTGATGTGCTTAAGAAATATTTGGGGGTTTTCTTATAAAAAAAAAGCAAGCTTGGACTGTTTATTATTTTTGGTTTTCAAGTGGGTTATGTAATAAAATGTAATTAATTTACATATGAGTTTATCTTTATATAGATATCCTGATGACAATCCCCAGAGGATTGAAATGCATTGATGTCAGCGGCGCTATGCATTTGATGGAGTAAAGATTTTTCAGCAGGATTACATGGTGAGTGCTTGCATAGCATGATCTCTTGACTGTTCCTCTGCTATTACCAAATTCCTTGCCAGATTAGAGGTAGGCACAAGTTTAAATTCTGCTCCCTACTCAGTGTCGGACTGGCACACCAGGATACCAGGTAAAGTCCCGGTGGCTCAGGTGTCATTGGGCCCTCATGCTGCTAAACATTTGACCTATTTCATGGCCATTTCCTATTTCTATGAGAACAAAGAGGCTAACTAGATGGAAAAATAGAATATAGTATGTAAAGAAAAGAGACTAGTGGGGGAATGTAATAAATATCGCTAACGGAAAAACTATTCGCAATGCGAAAAGTTATGCCTTTGCGCGAACAAATTTTGCTTTGTGCGAATTTAATATAGCTTTTTGCGAGCCCGGAAACTGTTTAGCGACCACTTCCGACAGTGAAAGACCGTTTGCGAATTTTATAGTTTGCGCCAATGCGCAGTCAATGTAATAAAACTGCTTACTGAAAAAGTCGTTATGTTTGCTCCAAAAGATTACGACACCTTCAAGCACTTCTTATGTGTGCGCAATTAAAATTCGCAATGCAATAACAGTTTCAGGAACAATATTACATTGCGAGATGTGGATTTTTAGTCTTATTGGTGTGAATTATTCTGCTCTTTGCGACTTTTATTACATTCCCCTGTAGGAGAATAGAGGTTGAATGAGAAGAGGAAGAAAAATAGTACTAAGAGTGGGCCCCTTGTGTAAGATTAATTGGTGGCCCCCTGGCCAAAGGTTTTTGGGTGGTGTCCCAGTCCGACACTGTCCCTACTCCCCATACACATGTAAAAACCACCAACCCACAGGGATTTGAATTCCAAATTTGGATTCATTAATGTATTACATTCTGTTATCCAGAATACTCAGGCCAGGGGTTTTCCAGATAGCAGTTTCCTTAATTTGGATCTTCATACCTTAAGTCTACTAGAAGATCATTTAAACATTAAATAAACCCAATAGGCTGGTTCTGCTTCCAATAAGGATTAATTATATCTTAGTTTGAATAAAATACAATCTACTGTTTTATTATTACAGAGAAGAAATTGGATTAAACTGAGTCTACGGCAGACAGTTTTTCTGTAATTCGAAGCTTTCTGGATAATAGGTTTTAAGATAACCGATCACATACCTGTACACTGTGAAAGATAAAATGATGAAAAGAAGGAGATATTGTCCTGGGAATAAGAACAATACACTCTGCAAAACATTGAGACAAAGTATGACATTCTATCAAAAAGGAAGTCCAAAGAAAGTCAATGATAACTTTTTTTGATGGAAATGCCAAAGTTCAGAAGCAGAGAGAAGGCTGGTTAGGTATTACTTGAGAAGAGAAAGAACCACAATATCCATATCCTCAACAGAAGGAAAAGTGACATACCAAAAAAACAAACTTTACAGGAATAGTAACCCCATTTCAGATTATTATTAGTTAATCTTATCAAAAGCTATCAACAGAAATAAGGCTAATAGCACATAGATCAGTTGTCAGTTCAACTTCAATTGAGAAAAGCTGATCTGTTGCCTTCCTCTTTCTGAATGTGTGTGCACTGAAAGGCACTGGATCAGTCCGTTACCACACTCAGAGCAGATTTTGGCACGGAAAGGCTAAATCCCCTGTGTGTGTGTTTCTTGGTGTTTGACTCATTTGGCTCCACAAATACACCAGAAATGTAAAGTTAGGGAATATATAAGCGGGGTAGAGGCAGATGAAATAACTCGTCAGTGGCTCACCTGATGGCTAGAAACTTCAGATCACAGATAAGATATAAAAGATGTTTTCCGAATAGAATTCAATCATTTTCAGTTCTTTAAATATGACTAAATACTTTGTCAGGCAGTATTAATAATGCTTTAGCTAAATCCTAAAATCATAACCAAAGTTACATTGCAAGCACTATATTTATTTTAATTTTTCATGTATGATAAGTGTAAGCCTAGCTGAATTGGAGCAGAAATTACATTATGGCTTTATGGTGCGGATCCCGCTGACCCTTCTTGTAAAGTGGAATTAAAGCCCAACAATGAATGATGCTGTGTCTGGTTTATCTTATACATAGGTGGGCCTGGTGGGGTCAGTATGTATCTGAGTTTTAAAACTAATCTAAATGAAATGATATTTTTTTACTGAAAAAAGCCTCGGGACAGTTATCTTTTGATAAAGGAATCTTCTGGTTTATCTTGCACATATAACTGCTCTCTTACTTCTGTAAAATAGAGAGACTGCAGGTGAAAATGCCAAAGATTTGGAGTTCTCGGATATTAAGGGGTTTTCATTGGACCCTTTAAGATAAATCAAATGTTGTTTTAGGCACCAATTTTTTATTGCTACACGTGTGAAGGAAAATGTACAGTTCACACACTTCTAATTTAACACTGTATATATATATATATATATATATATATATATATATATATATATATATATATATATATATATATATTTATATATATATATATATATATATTTATATATATATATATTTTTATATATATATATATATATATATATATATATATATATATATATATATATATATATATACAGTATATATACACATTTGTACTCCGAGCCAGTCTTTAATAACTCCAGGTGCTGAGTCAAATCCTGCTTAAATATATTTTCCAATCAGTGAATCACTGTTCTATACAAGGATTAATAAAGAATAATGATTCACTGATTTTTGAGTGCGGGTCCTTTGGGGGAAAAAATTATATATATATATTTTAGGTAGTTAGCAGCTTAATATTTTTTTTTTAAAATAAGTGAAAAATTTAATTCCTTCTCTTCTTTGTCTGTTTCAGTGCAGCATTTTATGCTGTGTTAGATCATATCTCCTCCCTCCTTGTAAAACTTGAGCAGAGGATTTGCACATATAAAGATGTACAAAGGGTTCCTCAGATTTAAAGATGTTAGTCATCTCAGATCAAACTCCGTCTGTTTAAACATTCTTACTGTATACCTAGAAACCGACAAGCATAAAAGGTTAGTGAAAAGTGTATGGATAAGTGTGGCATAACATGCATGCAATATTAATGCCATTTATATTTTGAGTTTGGAAGAACGGAAACAGATAACACTCTCAGTTATAAAGAGCTTTAAATCTTACTATGAAAGTTCTGGATTGATGTTGGGTTGGCAAACAGAAAACATAAATTCGTTTGGGAAAAACCATTTCAGATCAGTCCCATTATTCAAGATGGGAATTGTATAGTATGAAAAAATTAATTATTTCGATAAAGCATATTGTTAATAGATAACAGGCTATCAGTCTAATTGGGAATGCTTTTTTACACCAAACAATAGATATCTGTCAAACCACATACATATCTCTGGCTATAAATACCAGCCATTATTCTGGTCTGTGAATGTCATTTTCATTTTGTGTACTTGGCAACCCAGCAGAAATTACAAAAGCGCTTTTAACAATAATTGCTTAGTCCCAACTTTCACTGTACAGTATATTCATCTATTTTGTTGTGGCTGTCAGTCTGAACAAGGCCACTCAATGGCTAAATGCATTCATATAAATATATATACTTATATAAGTAGTGCACAGTAATTATACTTTAGAGCATAGGGGGTGATTGATAGGAAAAGAGATGTGAAATCCTTGGTGTTATTATTCTACCAGAATTTATTTTTCTGTTGCGATATATAATAAATGGGTGTTTACAGTGAACATACAGATTTACATACAACGCAACCAATAACTGATACAAGAGGTTAAACAGGCTCTGAATAAGAAAGATTTCAGAGATAAGTTCAGAGATATAGGGTGGGGCAGAGTTATGATTTGCTTTGATTGTCAGGGTCATTTGTTTCAATTATATTTTGAATGGTAGCAGAAGCCAGTGCAGGGCTTGGCACAGTGGCATGGCAGAGGAGGAGCGGTTGCTGAGGTGTATAAGCCTGGCAGCAGTGTTCCTTATGGACTGGAGAGGTGACAGTCTCTCTAGGGAAAGGCAAAAATTACATTTGCCAATGTGTGCTAGGATGAGAGAATAAATAAGAATTTTGATAGCTTCTTGGGTGATAAATGGTCATATTTTGAAAATATTTTTTGGTGAAAATGAAATGGTTTAGTAAGTGACTGGATCTGAGGAGTGAAGGATAGGGCAGAATCGTGGACAACCTCAAGGCACCGATCCAGAGAAGATGTGGTGATTGTGGTGATAATAAATGTGGTAGATACTTCTGGGATGTTATGGGTGTTGTATAGGGGTAACAGAATGTTAGAGATGTTTAGTTGGGACATTCAAGTAGAAACAGCAGACCAGCAAGAAGAGACCTGAGTTAACAGTTCTGAGTTGAGATCAGGAAAGGTGAGATAGATTTGAGTATCGTCTGCATTTGCTGACATCTGACTCCAGAGCCAGAAAAGCAATCACATATTGCAGAACCTTCAAAATTCTGTCAAAGCCAGAACTACAAAAGAAAGTTTACAGTTGGGGACCTTTTAAAGGCCCATTCGATCAGAGTCCTGTGATAAACTTTGAAGATAAGCTGTCAATAAATAATGATAACACAACCTAAAATAACAGGATTCATTCACAGTAATATACAGATGTATGTATTATTGCTTACAAAAGCACATCAAAATAAAATTGATACAGATAAAATAAAATTGTTGGTCCCAGTCCAGCAACCCACAGTGGTCATTTTTTGATTTAAAACAGAAAACAAACTCCTGTGTAATTCTATGAATTACAGGAAGGGTCAACGTTTTGCATAATGGTAGTAAATTGCCCTGTAGATCCTCATACATTTCCAGAGAAGTTCAGATATGCCCTTTTTAGTATTTAATTATCTCTTATTGTTCATTGTAGAAGCCTATCATTTTATATCCATATTATTATTTGGATTCTGACTGTAAGGTAATGTCAAAAGGGACGTTTTAATGTCTGTAAATGCTGACTTTATTTTAATTACAATACGTTGTGAAAGGACAGACAAGTGCATTTTTGGGCAGTGGTCTACTGGAGGTCTGGGTATTTTGATATCATAATTAAAAACAGGGGTCATTCCTTAATATACAACCCCCATATAGAGCATCAGTTTGTGTACCTTGTGTTTGGGGCTAATACTTTTTTTTATTAGTTCTTCAAGTAGATATGGCTTTTCTGTACATGTTTGATAATGAAATGCTTTCAGATGTTTAGATTTCTTGTTGATACACTGTGGATCTTATATGTCTTAGATTTTTATTATGTATTATTAAAGAGCTGAGTGTCACTAGCATCATGTCATTTATGTACAATATTATGGTTTATTCATTGTTTATCTCTTACCAAGTCTTTTCAAAGTCATCTGTTTCTTTTATACTTCACCACTGGTCTGAAAAAGCTCTGAACAGAATTTTAATTACATTTTCAAGCTATATCAATTCTAAGAAATCATAAACCTACTAGATATACTATATTTTCAGTGGTGACCTTTGAAAGGCTATCATGGCTCCAACCTACACCTTGGACTAACAGAGTTCTGTGTATGACTAATAATGATTCAACCCTCAAACTTGTCACTTGAACTTCAATTGCTCACGACATGAAAAAATGTGGGAGGTACAGCCCTAAATCAGTTTTGAACAAACTGTCCCTTTCTGTGTAGTCAAACAATTCAGTGTACAATGATTTATTAGACTGAGAGTGCAACATATGTTCAAGACAAATGGAAAATATTTTGCTTGCCTTTACTACATAATCTATAGTTATAGAAGGAAAAAATATGTTTAGTGATTAATATATGGTCAAATAATGCCAATATTATTTTTATGGGGCAATATAATAATTATGAATAATAACAATAATGCACAGCCATGATGCAGAGATGTTAGTTCAAACACATATAATAGTAACAAAACACTTGTTTACACCTCCTTAAACTATGAGTTGATCAAAGTCAGCTGAAGAAGAAACTAAAACCTAAACTATAATATTATCCGTCATTACAGTGGTTCCATAGGCTTCATAGTTTCATACATCCTATGGAACTAAATGAACAAAACCTCCCAAGAATTTATTTGGAGTAGTTTCCCTTTTGTTGTACTGTTTCCTCACTAAACCAGTGGATAGACAAGGCTATCTATAGATGGCGTGATTCACTCATTTGTAGAAGTTGACATTAAGCAGTGTTTTTCTAATGGCATAGGATTGCTTTTCTTTATAGCCCCCTTTTATAATTTTCTTTTAACTGTGAAATTTTAATGTAAAATAAAATAAATTTAAATGTAAAATAAAATAAATTTGAATGTAAAATAAAATAAATTTGAATGTAACACAAAGGAAATTTTAATGTAAAACAAAAATGTAAAATAAAAAAATTTAATGTAACACAAAAGAAATTGTAATGTAAAATAAAAGAAATTTTGATGTAAAATAAAAATAAAAGAAATGTTGCCCCTCCCCATGACGGTTAAAGCAATGGCAAAATCAAATTTGGACTATGTCCTAGTCGAAGTACACAAAAATAGCTTGAAATTTTAATTTTTTGGTGGGTGTGTGTGTTACCTATGCCTTTAAATATGATGTCATTGTAATTACTAATGTTGAGAAAGAAGCCGGCACTTTGAAACGTTGCAAATTATTTACCCGTTGGTAAAAACCTTTTTATTTCATGCACAAAGTTGTCTGGACTTTTGTGTTTGTCCACGACATGGACTAAGTCACGGGCTGGGAATACACTCCACTCCGGTTTGTACAGATATATATATATGTATTTCAGTGACAAGACTTCATTGAAGGAGATAAACTGTCTCTGCTTCTGTATGCAATTCAGTAATAGTTAATAGTGCTGCTCCAGCAGACTTCTACACTGAAATCTGTTTTTCAAAAGAGCAAACTGATTTTTTTTTTATATTTAATTTTGAAATCCGACATGGGGCTAGACTTAGTGTCATTTGCCCAGGTTTCCCCAGTCATGTGACTCTGATAACCTTCAGTCACTCTTTACTGTTGCACTGCAAAGTGGAGTGATATCACCCTCCCCCCCCCCACCCCCAGGCAGCACATCAGCAGAACAATGGGAAAGTAACCAGATAACAGCTCCCTGGTAAATATAAGAACATCACTCAATAGTAAAAATCCATGTCCCACTGAGACTCCTTCAGTTACATTGAGTAGGATAAGCAATAGCCTGCCAGAAAGCAGTTCCATAGTGAAAGCACATGACCAGGCAAAATGACCTGAGATGGCTGCCTAAATACTTGTTGGTTCAGGAATTTAATTTTACATGCTAGAATGAATTATTTACAGTGTAAACAGTGTACTTTAGAAATAAAAGGTACACCATAAAAATCCCTTTAAACCTGTTTGGGTTACCGGCCTTTATAATACTGTAGTAAAAAATCTTCAAATTCAGAAGATTAATGCATAGATATAAATGAAAAAATACAGTAATAGAACATTATATAAAAAAGGCTAATATAAAGCAATTGATGTGATTTAGCAGCATGACATTTATGTATCATAAGCAATTTAGATGATAGTAGAGGCAGAAGTGTGATGTATATGAACTGGCATGCATTATAACACACATATCCAGATTTCCTGACATGCACCTTTAAAGCTTCAGTTCCTTCTTTTAATGGCTGATAATTGCATTTGTGAAGATTGCCTGTCTAAGGACACGCATTGTAATTTAATTAACTGGCATATCTGAAGAAACCAGATTGAGAAAATGCTGGCTAAATTGACTAATAGTTCTTAAAACGTCAACGAGGGAAAATGATTAAATAAACAGCTTCATAACATACATAGTATGCCTAATTCTGTTATGTAGCAACTGAGCCAATGAACGCAGTGCTGAAGTTAGAATAATCAATACAATTACACAAATCTTGTTCCCAAATCTGCATTTGTGGATGTTATAGACAGTGGCACAAACAAGTGTTTGGATCCTGTTGTCAGCTGAGTTGATATAACCCAAACAAAGAGAAGTAGCTGCAACCCATCTCAAAAGAAGTATGAGGCGTTAGCCCTGGTTCTAAGTAGTCTCAGGGCTAGTCATATCAGTGATACAACCAAAATGGTTGTCCTAAGCAGTGTGGCTAGCAGTGTGTAGTGGGATAAGCAGAAGAAAGTTAAATTATATTGAATTCTTCAGATTCAGCTTTGATTAATTTTAGCTGAAGCACAAGCCCAATCGTACACATTTTAAGGCATCAATGGGGGAATGTAGTCGGTAAAGGGAAAAATATTCGCAATATGAAAAGTTATGCCTCTTTGTGAACAATGCGCAATTAAAATTTGCAATGCAATAACAGTTTACGGAACAATATTACATTCCGAAATGTGGATTTTTATTGGTGCGAATTGTTTTTCTCTTTGCAACTTTAATCACTCCCAACTCCCCCTGTTGCCCTCAATAATGCTGGAATTCTGGGGGGTAAATGCTGCGCTGTAGGTAAACAACAGCTTGTACCCAAAATCACATTTTGTACTCTGCACTTGCAGTCATAAATGAGGCATATTGTTTTGTTTTCACTACAACATAATACCATTTCTGATACCTATGTAATTCTGAATAATTTCAGTCATTGGTTTCCCACCAAAGTAGTGCAACTTGGGTCTGTAATTATAAAGCCAGCCAGCTCTGGGCTTTGGTTCTTTTTTATTCTGCGGGTTAACAGTTTAAACAAGTTAGAATTTATTATTCTAAAGCAGACTTTAGAGCCTGTAGCCGTGGGAAGGGCCCGTAACCTGCTTTCTCTGTTGAGGCAGAGGCCCGAGGGTGACCCCTGGACGCAACTTTGCTGCAGCAAAATAACCAGTCTCCTATAAAATGGTCTTCCAGACAATGTTTACTCTCATTTATTCTTCTTTAAAAAGTGTTTTCATACCTTCGAGGGAACATTGCTGACAGAGGCATGGTGGAAATTGGTGTAGCTGCTTAAGCACTGAAGAGTTATTATAGTGAAAAGAGAACATTTTCCAATAATAAAAACATATATTGCTCCCTGCCTTTTGTTCAGCTTGTATCACATAAACCACTAGGGCAAAATAAGCACTTGCATTTCTGATATTTTGGGGTTTGAGAAAAGGGAAATGAACCCCACTTCCATCGCTCCTGTATTAGCTTTTCTTTTCCAGACCAGTGATATCCTTTAGGCATGGTGTAGATCAACGGTTAATCTCTCCCTGCTTTCTCCTACACGTGAATGCAATAAACAATATACCACGTTCTCAAAGAATATTCCCCAATATCACTGTAATCTTTTCTGTTCCTATGGGTTGTACATCATTTATCATTTTGAACACTTCCTTTTACCATATCGAGTAGGGATATGTCTAAAACCATTTTTTCACCCTCCAGTTTCAGTCTTTTCATTCTATAAATCAAAAATGGACAGACAAATGCAAGCTATAAACTGCAGGAAAGTTTAGATAAAAGAAAAAGTAATAATTCTCAGAAAGATATCAGTTGTAAAGGTACTTATGGTTTTTATATCAATATTTGCCCTAGTCTTGTAACTCGCACTACTACAGCCAACTATAGAGTAGTGCTAAAAGTCTTAGTAAGTTGGTTGATAAAAAGCATCAGTTGATAGTGTTAGCAGAATTCTGCACTGAAATCTGTTTTTAAAAAGAACAAACTTTTAAAAAATATTTTTAACTTTGAAATTTGCCATGAGGCTAGACATGATGTCCATTTCCCAGGTGCCCCCAACCATGTGCTCTGTTAAACTTCAGTCACTCTTTACTGCTACATTGCAAGTTGGAGGCATATCACCCCCTCCCTTACCCCCAAGAAGCCCATCAGCAGCGTATCAACAGTGGATAGCTAAACAGATAACAGCTACTTGCCACCCCTGCTGAAGGATTTGTTTGCATTGCTACTACCTAGTGGTAGACATGAGAATAGCTCCCAAGCAGGAAAACCCTTACTTGGGTGCTATTCTCATGTCTACCACTAGGTGGATGGCTTGTATTGAAGCACAATGAGAAGGGGAGAAAGGGAAAATAGCTGTCTCAAAGCATTTCCATCCTGAAGTGCTGGCTCCTTCTCAAAGCTCAGAATCAGGCACAATGCACTAAGATGGCTGCCTCCACATCAATATTACAGCTAAAAAAACACATTTGTTGGTTCAAGAATAATATTTTTAAATAGTAGAGTGAATTATTTGCAATGTGAACAGTGTTTTTGAGAAATAAAAAGTAAAACGTAAAACATAAAAACAAAGGAGACTGACCCCTATATATATATATATATATATATATATATATATATATATATATATATATGTATATATTGATAGAGAGGGGCTCATTTATCAACACTGGGCAAATTTGCCCATGGGCAGTTACCTATAGCAACCGATCAGTGATTAGCTTTTTTGAAACCAGCTGCAAGTAGAACAATGAATGCAGCAATCTGATTGGTTGCCATGGTTTACTGCCCATGGGCAAATGAGCCCCAGGTAGTCTATATATAGAGAGCACTCACCCCTAAAAAAAGCCCAGGTGCTGCCACAAAAAGTAATACCAGCATGTTTTTTGGACAATTTCTAGCCCAAAAATTAGTTTTTATCCTTAGCAATAGTGTTTAAAAACTAATCAAGAAAGCTGTGCTTACATTGCTTTTTATTTTAAATTGTGAAAAAAAGAATATCACCCCCACCAAAAAAATTAAAATGGAATAGCAATCGTTCCTGTTTTTTCCCACCAAAAAAGCACCTGATGGGCCCTGCTGCCCAGACCTGCTCGCTGCTACTAGCAGAGTCTTTGCACCTTCCTGACAGAGGGCTCATTGCTCAGGGGGATTTGTGGTGTGGGCCCCTGATGTGGCAGTCTTGGTGGGCCCAGACCCTTCCATTCCAACACTGCATATGGTCAGTGGATTGAGGGCCTTTAATAAAGGTGATTATATAAAAGGCACCTCTACTGCAAATAAAGCAAAGTTATTTATATGCATATAAAACACTTTAATTTCTGTGTATTGTTATATTTTTAAAAGTACTGAGAAAAAAAATGAATCACAAAGGCTTAAAACATATGTGCAGATCTTTGCTTAAATCCACAGTGCTCTGTAATTAATACTGCACAGCAAATCTACAAATGCATTCATTCAGTAAATGACAAAGACTTTACTGTGCCATATGGAGAACACTTTTTAAATTTCACAGAATCATATTAAACAAAATCACATGGCTGCCTCTAGAAATTACAGAAATGCTTTTGCTGAATAAGCCAACCTAGCATAAAACATTAGAATATGTAGCCTTAAAGCTGCTGCGTTAGAAGAATTAGTGCAAGTTTTGGTTTAACAAGCAAAATATCACATACAGACATATGCTTAAACATAACAGAATCAGAAGTGTTGCTAAGCAAACTAAAATTTTCAGTAAATTTGGTTAGGTGGAAATAGGTGCCTAACACATAGCAATATTGGAATGCCTATTCTAAATACAGCTGCAAGTCCTTTTATGGTCAGAAGGATCCAAATAACAGGAATGTAAACTTGGAATGAAAAGAAGAAGAAGAAGGGAAGTTAAGAAATGGAGAAATAAAAAAATGAGGGTGAAAGATCAAACAGGGGAGAAGAAGACAAGGAGACAGAGACAAGAGAAGAGAACATTTTAGACATGCAATGAATAAAGACTTTGGAGCCTCTAGAGGTTACAAATAGAGTAAATAAAAGTCCCAACACATTTTTTAATCCCTGTTTTTACCTTAAATTTTGTATTACTTGATCAATTGTATGATCTGTGGACACAGACAACCCCTATAAGACGTTTACACCCTTTATTTATACATGTATGGTCTTGTGTCCTCATTTGCTCTTTGCTGCAAATATTAGCAATTAACCAAAAAATTAACAATCAGTAGAAATATTAGCTGTAAGCTAAAGAGAAAAACAGATGTCCCCCTCTTTAGCTTCCAAACATATTTCTTGAGGACCTATTTTTGTGTTTGAATTAGACACAGACACTTGGTACAAAACAACACTTTTAACATTTTCCTTCTGAAGGAATAATATGCACTATTTATAACACTCAGTTACCTACATTCATGTAGCACTGTGCTTTATAAAGCTTGTATTGACTGCAAAACAGTTGATTCATCAAGGGGGGAATGTAATTAACGTCGCAAAGAAAAAAACTATTTGCGCCCATAAGAATAAAAATCCACATCTTGCAATGTAATATTGTTCCTTAAACTGTTATTGCGTTGCAAATTTTAATTGCGCATTGCAAATTTTAATTGTGCATTGCAAATTTTAATTGCGCACTCGTAAGAAGTGCTTGAAGGTGTCGTAATATGTTGGTGCAAACATATCGGTAACAACTTTTTTAGTAAGAAGTTTTTTTACATTTACTGCGCATTGGTGCAAACTATAAATTCGCAAACGGTCTTCCACTGTCGGAAGTGGTCGCTAAACAGTTTTCCGGGTTCGCAAAAGCTATATTAAATTTGCGCAAAGTAAAATTTGTTTGTGCAAAGGCATAACTTTTCGCATTGCGAATAGTTTTTCCGTTACCGACTTTTATTACATTCCCCAGCAAGACTTTTACATTTGCACAATAGGAGCCTGTAACATTTTTGTTTTTGGAAAATTATCCTGTACAAAAATTGTTAGACACACAACGACCACGGAGCATTCGGAGTGGTGTGTTAAAACAATTAGACTTTAATCATCCATTTTAAAGGGTAATATCAGCGCATCAGCATATTAGACATCAGATCATCCGCTTAATGCGTTTCATGGCTTCTCGCCACTTCTTCAGAAGCATTCAATTATTGTTATACAAAAATTGTTATTGCCTATGCAAACCAGCCCAGCCATCTGCAATTTAACCAAAACCAGAGACTGCACTGAGCCAATAATTCACACCATTTCTTGCTCACTGCTGACCACTAATAACACAGATGGGAGGAATCACACTCAAGTGACACTCAATGGACCATATTTCATGACGTTCAACCTGTTCAAATGAAACCCATAAACTATATATACCAATATCTATACTAATTGTAGATTTTAGTATCACAATAGCCTTTGATATTATGCTTGTCCAAGAAGACATCCAAACCCCCCTTAAAGGCATTAATAGAATCTGCCATGACAATATCACCCGGCAGTGCATTCCATAACCTCACTGTTCTCAGCGCGAAGAACCACCTACGCTACTTCAAATGAAAGTTATTTTCCTCTAGTCTAAAGGGGTGGCTGCTGGCACAGTGATACATTTTATGGAAAAACCTTGACCTTGCATTGTGGGAAAAAACATGGCAATAGCGATTGAAATTGCTCACTGCAATTGTGGACATACATATGCCCTATTATCTAACCAATTAGCTGCAAACATGCAGCTAAAAGTTTTGGGAGTAAGGGTGATATTCCCCAAAAAAACACTGGCTTAACTATAAGTTGTCTTGTATTTGTAGAAGAATCACCTCTTTGAAGTGGGGGACTTCCTCTTGAAATATAAAAGCCTAAGTGGTACACATTCAACCAGCTTACATATAGAGACCAAAATCATGCCCTGTATATTGCATACATGGCTCTGATTAATGCAAAGCCTTTAATTATAATTCTGCATCTGAACAAACAGTAATGTACCTCCTTCTATGTCCTCTTCTATTGCTATGTTGCAAGAAAACGCTCACCTGAGTTTTCCTCCAGCTTTCCAATGGTTTCTATCTGCTCCACCAGATCATTAGAGTTCCACTGACACATGCCAATCAGGATGGCGCTCTTTCCCTCCACAACTTCCTCTGCAAGGAACACACAGGACAGCAGACATGTTAATCGAAATGCCAGGGATCAATATTAGATAAGCAATTGAAGGAAAATAGCAGGTGCATATTTATCTAAACAAACTGAGCAGTAATGAGCAATATCTATCAACATAGGCTGTTCTTTTTTTTCCAAAAACATAAATAGAGGGCAGTTAAAAAGGAGACATGCAAGGGGAAAAGGAAACTACTGAAAAGTAATTACTGCAACCTCCATAGTTATAATTGGATTGGTTTGCTATTGAGTAGTGACATTGTCATAGAAATGCTCCATCTTACATCTCTGGGAGCACTTACACAGAACTGCTGATAAATAGTTTACAATTCTATGTTTGTTATTTTCAGGATGGCATTGCTGTATAAGCAGCATAGAGCTAAATAATAATTATATATATATTCACTGGAATGTACAGAGGTCACCTTATAAATTTAGAATTTTCATTATCAACAATATAATGTACTACCACATGAATGTGTGTGGGCAGAATAAATGCATGCCTTTAAAAAGGGAAACATTGAATAGAATTTTCTGTATTTAGTTGTTATTTTATTTTAATGTGTTTATTTACAAAATGTCAAGAGCAACAGGTGTGCTTTATTCTTCTGTTCTATAAACACTTACAAAAGGGTCTTTGAAAAGGGAAAGAACTTGATAGACTACTGTATCTTTCATTGTACGAGAATGCTGAGACTATGAGGCACTACTAGTCTACCACCTCTTCACATAGACCTCCTGCAGTAGTGCAATAGAACTACTTGAAAATCTGTTTTTGATATGCCTCGTGCAGTGAGGCACCTTATTATGAGACCCACCAACCTATTGGGAGGATACTCTAATAAATGAACTAGGTCTAGGTCTGGCCTTTTGCTTGGTTGTCTAAAGCAACACTGCCAAACATTTCCCATTAAGTGACTAATTAGTTCACCCAGTACAGTTTTGTCGTTTATAACTGATGACATCAGAACTCACCGTTTATAAGGATATAATTTACAAGATATGCATGGCTTTTGTGTATTATATCAAGATAATGTGGGGATGATGATGTAGACATAATAGACATCAGTTTATGAAACCCAAAGACAGGCATGGGGAGCAAAAGTACATTGGAAAGACACCTTTGGCCTTCTCACTAACAAGGGACAGTGCCAGCCTAAATTGTTTCATACTGTATATAACATTGTAATGATCTGCTTCTTTGATTTTGCTGGGATATGCAAGATTATTTCCCTTTTGAACCTATTGGAATACTCTAGGGTAATTCTTCATGCAGATAGTGCTGTGATCAGTCTCTAGTTCCAGACTCCAGAGTAAGGCAATAATGCTGACGACTGTATGACCAAGCACCCTAAGCAGCAGAATACATAAAAGGTCCGATTTATTGGTTTTGGAGTTTGAGGGAGAAAAAACACAATCATAGAAAAAAATGCAACAAAACTCACACATTTTTGTTTTTTCAGTCATTAGCATATTTAAGAAAAGACTCAATAGTCTGCAGCTTTTTTTCCACAGAAAAAAAGTTGTAAACCAACAAAAAGATGGTTGACAATGGAGTCAACAGAAACTCAGCCGCTTTTAATCGGTGAGTTTTTACATGTAAAGCAGCTCTCCAGTTTGAAATTGCAGCAATCTGGTTGCTAGGGTAATCTGACTGATTTAAGTGAGAGACTGGAATAAGAATAGGAGAGGGCCTTATTAAGAGGCCTTAAAAGAAGGCAAATAATTCAAAACCTATGAAGAAAAAATGGCCAATTGAAATGTCGTTTATAATTAGACATTCTATAACATACTAAAGGGCAGAAAGGTCGAAGTGAATATTCAAATAAAAAAATTCGAATTTTGAGATAATTTTTGTGTACTTTGACTAGGGAATAGTCCAAATTCGATGTGAATTTGAGAAAAATTCGAATTTCGAAATTTATCTTGTACTGTCTCTTTAAAAATTCAACTTTGACCATTCGCCATCGAAAACCTGCCGAATTGCTGTTTTAGTCTATGGGGGACCTCCTAGAACCGTTTAGGAGGCAATTGGTGGACTTAGATCGAATTCGCTATTACTTTGATATGTACGATTTGAATTCGATCGAAAACGGACCTATTCGGCAAAAAAAAAAAAATGTTTGACTTTTTGATACATTTCGATTTGGTCTTTTTTAATTTATGGAGTTCAAAAAAACTCCCATTACTTCGAAATTCAACCCTTGATAAATCGGCCCTTAAGGTGAACCACTCCTTTAGGCAAAAAAATTACCAGGATGGGAGTTTGATGTGAAAGGGACAAAGTACAGTAAAACCCTCATTTTGTGTTTTCCAGGGAACATGCAAAATATGGGGGCATAAAATCAGGGTTCTACTGTTGCAGTGAATTTTTGTGCATGTTCCCAGGGAATCATAAAAAAGTAGAATCTAATTTTAATTATTCATATTCTTTATGCATGTGCAGTAGTTATCAGCCAAAGAACACACCAAGATGTTTTCAACCAGGGTAATGACTATGGGGGGACCTGAGGAAAAGAATTCCAGGCCCAAACGTGACCTGAGATGCAAGCAATACAATGCACTCCTGGACCCTCCCATGGCGACTGGTTCTGCTTCCTGCCTTCCTTGTTACACCAACTGCTTTTTACTTCCTCGGGGAAGCTGTCATATGTGTGGGGATCTATCTGAAGTCAGAACGAGAGAAATTAACACCAATATATGTCTGAATGGTTGGTCATTGGAAAATGTACCTTGGGCAAGGATGCTGCTTTACCTTTAGAAAACTGTCTTGTTTTAAACCCATTACAAAAAGAAGCTAATTAGTCTTGTTATTAGACAGTGTCAGGGACTATGGTACTACAGGTATGGGACCTTAAGTCTATTAGAAAATCATGTAAACATTAAATAAACACAATAGATAAATTTTTCTTCCAATAAGGATTCATTATATTTTAGTACAATGTACTGTTTTATTATTACAGAGAAAAAGGTAATGATTTTTTAAAAATTGGATTATTTCTATAAAATGGAGTCTATGGAAGATGGCCTCTCCGTAATTCAGACCTTAGATAATGGGTTTACTGATGACGATCCCACACTTTTACCGCATTCAGCTTTCCCAAAGTGGCAGTAAAGACCATGTCAATGTACAGCAGCCAAGTGATAAATATAATTACTAGATTATAACAATGTTTTATCTGATTCAGTAATCTCCCTTGCAAAGTCCAAACCCCCACACCACAGCGGATCCCTCAGGACAAAAATGAGACAGCACTTAAGTGCCTACTTTTATATGACTATTTTCCATTGTGCCCCTGCTTTTGTACAGAATAAAATGCCTGTAAAAGTATTAAACAGCAGTAAACTTCCTAGAACAAAACAAGCCATGCATAATCCAATGGGTCATTAAGAAGTGGAAAAATAAATGAGACATATTTTTATCACCGTTATAAAAGCTGCTATTTATTTTTGCAACCAGGGCACAAGGTGTTTGTTCTCGGCACAAACATTATTTACAGGGAGATTTTGTGTTGTGTTTATTGTGGCAAAGGTCCTGAGAACATTAGAATACTGAAATTATGTACTTTAGGTGCATAATAAAAGAGACCACTCTTATACCCAGTACTGACCAATGCCTGAATTGTTTCTTTAACCTTTTTATATTCACAGTAAAAATCGCAGAACCTCCAGAAAATATACAGATAATAGAGACAAAACATTTCAGTAGCATAAACTGCTTCCATTCTTCTGCCTCCTCTCATCTTCTGTTAAATAAACTTTATACAATGCTATTCATTACATCTTGCCCTAGATATAATGCACTGTGCTGTAAATATATTAGGTCAAGATGTTGAATTTGCATAATTATTAATAATAAATATATATTGCATTTTCTATCTATACCCACTACTTCACTGCACCCACTACAATCAATGGCATAGGTCAAATTGAAATTGTATTTTTTCATTAGTGCTCATACCTCTACTCTGTTCTCATTTCCCCTTTTTTCTGTTTCCTTTTTCTCACTTTTTCTTCTGCACTCCACATCTACCAGCTCATGCTCTTCTCCTTCCTATTCTACCAACATCTCTTATGATCTTACATGCTCTTCCTCCAACCTACTGTATATACTCTGCTTTATTACCCAAAGCCACCAGAATTTTTATAAAGAGAGTTACTTGATCAAAATGGTGACCTTCATACACTGAGAGGGCAATGTCCTATGTCTAATTATATGTATCAAAAACCATTTTCAGGTAAAAGGGTTGTTTACCTTTAAATTAACGTTTAGTATGATGCAGAGAGTAATATTCTGAGACAATATGCAATTGGGTTTCATTTTCTGTCATCTGTGGTTTTTGAGTTATTTAGCTTTTTATTCAGCAGCTCTACAGTTTGCAATCTGGTTGCCCTACCCTAGCAACCATGCATTGATTTCAATAAGAGACTGTAATATGAATAGGAAAGGGACTGAGTAAAAGTATCAATAACAATACATTTGTTGCTTACAGAGCATTTGTTTTTAGATGGGGGTCAGTGACCCCCATTTGTGGCTAGGGGCCTCTAGGGGTGGTGACAGCGGTAGTAGAGCTCAAAGTTGGGGACAGGGGGCCCTGTGGCAGAAGCACTGTTGGGCCTCCAGGCTGACACTGAAAGGAACAAGGACACAGTCAACTTCAGTATGTGCAGTAGTTTACCTACATATCTAGTATTGATAAGTCTAGTATCACTATAGCCTATGATATTATGTCTGTCCAAGAAATCATCCAAGCCACTTTTAAAAGCATTAACAGAATCAGCCATCACAACATCACCCGGCAGTGCATTCCACAACCTCACTGTTCTCATTGTGAAGATTTACCTACGTTGCTTCAAATGAAAGTTATTTTCCCTTTAGTTTAAAGGGTTGTCCTTTGGTTCGATGATCCATTCTATGAAAAAACAGGTCTCCCGCTAGCGCTCTATAATTCTCGCTAATGTACTTGTAAAAAGTAATCATGTCCCCACTCCAGAGAAAACAACCCCAACCTTGACAGTCTACCCTCATAATGTATATCTTCCATCCCCCTAACCAAATTAATTAAGTTTAATTGCACGTCTCTGCATTCTCTCCAGCTCATTTATATTTTTCTTAGGGACTGGAGCCCAAAACTGCACTGCATACTCCAGATAAGGCCTTACCAGTGACCTATAAAGAGGCAAAACTATGTTTTCATCCCTTGAGTTAATGCCCTTTTTATGCAAGACAGGACTGTATTTGTTTTGGTAGCCACAGACTGACATTGAATGGAATTAGACAACTTGTTATCTACAAAAACCACTAGATCCTTCTCAGTTAAAGGGCATGTAAAGGCAAAAAAATAAAATCCAATTTTTACTTTCTTTAATGATGAAGAAACCTATCTCCAATATACTTTAAAAGAAACCTATCTCCAATATACTTTAATTAAAAAATGTGTACCTGACTGTATGCAGTGAAATTCTCCCTATGTCTACTTATGTAAATAGGAATTGTCAGACCGTCCCTAACTGCTGGGCTGGGAAACAATCATACTTATGAACTGCAGGGGGAGCAGAACTCAGGCTGCTTTGTTTGTCTCTTTGTAGAGCAGTCGGCGACTGTGTCGAGATTTGTATTGGATTTTATTTTGGCGTTATAACCCCTTTAGGACAGAGACACATGCTGCTATTTCGGGAGATTAGTCTCCCATCGACAAATCGCTTCTTCGGGTGACTAATCTCCCTAAACTGCCTACCCGCCGGCTAGAATGTAAATCACCAGCGGGGTGGCACTCGGAACGCTTCAGCTTTCTGAAGTCGCCCGAAGTTTCCTTGTGAGGCAACTTCGTGCGACTTTGGATAACGAATGGTTCCGAATGGCCGGCGGGAAGGCAGTTCAGGTATATTAGTCGCCCGAAGAATTGATTCTCCCGAAATATCAGCTTTTGTCTCTGCCCTTACTCTTTCCAACTCCAGCTGCAGGAACAAAGATCATGGAGCCAGATTTAAACAGATAAACTGGGATTCTATTTGGAGGGTTATTTTGCTGCAGCCACTGGTTCTGCAGAGTTGGAGAAAGTTTTTATTAAACAATACAAAAACTATAAAATCCACATTAGATTACATGACAACACAGGACCCAGTGCAGTCTGCATATTCTGATTATTAATTATTCTTGCTGTATCGGCTACTGGTAGATATTATTTGACTTGTGCTGTTTTGATAATTTATGATGATCCCTAAGCAGCCCAAACCACACTGAGCATGTGCACAGTCTTGGTCTTGCAAAGATGTTTAACAAAGTTACAAGATGGTGACCCCCCCTGTGGCCAACTTTGAAAGCATAAATTATTTGTTTGATTAGGCTTTTGGTGCCGTAAGTTCATGTTTATGTTTAGAATGTTCAGGGTTCAGTGGAATGTGATAAGTTTTATTCTTGCTGCGAGGAGACAAGCAAAACAGAAGCAAGCTGCAGGTTGTCTGCCTTATACCGAAAGTATGGGACATTTTATAGATGCTGTAAAATGTTGCAATCTTACTGCAGCTGATCTTGCCCCACATTCACTTCATTTATTCAGGGGACGGTTAGCTGCATACAAATGCAACTGTTTCAAATTGTCACAAGGACTTGTTGCATTGATCAGCATTGAACCTCATTTTCCAGTTTACTGCCCAGTTTTCCAATTTAGTCAAATCACTCTACAAAGTGGCAGCATCCGGCATGGAACTTACAGTTCTGCACAATTTGCACATGACCTGGATGTATGACTATCGGTTTGGCTTTCTGAAAAAATGTCTCAGGGCCACTTTGAAAACCACTACATGAGTTTTCCAGACATATCTTCCTTTATTGTATAGCACCAGAACTGTTGCCACAATTTGTTTTTATGCTTTTTTTTTTTTTGCAAAATGGAATTCAGAAACACCTTTCACCTCTGGAATGAGGCATTGATATTTTGAATGCACTGTATAGAAAAAAAAAGATTTAATTGTTTGATTTGATTGAAACACAGAACATATGAAATCTCGATTAAAAGTTACTGAATAGTTTGCCGAGACAGCTCCAGACAGATAGAGTTATCAGTGAGATTTTATGGCAGCTCTAACACAGCCAGACCAGAAGAGCGATAATGCGAATGGATGCATATTCAGCTATTGTCATTTTCTTCTGGTTGCCATGGTGAGCATTCAAAGCCTCACATCAAATGCCCATGCGGCAAGAGGTTGCTATGTTTCTATTTGGCCAAGAAATTAAAGCTAGTTAATAACTCTTTCTTAGGATAACAATAATGAGCTGATTTGCTCAGCTGAAGTAGAGGAGTTAATTTTATAAATGTCAGCTATTTGTAAATACATTTCTCTGGAGTGAGAAACAGAGTAAACTCGGTAGGGATGGAAAAGGCAAGGCATCTGGCATTCTGTCGTAGCGAGGCACATAATGCACTGTAATAAATCAACTGCACCTTGTACATATATAGTGTTACCAAATAAAATCCTATGTTTTTCGTCTTTTCATCTATTTTTCTAGCTTTTGGAGTCATCCATCTTATCCAGTAAATTCATAAAAGCAAAATCCACCACACTGCAACTATTCAGCATCCACGACACCTCAAAATAACAGCACAGCATTTAAAAATTGTCTAAGGCCATGGTCTATTGGTCTATTTACAACAATGTCAGGACTTCATAAAGAGAGCGCGTTGCAAAGTGCACAGGACACAGGTGGACAAATCAGGCACAAAATAGCTTGTTGGCGAGCTTTATACATATGGCCATCTTAAAAAATAAATTATTCACTCACTCCTGTCCAATACATAATTATGTTTGCATGTCATTCTTCCAAAAGCTAGTATCCAAACAGTTGTTATAAGTGTAGCCGTTTTTTAAAACTGGCCCCTCTGAGTTTATCTTTGCAAATTATCAGTCTTGCTTTCCTTATAATATTGTCCAGTAGTACCATAATTATTAAGCTGCAATTATTATTTTTGTATGCTTATTTGATCCAGGAGTGCCTTTTAAAAAACTTCCCTAATATATCCTTATAAAGCTCTTGAATGTAAGCCAAAATTGGTTTGAATAGAGTCATTAGTTTTAATCAGGTAAATGGCTTGCCGTCTGCTTCATTAGGATTTTTTTTCAAGGAAGGTTTAAGTGACCCTTTGAGGTTGAACATGCTATAACTTTATCTTAAAGCAAAACAAACAATGTTTTTTTAAATAACTAATATACCTAAATTAAGGTTCTGTTGCCATGTAATTTACCAAAAGCAAAATTAATATGTCATTGAAAATTTATGCAAAAACCCTACTAGTGCCACCCAGGACCGCCATCAGAAATCGCAGGGCCCCATACGAAAACATTTCCTGGGCCCCCTATTGGTGGTCAGGGCCCCCCATAAAAACATTTGTGGCCAGGCCCCCCCCCCATTTAAAAATATTGGTGGCTAGAACCCCACATGAGAAAGAAAAATTGGTGGACAAAAAAATGGTGGCCAGGCCCCCCCCCACATTATAAGAAAATTTGTGGCCAGGGCCCCTTAAAAGTCCATGCCTTCCCAAAGTCAGCAGCCCTCAGAAAGACGGGGGCCAGGCTAATCAAGTTAGCTTACCCTCAGGGCCCCCTACAACTCTCCCCCCTGTCCCCCCCTGATGGCGGCCCTGGTGCCACCCATCTGTTAAATTTCCTGTTGCTTCCTTTCCCAGGCTGTACAAGGGATCTGGTAGCACTCCGCACACTGCACTGTAGGAACCAATCTGCAGCTAGGCTGACCTGATAGGGAACTGAAGCCTGTCTTTAATGATGGTTTTGTTCAGTATACTATATTTGCATTTATTGACAATTAATGTACTTATTAAAACTTATGTGTGTGTTAAGAGTACAAGAGGATAACATTTCTTATGTCTGGAAAGTATGTGGCCTATTTATCAACAATCTCATTTTAGTGGTTCTAGAGGTTTTTGAAAACCACAACTAAACTTACTTTCCATAAAACCACAAATGTCATGGAATTAAATAAAAATCTAAATGTAAACAGCCTTAATGAAAAAAGCACAAAAATACAAATACCTCTAAACATTTTAAAAAAATTGAATCCGAAAATCTCTGAAAGTCTGAATTGATTTAAAAATGTCCAACTGAATCAGGGCAGCTCTCTTTTACTTCTATAGGACCTCAACAACTTTTTTGTATTAGAGTTTTTCATGGTCTTACACTTAATAAATCTCACAAGAAAAATAGGGAAACCACATGGAAAAAATAGAAATTTGATTGGTAGTAAATTGGCCCCATAGTATTTAAATTGTACCTTCCAAGAATTAAACCATAAATTCCAACATCTGTAAAGCAAAAGCGGTGAAAATTTTTGATCCAACAAGCCTCACCTGCTTCTTGCTAAGCTCTTCTTCATTTGAGGTCTACTAATTTGCACTGTCTTGGCTAAATGGGGACCATTGTGCCATAAGCATAAACAATTTTTGTAAACCATTTCAGAGAAGCATTACACTGAGCCAAGTGGTCATAGATATTTTTTACCTCGGACATTATAAGCCCTGCCAGCACACAAGCTGTTATTTACCAACGAACAATCAGCATTCTCCAGTAGCTACTGGGTATTAGAGAATTGTAGGAATTGCACTGTAAAATAACTTTCCTATGCAGAATACTTTCCAGCTCTGAATGGTAGAGGGACATGATTCTAATTAACAAAAACTACTGTAGCAACGCATTATTTGTATCAGATGAACAAACCTCTGGCATCGAAGAATTCATCATCGGAGCTGTCTACAGAGTCATTGATGATTTTCTGCAGATGCCACTGTGCTCCACTGAAGCGTCTTGATCCCCCTTGAAAAATAAAATGGCACATAGTGAGAATAATTGACACTACATACCTTAAAATATAGCGCATACAGCAGTATAGCATGAATTCCCAACAGCGACCACAAACATACAATTATTAAAATGCTATTATAAGCCAACAACAAATGTGTTTTTCATCCAGATCTCCTGTTATTATATATAATTATGATATAATTCAATATAACGTGTAGGGGACGCACCAAATTTACCATTTTAGGATTCAACCGAATACTGAACTGAATTTAAACCCTAATTTTCATATGTAAATTAGAGAAATGAGGGGGATAGAGAACAGTGTTTGTGTGATGAAAAGTCACATCATTTTTTGGATTTGGTTCAGCCATGCACTTGGATTCGGGTTCAGCCAGGCACTTAGATTTGGCTGAATCCTGCTGAAAAAAGGCCAAATCCCGAACTGAATCCTGGATTTGTGCATCCCTAATAATATCATTAATATCTCTGAAAGTTATATGAAAACTCATGAGATTGAAAGACCATAACTACAACATTACAATACTGACTGTAAACTACATTGAATTGTCCTATGCCACATTTACAAGTACAGGTATGGGACCTGTTATCCAGAATGCTCGGGACTTGGGGCTTTCCGGATAACGGAACTTTCTGTAATATGAATCTTCATAACTTAAGTCTACTAGAAAATCATGTAAACATTAAATAACATTAAATAAACCCAATAGGCCGGTTTTGCTTTCAATAAGGATTAGTCATATCTTAGTTGGGATCAAGTACAATGTACTGTTTTATTATAGAGAAAAGGGAAATCATTTTTTAAAAATTGGGTTATTTTGATAAAATGCAGTCTATGGGAGATAACGTGTTTCGGGATAATGGATCCCATACCTGTATGGGATCTGTTATTTGGGATTGGGCTGCACATAAGCCCTACAATATGCCAATGGCAGTTTGCACACCTTTCATTTTACAATTTTAAATGTTTGACTAATTTTTTATGCTGCAATAATAATAGAAAGCTAGCAAAAATCCATGCTGATGAGCCATACTTGTTTATGGATGAGCTCATTTTTTGGAGATTCAATTCCCCCTATGGTTTTGATGCCTTTTGTACAGTATGATAATGTGTCAAGGCAAAGAGACATTAGAAAATCAGAGAGAGAGCAGCACTGCTCAGAACCATAAAGAGGGAAGTGGACAGTGCTTTACAACCCACCTAAAAAAGGAAACCTGAATACAGGGGTTCAAAAGTAGGTTTTATACAAGGGACAAGGAAGGGATTGGATGGGGGCACACAAATCAATCATTTTCATAGACCTTATATGCCTAGCAGGTTTAGCATTTCTATGGTACAGTCAACAAGTAGTGTGTGTGTGTATATATATATATATATATATATATATATATATATATATATATATATAATACACAAAAGCCATGAATATCTTGTAAATTTTATCCTTATAAACGGTGAATTCTGATGTCATCAATTATAAACGGTGAGTTACAGTAAGGGGCCCATTTACTTAGCTCGAGTGAAGGAATGACTAAAAAAAACTTTGAATTTCAAATGTTTTTTTTGGCTACATCGACCATCGAATGGGCTACTTCGACCTTCGACTACGACTTCGAATCGAACGATTCGAACTAAAAATCGTTCGACTATTCGACCATTCGACCATTCGATATTAACCCCAGACACGCCAGTATACTTACTAAAGAAAATGGATAATCTGCATATTAATCCGGGATATGTCAGCATAATTACTAAAGAAAATGGATAATCCACATATTAACCTGAGACATGCCAGTATAATGGGAAATGGATAATCAGCACATTAACCACAGATATGCCACTATAATTGCAATAGAAAACTGATGAGTCACATTTTAACCTCAGATGTGCCAGTAAAATTACTACAGGAAATGGATATTCTGAATAATAACCACAGATGTGCCAGTATAATGACTGTAGAAATGGCCAATGAGCACTCCATTTACTCCAGACATTCCCTCACCAACACAAGCAGAATACCAGCACCAAAATATTCTTTTTTCCTAATCCTGCTTGTATCTCTTTCTATCTTTTTCCCTCTTCCTGGCTCATGTAAAAAATCCAAGCTGATCATGCATTCCACAGTGGAATGCACAACCATATTGCATTTGTTTTCCCAGAAGCAGAGAGCTGAAAAGAACCAACGACAAGAAGGGAAATGTGTGACATTAAACAGTGATCTGGGATAGGCAGCTGTGAGCTGTTAGATATGCATAATTCACCCCTTGCACTATTTGCGGACGCCCATGTCTGTGCTCAAAAATTCTGAAAAGTCAATCTCATTTGCCTTTTCATATTGATGCCCTCTACAAGATAATGTTTCATTGTGTTGAATTTTAAAAATCTTAATGATCAAACACCCATCTGGCCCTATCTTTATGGGCTATGCGGCTCCAATATAATTGGACAGGGTTGGCTAATAGTAGTTTGCATTTTTCCAGCAGTTCCCTGCTGATTTATAGCACCTTTGTGTTATGTTTACAGATACAAAATGAAGCGACGTGCCTTGAGCGGCTTAATTGACAGTAAAGCAAATCTGCTGCAAGAAAAAATACAAGAAGGCAGGAGAATATGAACAAATGTTAGGTTTTCAGACAGTATACATATCAGGAAAGCATAGTTAAAATACATTTAAATGACATCTTATTTATAAATCCATTATTTAAAAAGGCTGCATAATTTGGCAAAATTATTCTTTTCAGCTTTCTACAGTGCAAAACTGAAGTAACATCACTGTGGATGGAGGGTGAAGTGACATGAATAGCAGGCTGAAATATCACAGGTGAAAGAGTTCCTCTTTCTAAAATCCCATAGCAGCCAATTATTTCCATATCTTGCATTCAGTTTTGTCCTGAAAACCTGGGGAATGACTTGACTTCAGTATTCAGGGCAATAAAGCACACAAGACAATGTCAAAGCAAAACTTCAACAGTTTCAAGAACACCTTCTCAAATAACAGCAGCTTGGTTTGTACAGAGGGATAGGCAAGTGCAGTGCCCTCTCTGACACCTACTGTATCCTGAAGGATCGAGTGGCAGAGATTTTACTTACTGTGATTAGAGATTGCCCAAAAGAATGGGTAAATATCTTTCTTTTTAAAGATTCAATTACATTTGATTTGAGGGGTTGTCTGAGCATAAAGTGACCATAATAACCTACAAATATTGGGGGGCATAATTATCAAAATTCATATATGTGAAATTTAAAATGTTGTTCTAATAAACTTTGACAAAATTGACAAAACTCAAAAGTTTGCTTAATTAATAAAAATAAAGTGAATATGAAAAACTTGATTGAATAAAACTGTGAAAAAAGCTTGACTTCGTATTCTACTCATCATTTTCAGTAGGTCTACAAAGTCTCAAACCAATTAGGAAAAATCCAAATACTCCAAAATCTTGGATAAAAAAATCGCTAAATTTTTGTCTAGGATAACTACAATTAACTTCTACACAATCTTGCAAGCTTTAAGATGCAGAAGTTGTACAATCAAGTTTTTTTGTGCTTAAAGAAGCAGTAACACTAAAAAATGAACGTCATCATTACTTAACGTCGTTCTTATAACTATATAAAAGGATTCCTACAGTTTGAATGAGTCCCTAGCCTTCCAGTTACGTATAAAAGAGTGAAGAAGTATGGGTGGATTGGAAAAAGCGAAGGCTCTTACTTGGATCTGAGAGGCTGCTGAGGTTTATATCTTTCATCATGACCGGCTAGAAGGTAGTAATTTTGTGATAAGTAAAGCAAGGCAGCTCAGGAGGTCCTCACGGGAGACATAATTGTTTATAATAGTCTGAGCTTGAAAATTTTACCAAGTAAAACCACTTCTTTATGATTTCTGTGAGTCTGTCAATGACTCGGGTCTTAGCTCCTCAAATCTTTGGATCTCCACTTTCTTATGTAGCCAGTCTCTTACTGAGGCGCTATCGGCCTGCCTCTATTTCATTGGAATGAGAGCCTTAGCATTTGCAGCCACTGCTAAAGTGCCATCTGAGGCAAGCTTTTTAACCTCAAGCTTTTTAACCTCAAGCTTAGTCTCATAGCCAACATGCCCCTGCAATAACAATATGATGTCGGATACATAGAAGTAATTCATTATCTGACCGTGTAGCCCATCTAGCACCAATACCCCAGCCACCAATAATCTGCAGGGAACGCACCCCAAAAAGGTTTACTGTGTTTGTGAGAAATAAGGAAACTTTGATTTTAATGGCATAACATTGAGACACTTTATGGCCATATTTTAATTGCCTTTAATATACTTCTTGTTATATACAGTATGTAAGATTGCAGATCATTTGTGCTATTTGCGAAACTGTTACATAAGGAATCACTTTGTTATGGCTCATGGAATAGGTTGTATGAGGCAAAGTCCAGATTCAGATCCATATTTTTAGTGCAAGTTGAGAGAAAAATCAATGGCTAATGCCTGAAATCCCTCTGCACGACTGGCGTACATTCATTTGGGCTGTCAGTACAGTTCTGTAGAGTTCTTTATTTCATATGAGAGCACAGCCTCACCATCTCTTCTTGTCTAACACAGGAATTATAACTCGCTGCACTCCAGCTCAAATCTCAAAACTCAAACTGAATTGACAGCATTACAGTACAGCATATGAGAAAAAATGTAAACTTACAAATGAGCAGTTGTAGAAAATAAAAGCAGTGAAGCCTGAAATAACATCAGCTCACAAATTGAATTTGAAGAAAATATGCGTTCTGTGCTAAATACACTATTCATTTTGTTCCAACTTGTGCTGCCACAGTGCCTAAACTTCACCCCTCAAGGACTAATACCCCTCAATCTGGCCAGGCCTCATTCACTGTGTCCCCAAACCCTCACTGGCTAAAACTTACCCATACTCTGACCTGACATCCTTTCCTTGAGGGGAACCGAGAAACTGTCTATAGCACATCCCAGAAATTTACATTATCTAAGCTAATAATATTATATAAACTATCTATACCAATAACTATACTAGCTAACTGTAGATCTTAAGATCACAATAGCCTCGTATATTATGCTTGTATAAGAAATCATCCAAGCCACTCTTAATGGCATTAACTGAATCAGCCACCACAACATCAACCGGCAGTGCATTCCACAACCTCACTGTCCTCACTATGAAGAACCACCTACGTTGCTTCAAATGAAAGTTATTTTCCTAAAGGCATGGCCTCTGGTGCATTTATATCCAGTGAATAAAGGTTCCCCAGCTATCTGTCTATAATGTCCTCTAATGTAGTTAAGAGTAATCTTGACCCCTCGCAAGAGCCTTTTCATTAGAGAAAACAAAAAATCTTTGACATAGTTGAAATATTCCATCCCCTTTACCAGTTTATTTGTACATCTTTACACTGTCTCCAGATCATTTATCTTTCCTTCTTAAGGACTGGAGCCCAATACTGCACTGCATACTCCAGACGAGGTCTTACCAGAGGCAAGATTATACTTTCATCCCTCATTTTTTTATGCAAGACAGTAATGTATTTGGTTTAGTACCTACTGAATGGCACTGCCTAGAGTTACACAGCTTGTCATCCACAAACATCCCAGATCTTTCTCAAACAAGGATATCCCCAATACGTTACCATTAAGTGTACAACTGGCATGTATGTTATTTATGCCAAAGTGCATAACCTTGCATTTATCAATGTTGAACCTGATTTTCCAGTTTGCTGCCCAGTTTTTCAATTTAGTCAAATCTCTCTGCAAAGTGGCAACATGGTAACATGCATCCACAAATTGCATGCTGTACTTACACTCATAAATTAGCCCTAAACTCTTGTACCACTATTGCTTTGTCTTGCAATCTTTGACTTGCCTGTGTTTTTGCTCGCACTTGTGCGGTGATCATACTTTCAAATGGCAGGGGGGAGGGACTTTCCAGAACTTGAGCAGCTTTGTTTCTTTCCATGTAGAACAGCTGGACCATGTAGAGATCTGCAGCAGTCAGAGCAAGTGGATGAAGGGAGAATTTCACCGCAAACAGTCAGGTTTCTTATAAAAAACTGTACAGGTTTTTTAATTGAATGGTATGTTATTTTTGCCTTTACATCCTCTTTGAAGGGGACCCGTCACCCAAATAAATTATTCAAAATCCTATTTTTCATTTTTCACATTAGTCAAGCAAAATGAACTTTAATTACACTATATAAATTATTTGAATCTTGTTCTCTTCAGTCGGGGAATTCATAATTATAACAAACAGGCAGGAGCCATTTTATGGACACTGTTATTAAGGCATGCCTTGTATCATCTCAGAATCTTGTTTGTGCACCAGAATGGGGGACCTGATGTCCATCCCTGTGCCCTGGCTACACAATTAAATGGTGAAGAGAACGGGAGAATGTGTGGAGAGCAGTGTCATCTAGAGAGTGCTGAATGGAAATTGAAAATAATTGTCTGCCCCGCCCCTATCCCGAAGCAGCCCAGACCACACTGAGCATGTGCACAGTCTTGGTCTTGCAAAGATGTTTAACAAAGTTACAAGATGGCGACCACTGTAGCCAACTTTAAAAAGCATAAATCATTTGTTTGATTGGGCTTGTGGTGCAGTTAGTTCATGTTTATGTTTACCGTATATACTCAAGTATAAGTCGTCCTGAGTATAAGCCGAGGTACCTAACTTTACCTCCAAAAACTGGGAAAGCTTATTGACTCCAGTATAAGCCGAGTATAAGCCTAGGATGAGAAATGCAGCAGCTTCTGGTAAGTTTCAATCAAAAAATTGAGGGTTTCTGCTCCCATTGGAGGTGCCGGCCTCTCATTTTTGGATGCCGATGACCATTCTTGGATGCCTGCGACTATTCTTAGAGACTATTCTTGGACGCCGTCGACTATTCTTAGACGCCGGCGACCGTTTTTGCGCTTGACCCGAGTATAAGCCGAGTTAGAGTTTTTCAGCATATTTTGGGTCTGAAAAACTCGGCTTATACTCGAGTATATACGGTAGTATACAGAATACAGCATTTCTAGCATTAGTCTATTTTAGACTTTAATTCCCTTTAAACACATCAGTTGCATTTATAGATGCCAGGAAACAAGTCTGGAAATAACACTCCAAGCGCTCTGTTTCACATGGTGTTTTTTTTTACAGGTACAACTTGGGCTTATTACTACACCTTGAGATTGTAAAGGAGCCATATAGAATTCATTAGTAAACAATGAGTGGAAAATGAGAGAGTCAAGCCATATACTTAAATAAGTAGTGTACTGGCTGGACTGGACAGAAATTAATATCATCATCATCATTTACTTATATAGTCAATATATATATATATATATATATATATATATATATATATATATATATATATATATATATGTCTTTCAAAGCAATTCACTTGACAGTTCATGCTGAAATTTTGGTATAATCTTAAAATGAACTATGGGGCTATCATAATGTAGTATCATAATATAGTGTAGAACAGAGCATTACTATTGTGGGTAGTCACTGGAACACGATAACAATTAGAGAAGAATGTTAAAGTGGTTGTTCTCCTTTATATTAACTTTTAGCATGAAGCATGGAGTAATATTCTGACAATTAGCAATGGTTTTCATTATTTATTTTTTGTGGTTTTTGAGTTATTTAGCTTCTTATTTAGCAGCTCTCCAGTTTGCAATTTCAGGAATCTGGTTGTTAGGGTCCGCATTTCCCTAGCAACCATCTATCAATTTGAATAAGAGACTGGGCTATGAATAGGAGAGGCCTGCATAGTAAGATGAACAATAAAAAGTAGCAATAACAATAAATCTGTAGCCTTGCAGAGCATTTTATTTAGATGGGGTTAGTGACCCCCATTTGAAAGCTATAAAGAGCAAATTAATGAAAAAAACTATAAAAACAAATAATGAAGACCATTTGAAAAGTTGCTTAGAATTTAAAAGTTACCTTAAAGGTAAACCCTCTTTCAATATAGTTAAATTGTGTTGAAAAAAGACAAAGTCCCTCAAGTTCAACCCCTCCAAATGAAAACCCAGCATCCATACACACACCCCTCTCTACTTTTAATTAAATTCTGTTTAATATATGTTAAAATGTTTAGCACACTGAAGTGGTGAGTCTTTTTACATGGCAAGCTTTGGTCCTATTGGATACTACAAAGATGATGCCTGCACCACCCTTGGTTGATAATAATACTAACATATAGTACTAACATACAGTGTCTCCTGACTGCCTTTGGCTGAAAAGACAAAACTGGATATCCCTCATATAATTCATGCAAATAAAATGAAGACACAGCTTAAACTATGGAGTTTTATAGGTTTGAGGATGTTTTTTAGTCCACAAGGCTTTCTAACAGTCCATCCCCACAATAAACTGGTACTGGTTCTACCCACATGATACCCATTGCTTATATCTCATACAATGTAAATCCAGAAATGCTCTTTGTATCCAAGCAATGCAAATCTTTGGTAAAGACAATTTCTATTCAATGGTATCTTTGTCTAATGAAGCAGCAGGCTATTTCTATAGTTGGTAGGAATTATTATGCTGCTATTTGAAACTCATCAAACAATTAGCCGTATGCTGTATACACGATTTAATAAACATTACAGATTTAAGAATTTGCTAAAATTATATTGCTCTCTGCTGGGAATTAAATACCGGCAAATCAAATTGTAATCAATTAACAATATCTCAGAGGAAACCGGTTCTGACAATAATTAGCTCCAATTACTTCAAATGCTAGAAAAACATCATATTATGTTGAAAATATGATCAACAGACATCTGTTATGTAAGATGGGGCTTCAAGCCTAAGAGGGGCCCCCACTCATATCTACACTAAAGGAGTAGGTAACTGACCAGCTGCCATACTTTAACTGTAGGACGTTGTGCGAAGGCCCCATCTGCCACATTGTGTATGAACAGCACAGTGAGAATGAAACTAAGCTAAGAATTCTTTCCTGCCTCTTCCAGATGCTGAATTACAAAGTTCATTGTGGATGGAAGAACAGATTGAAATAAAAAGGAAATAGGTCATTACCCTACATGACCCATAATAATGGAAGCACTACAATATTATGGGATGCTCCCATACATATGTGTCTGTGTGTATATATATATATATATATATATATATATATATATATATATATATATATATATATATGTACATACACACTGTGTGTTGCACTTTGAGAAAGGCTATAGGATTAGCCGAAACGTCAGTTATTTATTTTCAATAAATTTCACCGATTTTTTGCATCTTAAGACCTGTGAGTGCTCGCCTCTTTCCAGGATAGATAGAGATATATATATATATATATATATATATATATATATATATTATTCTTTTTTTGTTGTACATTACTGTAATTTTCTCATGCAAGAATGCCCAGAGGGTGTAGTCTGGCATGCAAGTTCTTTCTCGAGATGGCAAAGTCAAAAAGGACCTGCATGTGAAACCAAGGCGGAGAGTCATAAATATTAAACCTTAAATGTAGCAGTTATAAATGTTAAACACAATGCACAGAATGTGCCCTATGCTTTTAAATTATCAGTCTGATCCCCCGTGTTCCTCTATGAGGGGGCTGCCATATTTGTGCATTAGTAGTTCTTTTGCATTAGAAACTGACAGGTTGAAAGGGGACAGTCAGGTTGGCAAAACAGTCAGTTTTAGGACCTTCAAGTAACAATTAGATAAAAAACCAAACTAATCAGTAAAAAATGATTAACATGACCTGTGGGTAACTTTTAGGAGGTCATTTATTAAACCTCAAATTTTTCTGCTGAGGTTTTTTGGGGCAAAATTTAAATTTTCCAAGGAAAGAAAAACTAGAATTTTTGGAGATTGTTGATATAGGTGCTTTAATGGGAGAGGCACCTATATCAATTTGACATAATAGTGTGCTAGGCTAGGTTTCCAATAAATTCAGGTTTTCAGGCCAAAACCCAAAAAAAACTGAAAAAATGTGCAATTCGGGTTTTTGCTTGATTTTATTGGTTTCTTCCCGATCCGATTTATTTGAGTTACATTAATAAATAAGGCAAAATTGGGAGTTTGGTCCAGCTTTTTTAATTTTAATTTTGAGGTCACTTTAAGGAATGAACCCAATATCAATCCAAACATTAGTATTGTAATTTAATGGCTGATGTGCAGATTAAAATGACTTTATGCAGTGTTTATACATGCCACTCACCTACTGCACACTCTGCATCCCGAGCCATGGGCTACCCGATCCTCTGCAAAAGACTTGGCCAAATACAGATATCGGAACCCTAATTCGTATAGTAAAATTTGAGAAAAAAATGTGCATCATTTCTTAAACAAAAAACTCTGAAAACTCAATCCAAATCCTGCACAAAATGTTTGGTTTTGGCAGAATTCTGTGTTTGGTCATCCTATAATAAAAATTAGTCAGATCGTTGTGTTTTGGGAAAATTCAAATATCCTTATGGTGTTCAATTAACCATGTCCACTTCTGTTTTACTGATTGGAAGACCCGATCTCCAAAAAAACAAATAATAATATTATAATATCTAATAATATAATACGTTTTCCTTAAAAGTTTACATCTCACGCATGTGCATTGGGAAGGGGGTGAACAATTTCACAGCAAAATAATTTGTTTCACAAGCAGCAACAAATTCGCCATGTGGTCTGTTTTTTCAGACTAAAAGTGGTCTGTTGCCAACGTCATTGATATCTGTCCCTTACTTTTAACATCAAGCAATTGGATGGAAGCCCTTCCAAGCTCTCCCCCATCTAAGGAGCTGTATTAATGCCAAGTTTTGAAGAAATTGGTAACGTGGGCACCTCCTTGAGGTCATTATATATGCTATTGCAGAGTTATTTTTCTTTCTCGTTGACTCCAATACATTTCAATGAAATTTTACGTGGTTTGCAAAAATTTGAGGCAAAGCAAAATGTTGCAAGTTTGCTCTAGTTTGAACTAGTTTGAGTAAATCTTTGATGTATATTTACTTCATATATTGTACAGTGATTTGAATGATGTCCCAGGAAATTGGGTCCTGGCTGGTTAACTTACCTAACATTAACAAAAACAAGCACCTACAAATCTGAGGCTAAAAAAATAATGGCTGCCTACCAAACAATACTGTATCTGGGTAAAAGAAAAGCAACGCCATAATGGCCAGACCATGGGAGGAAAATGAAGTCAATTAAAGCAAAAACAAATCAAAGATGTGACAGCTTCACCTTCACCTCCTTTCAAAACAGTCTCATCACATCTTGTTTCCTTGACAACAGGTGAAATATCCAGCAATGTTTCCATTCTCTGAGAGGGTGAATGGAAGATTTAAGATGAGCATGGAAATTAGTGAAAATTTGATTAAATCCCATACCTTTTTGAAAACAAGGCAGAAGTGGCTGGGCTATTTTTGAACAAGACTGTTGCATGGATTCACTTGTTATGTAATATAACAGGCAGGGAGGATGATGTTAGAAGTAACCTGTTGGGCTCAGATTGGGGAAAACAAATTCTAAACCAGCAGAAATCTACATCATATAATATGCTATCAAGTCTACCTGCAGTGCAAAAATATACAAAGAAGAACAAAAACCAGAACAATTACCTATTCTACAGTGAGATATATTTCAAAACATGGCAATGCCAACAATAGTGCCAAAAATCTGGCCTGGCGATTTTAAGAGCACAATTACAGGCACACTGTATAAAATGAAGTCTGTACAAATATAAATTCAGATCCCATACTACAAATACAGTTTTAGATCACCATCTCAGTTGTCATTTTCTACAGCAATCAAGCTGTTCCTGAACTCCAAATGCAATATTTGGTGTAAAAAACACACTGTATTGAGATGTACTATACAACACAATTACAGTTTCACTACTGGATATGCTTTCATAATGATATTATAATATAGCTTGTAGGTGATCTAAAACTACTAGAGATCCCATGATATGATGTTTTGCTCTTGTGTCCTGTGACTGCAAATTATTCCATGGCTGTGTGGGTTCTGAACTCAGCAAACATAGAAGATAGAGGTCAATATCTCACTCAATTTCTCAGTTGGTCATGGCGTATATTGAGTGAACTGCACAGGGATTGAACCCGCATCCTTGGCATTATTAGCACCACACTCTAACTGAGCTGACGATCAGAAAGCCTGCCCATGGCACCCAGTCGGACTAAGGGTAGCATGACTACCATGGCAGGGGTAAGGGATGTGGGCGGAAGCAAAGAATCCCCTTTTCTTGGCAGGCATCCTACTGTCCAGAAGAGTTCTATTATGCAAAGCAATGTTCTAGATTTTCAAGTTTAAATGTCCTTAAAGGAAAACTATACCCCAAAATGAATACTTAAGCAACAGATAGTTTATATCATATTAAGTGTCATATTAAAGAATCCTACCAAAATGATATATATACTTATTTAAATATTGTCCTTTTACATCTCTTGCCTTGAACCACCATTTAGTGATGGTCTGTGTGCTGCCTCAGAGATCACCTGACCAGAAATACTACAGCTCTAACTGTAACAGGAAGAAGTGTTGAAGCAAAAGACAGAACTGTTAATTTGTTCACGTTACCTTATGGTGGCCATAGACACACAGATCCGATCGTACGAATCGAGGATTCGTACGATTTTCGGATCGTGTGTGGCATGTGCCGACTTCTTTCGTCCGGCGGAGATCGGTCGTTTGGTCGATCGGTCAGGTTTGATTTTGACCCGACCGATCCCGCCGGAGCTCATGGCACATCGTAATCTGATCGTTCGGCCGTACGGCCGAACAATCAGATTACCCCCGATATAGCCATGCCTGTTAATGGCATATCAGGGAAAGATCCGCTCGTTTGGCAACAACGCCAAACGAGCGGATCTTTGCATCTATGGCCACCTTAATAAGTATAGTTTGTTTGGCATGTTTGTGTGCACAGTGAATCGTACTATACCAGGGGGCGGCCCTTATTTTTTAAAATGGCAATTTTCTATTTATGATTACCCAATGGCACATACTACTAGAAAAGTATATTATTATGAAAACGGTTTATTTACATGAAGCAGGGTTTTACACATGAGCTCTTTTATTCAATATCTTTTTATAAAGACATACATTGTTTGGGGGGTATAGTTTTCCTTTAATAGTAATGGTTGTATGAAAGGAGAGAAAAATGGGCATAACAAATCCGTGCCAGCCTCCCCCCACCAGAAAAACATTCCAAGGGCCCAATGAGCACAGCCACTCCCATCCTCAACCCATCCCTGTTCGCCACACCCTGCCGCAAGCTTGCACAGGAGCAAGTGCTTTAATTAGAAGAAGAAGAAGAAAAAGAGTGGCGGGGAGGGGAATTCAAACCACTATAGTTACACCACTGGAAAGAGAAGTGAAAGAGAGTCAGTGAAAATCTAACCTTCAGTGGAGCAAAGTAACAGAGTTGGACCTCCATTAAAAAAAACCTCAGACAAGCACAGCACCCATGAGTGTCGAAGGTTAAAGTGGCAAGAAGAGTCAGGGAGGTGGGATCATGCAGTAGACCCTGTGACTATCTGGGTCCCCCCTGTCCACAGGTCCCCTCACGTTTACAGGGTCTGCTGTATAGTAGTTACAGCACTGTTAACCTTATATTTCTTACTCTTTGGTATAGCCAAATATAAGCATCTATTTTGTTTTACTTGTATATGTAAAGCTGTTAACTATCTTCCCATCTACTGTACTTATTTAATTAATAAATACATGCATGTTTATCATTGCATACACTAATTACACTTATACACCTTGCCAACAACAGAAGCTTCCAGGAAAGGATATGGCCAAGGGAAAATGAATATTTATAGGAAAATTAAATTAGAAAAAAAAATACTTTTAAGTAGGTACAGTAAATGTAAAAAACAGTTCCACAGAAGGTAAGTAAAAATAGGTAATTCCTCATTTAAAACCTTTCACTCTGCGTTTATAAATAATGTTTACTTAACCTTGTAGAGAAATTGCCTTGGATTAGACATTTACAAGGAAAGCATGATGTAAAAGAGTCTATGTAAATCACACATAATGGTAGCTGCCATGAACTGCAAAACGTTTTGATTAAGTGGAACATTTATTCTAGTTTACATTATGCGTTGTGAGTGAAGTAACAGAAATTGTATGTTTTTTCATAGCTAACATTGTGTTATTTACATTCTACTTTAATGGTTTTATTGAAATACGTTAAACTGAGTGGGGTTGACACTGCGCCTTTTGTGCTCAAGATTTTCTTTAGCTCCTTATATGTTTATTTAGATACATGATTCTTTAAAAGTCAATGAGTAGCCGCAATTAGTTCTTGAACACATTTTGTGGGACGGGGACTGGGTCGGACTGAGCTGGTTTGAATAAGGATGTGTCTAAAGCAAGAAGAAAGATCACTAAAGATTCAGAGACAGGCAATGCTTTGGGAGGCATGCCATATATAGACTTTTATCATTCTTAAATGGATGTACAACATCATACTAGCAACATATTTATAGCCTCACTCCTTTTCTAAGTTAATTTCCTCTTGTCATTAAAAATTGATAGATGGTTCAATCAGTCTTTCTCCATTCTTTCTCTGCCTATAAATAATCTCTTAAAACATTGCTTTAGAGACACTTACCCTCATCTAACCTAGCATTTCTTCCATATACCCTGTATGACACTGCTACCTGTTAAGTGCAATCTTTAAAGAGATTGATCACCTTCCAAAACTTTTAGGGGGTTATTTACTAAACTTCGAAAAATCACGATTTTTTTCGGAATTTATTAAACCCTGACGATGGAAAAGTCCAAATCTGAAAATCCGGCATCTCAGACCTGTCGAGGTTACATATAAGTCAATGGAAGAAGTCCCAATGATTTTTTGATGTGTGCTGGGTATTTATGCAATACCTAGGGGCCGATTCACTAACTTCGAGTGAAGGATTCGAAGTTAGAAAAACTTTGAATTTCGAAGTTTTTTTTGGGCTACTTCGACCTTCAACTACGACTACGACTTCGAATCGAAGGATTCGTAGTAAAAATCGTTCGACTATTCGACCATTCGATAGTCGAAGTACTGTCTCTTTAAAAAAAACTTTGACCCCCTAGTTCGCCATCTAAAAGCTACCGAAGTCAATGTTAGCCTATGGGGAAGGTCCCCATAGGCTTGGCTAACTTTTTTTGATCGAAGGATATTCCTTCGATCGTTCGATTTAATTGTTTGATCGAAGGAATTATCGTTCGATCATTCGATCGAACTATCTGCACTAAATCCTTTGACTTCTATATTCGAAGTCTGTTTTTTTAGTCGAATATCGAGGGTTAATTAACCCTCGATATTCGACCCTTAGTGAATCGGCCCCCTAAAGTTTTCAGAGTTTTTGGATGACAATCCTGAAAAAATCTTGAAAATCTGATTTTTTCCCGTAAAAATGTAATAATAAATAAGCGTAAAAAAAACCCGAGCGGATTTGATCGAAGTTTGTAGCAGAAAATATTGAGATAAATAACCCCCTTACAGTTCAGTTTTTTTCATATAGAAATAAAGACTTTTTTAAGTCAATCCCAATTTGTGGCTGTTTTTCTAATATTGAAGCTTAAAGTTTAATTTTTCACCTTGTTATGTCTTTCTAAAGCAGCTCTTGAAGGTGGGTGTCACAGATTCTATAAAGTGTTCTAAGTTTATTGATTTAGATGATACATTTCTTATCTTTGTCCCTGCTGAGTAGAATCCATTAGATTCATTAAAGGCAACTGTTATAACTGATACAATAGTTGCAAATATTCTACAGATAAATTCCGCACATTTTCATTTCAGCCTAGCCCCCGACTTCCTGCCGCAACTTTTATTAATACTACCCAATGTACAGTATGTTGAAATTAGCAAACCCTGCTTGAAGAAAGTAAAGGTTATACGATCCATGTATACTATATATGGTGCCATTTATTACATTGCTGCAAAGTAAACTTTAATGGAGACATATAGGATACATTTAAAAAAAAAACGAATTTCATAGGCGATTGTGTGTATTATTTGGTGCTGGTTCTACTTTTGGGTGTAAATGAATATTGCCTTTAAAAATTGACCCTTTACTAGAGCTCCCTATATATGTACTCTGGTCCCTGTTTCAAATGAGGGGTGGGGCATGTCCTAACCAGAAACACAGTAGGAGGGGGACAGTCAGTCACAGCAAGTCAGGCTTCAGTTCCCTATCAGGTCAGCCTAGCAGCTGATTGGTTCCTATCCTACGGTGCTGTGTGCTGTTAATTGGCTCATGTGACCTTACATGTGGTTTGTATGTGTGCACAGTGAATCTTACGATCTCAGGGGGCGGCCCTTATTTTTTAAAATGGCAATTTTCTATTTGTGATTACCCAATGGCACATACTACTAAAAAAGTATATTATTATGATAATGGTTCATTTACATGAAGCAGGGTTTTACACATGAGCTGTTTTACTCAGTATCTTTTAATAGAGACCTACATTGTTTGGGGGGTATAGTTTTCCTTTAAAGCACATTCCTTCTATATCTAAAATAGTTTAATGCACTCACACATTCTTGTTTTTGTTACATAACATGTCTCCTTAAAACACTTTCTGAGGGCACAAATTTACCTAAACAAGGCACAAGCATAACAACCATTTTGAAAAAATTTCTGTAAGAAAATGACCAGTGGTTCGCAGCTTTTTCAGACACATAGACCTCTGCTGATTTTGTGAGGTGGCTTTTAACTAAAAGGGGTGTTTTACCTTTTAGCTAACTTTTAGTATGTTACAGAATGGCTGATTCTAAGCAACTTTTCAATTGGTCTTTATTATTTCTTTTTTTTATAGTTTTTGAATAATTTTCCTTCTTCTTCTGACTCTTTCCAGCTTTAAAATTGGGGTCACTGGCCCTATCTAAAAGACAAATGCTCTGTAAAGCTATTTATTTATTGATATTGGTACATTTTCTTACTCATGGTTCTATCCAGGTCCCTCTCTGATTCGTATTTCAGTCTCTTATTCAAATCAATGCATGCTTGCTAGGGTAATTTGGGTAATTTGCTGAAGCTGCAAAATGGGGAACTGTTGAATATAAAGCTAAATAATTGAAAAAAAACCACAAATAAAAAATGAAAACCATTTACAATTTGTCTCATAATATCACTCTGTACATCATCCCAAAAGTTAATTAAAAGGTGAACAACCCCTTTAAGATGTTATTCCACAGAGACCCTTATACATAAAGGGATACTGTCATGGGAAAAGTTTTTTTTTCAGTTAATAGTGCTGCTCCAGCAGAATTCTGCACTGAAATCCATTTCTCAAAAGAGCAAACAGATTTTTTTATATTCAATTTTGAAATCTGACATGGGGCTAGACATATTGTCAATTTCCCAGCTGCCCCTGGTCATGTGACTTGTGCTCTGATAAATGATGAGAATAACAGTACAATATGGTAGTCAAACATGTTTGTTTTTTGACATAACGTGGTTTCCCTGTGGAAGAAGTGCTAACATTAAGGGCATGTGCAAATTGTCAGCAGGTTTCAGTTGGTCACTCCACCAACCAGAAAGGAAACTGATTCTAAATGTAGAATTTCTTTTAATGTAAATTCTTTTTTTTTTTTTCAATTTTTAATTTTTCAGCTTTGGTCCTCTATTATTTAGATTTAAAAAACAGGTCACTTCTAATCATGTTCCTTACAGTCTAGTATTTCTAAGATCTATGCAACAGTGTCTCACTGTGCCTTACAATTTCTATGTATAGTCTGTTCAGCAGGAGAACAAAGATCATAATAAAAGATTTAACGTCTACACCGTGTCTTGTGTTTTATTTCATTTTGGTTAGTGCAGAGGAATGATTTTTATAATACTCATTTAGCAATATTATAAACCTGTTGTAAGGAAAGTAACAATAGATTTTCTGAGCAGTTCAGCAGCTTGAGTTTTGGGTATTAAAAGTGGAAAATAATTCTAATACTGTGGCATATTCTTAAAAAGATGTATGACCACTTGAGACATTATCTCTATACTATTATGCTAAAACTCTTCCCAGACTGTTAGTTACCCCACAACCAGACAAAATGTTTAGTGGGCGACATAAATTAATGCAATAATTTCTATATACAGATAGCTACATGCTGTTAGCTATTTTTTATTTTAAGTCTTTATAGATGGGTACTTATCAGCCACGGAGTTGAGGGTATTGAGCGCTATCAAAACAGTCATCTGTCATTTTTAAACCTGTCAAGCAGAGCATTATTCAAGATAGGCAACCTGTCTGTGCGCATTGTTTGATACAAAACTCTATTAATGGACAGACTGCTATTATCCATCATGATTTTGCATTTTTTTTCTACATTTGTAGTTTTTTGTATTTATTGTGAGTCTTGCTTATAGCAGCCTTTTCAGAAAGTTGTTAAATTAAAATAAATCAATTTCCAAAACAGGTCGTTAGGATTCAGTACATGTACATACGTATTATACATGACCTTAAAGTCTGAGCAGCAGCTAATTATCTCCTGTTTTTGCTCTGCTCCAGAGGGGATGGTGTTTTTGTATAAAATACTAAATAAAATTTACTGCTAGTGAATTCAACAAAAGTTTATTTTATTCTTTACAAATCTCTCTTGTTAAGCTGAAAACCCATCTTAGGAACAACAGGCACTAATGTTGTAGAAAACCGACACACAGAGTCTGTAGACAGTTATTATAAATACTAATTTTAATGATAACAAATGTGCAAATTCTAGGAGTGAGAATAAATACGTAAATGCTAGACGTTTCAATACCCTTAACATTTAAACTGATTTGAAAGCAACCACACAGCTAGGATATCTGGACATTCTTAATTCAGCTTTCACCTTTGAGTTACCGTTTAGTATGATGTAGAGAGTGATATTCTGAGACCACTTGCAATTGGTTTTCTTTTTTTACCTGTAGTGATGGGCGAATTTATTCGCCAGGCGCGAATTCGCAGCGAATTTGCTCGATTCGCCACTAGTGAATAAATTCGTGAAACACCCGTGAAAATTCGCCCGAAAAAATTTGCCGGCGTCAAAAAAATTTTTCGCCAAAACGGACGCCGGCGTCAAAAAAACGGGCACCGGCGTCAAAAACTAGACGCTGGCGCCGTTTCGCAAATTTTTCGCCGTTTCGCTAATTTTGCAGGAAATTCGATAATTTTCCGGCGAAATGACGCAAATTCGCCCATCACTAATTATCTGTAATTTTGGGTTATTTAACTTTTATTCAGCAGCTCTCCAGTTTGTAGATTCAGCAGTCTGGTTTCTAGGGTCCAAATTACCTTAGCAACCATCCACTGATTTGAACAAAAGACTGGAATATGAATAGGAGAGTGCCTGAATAAAAAGATGCATCATTAGAAGGAGCAATAACAATAAATGTGTAGCCTTATAGAGCATTTGCTTTATAGATGGGGTCAGTGACCCCCATATGAAAGCTTCCTCCAAGCTAGTCTTAGACAGTAAGGTATGGCAGCAAATCTGGAGAGTTTCAAGCAGTACAGGAGCTGTACCTGCTCTACTCCATGACTACACACTTCCAATGGAGCCTCTGCTGCTTGACTCTCTACCCTACCACTAGCTTTCACCATCTGCAGTGAAATCCAACAAATTTGCCCATACCACCATCTCATCTAATCCCTCCTGTTAGTTACTTTTCTGATGTGGCATACCTCAGGCTCCCTGGCATCCCCTTCTCATTGGTCGAAGATGGAGGCTTAATGTGCTCTACTTTATATAACTTCTCCCAGGGCATTCACTTTCCCACCCTGGTGGCTGAATAAAGAAAATCACAGTAATTATATAAAATACCATTTTCCCACTCATTACTCATTTTGTCTTTGGGGAGACTAAAGTTGACCATACACAGATTAACTTACAAGGGGATTTGTATAATAATTATCAACTAAATAACCAGTCATTGTTCCCACTGACTTGGGAGTGGAATATTTGTCTAAATAATGGTTCTGTTTAGAGACAGAAAGCAGAAGAAATAGTGATTTTATAAACAAGATTAGCAAAGCATTTACCTGTATCTTTAAGTTCTGAAACTGGCGTTATGTATGGCACTAACAGTTGAGTGGGGTGGAGGGCTAATTACCTCTGTGTCAGCAGCAAAAATTTAATACATCTAACAGAAATTCCAGATCTTTGTGACATCTCTACTCCATGCTTCTGGTTTTGCCCTCAAAGTCCCGGTGCAGGAAGTGGATTGGTTGGTGCAAGGTCTAAAGCTAACCTTTAAGCCAATCAAATTGCTTAGTACCGGGACTTAAACTCTCAGGGCAAACCAATAATCATGCAAGCTTACCTGAATGAAGGAAGAGGCCTGCTTCAGTTACAGACAATACACAGGGGACCGTCAAACTCTCCCCCCCCCCACTTCTCCCCACAACGTTGGCAAAGGTCAAGGGAAAGGGTTTTATGTTTTTTATCATCCGTTTTTTTTTTTACTTTACACTTATAAAAGTATCAGACAGGTTTGTGGAGGCTTGGCCTCCCCTAGCCTTATAGAAAATCCACCTTCACAGGTAACAGGATTCTTGGAGAAAGTCAGACCATTAGTACGGTATCTGGCTTGGAGAATTTTAGGAGCAGGATTAGGGAGTGACACAACTGTCTGTATAGTTACATAGTTACATAGTTAAATTGGGATGAAAAAAGACAAAGTCCATCAAGTTCAACCCCACCAAATGAAAACCCAGCATCGATACACACACCCCTCCCTACTTTTAATTAAATTCTATATACCCATACCTATACTAACTATAGAGATTAGTATTCTGGCAAGATCTATTACGCATAAAACCATGCTGGCACAAACTCATAGTATTGTGATTTGCTATGAAGTCCAGTATCTTATCCTTTATTAACCCTTCGAAAAGCTTTCCTACCACTGACGTCAGACTAACTGGCCTATAGTTTTGAGGCTGAGAACGGGATGTATGTCCTCCATACGTAAAATAATTCAAGTTTAAGTAGAAAAAATATATGCTGTCATACCATCTTCTGCCACCAAATAGCACTGTATGTGCGTTTCATTTGCAATTTTCTACAGGCCATCTGTTTGCAAGCTGCTTTATTGCTACTAAGAATTGTGTGTATACATACAAAGACGTAACACCTATGAGAGCATGAAAAATGCAAAATGTATAAAGAAAACACTCTTCAGAGTTTATCATATATAGATGTATACACAGGGATGGCATCCGTTATACAGAAACCCATTGTCCAAAAAAGCTCCAAAGTACATGAAGGCCATTTCCCATAAGCGTCATCAAATAATTCAGATTAAAACAGTACCTTGTACTTGATCTCAAACAGGATATATTTAATCCTTATTGGAGGCAAAACAATCCTATTGGATTTATTTAATGTTTAAATTACTTTTAGCAAACTTAAGGTATGGTGATCAAAATTACAGAAAGATCCCATTAAGACCCCCTTATGCAGAAAACCCACAGGTCCAGAGATATATATTATCTAGATACGTACTATATATCTGTTACTTATTCATTATTATTTATCTATCAATGGAAATTCATTCACTTACCAAGCATAAGGCTTATATTTTGAGCTCTATATAGAAATGAACATGCTCTTTGATGATTTCAGACATAGAATTCTAGCTTATGCACTACAAAGTAGAGTCCTGTGCCCATGAAAAAACCTGGACCTGCTGACCTGCAACCTGACCCATTACCCGACCCAGGCTGCAAATAGTTAACTTACCTTCAGAACAAGGACCCATGAAACCAGAAGTGACATCACTGTGAACCAGAAGTGATGTCATGCTGGAGCCTAATCAGCTGGCTAGGGAAATAAATTTTGCCACAGCCTTGGGGGATGGTGGAAGGGACCAGTCCAGCTCTTTAGCTGGGAAGTCAGTTGGGTTACCTGTGGACTACCAGCATGATCAGGGAATCAGAACTTTTTGCCCAAAAACCTGACCACTTTGCAGGTATTCTGCGAGTACCTGACCCAATGCAGTACTGTACTACATCAGGTAAATAAAAGTTACAAACATTTCAAGACCTGCTGAGGTGGGGTTTTTTTTATATGTGTTGATTCATTGAAAGGTGTTGAACAGGGTCAGAGAAGAGGTGGCCCCTGGAAATTTCGGCAGTCTGGGTTCACCATGCAAGGAGAATAATATAAATCAGGCACCTCCAGCTGTTATTCATATACTTCTTCCACTTACTGGAACTAGCTTAGGAACTGTGTGGATGTGCATCTGGACATAACTGATGTAGAATAGAAAGAAGCAGGGCCATAGTTAAACAGAGGACAGTACAAAAAAAGAAAGGGGCACCAATAATACTCAATTGTAACCTAACATGAAACCTGGTTTTAAATGTAACATTTTACTCAAAAAAGAGTTTCAGCTATGAAAACGGTCCAAAAATTTTGCTTTCATAGCACTCAATATGGTGAGGTACAGGAAAGCAATACGAGTTGTAATATTGAAAGACACAGTAGTACAACATGAGACTTTGGGTCAGCACTGCAGCATTGTATGAATTGTCCTGCAGCCAGACAAGGGGGGGTTACTAGTGGTGCTTGTTGGGGAGCCCTGCAGACAACACTTCTGGAGTGATACTTTCTAGTCCTCTAGAGCTGTGTGGCCCCATCTTTAAAGAAATGTTTTGGCCCCTTCCTGACTAACTCCTATTGCCTAAGTGAGGATTGACATGCTTTAGAATGACATTCTCTCATACACGATTCTCCACCAGACAATTACTCTGTGCTGCCAGCACCGCAGCTCTGGTATCCAACAGTCACCCTGTCTGTCACAAATGATAGGAAGCTGAGGGAACTTTTATTCAAGTGTTATGGAAAATACTAAAGTAATTGCAATATCTATTCCCTGCACTTCTAGAGCTTAAATCCTTGGCATCAGCACTGCCATTAGGGAAAATCCAGCTAAATGAACTTGTACGCCAGAAGCCTTATTACTTGTATGGTAGCTATAAATTGGATCACTCTGAAATTACTTACAGCTATCATCTCATTTTTTTTCTACACTCAAAGGAAATAGCTTTGAATTTGGTATAACAATAACTAACCTCTAAATGTTCCCTGAAAATGCTGTTTTAATGTTATTTTGATCCTCTGTCCTACTGTATTGTTTATGATTCCCTACTGTACCTCATTATATGATTTGTTACTAAGGTGTTTCCTTTTACTTGTTACTAAGACTTACTTATTACATTTATTTTGGAAATCCTTTTGCCTAAGCTAACCATACACCATTAAACTCAGGAATATCATCTTCTTTGGCCATTTAATTCATTTTATTTCTCTCCGCACATTTCTCTATTTTTTTACCGAGAGGCATTAGTGTAAATGGCAACTGGAAGCCAACCAAAATTTCGAGGAACAAACTGAGCATGCTCAAGCCCTAGCCCTGGAGGTTTAAGATGAAAGAAGGAAGTCTGATACAGAAGTCCATGTGTATACAATAGAAGGGAAACAATGCTGTGTTTCTTTTGACAGAGCAGCATTACTTTGAGGGTTTACTGGTGTATTTATATAGACCTTTCTGATAAAGCTTACTTTGTTTTAACCTTTCTTTCTCCTTTCAACTTTCTGGTGCTCCCACAGTCATATCATATGTATGTCTGGATTGGACATCACAAATAAACCCTCTGGTGAGGGAGATTAGGTCAGTGGTACATGGAGGACGAGCTGAAAGAAGCATCAGCTTTCTTATTTGAGAAACAGATGCACACCGGGATTTACAAATGTTAAAAAATAATTACTTTTATTTAATACATTTAAAATAGATCAAGACCCTTGACAAAGGTCTTAAATAGAGACTGAAACATTGACCTGATCTATTTTAAATGTATTAAATAAAAGTAATTATTTTTTATAAAAATATAAAAGGAGGAGTCATTAGACTTATCTTAATTAATGCTTTTAATTTCAGGGGAGGGTGGTGGAAGTAGTAAGAATAACTATCATCATTATGTCATAGTACAAAATATAGAAAATATGTATATATGTTCAACACAATTCCTATTGCACCTGCTAAACACAGGCAACTATCTCCTCCTGGATGAATCAACATTTTCTCAAACTAAACCTAATATAAAATTAAAACTGAAGTTATAATTTGTGTGCTTGAGCCTGGTCACGCTCGCCCTGTTTATCACCCTGTGAACTCTTTGCACTCTCTAATCACATCAACCTGTCAGTTTTCTGTGCTTTATTGCTATGATCAGTCTCTTTCATTGTCATAAAACTCTTACAACAGTTATCCATTGCCTTAATCCCATGACACCTGCCAAACAATGTCAACCATTTAATAACAGTCCTGACCTGCCATGAGACAAATTAGGAAACACTGATGGCAGTGGCCTGCAAGTTATCAGGTGTGGCAAAAGCCATTTCTGGTAACTTTAAAAGCTGAAATTCCATTGTTTAAACCAGAATTTGTTTGTACTGCGGAGAGCCCAATTTGCAAGGGGGCAAAGTGCAAACAAACACGTTGCACGGCTATGTATATAATATACCTTTCTATATAAATGTTATGCATTCTCGAAAAATATTTCAAAGAAAATACTTTCTCAGCAAGATTCAAACTCACAGCTATGGCTATTTAGATATTTTCCTGATAACTATGGAAGCTGGCTTTTGGCCAACGTGCTCACCATATGACTACATAACATTATATGCAGAAGCCATACTGACCTAGCTGGCTCTTTCTCCCCTTCTTAGCTCCCATACTCACCTTATTTCTCCAAATTCCATGCTTCATGGCACACCTCCACCCATTTACACCACAATCCACCCCCTTGCAGACCTGTCCTGGCTGTTATAGTCCCTATAAAAAGGTGGCAACCCATTGGCCAGCTGATCTGAGTGCCCTATGCACAGCATCTCTCTGACAAACAGTGTACAGCCTGCCAATAAACTACATTACATTAATGACCTAAAACAGTGTGTGCGTTGAGTTAAAAGATTTTGCAGATTGGCAGTTGACTAATTGTGGCTTGGTAGAAAAAACAGGGTGGCACCAAGCCTAGTTGTAAATGTAAAGAATAGCATTGTATAGTGGCATAAAAATGTGTAGAACAAAGCCTTTGAACTGTTCCAAGGACACAAATACCCCATACTTTGATAAAAACTGACTTTGGAGGGTTAAGTGGTCCTTTAATCACATATTTTGTGTGGTTTTTCCCTAAGCTTAGGTGACAAAAATCAGAGGAGACTTTTTTCAGGCAGAGGCTTTGCTATGCCTGAAACTGATGAGCTGAAAACATAAGGAACACATTTTTTCTACAAGACTTGCATATAAAGACCATATTTCTTGCACCACAGATCAGTTTTACATGGAAACGTTTATTTGGCAATCCTTTGCATACATCACAAAGTACAAGTATTTCATATGGTGGAACAACTATTGGATATTTCCAATATACACACCAAATATGACAGTTGTGGACTGTAAAAATGCAGAGTACTTTTGCCTAAAGTGTCACGCAGACACAGACATCATTTTGACACGAACAAGGAAAATTAGATTATCCTAGGTACAGTTACCCTTGAGTTATGGGGAAAACACTGCATTGTGGGTACAAACATGGAGAATAGTGTCCAAAATTGCATTTAGCGCACTCCAATTGCGTAAGTAAATTATACCTAAAAAAAAGGTGTGTGTGCTCCTTTCCATTAGATTTGATCCTGACATCTCCTTCAATGTTCCACTGCCAAAACTCTGACTTGACTATTGGACAAGAATTCAGGCTTGAGCCGAATGAAGATTAAAAGATGTTCTGCTTGTAGCCAGAGAAGAAAATAAGGTAGATAAAATGTACTTGTTCACAAAGAGACAGCCTTCTGCGGGGAAAGGGAAATGACAGACAGAGGATACAGACTGCATTGTTCAGATTCTTGGCAGAACACTTTCAAGTGAAAGATATTGTGAAATGTACAAGGATCAGAATGTCATTAAAGAACTCTGTGCTATACAACATCCAGCGGTATTTATGGAAGTGGCAATACTGGTGCTTGCAGTCGTTTACTTCAGAGTTATCACTTCTTCACATAAAAGAAACAGTGTTGGATGTTCAGGCAGTCTGTGTTTGTAGCTGGTAATTTTTATGCTTAAGCCATCTGCAATACTTTTAACAATGGCACTACCATAATCTTATTAAAATTAGGGAATACACAATTTCTGGGGTAAAAATAAAAACCTTTCCATCTTTTTAAGCCTATAAATAACATTGCCATAAAACATCATTCTTGGCACTTAGACCAATAAAATACTAGCCAGATAGCATTCCACTATATGATATGGGCCCCTTAATAAACAGATCTCATTAAGGGGATGATTTATCAACATACCAAATTCTTACCACAATTCAATTTTGCTCTAAAACAAACACATTCAAATTAGAGTTTCCAAAATGAATGTTCAAGATTTATTAGAGGCAATAACCTCGAAAAATCGCTAAAGTGTAGAATCTTGGATGTAAATCTTCAGCATCTGAAAGCTTGCAAGTTTATATAGATGTCAATGGGAGTAGTCCTAGCAAAATTCAAGTTTTTTTCCCCAAGTTTTTTCAATGTTTTTGACAGTTTATAGACCCACTAAAAGGATAAGCAGTATGCAAATTAGCTGCATTCGAGTTCTTTTCACGGTTTTATTCATCAAGATTTTTAGATTCAAATTTTTAATAAGCACACATTCAGGTTTGTTAAGTTTTTGAATTTATCCTGATTAAAAAAAACTCTAAAATTCATAAATTCAAGTTCTGATATAGACCTTTAAGTATAATTTTACTGATAATAAGGGTTAATCAGAACAATTACCTTTTAGTATGTTATAGAATGATCATTTCTAAGCAACTTTTCAATTAGTCTTCATTATGTATTGTTAATAGTTTTTTTTTATTTATTTTTTTTCTGGCTCTTTCCAGCTTTCAAATGGGGGGCACTGACCCCATCTAAAAACAAATGCTCTGTAAGGCTACACATGTATTGTTATTTCTACTTTTTACTTTTATGTAGTTTACTTCATTTTCCTTCTTTATTTAACACTGGCAATTAATTTTTTTTAGAAATTAAAAGGAATCAGTGATGGATTTGATGCATCTCTAGTGATCACCTATTTAGGTAATACCTAAGTTTTATATCTAGTATAGGTAAATCTAAAAACCTAAGTTTAATATACACAGTTATGATGTGCCGTGGCCCCCCTTCTAATTATTGCAACTGGCTATTTAAAGGGCACCTCTCATAGCAACATTGTTTACCCTACTGGAGGTGCCCGCAATCTAGCTCAGAGAAACATTACTGTTTTCCCCAGCTAGTGTACTGCAATCACTTATTGTGAGTGGCCATATTTTGTCACAGACATGCCCATGATGAGTCCCCCCAGCTCACTCATGCATGTAATACTTTTCACACCTATTATAAAGTCTCTGACTGCATCTATGTATGACTATATGGATATATTCTTTTTTGTGACAACACCAGGATATTTGCAAGATTTTTGACTTTGAGTGTTCCACTTTTTGGATCCCTTATTCGGATCCCATTGAAAGATAAACAGATAGATAGATACATACACATAAGGGTGGTCTGAACTCAAGTATCCTTGTTTCTTTTTCATAAATGTCATACATTTTGTTTAGGCTTCTGTTTGGGGCAACACCAGCACACCAACCTGTATGGTACCCATGGTCATTACGTGTTATGATCACCATGATCACCATGAATCCTTGTGGCAACATAAAAGCAGTTCCACATATTTGTTTTCCGTGAGCAGCTTATTTATGGTGATAAACCATGACATATCAGAAGGAAACATGATTTTTATCACATGAGACAAAGGCTTATTAACTAAAATACAATAAAGTTGCAGTTCACTTTCTCACCTTTCTTTTAACAAGAATGCAATATTCGTTCCAAAAATACTGCATTGAATTCCTGAGTTATTGCACCCCTGCAACAATCAGAAACTCCATTTTGTGCCAGATAAAGTCAATGAGCAAGTTTTTCTTTCTCTGAATGCATTGGAGTCAATGGGGCAAATTCACTAAGATCTGAAGTTGCGCCGGCAATAGCTTCGCCACACTCCGCCGCACTTCGCCAAGCGTAGTTTCGCCAGCGCTACGCAAATTCACTAAAATGCAAAGTTGCGCTCAGGGAGGCGAACGGTAGCGAAGTTGCTCTAGCGTTAATTCGTCAAGCAAAGCGAAGTTACGCTAGCGATGCTTATTTGCATACGGTGCCAAGTTAAAGTACAATGGACGTATGTGTAGCACCAAATACATTACACTACACAAGCTGGGAAAGCTTCATAAGATAAAATAGAGTTGTTATTTTGCCCTATTTCGCTCTTTAGTGAATTTGCCCCATAGGCTGTCTTTTTGTAGCATTTTTGACTGTGATTTTTTCTGGCATAATGAAACACATGCTGACATTTTAGCGCAGATTCTCTACTGTGTTCTTGTATTTTCCTCCAATTTCAGTGCCTGGCATTATATACGCATTTATAATTACCAGCGAAAAAAAAGAGATTCATCTTTTGACATGTCCCTGGTACAAACTGGCCCTGGCCTTAGCTTCACTGACAATTACCTTGTCTCCTTTAGGGCCTGTGTTCCAAGCCTAATAATTCCTAAGATATTTTTAGATGGCTGCCAATGTGGCATTGAAGCAGACAGAGAGTGAATCCAATCTGCAGATCTTGAGAAATGCCAATAAAACTGATGGGCTATTCCAGAGTTTAATTTAAGTATAGAAGATATTATCACTTCTCACTTTCATAAAGAACTTTTTATTACAGCAACTTAACCAAAACCTTGTCAGGAAGGCCAGAAAGCAATTATTATGCACTGGAAGATTTCATAGCCTGTATTCAACATGATTCTAGCAGTCTACATATTATAAAATCTTTGTTTTTATTAGAGCCGGAGGCTTTACCTGTAACACTTAAATAGCAAATAGTGCATAATATACTATTCTGACACTGAAATAGCAAGGATTTATTGAATCATGTTGCCAAGCACTGCATGGAGGGTCTCCAGCACATTAAGGGTTATTAAAGTAAGTTGCTATATGGTTTAACCAGCATTTTCTGGGATAGGATAAGGATTAATTTATGGCTTTTTTTTGTTTACATATGAACTCTTTCTGATCAACTTACTGTTTCAAGTTAATGAATTAGAAATGCTTGTTGTTGGAAGCATTTATTATATCAGTATAATTTTACTAATCTAATGGGAGATATATGCATATTTTTTTTAGACTTCAAGAGTTATTAGCTTGGATTATTTATATATTGGTATATTCTGCTTTATATGCATAGGAAATGGGGGAAAATAGCAGCCCGTACACTGTGAAACCTTGGGCAATGGCAGTCATCTTTCAAGTGTCTTTTGAGCAATGACATCTAATTAGTCATTCGCTGTGCCACAAAATTTACGAATTTCACAGGAAATTTCGGGCAAATAATTAGCGAAACGTGTGTTTTGACGACGGGGCCCATTAAAGTCAATGGCTGTCCATTAATCGTTGCTGGCATCCAAATTGTCACTGGCATTGTTTCTGTTGCGGGGGTCAAAAAACCTTTGACGCCGGCGTCGATTTCGTCACCAGCGTCAAAATTTTTGCTGCAAATTAGCAAATGTATTCGCCTGCGGGGAAAGTCAGAAATTCACTGCAAATTTGCGCCTGGAGAATAAATTCGCCCATCACTACATCTGATGAGATAACACATTTCGAATGTTCAAAAATTTTCTTTGATGGCAATAGGGTTGCCAACGTTCCCCACTGTGAGCTCCAAGTGGGGGGCGGGCCAATGATGTCAGGGGGTGAGATAGTAATGCCACATGGGTGGGTCTTTGGGTGGAGCTATGATGTGGAGGTTGGCCAATCACCATGTCAATGTTAGGGAATCCTGCCTGGTTTTCCAAATTAGGAAAACTGGGTAGGCAGTTTTGACCCAGACAGCTTCCAAAGATCGGGCTGTCTGGGTCAAATTCAGACAGGTGCCAACCCTAGATGGCACACCCATGATCAGTGTTGGATTTTCTATCCCGTGTTGCCCTAGGCACTCCTCAAAATGAAAGAAAAGATGGTGGAGTGCTGGTGGATAAAACTGGTACCTCCAGAGTCAATGAATAAATACAAAAATGCTTTCCTCCACTTGAAAACAAAAAGTTAGCATTTATTTCATGAGATCATGGTTTGATACCAATTCATACCAATTACAACATTTGAGAAGGTGTGTTACCCAATCCCTTCCTCTGGATGGACACTAGGGGGCATTGTTACTTCCTGAGTTCATGTATTTTAGTCCATGTAATTTAGTCCATATATAGTCCATAAACCATCATCAGTTCATCAGTAGAAAAAACCAAAACCAAATCATGCACAATTCATATTAGAAATAACAAATAGAAAGGAGATAAATATATTACCTTATGACTAGTGATGGGCGAATTTATTCGGCAGGCGTGAATTCGCTGTAATTTTCGCGATTCGCCGCCAGTGAATAAATTCGCGAAACGCCCACCTGCATCAAAAACGGGCGTCTGCGTCAAAAACGAGACGCCGGTGCCGTTTCGCAAATTCGTCCATCACTACTTATGACTTTTTCTGTCTTGCTAAACTATTGCAATTTTCTGCCTTTCTAAGCACACATCTGCCCCCAATGCATGTACATAAATTATTGTGCATGCACAAATTGGTTCAGGGAGGGCTTCCCCTCCACCCTCTCAATTTCACCATCGGACTTCACAGCAATTATATTTATATATAGGTATCTATAGAAAATATGGCCCTGCCCATGATGTGAAGACATTCACAACTATTTATATATGTAACTGCACTAGTACAGTTTAACACTTTCACACAATTTAGCCCTTGTGTGTACTAACATAAGATGATATTCATATATAATATTATCTACCATACGCTTATGATTTTAGTCAGTAAAAAAAAGCATAACATTTTAATAAACAGATGAATATGTAATCTTTTTTGAGCAGGGCCCTTTCACCTCCTGTATCGATCAGTATTTTATGTCAATTGTATGTTTGATGTATATACCCTTCTGTTGTACAGCACTGCATGTTGTCACTTTAAAAATACACATGATAATAATACTATACATCACAACTTCGAATTTCGAATGTTTTTTTTGGCTACTTCGACCATCGAATGGGCTACTTCGACCTTCGACTACGACTATTCGACCATTCCATAGTCGAAGTACTGTCTCTTTAAAAAAAAAAATTCGACCCCCTAGTACGCCACCTAAAACCTACCGAAGTCAATTTTAGCCTATGGGGAAGGTCGCCATGGGCTTTCTAAGCTTTTTTGGGTCGAAGAAAAATCGTTCGATCGATGGATTTAAATCCTACGAATCGAACGATTCGAAGGATTTAATCATTCGATCGAACGATTTTTCGTTTGATCGTTCAATCGAACAATTTTGCATTGAATTGCGGTAATTCCTTCGACTTCGTTATTTGAAGTCGAAGGATTTACATTCGGCAGTCGAATATCGAGGGTTAATTAACCCTCGATATTCGACCATAAGTAAATTTGCCCCTTAAATCTTGCATATTCGACTTATTTTGTGTAATACACAGTATATCACAGATGTTCCGGTTAAAAGCTTTGAAACTATTCTAGTCTAAATGTATGACACATTGCTGTTGGCCTCAAGCCTAATTTATGCATTGTAATAATCTTAATGGACCAACTGTCCAATTTACTACATATCATCTTGGCTTGAAATCCCAGTTTCTGTGCCACCTGTTGAATTCAAATGCAACTGAAGCTAATGTTCAATCAACCGTGAATTAAGCAGATCAGCGGTCGGCAAAGCATCCTTTATTCTATATATGTTATATAAAATCACTTTTCAAAAGAGATGTTGTGTATTTAATACAAACAGTGGAGGCACTACGCTTTATAACCGATAGGTTCACAATTATTCAGCCAAAAGGGGCAGTTTCCATTTTATTAAAGGTCGGCTTTTATTTATTTTGAAATATTTAATTTAATTTTCACATTAAACAAATGAAATCAAAATGACAGCAAATATTATACAGATAAAGAAAATATGCTGCATTCGACACAATGGCACGTTATTATCAAAATGTATACCCTTATTTCTTTCAATAAAGAAATAATGAAAACTAACAAGAACTAACTAAAATTAACTAATAATTAAAAAAGAAAGAAAGAAAAAGCCCAGTCATCATCTGGAATGCCGGACTACCCGATAGACAATCTTTTTACAATTGACGAAACCAGATTATTTGATCACCAGTAATGGAGTTACAGATCTCAAAATAAGGAGACCAAATCAACCTAAAAGATTCTTCTTTCGTTTTAATTATTAAGGCTTCTTGCCAACTAAGCTGGTTCATATAAGAAATGATGTCCGATAATGAGGGGTTCTTTTTGTAACCAAAAATTAAATAAAGCTTTCCTAGAAGCAGCTAGAAATAAAGTAATCAATAACTTACTTTCATGGGAGATAAAATGTATCTTGTGAATTGAAGAAAGCTTATTAATATCTAGATGCAGTAAAGCAAAACATGGAGACATTTTAATTTTTATCTTCAGTCTAAAATTCAAAAAACGTGTGACTTCCCTCCAAAATAGTACAATCTTTGGACAAGTCCATAGATAATTGAAAAGTGATGCATTAGTCTTGTCACGTTTAGGACCATATGATATAGGAATATTAGAGGTACTTTTAGAAAAAATTGGCTTTCAATCAGCATTATGCAGTGCTCTATCAGGAACATTAGTCTTTGAATGTAAAAAATCTTTAAATGCAAACCAGAAAATATAATATTCTTTGGTATTTTTTTTTTCAAATAATTAGGATTTTTTTTAACCTTCTGTGTGTTTATTTAAAAATTGCCTCACTTGTTATATACACACATATACAGACCTATTAATTCACTCATATATACAAATATATATACACATACCTATACCAAACAATCTGGAGGATCTTGAGATCACTGTAGCCTTGGGTATTATGCTTGTCATCCAAGCCTCTTTTAAAGGCATTAACAGAATCTGACATCACAATATCACTTAGCAGAGCATTTCACAACCTCAACGCCCTAAACATGAAGAACCATTTTTGCTGCTTTAAATGACAGTTTAGTTCTTCAAGTATAAAGTGGTGAATCCTTGTTCTTTATTTTGTATGTGAATAAAGATCCGTCGCTATGTCTAATGTACATGTAAAGACAGTACAGCTCACTAATATCCTACTTTAGCACTGAAGCCCAAAACTGCACTTAAGGTTGCCACCTTTCCTGTATGTGCCATCAGAACAGGGGCAGGGCATGGGACATCACAGGTGGGACTATGACATGGCGATCTGTGATTGGCCAATCATTGCTTCAATCAAGGAGAATCCTATTAAATTTTCCTAATTTGGAAAAACAGGCAGGCAGCCTTTCTGAAAACCGGGCTGTCCGAGTCAAAACCAGACAGGTGAAAACCCTAACTACATAATCAAGGTGAGGTCTTAACAAGGATCTATAAAAAGGCACAATTGTGCTTTTATCCCTTGAGTTAAGGCCCTTCTTTATGCAAAATAGCACCTTATTTGCTTTAGTAGTCATTGACTAAAGTTACACAGTTTGTTATCCACAAAAAATCCCAAATCCTTCTAAATTAAGGGATAACTCAAATACTCTTCATTTAGTGTATACAACTAGCATTTATGCTATGTCTACCAAAGTACATAAGCTATGTTTATCAATATGGAACCTCATTCACCAAGTTGCTGCCCTGTGCTCCAGTTTAGTCAGATAACTAAGTGATAACATTTGCCTTCATAGAACTTGCATACGTTTAGTATAATCAGCGAAATAGAAACAGTACATACAATGCCAACCTCAAGGTCATCAACCAGTGACAGACCCCTGTGGTACACAACTAACAACATTAGTCCAATGAAAAAATGTTCTATTATCACCATTCTTTGTAATCTATCCTTCAGCGAGTTCTCCGTCCAAGTAGAAATATTATGTCCCAGTCCAATATTTCTTAATTTAAACTTAAACCTTCTCTTTGGTCTAAATAGATCGCATACACTGACACTCTCATGTCAAGGTTTCTGCTCACCTCCTAATAGAAGGCATCTACTGTACATTTTCTGGCACGATCTATTGCACATAAAACCATGCTGGCATAAACACATAGTACCTGTATTTTGTATTGTGATGTATTGCGGTGTCTTATTTAAAGAATTCTTGAAAATTAAATAAAGTGGTTTGACAATTACAGTGCTGAGCACTTTTAGTACAATGGAATGAATACCATCCAATCCCAGACCTTAGCTTATTTTCATGTGTTCTAGTCTCTTCTTCTTCAAACTGCCTTCAATAGTTAAATTATTAGAATTGGTATATTAAAAAAGGAAAACCTCAGTTCAACAGTTGTTTAGACAGTTAAAAAATCTCAACAAATTTGATGAGAGCAGGAAAAAAAATGATGCAGAAGATGCGCAGCGGCTGGCACTAGGAATGCACACCTTCTGTCTACTCTTAGTTCAGGGTAAGGGGTCTGGGCTTTTCATCACCAGACCCCCCACTCATCACTCTCTTGCTTGTTTTCTGGTTGTCTGACTCTTGCTTACTAATGGAGGGCTGTTTTCCTTGGGCACACTAGCTACTTGGCCTTGCACTGTTGTACCTAAATGTTAATGACTTACATATACATTTTTTTAACCTCAATGTCAACCTTTATACCAATGCATAGTGGTTGTGCTTTACTTTACCTTTCCTTGCTTTAAGGGGAATGTGCCGAAAGTTTGCATTTAGACCAAAAGGTTGAATGCAATGGACGTAAATTGCTACGTTACGTTACTATGTTGTCATCAGTATTAAAATAAATATAGCACCAGTTTCATTTTATAATGTCACCTGACAGGGAAAGGAACGCAGGTTCACTCCATGTATAAATGAAACATTTCTATATAGACTTTACTCCAATATAATGAGCCAATATAATGAGCTTGAATTTTTTTTTATATTCATTAGACAATGGTATGCCTCCGAGCAGAGATAACAAGTTGATCTTTTAACTATTGTACCAAATATCTTCTTATTTTCAACAAGTGAGGCCATGCATTACCCGCTAGTGTTTATTAGTGGTTCAAAAAATGCTAGAATCACCAAGGTTGAATGAAATAGGGCAAATGGACAACATATCTTACCACTGAAGCATTTTCCCAAATAGAATTTCATTTTGGCAATTTGCCACTTCACCATGAAAAAAAATACTAATCTTCCTATATTTTCTGTTTTTTTCCTTTTAATAATATAACACTTTTACCAGCCAGGCCAGTAAAATACCTATCAGGTGTAAACCTTTGTTATATAAAAAAGGGGTATCATGAATAGTTTTGTAATGTCCTATGAATAATTAGTTTTGTAATGTCCTATGAATATTATTATTATTATAAATAGTATAGTATTTCTAAAATATCACATTTTTTACGTCATCACCATACCATTGTGAAGATATTGATATTTAAGGACACAAAACAGGGATGACAGCATTATCCCCTAACAGCTGCTGTTAAGCAGCTTTCAGCCTCTTCAGCCGATGGTAGGAGTTGTTGCATAACAAAGCTATAAGGATGCTGGCTCAAATCTCAGGTTACATAAACAATCTATGGGCTCTGCTATTCGGATAAAAGCCTCCAAATGCAGATTCCCTAACATAATAAATACAGGATACTGTAAACCTACTGTGCATGTATTAGAAGAGATAAACCTCTCCAAGCTGTAAATTGTAAGGCAGGGGTTCTTTAAAGGGCAACATTTCTTATGTTTGTATACTTTCTTTAAAGGGGTGGTTCACCATAAAATTAACTGTTATACAGTAGAATTGTCAATTCTAAGCAACCTTTCAATTGGTCTTCAGTTTTTCTTTTTTATAGTTGTGTTATTTGCTTTCTTCTTCTGACTCCTTCCAGCTTTCAAATGGGGGTCACTGAGCCCATCTAGAAACTTTTTATTACTCCTCTTTCTATTCAGGCCTCTTCTTTTCATATCCCTGTCTCCTTCTCCTATTTAAATCAATATATGGTTGCTGGATTGCTAAAACTACAAACTGAAGAGCCACTACATACAAAGCTAAATAACTCAAAAACCACAAATAATAAAAAAATAAATAAAAACTAATTTAAATTTAAATCCACAAATAAAAAATGAAAACCAATTGCAAATATTTTCATAATCTCATTCTCTAAATCATACTAAAAGTTATTATAAAGGCGAACCACCCCTTTGATATATATCATGATAGACAGTAACACAATAGGCATTGGTGTGTCATTCAATTAAATTAATCTTAGACGTTGTGAAAGCATGCAAATTCATAAATATTGAGGTGTAGAACAATAGCATTTGAGATGTAACAAGCAATTTAAAAGTAATTAGAAACTGCAATAGAAAATACTAACACAATATACTTTCATAGGGATGGGCGAATTTTTTCGCCGAAAAAATGACGCCCATAGACTTGTATGGAGACGGGCGTCAAAAAAAAAAGACGCGCGACAAAATAATTTCGCCACGCGACAAATATTTTTTGACGCCCATAGACTTTAATGGGCGTCTGCGACATTTCGCCGGCGGCAAATTTTTGGCGAAACGAAACGGGTCAAATTCGCCCATCCCTGAGTACCACAATTGGCTTCTGTATATCTTAAAAGACCACGTCCGACTATACTGGAAGATTCATCATCATATAAAAAATTTTATGAAACGCTGTTGTAAAAACCTAATTTTGTGTATTTGGTCATTAGGTGCACTACACTACTGGGTCTGCAACTCTTGTTGTATGAATAAAACAGCAACAAGCTGAGTGAAGCGATTGCCTTCATTATATGACATATTGACTATGCAGCTGCATCAGAACTCCCACTAATAGTATCTTAAAGAAAACGGTAAGTAATAGAACATTAATGCCCTTTAAAATGGTTGTTCACCTTTGAATTATTTTTTTGTATAATTCAAAGAGTGACATTCTAAAACTATTTGCAGTTGGTCCTTATTTTTTATTGTTTGTAGTTTTTGCGTTATTTAGCATTTTAGTAAACAGCTTTCTAGTATTCATTTTCAGCAATCTGGTTGCTAGGGTCCAAATTATCCTAGCCACCATGCACTGATTGGAATAAGAGACTGGACTGTGAATAGAAGAGGGCCTGAATAAAAAGTACTAAAAACTAGCATTAACAATAAGTTTATAGCCCCCATTTGAAAGCTGGAAAGAAGAAGAAGGCAAATAATTCAAAAATGAAAAAGAAAAAATGAACACCAATTGAAAAGTTGCTTGGAATGAGCCATTCTGTAACTTACTAAAAGTTAACTTAAAACTGAACTACCCCTTTAAAACAGTGGGCAATCATCCCGTGGCCCTTCAAGTCCATTATGAGGTTCATTGCCTTCAAGCTTAGCTAAATAACAGTTCAGTATCCAGTGGCGGAACTACCGGGGGAGCAGGGGGTGCGAGCGGGCCAGGGCCCGCACCCCCTTAGGGCCCCCTGGCAGCTCAAGCGCCACTGACAAATGCAGCCGTAAGGAAGGGGCGGGGCCCGGCTGCGCGTCACGCACCAGGGCCCGCCCCCCTCTAGTGACGCTACTGTCAGTATCTGAAAAAGAATAGGGTTAAACACAAGCTTGGTCCAAGTATTCCATGTCTACAACTGCAATTGTCAACACTGACAATAGATAACTGGCACAGATCCTGAGTATTAATATAAAAACGAATACCTTTGTATTTATAATTTTTCATTTTGTTTGATATATATATCTGTTTCATTGACTAATGTGGAAAGTCAGTTCTTCCACTAGAGATGTTCAAATCAAACGGCAAAATCAAATCAAACTTCGAAACGTTACTCGGGGAGTCCCATTTCTCAAAAGTCAAATTTTGAATTTGTGTCAATTTTTTTTAACTCGAATATACTCACAATTCGACTGGGAGGTTATTTTAGAAAAAATGTTGAATGTCTAAGATTCGATTGAATACTTCCGACCCCAAAATTCAAAATTCTCCAAATGGCTCAACGGACCTCTGCCATTGACCTGTACATGAACTCGGCAGGTTGTTGGTGGCGATTATTCGACCATTTCCATGGTCGAGGCGTGATAAATCTCACATTTTAATTTACATTTGAATAGGGGGGGTGAAAATTCGAATGTGTGAATTTTGACACCAAAAAAATGTAATTTACTATTTGACCCTTAATAAATCTGCCCCATAATGTAGCAAATACCTTTTTAGTTTGTTATATTAACAAAATACTCTTGACGCATTCAAGCAGAAAAAAAAAATCATCAATCGTGGTGGTGGAGGCTCTTTGAACACAGAGGTGACATGTTAGCTGGACCTTTGAGGGACATGTACCAATAAAAGCTAACAACTGTAATAAAAGCAGAGAGCTTGGCACATACCCATGTGCACAGCAAGCTCAAGAATGAAATATTTGATTTACACTTCATTTGTCATTTGTGTGAAAGCAGCTTCTTCTGAAACAGTAAAATTGGGACATGTTTTTGTTGTGAGGTTCACATCTGCAAAGCTACTTTATTGGTTTTCATGTTCCATTTAGCAGACGATTGAACTCAACAGGAACTCAGCAGGAACAACAATCTGCTATCTTCTGTGCTAGCTTCACCAGCAAAACGTGCAATAAGGGGCAAGTAGGATGTACACAGAAAGTTGCAACCATTGGACTCAATTATCAAATGTGCTTTTGTGTTTTATTATGTTCTGCTTGCGTTACCACTCACAAGTAGAACGATACTTGGCTTAAAGGAGAAGGAAAGGCTCATTTACTTGGGGTTGCCAAAAGTTAGGCACCCCCAAATGATTGTATATACTTACCTGAAACCCCAGGCCAGTGCTCCTATCGGCAGAAAATTGCACCGATCTAGGGTTTCTTTCAGCGAGCACTACGGAGGGATTGGCTTCCTTCTTCTTCTTTCTTCAAATTTCCCAGGGCAGACACATGCGCAGTAGAATGAAATAGCCGATTTCTTTGTTACAGTTCTGCTTTCCACGCTATTGTGCATGAGATCCCTTGCGAAGAAAGAAGAAGCCAGAATCGATTGCTCTTTTAACTCACTGGAATAACCCCAGACCAGTGCAGTTTTCTACTGATAGGAGCACTGGCCCATGGTTTCAGGTAAGTATATACAATCACTTGGGGTGTCTAACTTTTGGCACCCCCAAGTAAATTCAGCATTTCCTTCTCCTTTAACTGAATCAGATATAGCTCTGAGTTCATAATTCTCCTGGAAAAAACACAGAGGCAACAAATATACTCTAAAAAGGAGTAATATATCAAACTCCCAGACAGGAGCACGGCAGGCAACAAAGTCATTGCTGCCCACTTCAGCACATTTTAGATTTAGCTATAGTACGATGTTGTTTCAGCAAACAATGGATGATGCTGCGGAGGAAGAAAAACCACAGCAGTTTATTTATTTAAAAAAAATATAATTACAATACAATGATGGATGAGTCTTCCCTACAGTCCATCAGCAGCAGATATCTGTAATGCGTGTCCCTTACAGAAAATTATAAAGTATTTAAAGGAGAAGGAAAGCCACAAACACCGGGGGTGGGGCAAAAGTTAGGACCCTCCACCCAGTGATTGTATTCACTTACTTGAAACCTGGGGTTGTGTTCCTGTCAGCAGAAAACTGCACTACCCTGGGCTTCATCTCAGACAGCACCATGGAGCACTTCTCTACTTCTGCTTCTTCTTTCTTAGTTACCCCAGGGCTGATGCACAGTATAATGAAAAGGCTGGCTTTTCATTCTACTGCATGAGAAGAGGATCACTTTGTGGTGCTCCTTGAGAAGAACCCGAGGCTGGGCAGTTTTCCACTGATAGGAACACCAGCTGTGGTATTGGGTAAGAGAATACATTCACTGGGGGTGCCTCTGAGTGATTAAACCTTTCCTTATGTTTTCAAAGAGATAAAAAGTCATCTAGTGGTGGTGCCACTAGTCCATACTGGACAATTGGCTTTCATGCTGTTAAGTGGCTTGCCAGCACCATACCTCCTCCCAACATCAGCAATCAGACAGCCCTTTTGATTACATATAACCACCCTTCGCATGGAGACATATTTATGTTGGGGACAAAACATTTATATTGGGTTTAATTACTGTTTCATTTATTTTTTTAGTAGACTTAGGGGTTGCAGGTTAAAAAAAAAACAAAAAAATTTGGAGATTTATTATACCCAAACCCTGGCAATAGCTCAAATCCTAAAACCTGTCGAGGTCATGTAGAAGTCAATGGCAGAGGTCCCTTGAACCATTTGAAGATGGCAATAGCCTGCATGATGTTTGAGTTTTTATCAGAGGGTTTTGCCTAAAAACTCATGTGATTCGAGTGTTTTCCCACCGAAAATTCAATTACTTCAAGTTTTCTAGATGTTTGCTGAATCAAGATTTTTCCATTCAAGTTTTTTCTTAAATAAGAAACCATTTAAGTTGTGAGTTCATTCAAGTTCATACATTTCAGTAAATTTCGACCTTTGATAAATAACCCCCTTAATGTATGGTGATCCAAATTATGCAAAGACCCCTTATCCGGCTAAATCCTTGTCCTGAGCATTCTGATTAATAGATCCTATACATCAGAGGTCCCCAACAACTGGGCCACAGCCCAGAACCAGGCAGCAGACACTCCTGAACTAGGCCACCGAGTCTAGCCCGCAATTAACGCCGAATTTGATGTGCAATTGCCGCTGACCTCCCCGACCCTTTCCCAAACACCCCTCCCCCCGTCCTTGCAAAAATGTTTTCCTTTACACCGGTCCCTGGGCCAAAAAAGTTTAGGGACTGCTGCTATACATGTATATTCACCTTTTACCCCTTTCCTGCCAGCACCACCCTCCACACTGGAACCAGCCATTAATAGCCAATGCATTTTTTCCATGAATTTAAATGAAAAGTGGAAACTCAGAACTAGATCTGACACCTTGCAACTTCATTTAAGTTATATGTTAATTAACCTCTAAACAATTTTATTTTTGGTCTGAATCACCAGTCCCAGCATCCAAAACACTAATCAACTGCTTAGGTTGAAAAGGTATTGTGACATTAATTAAGCCATAGCAACCATGCAGCAGTTTAATTCCAAGCATGAGAACTGCAGAACACAAAACATACAGTAAACACAAGGGTGGGAAGTATCATTTTTGTATGGGTAGGCTATGAACACTATGCTTTATTTAAAAATGTGATTATAGTTTGCAATTTAAGAATGGCTAAAAGGCCTTGCAATCTACATCTTGGAGACTGCTGCTGTAAGGAATATGTCTGCAATTATTACTAATATATTCACTGGTAATAGTACAATGAACAGCTGTTTCATCTTATTGTTATGTTTTACATAAAGCATTCATAAATCAGGCATCAGGATTATAACTACAAAAGCTAAACTCACTCGCTTTGTTCTTTTGATTACAATGAAAATAATTAAGAAGACAGGAAAGGTTCCAGATGATCACTTACATTTGCATTTTAAAGTAAGCCTCGCAAGAAATATGTATGGAACAAAAAAGTAAAGTTTTAACAGACATCTCACATTCAGTGATTTGCTGTGGATTTCGCTGATGCAAGTTCTGTTATCTGTGCTCAGCAATAGTCACTCTCCAAAAAAACACATGACTGATCCGATAGCATGCTACATCGAAATATGTAAGATTTGTACCTACAATTGTTTTCAGTCAGGATTGTACTGCTATGATTACTGTGTGTCACAGGCTTGAAAAGAGTATTTCTTATAATGATGTCCAGCTTGCATTCCTCTAGAAAATATTACAGTTTGCCAGGCATGTCTCATTCTATCCACAGCTAAATCCACAGTTAAATCCACACCTGAGGAACATCACCATCACTTATATGCATCCATACAGGATGGTAGCTCAACTGGAAAAGAGATTATTGTACCTTTGGTCACGATTGATTGCCCGTGTCATGGCCTCTGTCCCAGTTAAAGGCTGGTGCAAATGCAAAATTGTTGTGGACAAACAGGCTCAAAAACTGCAGAAGCTGTGCTGCAAGTTTTATTTTTAATACAGGATAGAGCTCAGTTTTATTTGAAATAAAGTGACATGAGCAACCACAGATTGCCAAGTTTGGCCGTGACAGCCGCCAAAAGTACCATTCTCTTCTACCCAAAAAGATGATGCAGACTTTCCTTAGAGTAAATTTGGATGCAAGAACTCCACATTTTTTATAAAACCCAAAAGCAAAACCTGTATCCCACATAAAATTAACCAGAACTTGATCCTTTCTACAATGCATATGGGCTAATTTATTAAAGGGTAAGGTGTAAAAAGCAAAGAAAATGCCAAAAACGGGTCTAATTTTTGCAATTTTCTCTTATCCCTATGTTTCACTCAAATTTTCAACTCTTGTCTGCTGCCACACACACACCAAAGGTGGCCATACACTATAAGATCCCCTTGTTTGGTGAGGTCACCAAAGGAGTGGATCCTTCCCCCGATATGCCCTACGGCCAAACAATTGGATTGCATTGACAGGAGTAGGACAGGGTGAGAAAATAAAACCTGCCCCATCGAGATCTGTCCTATATTTGGCCAGATATCGGTCTTCAATGCCTGTCAGAGGGCCCCATACACTGGCAAATAAACTGCTGAATCTGTCTAAATGGCCTGAATTGGCATCTTAAATCTGCCGTGTATGGCCACCTTAATCTGCATGTCATGTAGAGCATCAATGGGTGCTAGGTGCAGCAGCATCGATCAATTTATGTTTCCCAGGACTATGTCCAGCAGTCATAGGGAACAAAAAGAGATCCATGGTCTATTCCATTTCCCTTAACCAGGCTGTAGACATGGCCACTAATCCATTTCAACAGTGTAAGCAGACCATGTATTTGCCCAAAACAATATCCTTCTTAACTTACAGCATATCTGATTAAGGATTGCTCATCTATTGATAAGTAATGCTGGAATATCTATTTGTCTGCTGCTGACAGGTCTGTACTGTTTGATCCAACTAACCATTTGATCCAGTCTTAGTTCCAAGATCACATCTGCCGAGTGGAATCCAGATGTAGAATCCAACTTGAGTTTCCAGGTGATGCCTTTACTAACTAACTTTCAGGAAACGTCCTAGCAAGAATTATGTCCAAACAAAGCTGTGCAGAACCTCAGTATGCAGTTCACCCTGATATTAAAATAACAAGACCTCGTTGTGCTGCTGACAATCTCAATGCCCATGTGACCTCAGGGCCATCTCTGCTGCTTTCCCAGTGACCCCAAGGTTACAAAAAAAATCACAGAGCCACTTCTGCTCACTTATGATTCAGCTTGTGTGGTTCTGCTGGGTGGAGGTTGTACAGAAAATATATGGATGATTTTATTTCTAAATACACTTCTGAATACAAATTCATTTTCTGGATATTTTGATATTTTCTCTCTTAGTACAGGTATGGGACCTGTTATCCAGAATGCTCAGGACTTTGGGTTTTCCCCTTTTTATAATTTAGATCTTTACATAAATCATATAAACATTAAATAAACCCAATAGGCTCTTTTGCTTCCAGTAAGGATTTATTATATCTAAGTTTGGTAAGTTTGGTACAAGCTACTGTTTTGTTATTAGTACAGAGAAAAGGGAAATCATTTTTAAAAAATTTGGATTAATTGGATAATTACCGGGACCGCTGTCCAGGGCCCCCCTCCGGCCTCCCCGCTTGCCCCCTACCGAGGCGCACACGCATTAGGGTGCAAACGGCACCAAAATTAATTTTTTTGGGGGGGGGGGTTCAAAATATCGGGAGAGGGGATATGGCCCAGCAGGGGGCCCATGAGGGTCGGCGCCCACCAGGTTTTTTTCCGGTGTCCCGCCGGGCCAGTCTGACACTGGCTTTCAAGCTTAAAACCCCAAGTGGTTGCCCTTTTTTTGGCCACCACTGGTGATCACGTGACTGTAGCTGGAAAGGATGGGAGCTACAACATGGAGCTGGCCACTGCTCCTGTATAAACAATAGCATAAAAGGGAAAGTTCTGTTCAACACTAAATTTTAAACCATAAGGCGGGGTACAATGAGGCTGTGACCACAAAATTCATGCAAAGACAAGAGGTCTGCACTTTAATAAGAAGGATATAAACAGCCAGGCATATACTGTTTTCAATTGTAGTTTTCTATTCTGCCTTGAAAGTTTTTTTAAGGTAATCATGATGTTAATACTGAAAGCATGAGTAGTTAGGGGGTTAATAACATGGACACCATGCAGCACTTCATCACTTAGAGAAACCTGTTACCTGCGTTCCTTCTGCAGCCCCAAGCTAAGAATGAATCGAGCCTGATACCACTGCAGTCCATTCATCATTAGCTTTCTTTTAGCTCTGTTGTCAGTGTACAGAGGTTCTGTAATGCAATATACACAGCTGTGGCTTTTCTACCTCAGATTATGTTACAGAATTACCCCAGATTCTTTTTCTATGTATTTATTTTTGATGGTGGGTGACGATTTTGGTAAATACTGAATGCATTAATAAGAAAAGTGAGTGAACGTATGTTGAATTAGGAAAGAGAGAGAAGCACAGAAAGGAATTACCACTTTTGTGCTTCTGCAAATCTCCTTTGGGAAGTGAAATGCGGATTCCTTACCCAGCATGCCTTGCTGCTCTTTATAATGTTCAACCCTGGTGACATTTGGAGTCATAGAAAGGTCTCACAGACATAAGAGAATGGCAGCAACTGCTACTCTGCATTATCTGTCAATGTCTGTTGGATGCGCTTCAGTAAGGGACCATGCCTGACTTGTCTCAACCTTCTGTAACCTTTCTGTTTAAAAGCACACATTTCTTTCTGCCTGACACTTTCTGGGTGATATTGCTTCGGGAGAATGAAAAATGTAAAAGTTCAAGACTTTAAAAAAGTATTTACAGTATGTGTATGATTTAAAAGACACATGGGCTCTATTGTAAAATTAGTTCCAGGGCCGCCCCCCATTCATACATGCCACCGCCAGTTCCAAAAAAGAATTCATTGATCCAGCAGCCATTTTCACCCTGCTTCTGCAGCATTAATTGTGGCAAAGACTGGTGTCTTGAATTTCAGAAATGTCAGTCTTCAACTTAAAGGGGTTGTTCACTTTTGAGTTCAATTTTATTATGATGTAGAGGGTGATATTCTGAGACAATTTGCTTTAATTTTTTATTATTTGTGGTTATTTTATATTCAGCAGTTCTCCAGTTTGCAGTTTCAGCACTGTGGTTACTAGGGTCCAAATTAACCTCGTAGCCAGGGGCGCTCCGCCAATGAGGCGAGTTGAGGCACTCGCCGCAGGCAGCAGTGCCCCCCCTGGTTGCCAGGGGCGGCAAAAATGCCGCTCCTGGTAACTAAGAGCTGAATTTCCAGTTGTCAACTCGGAAATTCGGCTTTTCTAATGCAGAGAGCGCAACTGCACTCTCTGCACTAGCGACGTGGACCCCCCAACCCCCGCCGGCGCTGAAGGTGAGTGACGTGGGGAGGCGGGGGGGCGGCAAAAACTAAGGCTGCCTCGGGAGTAATTTTGGATATTCTTTGTGAATTTCAGACCACTGACAATTGATCACCTTGGTACTGACTGAGGGGTATATTTATCAAAGAGTGAAGTTAATAGTGAAGTTCCGCCACTAGAGTGAAATTCCGCAACTTCGCATTCATTTCTATGGGGTTTTTAAAGGCGTATTTATCAAAGGGTGAAATTTCACTTTCACCCATTGATAAATACGCCTTTCCAAATCCCATAGAAATGAATGGAGAGCTGCGGAATTTCACTCTAGTGGCGGAACTTCACTCTTTGATAAATTTACCCCCAAATATTATTATCGCAGATTTGATTCAATTCTCATTTTAGTTCTGAAAAGGACTTTTGTCCATTCCTAAACTTTCACCCTCTCAACAAGTATATGAAATATCAAAGGTTCAAAATGGAGTCCATCAAATCATCTGTCCAACAAGGCGCTATTATGACAAAAGTGGATCTACAAGGTGCAAATGAACACATGTGCATAAGCCCAACTCATCAGAAATGTATGTGGTTTATGGCAGATCAGCAGCACTTCTAGTTTCAAACCATGACTTAGACCTCATCTCACAACCATACTAGTTGTTCTGGCCAAGAAGAACTTTATTTGCACATATTGTGACCAAGATAGTTGACATGCATTCCCTTTACCTCTCATTCCATAGCTAATAATTAAAGGGGCAGATTTACTAATGGTGAAATGGCCGTTGCTAGTGAAAATTTGCCAGAAATCCCATCTGCAGGGGCATCGCCAATTTACTAATAGGCGTAGAGGACAATTCTCTAGTGAAAGAGTACATTGCTAACAAAGTTTTGCGCCCTATTGCCAGGTAAATTTTCGCTCAGGTGAACGATTGTTACCCCAGAAATTCACCAAAGTGTGAATTTTACAAAACGTTACCTCTTTCGCAGCGTTTTCTTTGCCAGCATAGACCTGGCAAACTGAAGCTACAGCCTCATCAATCTTATATGAGTGACATCATATCCGGTATGCCGAAGTCATAAAAATGATAACAAAACATTGGCGTAACAGGGGTACCTGTCAGGGAACTATCTGCAAGGAATGTGTCTGCTTACATTTCCTCTGGGTTCTCTAGTTTCTCTCCACACTTCAAAAACATACAGGCAGATTAATTTGGCCCCTAATAAAACCAGCTCTAGTTTGTGTAATAGGGGTGTTAGATCGGAAGCTCCAGTGGGCAATTGATGTACTGCAGACACTCTCATGCATATAAAGATAATAATGCTCCCTTGGATCATGGAGTCCTAGTTTGCCTGCAGTTCAGTGCATGTTATTAAAGCGATAGAAAATATTGTAAGAATAACTTCCTCTTTAAACAAGACATTTAGGGGCAAATTTACTAAAGAGCGAAGTGACTAACGCTGGCGAAAATTTTACAAAATGACGTCATTTCGGAACTTCACCGATTTACTAATGGTCACCGGCGTAACTTCGCTAGCGAAGGAGATAGACTCTAGCGGTACTTTGCTCCCTAACGCCTGGCGAATTTGCGCTCTGGCGAATGGACGTAACTACGCAAATTCACTAAGATGTGGATTTTACTGAATGTTGCCTCTTGGCCAGACTTGCCTTTGCCACCTCAGACCAGGCGAAGTGCAATAGATTAGATAGGAGTTCCTAAAAAATAGTTGAAAATTCCCAAAAAGTCCTAAAAAATGCTAGCGTCTTTTCCCTTTTCGGGATGAGAGGCTGAAAAAGAGCGTACATTTTTATTCTGGGTAACTGGCTTCCCCCCTACATTTCCTAAAATGTGGAACATAAATTATACACTGGGCTCATGTATAGGGCAATATAACAACTTTATTTTATTTTATTAAAGTTTCCCGGGCTTGTGTAGTGTCATGTATTTGCTGCAACATATACGTCCATTGAACTTTAACTTCCCGTCGTATGCAAATTAGCCAACGCTAGCGCAACTTTGCAGAGTTCGGCGCCCTGGACGCAGCTTCGGATTTTAGTGAATTAGAGTTGTCCTGGCGAATCTACTCTGGCAAAGTGTTGTGATGTGAGTGAAGCCACCGCTGGCGAATTTTCGGAGGTTAGTAAATTTGCCCCCTGGAGAGGGGTAGAAAAACCCTTCAAACATTTGCTGAAAATAATGAATATGTAGAGCCTGTGCAAAGATTTAAAATCCAACACCTACAAAACGGAATTGGGGTACAAACCTGTCACTTCAAGCATTGCCAGCGATCCCTTCCAATTCCCACCCCTGCAGCTGTAACTATTTATAGATACTGTAGCCGGAATAATGAAGTTTATGTGGAGTGCTAATTCCTCGTATCTCTTTGTTTGCCCAGCAACTGGAGACCCATTTGCACTATTAATTATAACCAAGGAGAACAGCAGCCTGTAGAAGCTATGTAATCAGCTTGACCACATTCCATTTGCTGTGTTTTCTCTCTTGTTTCATTTTTCTGTGTTGACAATAACCATTCTTGACTCTAGTAGCTGCTCGCATAATTAGGGTTTGCATCTTCTTCATAGGTGAAGGCGATAAGTGTGCCTGTATCCTTTAAATAATATATAGTGTCACTGATATATGGGATTGCGCAAATTAGGCGATTACAGCAGGTCAGTTCTCAGAAAAAGTGGCAATTTCTATAAAAACAATTGGTACTTCAAATAAGGGATCACTGAGTGACATACTGCAAGCAAATAACATACATTCTATGTGGAATAATGAATTTCTACTCTGCATAGTAGGCAAGTTGCCATGTCTGATACTATATGTAGCAGCTGTCAAAGCTAAATGATAACATGTCTGCATGTTCAACATATTCTAGAGTTAGCATGATGAGCTTAAAAAAAAAACAGTAACACCAACAAAATTAAAGTGTTAAATAGTTGTGTGTTCTGAAGCAAACACAGCAGTTTTACCAGTGCAGGGCAACAGAACATTCTATTGTCATTCCTTTAAAACATTTTAATTTTTTTGGTGTTACTGTTCCTTTACCTCTGTGTTGATATCAATATATCTGTGCATTCCATGACTCTTTTTGGTGTGAATTACAGTGTAAGACATTTTCATAATAGCCACTTTCTGTCCTGCTTGTTTCTATTCCTATTTTCTCGATTGGCCTTAATGACATTCCCTAAATGTGTTAAATGAATAAATTCTGGACCAACAAACTGGGACGGAATCAATTACAAGTGTGGTGAAAAATTTTGTATTTTGTATAATTATAGAATCATTCTTTATTCACAATTGCTGTCTCCCTACTGAGTGATACTCTGGTCTAACAAATATGCTGCACCAGCAAACACATCTAGAGGCAGCTAGAAAAATCCATAACGCTCATGCTGACAGATATTGTTTTGCGTAGGAATGTCTGGCATTGCTATTAAACTGGTAACATTAATGAGATGTTCTTTAAATGCTTGAAATACAGATGTTAATAGATACCAAAGACAGTTACAGGCCACCCATAATGACTCCATTATCTTTGTATAAACCATAATTTGCATGTTCAAGAAAATGTATGAACATTATTCTTATTATTATTATTAATAACATGTATTCTTAGAGCGCCAACATATTGCGCAACATAATATATTCATGCGGTTTTAAAGGTTTAGTGTAAAAGTGGCCATACACGGGGAGATTAAAGCTGCCAATATCGGTTCTTTAAACTGATTTGGCAGCTTATCTGCCCATGTGCGGGACTTCCGATGGATCTCCCAGATTGATATCAGGCCAAAAATTGGGCTGATATAGATCGGGCATGTTTGATTTTTCTTGTGATCGAGGACCGCATCAGCGAGTTGATGTGGTCCTATGGCCCGTCTGCGCCCATGCTCTTTGTTGTAATCCAATCATCCAGCTCTAAGGCAGAACGTTATCGCCCTGCCGTTAGTGGCTATATCAGGGAAAGATCTGCTCGTTTGGCAAAATGTTTCAGGACTCCACTATCCTTCCCTCAGTAGATAACCTTATTGCTATGTCATTTCTAATGAGACTTAGCAGTGAAGATTATTTATTTTCTGCCCAGCAATTCTACATTATAAGGGTAAGGCCACACTGAGCTTTTTGGGGAGATTTGGTTGCCTGGCGACTAATCGCCTCGTCTTTGCAGCGACCAATCTCCCCAAACGCCTTCCCTGACTCTGTGCTGGCTAAAATGAAATAACGCTGGCGCTAATCACACGCGGCAATTCGTTTTCCGAAGTCGCCCGTGTTGGGTTTCGATCCTTGACCGCACTTCCACCTGCCACACCCTTGGAGCCCCTCACTTAGGATCCAGAGATCTCCGGGAGACAAGCAATACACCACACAAGATATGATGCAAAACTTGTCTAATTTAACAGCATATAAGGAGAGAGACAAACAAACAAGTTTCCTCGTGAGGCAATCTCCAAATTGAATTCAAGTTTGGATTATTCCCATCTTGATTTTGTGAGTTTTGAGCAAATATCCAACTCGAAAATTTGAATTCGGATTTACAATTCGAACCTTAATAAATCTAAGTCTACTTAAAATTAAACATTAAATAAACCCAATAGGCTTCTTTTGCGTCAAAAGGCAATACTTATATTGTAATTTGGATCAAGTACAAGGTCGTTTCTTTGTTACAGAGAAAAAAGAACAATTTAAATATTCCGAATTATTTTACTAAAATGTAGTCAATGGGAGATAGCCTTCCCGTTATTCGGAGCTTTCTGGATAATGGGTTTCCGGGTAACAGATCCTGTACCTGTATTAGTATAATCTGGACAGTTCAAGCCCTGTCAAGTCTGTGCCAGTGTTTAACAGTTTCTTCTCCAAAATTTACATCTCCTGCAGACTGAAAATTAGTATCTAGTCATTTTTTTGTAGTTAAAAAATTAGGAGCTCACAGATGCCATGATCCATTTTAACTAGTAATGGGCAAATTAGTCCCGTTTCCCATGAAATTCGCAAAACTGCGGAAAGTTTGTGAAATGCATTGAAGTCAATGGGCGTCAAAATTATTTCAACACCCGCGACAAATTTTATACGCATGCATATTTTGTCCAAATGCACTAAAGTCAATGGGCGGCTGAATAAATTTGATGTGCAACAATTTTTATGCGCACGACTATTCTGACGCACGCCCAAATTTTTTGATGCAGCGGATTTTTGCTAGCAAATTTTATCAGCAATTTTGCGAATTTATTCGATGGCAGCAAAATGCGGAAATTCCCTGCTAATTCGCGCCTGCTGAATTTATTCGTCCATCACTAATTCTACCAGTATATATACATATATATATATATATTAAGTGAAAAAAGACAGAGGACGGCTAGAGTTTGATAGCCGAAACGTTGAGGAATAAAATCACAGCCCTTGTGGCTTTTTTTTCATACAAAGTCCTGTGAGTGCGGTCTTTTTTCACTGAATATATGTAAATTTTTACCAGCACCAAGGCATTTAACTACTTTATTGTGGAGTGCACCAGGTCGGATTCTTTATGTATATATATATATATATATATATATATATATATATATATATATATATATATATATATATAAACGGAAGAATGAAACCGCACTCCTAGGATTTTGATGAAAAAATGTGGTAAGTTTTATTTCAACGTTTCGGCTGCTACACTCGAGCCGTCTTCAGGAAGGCTCGAGTGTAGCAGCCGAAACGTTGAAATAAAACTTACCACATTTTTTCATCAAAATCCTAGGAGTGCAGTTTCATTCTTCCGTTTGTATGCTGTTTAAAACCAGCACCCAGGTAATTGTTTGGTTGTCCAGTGCACCAGCTCTGAACTCTATATATACAGTAGATAGATAGATAGATAGATAGATAGATAGATAGATAGATAGATAGATAGATAGATAGATAGATAGATAGATAGATATACACACAGTCCCAAGGTGCACACCGTTTCCATGGATAAGGACCTGGGTGCCTGCTCATATGTTATAGAAGCAAAAGTAGAAAAAAATGTATTTTTGAACCTTGCTGCAAATCCTGTGAGTGCCGCTTTTTTCTACTGTTGCTTATATATATATATATATATATATATATATATATATATATATATATATATATATATATATATATATATAGTGTATAATGTACCCCCTACTGTAATTTATAAAGATATTATAAGTCACCGAGGAGTTATGTGACCATATAAAAAAACGAGGCCGCAGGCCTCCGAGGTGACTTTTAATATCTTTATAAATTTCTACTAGGGGGTACATTATGCATTATAATCTACATTTTGGGGGGGGTCGCGAGGGGGGGGGTCGGAGTCGAAATTCTGGTCGCCGGCGTCAAATTCGGACCGAGGAGATTCATGACCATATAAAAACACGAGACCAGAACTCACCGTTTATAACTGATGACATCAGAACTCACCGTTTATATAGTGAATAAAGTACCCCCTCTTGTAAAATACAAGGATATTATAAGTTACCGAGGAGTTTCATGACCATATAAAAACACGAGGCCGAAGGCATCAGAACTCACCGTTTAAAACTGATGACATCAGAACTCACCGTTTATAAGGATATCATTTACAAGATATTCATGGCTTTTGTGTATTATAAGGATATAATTTACAAGATATTCATGGCTTTTGTGTATTATACATATTAACATAGTAACCATTAACATTTGAGGACCTAATTAGCAAGGATTACAAATAATATCCCAAGGTTAACTTATTGTTGTGCTTGTCATTTTAAAAAATATTAACTAGGTTGAATAGGTTAAATTTGACACTGAACATTTTTTTTCTTTTCTTCTTAGAATTCTATGCAACAAATGTATGCTGTTAATGTTGTTGGCAGCAAGAGATATGGAAGGCACAATGCATTGAAGGTTCTGTAGAGTATCATATATATATATATATATATATATATATATATATATATATATATATATATATATATATATATATATATATATATATAGCTGATAGGAGCTGATAGCACCTTTCAAATTCAAAGGATACAGCAGAAAGGTTTACTTCTTATCTTACAGTGGTAGTTCACAGTGACCTTTTTAACAATACGGAGAAGACTTGGGGGCACATAAACCAGTCTTCTTCAAATTCCAACAACGTATCATGGGCCAAAGCTGTTAAATACTCCATTCCTCTAACATGCTCTATTCTATTAACCAACTCCCATAAGGATGGAGGGGATGGATCTTTCCATTTTGCAGCTATCGAGCAGCGGGTTGCTGTTAATATGCAGTTCAAGATTTTCTGTATCCTTTTCCCCACCCCTTAACTGGATGTCCTAATAAATGGGTTAAGGGATTGCTTGGGAGGTCTAGGCATGTAGCCATTCTTACAAGTGTCCTCACTATAGACCATAGTGGAGATATCATAGGACAGGAACAAAATATATGGACCAGATCAGCTGGGGTCCCTCCACATCTCCAGCAGTTTGGCGATGCCTCTGGAAAACTCTTTTTTAGGAGAGCTGGGGTATGGTACCAGCCAAATATTACCTTATAAATATTCTCTTTTATGGGGATACATATAGAAGACTTCGCAGCATTTGTCCATATACGGTTCCATTGTTCTATAGAAATACTCATATTTATATCCTTTTCCCATTTCTGCATATAAGGATGAGGTTTGTCTTCTATGGGATGAGAGTTTAGAATTCTATACAATTGGGATATATGGCCTACTCTTTCCCCAATTTTAACACATCATTTTTCAAATATAGTTAATTCTGGCATTCTCATACTAGTACACAACGATTTAACCTAATGTCTTAGCTGAAAATACATATAGTCTTTGAAACCTCTTAAATTATAACCTTCTAGCAGTTGTTGTTTGTCCAAAAAAGTTTTTGTTCGCTGATCGAATAAATGCATAATTTGAAAAGCTATGGTGTCCTTCCATATTTGGATAAAATGCGCTTCTTGTCCCAAGAGGAATGCTTCATTATAAAGGAAAGCTGTAAGATGGGCAGATCTATCTTTGGGGCACAGTCTACTCTTACATTTTGACCATATATTCAGAGTAAATTGAATCGTACGTGGGGCTATTTGTCCCAGTGCCCTATGTCCATGGGTCAATAAAAGCGTACTTGGGTGTATAGGAGCTAGAGACAGTTTTTCTATTTCCATCCATTTAGTATAAGCTAATTTAGAGGACCACTGTATAGTCTGTCGTACCTGAGTAGCCAAATAATATGTATAAAAATCAGGGATGTCTAGCCCTCCTTGTGCCCTTTGTCGCTGTAAAACTTGCCTACGTATTCGCTGTCTCTCCCCCCCCCATATATACCTATAGCAGTGATTTTGAAAACTCTGTAGTACCGGTCTAGGAACCACTTCCAGAAGGGTCTCAAAGTAATAAAGCAATCTAGGAAGAGCAGTCATTTTCAGTGTAGCAATTTTACCAAACCAAGATAAGTTGAGCCTTTTCAGCGTCTACACTTAGGACTAAGGCGCTTGTTGATTCCTTGTTTATGATATCTATTAAATCTATGGCTCTGCGGGTATTGTCTCCCGCTTGTCTGAATTTGACAAAACCCACTTGGTCTTTGTGGATTAACCTGGGAAGAATCTCATTCAATTTATTTGCTAGTAATTTAGTAAAAATCTTCAGGTCAGAGTTGAGCAAGGAAATCGGCCTGTAGTTTGCGCATTTAGTATGATTTCTTTCTTCTTTAGGTATTACTTTAATAAATGACCTCAACGTTTCCCTATGTATGGGGTTGCCGTTTAAGTAACCATCGTCACACATCCTAACATGTAATTGGTTAGGAAAACATTTGTAATATTTATAAGTCAGGCCATCAGAGGGAACATACTTTAAGATCTGGGCCAGTTCTTCAACCGTGACTTTGGCATTTAACATTGTTATTTCTTCTGTAGTAAGGGTGGGTAACCTACTCTTTCTAAGGAACTCTTTAATTGCCTGTTGATGTTGCGACTGGTTATTTGGGTGGTGTGGTAAATTATATAACTTCTCATAATAATTTCTAAAGCATTCTAGTATCTTGATTGAATGCGTCTCCTGTCTATCATTATTCTGAATTATTAGGGGTCTATTAAGTGTCCTGCGATCCTTTAATCTATTTGCCAACATGGTATGGGCCTTATTGCCATATTCGGAATATTTTTGTTTAGTCCATTGTATGGATTTTTCCACATCCTGGACTTGGAGCTCTTTAATATTATTTCTAATTTGGCTAATTCTTGCCAGCTTCTGGACAGTAGGCCATTGCGCAAATTGTCGTTCTAGTGTGCTTAATAAATCTTGTAGGGTTTTTAGAGTAGCTAACTTATTACGTTTTATTTGGCTCGCTAGAGATATCAATTCACCTCTAATGGTGGCTTTATGTGCCTCCCATAATATTTAGATGTCGTCCACCGTCCCCTGGTTTATCCTAGAAAAATTTTCTAATTTGTCACCTATAATTTGTAAGTTTTCAGGGTAAGTCAGGAGAGTTTCATTATGCCTCCATTGACACGTTTTCCTAGAACCAAGATCTTGAAGTGGTATGCTCACTGAGATTGGGGCGTGGTCTGACCACGTTATCAGTCCTATATCAGCCGTAAGTTTAGGATGACTCAACTGGGGGGAGAAGAAAAAATTATTAATCCTACTATGAGTATTGTGCGGGTGAGAATAAAAAGTATATTGTTTCTGTTTAGGATGCATCCATTCAACTTTAACTTCCAGCCGTATGCAAATTAGGCAACGCTAGGGCAACTTGGCTTTGCTTGGCACAGTAACGCTACCACAACTTTACCAGCGTTTGGCGCCCTGGATGCAACTCTGGATTTTAGTGAATTAGCATTGTCCTGGCGAATCTACGCCTGCCAAAGTGTTGCGCTGTGAGCAAAGCCGTCACTGGCGAATTTTCGGAGGTTGGTGAATTTGCCCCTATGACTAAGTGCCCACAAGGCACGAAACGCGTAGGGCTACCATTTTTTGAGATGTGACACGTAGGGCTACCCTTTTTTGTTTAAATAAATTACTTTTATTTGCATCATATTTTGGAGTGAAGTCTGGTCTGTGCCGGCCGTACAATTTGATTTACATGTTCACAATTTACCTCCCCAAGCTGAAGGTCTGGGGCTTGAGCACCTGGACCCACTGTTGATTTTAGTAAGTATACCTTAATTTTACACTTAACTGGATATTCACCCTTTTCCCCCTCCCTTTTTGCCCTCTCTGCTATTATTAACAATACAGAGAGACAAAAAAAGAACATTGCTGTGAACTGATGTGACTTTTTTTTATTTAGTTTTCATTGATAATTTAGACTCTTGGGGAACATGTTTTAGGGAAGTAGTCCTCACACGTAAGCACTTGATAATAAGAAACCTTTTATATCACTCTATAGGGAAATACAATAGTTTGTCTTTTTTGTCTACCAAAAACCTAGCAATAAAATTTTAGTACAACTCTAGGTGTTTCCAGCAGAAATAATACAACATTTCTGGGTTAAAATTGGTTTTTGATGTATATTAAATGAGGGCACTGGAAAACAATTTACAAGAATGTGTTTTCAGTAAGACTAAAATGACTCACATCAAAAAAATAAAAAGAGGTAAATCATTTCATTCCCCTACTTGAATGTGAAGGTAAAAGCTGCATTCTCTCAACAAAACCTGAACATATTGGGTGAGACACCAGAATTTTTCATATCCTATTTAGCAGACTGATTTATATGTATTTTCAATGCCAACATTTGCAAATGAAAGCATGGTTTTCTGTAAAAGGTTACTCATAAGTTGTAATGGCAGCAACTCTTTAAATACCATAATACAACTGAGGTTGTCGAAACAATTATTCTTTAATTCAATGACATTTGCTTTTAATCTACGGAGCATTTGTAATATTTGCATTCCCGGAAACATAAACCTAGGAGATGTGCAACGCCAGGACCATATTAGTTACCATTGTTACTTTACTTCATGTCTTCTTATCTAGGACTAGAAAGCTATTATGCCTTTATGTATTATGCCTTTAAAGGATAGCTAAACCATTAAAAAAAACTGAATGAAAACTTGTTCAGGGTGGTATTCTATTGATGCTTGCAATTTACATTATTTATTTAGTTATTTTTTCAGTTTCAGACCTATTTAAGTTGTTATCAACTGCCAATATAATGAATTTTGTAACAACAGTGGAACCTGCTGTTCAGTTTCTGTAAATCAAAGACAATCAAAGAGAGAAAACCTCGAAAGGAAAACAGAGAAACATTCTCTGAAAACACAAAAAATAAATACAATTTTACAAAAGCATCCTAGGCAATAGTACATTATTTGTTACTGATCCTTCAAAAGCATATTTAGTACAATAAAGTACAATGTTACTTCTGAACTGTCCTGCATATAGAGTTATTGACTAGTTGTATGTAGCACTGAGTGCTTCTCAGGAATGATTACATGCATAAAGATTTCCAAATTCTGACAGGTTGAGGACACAAGCAAAAATGCTAGCTCTTGGGCTACCAGTAACATATGTGTTCTGTGTTAAATACTTTGAATTAAGTTTTATCCCAATTTAACACCAAGCCCAGAAAATAACCAGACTGCAGTGTATTCTTTAATTATACCTTGTGCCCTGTGAAATTGCAATTCTCTGCTTTTAATTAGAAAAGTGAATAATAAAAGCCCTATAGGAATTCCCACTGCAGACTGCATAGATGCAGAATAGTCTTGAACCGACTGTTTTCTCAAATGAGAGAGGAATTAAGAAACAGTATAAAAACACTAGAGAAATGACACCATTCAGATTGTTAGTGTTATAGCGGAGCTAGTTTATTGGTGCTATATCCCCAAGTGTGTAGCCACAAGTCTCACACATACATACTGTACCATTTACTAGCTTGGAAAATGTAAAATGTGAAGAAATAGAAGGATGATGCATGTTTTACCCATATCACCTTGCATTTTTCTAGAAATACAACCACTTACCATATAACAAAGTATTTCGGGCCCATATTTCATACCTCCCAACTGTCCCATTTTTCACAGCTCAACCTGCAGTCCCTCATTTGTATTGGAAAGACCCGTTTTTCTCTGCACTGAACAGCCAGAAAAATAAACAATGTTTCTAACTTAATTGTCTTTTGGAAGAGAGCCCAGAACAGCCACAACAGAAGATAAGATACTTTTGTAACAATTTCAGATAAGCAAATGAGTAATTGTAACAATATAAGATTACAGGTCACTTGGGAGAAGTTAGACTCACAGCTTAATGGGCAATTCACCTTCATTAGCAAAATTTTAATAACTGAAAACTGAACATGGTAATTAGGGGGCACGAGATGCGCGCCAACTTTTTTGTCCCTCTTTTTATTTCCAAAATGTTGGGAGGTATGATATTTAAAGGAGACATATAGGATGGATAACATATTCTTCCTAATTGTGTAGGCAATATTGTTAATAGCTGGTGCTGGTTTCACCTTGGGCTAAAAATAAATATTATCAGACATATTGCTCCTTGGAGCTCCCTAAATATCTGTTATGGTCCGTGTTTCAAAGGAGGGGTGGGTATGTCCCTGGCAGAAGTACAGTGGGAGAGCGATAGCCAATCATAGCCCTGCATTCACACACAAGCAAAGACAGGCTTCTGTTCCCTATCAGTTCAGCCTAGCTGCTGATTGGTTCCTATCTTACAGTGCAGTGTGCACAGTGCTGTCCGTTTTTAGAGGGACAGTCCCTCTTTTTTGCAGTCCCTCGTAAGTCCTGCACAGCCTGGGGCAGCAGCAAGTGAAACAGATGTGCGGGATTAGTAGGGCTTTTGTAGAAATTTTCAAGTAACCAGAAACACCACTTTTTGAAGCAAATAATACACTGGCACATTCCTGTTTTTTACATAATACTGTATGTCTCCCTTAAGCATATCTATATATGTATATGGGTACAAACTGTAATGTAGATGTAGTGCAAAGTGTATGTTAATTAATATGAGCATAATATAGGCATGGGCCTTCTATATAAGTAATTTGTGTACAGGTTCAGACCAGTAATGGAAATAGGTTTAACAAGTGCCCAAAGGCAGATGTTAAGCACAGGGCTCCATTGTTAGTTGCACTTTACAACCCCCTCATAATAACTGTTGCTATGGTTTAGATATGCTAGGTGCAAGAAATCCAACACTATCATGTGCATTGGCCAATGTTTTTCTTTATTATGTTTGGTTTAATATATGAAACCCAAAGTATCTGAACCCACACCTCACTCCAGAAATGTTATGTTGTCTGTATACCTAATCCCATTCTGCAGAGTCACAGGAAAAAAATCCATTCCATTTCCCCTAAATCTCCCTATAGCCAAGACCCTCTGTGTTGATATTTCTGGGCATTCACAACATTTGATTTGCTACCAGAGAAGCCTAGTGCCCCCTAAGCATGTGTTATAACACCAAGGAGAAGGCCAACCATGCAGTTCATTTCCAGTCTTTCTTATAGACTTCAATAAACATTTCATCATATGTCCAATCCAGAGATAAGTTTTGCTCATCACATTTAACCTGGGCTATGGTTTAGAGAAGAGTTGCTGTAATCTTCTTTATCACTTGGCTGACACAATAAAAATATGACTTTTCATGATACATGCTCATAGAAGTATTCAATGATGTTAATATAAGAAGATTGCTGTATGTCTCTTCTTCTCACATGTGCCAGTGCCATAATGAAGTTTAACTGGTGGATCTATGAACCTTTCAGTGGCAGCTTGGAAAACCCTCCTCTGCATCCTCAAACTTAGGTTCTTTATATTCTACAACTCCCATGATGCTTTTGGGTTAATAAGGTAGAAGAATATAAGAAACATGGTAGCTATCAATGCATACAAACATAGCAAGAATAGAATATGTTGCTGTACTATTATCCCTTTATAGTGAGCATATTCATTCATAAGCAGCAGAATCATTTCATTACCAGGTAAAGGCATGGGACCTATTATCCAGAATGCTAAGAACCTAGGGTTTTCCAGATAAGGAATATTTCTGTAATTTGGATTTTCATACATTTAGAGGCCAAAAAGTTTTTTTTTTTTTTATTTCTCTAAAACTCCAATTCGAGATTCTGTTAATGAGTGGTTTGGATGATTTATTGGACAGACATAAAATCAAAGTTTGTGAAACTAATACCTATAACTCTATAGTTAGTATAGGTATGGGTATATAGAATTTATGTGAAAGTAGGGAGGGGTGTGTGTATGGATGCTGGGTTTTCATTTGGAGGGGTTGAACTTGATGGACTTTGTCTTTTTTCAACCCGATTTAACTATGTAATTATGAGATTTATCAAGTGTAAAATCCAAGTAAAACTCTACTACAAAACTTTGTCAAATAAAAGCAGTTGAGATCCCAAAGTCAGTGGGAGCTGCACTGATCTTATTGGACATTTTTTTCTTAACCATTCAGACTTATAGAGGTTTTAAGTTCCCTGCATGCACTTTTAAAACATATTTCTTTTCTGAAAATATATATTGGCATTCTAGTCTGTTTAATTATAACTGATTAAAAAGGGCTGAGGGTATAATATGCTATTTCCAAGTATCTGGCATCTGTGCAGAAGAGAAATAACTGAGATGTGGTGGCCAAAATAATAGCTGATAGTAGTGAAACTATTCAGAATGTGACTTCATGCCAAATTAAAAAGAGCTCAATATGGCAGCTTTTCACAAAAATTAGCTTGGAGGCATATTTCCGAACGGCTATGCCCTATAAGAGTCCAAAATCTTTGCTTCCATCGGGACATGAACTTTGCTTGAAATCGCACAAATATAAGTGATTTCTCTGCGGGTGTTTTACATGACAATTGTTCTGTTTCAGTGTCTGTTCCACTTCTTTCCATCCTCAGCACTAAATCTGTGGCTAGGGGTTATTATTACACATCTTGGTATGGAGAAGGGAGGGAGAAGGTAGAAAACCCCCACCTGAAATGAAACCTTCATAATTCATCATTAATTCCCATTAAAGGATGTCTAGGGCACTGCTCTCAACCATGAATACTGATTCTAATTTTAACTGGCGTTGTGTTTAATACAGCAATTAAGGCATTGAAAAAATATCAGAAAATACAGTCTGCTGCCGCTTATTTCCAATAGAACTACAACTCCCAGGATCCGCTCATGGTTTCCCAAAAGTGACCAAGCTGCAACCTTCTGGATATTGCTGAAAGACATCTCATGGCACAGTGCAAAATCTTCAGCTGTCAAGGGGATGTTGGGCATTCTAATACAAAAACTGGGTAAGTTCCAGATTTTGGACATCCTGCTTCTATATAATATTCACAAGAAAAAGCACTTACGCAAGAATTGTTAGTCGTAGCAATGTCTGGTAGCTGGAGCCCTTCATTATTTAATTTTCTTAAAAGTCCTCAAAACAAAATCCAAGCAAAGTGCCCCTGGTTGGATTCAATATAGAACAATTCATAGAAGATCAATTGCACCTTAATATTTAGGATACAGGAGCACTAAAAGTCTTTAACTATACAACGACTGTTTAGATAAATATTGATTACCTACCCTCCAGAGGAAAAATGTCATCGTTTTTATTATTTGTTCTGCAACACCAAGTTCCTTAGCGTGCTGCAGAGAATTTATGAGTGTTATTCAGAAGAGCATATAATCTAAAAAGGGCAATAAGCACATAATTCTCAGGAAATGTATACATTTTAGGGACTTTATTACAGTAAGTAAATATTGCAATCAGCACTCATACAACTGATCTGCAAAAAAAATAAAATATCAGGCTGATTGCACTGGGAACTGTGTTTGTTAAAGGAAAGACAAGGCTTTGACAGTGCACTGTCAAACAGAATGACCTATACAAGTAACAATATATGGATTTAAATAAACATAAACCTGGGAAAAAGCAGGAGGGCACCTGCAATTCCCGAGCCACAACTTGCCCTTGCCACCTCCCCCCTCTGCTTGGCAACTCCCCCCCCCCCATATTTGGCAACTCTCTCCCTTTTTTTCTCCTGTGGATGCAAGTCATCTGCTCACTGGTCCTCATCCCCAGGGGCAAAGTTAGAGGCAGTAGAGCAGTGGTCCCCAACCAGTGGCTCATAAGCAACATGTTGCTCACCAACCCCTTGGATGTTGCTTCCAGTGCCCTTAAAGCAGGTGCTCATTTTTTAATTCCTAGCTTGGAGGTAAGTTTTGGTTGCTAAAAAAAACAGGTTTACAGCCAAAGAGAGCCTCCTGTTGGCTGCCAGCCCACAAAGGACTATAACATATCCAATCACAGCCCGTATTTGGTACCCCCCAGAAACGTTTTCATGCTTGTATTGCTCTCCAACTCTTTTTACATTTGAATGTGGCCCACGGGTGAAAAAGCTTGAGGACCCCTGCAGTAGGTATATACCTAGGGTCCTAGCGCCTCCCCCCACCATTGCCCCATTGTCTCTTTTGCCTACACCAAATTCCAGTCCCATACCTAACAAAATTTTGGAAATAAAAAAAAGGACAATTTTTTTGGCCATGCCCATTTTTGTGGCCACGCCCCCTAATTACCATGTTCATTTTACAAAATTTGGCAGGTTATGAAAGTTTGAACATATTTCTGTGTTTTTTTTTTCAAGTTATTCCAGTTTTGCTAATGAAGGTGACTTGCCCTTTAAGCTGTGAGTTTAATTTTTCCCAAGGGACCTGTTATCTTATTTTGTTACAATTACTCATTTGCTTATCTCGAAACTGTTACAAAAGTATCTTATCTATTGCTGTGGCTGTTCTGGGCTCTCTGCCAAAAGCCAATTAACTTAGAAACTTTGTTTTTATTTTTCTGGCTGTTCGGTGCAGAGAAAAACAGGACTTTCCAGTACAAACGAGGGACTGCATGTTGAGTTATCTAAAAATGGGACAGTTAGGAGGTACAGTATGTAGTCCTGAATATACACACAGGCACATCACAAATCAACCCTCTGGTGTGAAGCACACTGAATCTACCCCACTTTCATATTCCTTAGAGGAAAGCTGTCCAACTGGAAGACTGATTCAGTTCAGTTTTTATGGCTCTAAGACCACCATTATCTCTTTTGCACAATTTCCCTATTTTCATATAATTCCCTTAAAGCGGTGGTTCACCTTTACACTACCTTTTAGTGGCTAATTCTGAGCAACTTTTCAACTGGCATTAATATGTTTTTTTTATCGTTTTTAAAGTATTTGCCTTCTTCATCTGACACTTCCCAGCTTTCACAGAGAGAGGGGGGTCACTGACCCCATCTAAAAAACCAAGGGCTCTCTGAGGCTACAAATGTATTGCTGTTGCTAATTATCACTCATCTTTATATTCAGACCCTCTCTTGTTCATATTTCAGTGTCTTGTTCAAATCAATGTATGGTTGCTAAGGTAATTTGGACCCTAGCAACCAGATTGCTAAACTTGCAAACTGAAGAGCTGTTGAATAAAAAAAGCTAAATAACTCAAAAACACAAATAACGAAAAGCAATTACAAATTGTATTAATATACCACTCTCTACATCATACTAAAGTTAATTTAAAGGTGGACAACCCATTTAAACAATGTTGATTTTTGTATAAATCACACACTACAGTACTTGGAAAAATGTAAGCAGCTAAATGCTAGTTCAAGTGCTGGGCAGTAGACTTCTGGAAGTATCACTGCAACCTCCAATGTCCCCATAGCAACTGAGGTTAATTTCAAGAGAGAATGTGCTAGTTTATACAAAAGAGGCTGCTTTTAGACAGGATAACAATATAGTATTTTGAGACCATTTTGATACAATTTTATAAATAATACCAGACTACCTTGAACTACAGATCTCTAATCAGATCTCTCCTTAGAACAAATATTTACTAAATAAACATGGAGAAATTGATAATATCCTATGATTCAGTAATGACTGGTGGGCTGTGGGCTAAGTGGGCTGCTGGTAAATGTAGATCAGCAACACGACTGCAGTTTGTCCTTAGATGTTTAAAATGCCCTGAGGCTTTGTGAAATGCAATCCAGAGGTCTGTCTAAATATCTCTTCTGCAGTCAGAATTTCTTATAACAAATACATCAGCAAGCCCATTGTTTCTGAATTGTTAAGACATAAATAGGCAGCACCAAAGTAGGAAGAGCATTAAGATCACAGGTTGCCAGCAGAATGTTTGATTCAAGCCAGAAAAAGACTGCATTCCCCAGCTGGTCTGAACATAGAGTGACGTTATAATGAATATAACTAGCACTGTACTTAAATGCTCTAATCCTTAGGTGACCTGCACAGACTGATTTACACTGCAGTCAGCTGTTACATAAATATTGCAATGTAGATGAATAAAACAGCTTTATTCAATTCTGTAATTTCGTTGCAACTTTAATATATTCTTTTGTGAAGGGATTGAGTCGGCAAGCAAATTTAAACAGATAATCATAAGCAATCCTTCAAATTATTAAATTAAATGACTATGTTATTTCCCAAGGTGCCCCAAACACCCTCATACGACAAGAGAGCTCTGCATTTTTTAATAGATTTTTGTAAATCACAAAGCTTATGAATGGAATCACAGCAAGTATTTATGTCTTTATTATGGATACTCTGAGCTTCTTTTTGGTTACAAGTAGGGATGCACTGAATCCAGGATTCAGTCAGGATTCGGCCTTTTTCAGGAGGATTCACTTGAATCCTTGTGCCTTAATTAGAGGCAGGGGGCAGAAATCATGTGACTTTTAGTCACAAAACAAGGAAGTAAAAAAATTATTTTCCATTTTCCTTTCCTGACCCTAATTAGGATTCAGATTTGGTCCGGTATTCGCCCGAATCTGGGATTTGGCCGAACCACAAATAGTGGTTTCGGTGAATCCCTAGTTTCAAGCCTTCCTGACAAGAAATGGAAGCCACATGTGTCAGTTTCAAAGCTGGCAATTTCGCAAGTTGCGAAGTCGTCAGGGATGGATTTTCAGGGAGCCCAGAGGCCTATGTTCTCCGTTGACTCTTCACCTCATAGTGCGCACATCCTTTTTTTTCTTGCGTGCATCCTTTTAACTACAGCCAGAGCATGGGGACAGGGTGCGTAGTACTGGATAAGCACAAACTTAAAGTGTGGCTGAGCAGCATGCCTCCCCTGATTTTTTGCCTCCCTAGGCCCAGGTCTTTGTGGCCATGCCAAAAAACTGGGCCTTGATTTCAATGGATTTGCAGCGTGCACCAAGTGTACAAATTTTCTAGGTCTGTGACATGCACACAGCCTCTCCTGAAGCCACAGAAAGCATGCTGCTGCACATTGGATTTTTGCCACACATCATGGTAAAACATCAAACAAACATAAGGGGAATTCTTAAACAAAAAAAAAAAAGAAGAAATCAGGGAGACCAGGGAACAGACTGCAAAGTCTAGTAACTTTTTGAAAAATAGAGAGGGTTGACAGCTCTGCAGTTTATAAACATAGCATATTAGCTAAGGCATACAGTATGTGAGAATATAGGTGGACAAAATCCCTGCATGGCCATGCAACCTTAAATTTTAGGGAAATTTCAACAAATACTTGGCTGGGTACAACCTCACTGAGAGTCCTAATTAGTAATTACTAGCTGATAGCTCAAGTTGCTCCTGCTGTAGCTCAGCACCCATGGAAGGCCAGGGTATATCCGTTACTATCTTTTATCACAGAATGGCACATTTGTGTATGTGATCTGGAGATGACAATTTCTAGGCTGACAAAGTGAGAACCCTGGCATGATGGGAAATATCCAAGCCTGCATGATAAAAAAGAAATACATGAACTCTCAGTCAGTAAGTAGAATTTTCATTAACAATAAGATACTCAATGCATCGTTTGTCTGTGTGTGTCTATTGTTATTTTAGCTGGCACAGCTTTTGCAAATAGTTGTAGCAGAATTAGTAAGAGCAAGATGTCAAGAGCTGCGCAATATGTTGGCGCTTTAAAAATAATTGTTAATAATAATAATAATAGTAATAGTAATAGGGGAAGACAAAGTGAAGACATTGAATTTTTATTTTTGTCCTGGGTTTGGATTTTGTCTATTCTGCCTTTTTCCAATCTCGAATCTAAACTACATTTAGTTTGTTAAGGTCAGTGATCCTAGCAACAGGGCTTCACACTAACCGTAAGGAAAGATTTTCATCATATTTTTTTATTAGTTTCTATTGGCGGTATCTTCTATTTAGCTTCCATTGTACATAGTATGCAAATATGTAGGGTATCTATTTGCCTGTTGTGTCTGTTAAATTCAACCTAGTTTAGAGACCCTAAGGGTTAGACATTTCCACGGCAGTTTTCCCCTGTAGTTTGGACACCCAAAGTTGTCCTTAGTGAGCCCTGGGTAAAAGACCCTTTTCCTGAATGTTATCAGTAATCTAATCTGGGTTATTTCTTGCTCAGTAGGTGGCAGTGTTTAAAGAGATAAAAGGGAGAGCACACATGCTCAGGGCTCTTTTCCTGAATCCCTTGCGGGGAGGTGGGTACAGGACTGGGTCTGAGCTGGTGTCAATTCTATCTAGTGATAGGAGTTTATGTTATAATCGCTCTAGGCAAAAGTTCTCAAAAGCAAAAGTTAGTAGCTGTGTACTTAGTGAGCAGCTATTCGCTCCAACAAGGAGAGTAGTTGGGGTTAGCACACTTGCGGAAGTCAAACTCCCAGACACAAGAGTGGGTGAGCTCAGTAGCAGGGAAAGTGCCAAGGAGCAAGATACCCCTTGGCATCCCTAGTGCTAGGAAAAATCACAAAGACAAGCTACACTACCACCTAAAAGGGACCAATCAGAATTTATCTTAGCATAATAAATATGCTCCCGAGTGTGAATGTGTTTGAGGAATCTACAATTTCATCACTGTGATACAGCTAAACTGCCTTTTCTGTTCAATAAAAAAGTTATTTGAAGCACCCTCTGGACTGCTGTTATTTTCAAGTAGGTTTAACCTGGGTACCAGAAGACAAGCTAGGGCCCACCTGAGGGTAAGGTGCTTAAAGGAACAGTTCCGTATAAAAATAAAAATTGGGTAAATAGATAGACTGTGCAAAATAATAGAGCCAAGTGCAAGTTTCCATAGGTTAACCTAATCTCACTTTAGTACTGCAAGATGAGATCAGAAAAACAAAGTTCCATTGGCAAAAGACACTGAATATTAAAGTCGCTGACTATTTTGTCGCAAGTACATGAATGGTTCAAGTAACAAACAGGGAAAGTGAGTAGATTAGATTATTTCTGGAGAATCAAAACATGTTTTTCAGCTACTCAGCTGTAAATAAAAATATCAATTATCATAGTCTTGCAGATATAGCCTTCCATGGAGACGGCAACTGTTAAAATCATATAAAAACTCAAATTTGGCAGGATAAAGACTTAACAGCACCCACTGGGCATCCCCACTGTTTCCGTTATCCCTACAGAAGATTGCACTCCAAGCTCTCTGGAAACAGCAAATGTAATCTAAACACTTCCTTATCCACTCATGTGATTGCAGTTTGATAGACTGACATTAGACTGCTGTTCACTCAATTAGAAGCTGATGTTTGAAAAGCTTTGCAAAATAACAAAAGCCCATCTTAACGCACGTCAGCGAGTCAAGCACCAGACACAGCTAAAATGAATAGGGGGCTGATGATAACAGATCCCAATCATGGGCAAGTGGCTGCATCACAGCAAACTGTGATTAGATCTTTAGCACTCAAAAGTCTAATAACCTCACCTAATACTGTAAGGTTTCCTTTTATATGAGATAAAGCCATCTATTGTTGTGGTGCCATGATTAAGGACTCCTTCATCTAGCAAACTCCTTTGTGTTTTTTTGTTTGTATGTGTTTAGAATTCATATTCAGCCAAAATTAAAGATCAGTGAATCACACTTAACTGGGGCAGATTTACAAAAGGGTGAAGTGGCCGTCACTAGCCAAAATTCGCCAGAATTCCCATCTGCAGGGACATCACCAATTTACTAACAGGTGTAGAGGACAATTCGCTAGCGAAAGAGACCGTCACTAGTGCAGTTTGAGGCCCTATCACCAGAAGCATTTTCGCTTCGGTGAACGATCGCTACTCTACAAATTCAGGATTGTCCTGCAAAAGTGGGATTGTTTCATGTTGTAACTATGCAACTTCACATTTTAGTGAATTAGTGTAGCGGTACTGTTGTGGACTGTTGTGCTGCAATAGAAGCAATGGGAACTGGTTTGGTATAGACATTTATTTTTAAAGGAAATGTATGAAAAACTGGAAAAATAATCGAAAACCTTTTTATAAGGGGCATAAGCCTTCTGCAGTACTACTGTTCTGTGTCCTGTACCATGTCGGCAAGGAAAACTCCCAATTTGATCATTTATTCTACATCCCAAACTGCAATAATCCAGAGACTGTGTGGTGTTAAATCAACTAGTTGACCCAGTACAGTATACCCAGCCAGAAGAAAGAATTAGCACTCTTTTTATGTTTCCAAATAGGTGGGGAGGAAGCTTGCCTTTGCAAATATAAAGACATTAAAGGCCCTTTCACCAAACATGAATCAAAACTGAAAGGCAGATGGGGCAACTAAAATTAGAAAAGCTTATTCCAAAAAGTTTTATATTGGAGTTCAGAAGAGATCGAGTACAGAATAAAACAGTTGCTAACTGCCCTAAATTTCTAAAAATTCTGCATTCAGTCTCTCTATTCATTCTTTGACCAGAAATAAGTCCTATAACTGAACATCATGCCAATTCATGGTCTGCGTCAGTTTTAAGCTGGCCACAGACGCAAAGATCCGATCATACGAATCAACGTATGATCGGAATTTTCCATCTCCTGGCCTGCCACTAACCATTCAGATCAAAGTCTTACCATTCAGATTAAATAAGTAGTTAAAGAACAGATCAGTCTGCCCCTGACAGCAATCGTACGATAGTTATGTCCGGCCAAAGCTAGTGACAGAGGTGTTGGCATTGGTGCCAGGACTGGAAGAAACAAGCTATGTTCTAGTGCTCCAGAAGATAGTATATGACTTTTTTTAAAAAAAATAATTGAAAGAGTGTTCTCTACGGAGCAATTCAGGTATTGATTTCCAGAGGTAAGGAGCCACAAAGTAGAAAGATTTTAGGAGATGGCCAGGTACGTACAGTGAGAAAAGTGAGTAAATGTAGTGAGGAGCGGAGGAGTGAATGAAGACGTTTGTATTCCATCCTTTACTCAACAGGCTGGGGATGAGCATGTTCCCTCTTAAGGTGGCCATACACGGTGAGATCCGCTCGTTTGGGGATGTCGCCAAATGAGCGGATTTCTCCCTGATATGCCCACCTTGAGGTGGGCAATATCAGGCTGATCCGATCGTGGGCCCTAGGGACCGCATCAACGAATAGATGCGGCCGTGATCCGACGGGATTTTTCGTCCCGACTTTCGGCCAGATCTCGATCGACACGGTCTGTCAGCAGCTTTTATCGGCCCGTGTATGGCCACCTTTAGGTGATAGCAGGAGAAACCTAGCAGCAGAGTATAGGATTGGTTGCAGGGGAGAAAGGTGGGAGTCTAGGATATGGTATGTTACTTGTGAAAGAAATGGCATTATTAAGTAGGAAAAAGAGACAGGTTTTGGCAGTGGCATTATTATGGTTAGCGAAGGATAGAGACTGGTCCAAGATAACACCCAGGCAAGGTGCCAAATGAACAGGATTAATGGTCATGCCATTAATAGTAACAGTAAAAGAAGGTGAAGGGGTTGGTTCAGCCATGAAGATATTTCTAGCAGGCAGTTAGAGATCAGGGTTTGACTGTCAGCGGTTAATGACAGTGTCACATATGGTTTCCAAAAACCCAGAACAGACGCCAAGGTTTCAGTCCTAGTTCACGCTTCTGCCGATAATAGCCATCTTTCGCTTCGGGAAGAACCCTCCGCTATTCAGATGCCGCCAGTGAGAGAACCACGGCGAGAGTTCTGGGCAGACAAGGGAACCGTAACGTGCAACAGTTGTAAAGGGGTTAGAGCAAGTCGTAGAACAGGTCGGGATCAAAACCAGTCAGCGAAGTACAGAGTCAGGATCTGCAAGAGTAGTGTAACGTTCACAGCGGGAAACCGCTGCAACAGGAGTTAAATTCACACTTGGTAGTGCGTGTGGTGGAAGCCCAGGGAAAGAGCCACAAATACTTGAAGCAGGCATGGTGAAATATACAGGATTTAATGGAACTGAAGCAAAACAGGAACAGGTCAAAAAATAAAGTCTTTACCAGGCAGGCAATGAAAAGCTGGAACAAAAACGCAGGAACTTGGAACAGATTCAGAAACAAAACATTCAATGACTCAGCCCTGAGCAAGGCTCAGGGCATGGTTTATAAAGGGCAATTGATTAGAGAACACAAAACACATGAGGGTAACAAGAAGGGAGGAGACAAACTGGAAACATAACAAGATACAGGATCACTATAACAGGATCAGGACCAGCCCCAAGAGCCTCCGGTGGCTCACTTGGTAAGTGCACCCACTGTGCACCTAAAGTCCAGCAACCCCATTCCCAAGTGTTCAAATCCCAAATGGTCCTTACAAATAGTCAGTATAAGGCAAAGGTCGGTTCAGGCAGTGATACATAGCACAGGCAAGGATCAAGGAACAGAGAAACCAGACTAGAAGTGTATCCAGGAACTATCTACAATAGACTTACATTGGGCGATGGGAAGTAGGATGTGGTGCCTTTAAACATTTGAATTTCACACCAAGCTCTATGATGTCTGTAGTGTTTATACAAATGGCCTGTAGATGTCACTGTTACTTTGCATAATTCCTGGACAGCTTAAAAGTGAAAGTTACTGTTGTATAATGGCTGCATAAGTCTCTGCTAATAAAGCACTGTTATACTCTACTCATCCTCGGCTACCTAAAACATAACAAATTGATGATGAGATGGCTCTTCTACCTCTGCAGCAGGCTGCACCTTTTCTTCCAAACCATGGTGAGCCTACCATACCTTTTATTGCTTGGATCCATTTGTTTGAAAATTAAATTATTGCTGCTGACCAAGGAGAGATTTCTGCTGCTAGAAAGCTTGCTTTACTTATTCACTGCCTGGGAGCAGAGGGACAGTCTATATTCTATACATTACCATCACCTTATGATACTTATGAAACTGCTCTTACTGCTATAAAGAACTTTATCATGCCAAGAGTAAATGTGGTTGCTGAAAGATATAAATTCCGCCAACGTGGACAGCGTAATGGTGAATCCATAGAACAATTTGTAGCAGCTTTGAGAGAGCTGGTTGTTACCTGTGAGTTTGGGAATCTAACAGATGAAATGCTAAGAGATCAAATAGCGGAAAAAACTAACTCACCTCGCATTAAAGAGAGACTGCTCCTAGAGCAGGATTTAACCCTTGCAAAGGCTATTACAGTTGCTAGCCAAATTGAAACAGCAGAGGCTAAAACTCTCAGTCAGGGAACTGCTGGGAATGTACAGATTGTGGATTCAGCACTGTGGCCTAATAATGCACAGTCACAGGCAAAATACAGTGCTAAGGAAAGGGATTCACCTACACTGCAAAACTGTGCAGCAAATACAAATAAAAAGTACTGCGTCTGCTGACAAGGGACACTCCATTAACCTGATGCTTTTACAGGTTCAGCTGTTTCTATACTACCAAAGGATATTTTCTTGAAATACTTTGCAAAAGATCAGCTTGTTGCACCTGCCCTGAAACTGGTCAGTTACTTAAAGGATCCAATCCCTGTGCTTGGTTGCTTGCCAGTGACTGTACAATTTGAATCAAATACTGCAAAGTGTGACATTTACATTGTGAATAAGGGTACTGCTATACTTGGAAGGGATCTCTTTGCTGCATTAAACTTACAATTAGTTGATGGTCTCATTACTACAGCACCAGTGCCTGCCACACAGCCAGTGTCTAAAATTTCACCACAAAGCAAAACTTCACTGGGCTGTGCAAATAACCTTGTACACAAAAGACCAGATGTAAAACCAGTACCATTCCCTGATTCAGCATGGGAAAAACTTGCTATTGATATTGTCGGTCCTTTTACAGATGCTCCTATAGACTGTAGATTTGCTATAACCTTGATAGACTATTACAGTAAATGGCCTGAAATTGCATTTATTTCTCATATAACATCAGCTACAGTAATAACATTTCTGTCTACAGTCTTCATTCTTTGGTCTTTAGGTAATCCAAAGGACTTAATATCAGACAACTGACCACAGTTTGTCTCATATGAATTTGAATCCTTTCTGAGAGAGAGGAATATTGTGCATTGGAAATCTTCAGTGTATTACCCACAAGCAAATGGAGAAATCGAGCGATTCAACAGAAGTCTGAAAGAAGCACTACAGACAGCAAATCTTACTGGAAAATCTTGGAAAGTATTTACAACAGAGTTTCTACATAACTACAGAGCAACGTGCCATGCAACAACCCAATCATTTCCAGCTGAATTATTACATGGCAGACAGAAGCGCATTAAGTTACATGTTAGACATCAAGCTTCCACAAAGTACTGTGCCTACAAAATCATCTACTGCTGACATTGTGAAACGTCACCAAGCCAAATGCAAGGCATATACTGACAGAAAATGTGCTGCCAGAGAAGTGCACTTTCAGCCTGGATCTTTAGTCAGAATTAAGAAACCAGGAATACTGAAACAAGGACAATTTAAATTTACTACACCATTTGAAGTGAGACGCCAGCGAGGACCATACACATATGAACTGTCTGATGGACTCATATGGAATGCAAGTTGTCTTGCTCCTGTCAGATATGACTTCGGAGAAGCTCCATTTGATGAAGGACATTTTCCTACTCCTGATGTCAACTGCAATAGGCCTGAAGAAAGTGAACATATAAGGCATACTGAGAGAATCAGAAAACTACCTGCATGGACCAAGGACTTTGTGATGTGAAGAATGTATAATATTGTTTTAAAATGCATACTGTTTAATTGTTGCTGTTTATTATAGTTGTCCAAATGCTTTAGGGGGAATATGTGGTGCTTATACAAATGGCCTGTAGATGTCACTGTTACTGTGTATACTTCCTGGACAGCTTAAAATTAAAGTGAAAGTTACTGTTGTATAATGGCTGCATGAGTCTCTGCAAATAAAGCACTCTACTCATCCTCAGCTACCCAAAATATAAAAACGTCTCACACACACTGAAAGACACGTTGCGTCAAACCCAAAACAGATGCCTAGACTGCAAGCGCCGGCTATGAAGAAGGCTGCGGGCATCCAACAGCAATATTTAAGGCCAAATGAGATACAAGATCTCCTAAAGAGAAAGTGAAAACAGCAGAGCACCAAGTACAGAGCCCTGGGGCACCCCGACATTAAGCTGAACTGGGGAAGAAGAGCAACAGAAAAAAAGAGTGGTTAGATAGACTGAAGGGAAAGCAGGTTTTGACTGAATTTTAGTTTAATTTGACACCATTTAAAGACTGTGGAATGCCCTGCCAGCTGATGTTGTGATGGCGACTCCATTAATGTCTGTCACAGTCGGCACCCTAAACCAGAACTAATGCCAAGCTCCCTGGTCTCGGCTCGGCTTCACCAGTAGTGTGACCGCCTTTGGCTTTGGGAGGAGCCCTCAGCGTACTCAGATGCCACCTGGACTTTTCGAGAGGAGCAAGGCGAGGAGTTCTGGCAAGCAAAGGGGCACGGCTGTAGTTATACAAAGTCTTGGGACAGAAGATCGCAGTACAAGACGTTAGGCAAAGGAGTAGTCAGGACAGGCCGGGTCGAGGCAGGCAGAGAGTAAACATAATCAGGCAGGCAAGGGTCAAATCAGGAAGTCAATCAGAGGGTTAATCAGAAGCGGTAGTCAGTAATCAGGCAAGGGTGAGAATCCAGAAATCAGAGCAGTCAAATAGCCAGGCAGGGGTCAAAACAGGAATCAAACAGGTTTACAGAATTAGCACAAGGCTCAGAAGCACCAGGAACAAATCCTATCACGGGCAATGATAAACTGAGGAAATGCCCTTTAAATACATTTGAATTTGGCGCCTCTCGCGCTGACGTCATTACGTCAGCGCGCCTGCGCCTTTAAATCATAGTGCGCATGCGCGCGCGCACTAGGGAGCCGGCACAGGAGCAGCGCGGCGTGACGGGCGTCCCCATCGAGGGGGCGGCAGGCGTCCCTGTCGTCCCCCCACTAGACCACCAGGTAAGTTCTTTACAATGTCTTTATGTGTTTTGACCATAAAATCCTTGAGGCTGCCCCCATCTGACTAAAATGGAATTAAAGTCTTTAGTATGAATAATTCCTAACAGTTACCTAACTAGATAACTATTACATTTAGAGATCAGCAGTGTCAACAAGCCAGCTGGTATGGAACTAGAACTGCTAGTAAGTGTCCTGCTATCATTCTACAAGAGTGCCAAAGTCTGGCCAGCTTTGTATGAATATTTCCAGCTTTACCTCAGGTTTGAAAACAAAATAAGTGCAATACATTGAAGGCATTTTAACCAAAATCAGTTTTGCAGCTCTACAAAATGATTAATAATGTGCTAAAAGCACAACGCGCAAATGAATCAGCCAATGGCAGAAACTGTTTATGCTGGCAAGTTTCTTTAATCAGCAGATACAACAGATGTCATTTGATTCCTCAATGTGTCACTTTTCTTACATTGAGTTACCACTCATGGTGGCATATTGCTTCTGATGTTTTCCCTTTATCTGTCATTTTTTTGTACTAATGATATGATGTCTTCGTTCTCCTGGAAAGCTAAGAAGTTAGTTTAGAATCTCATAAAAATAGAACAGTTAGCAGTTTCTCTATGGCTAATGGCACATGGGGTTGGTGGAAAAGTTCCTAAAACTGCAGTGGCCTCATCCAATACTCGCAAATGGGAAACACCTGACGGCAAAGTCAGTCATTTTGCATTCAAGTGAATTTGGAGAAAGTTTGAGTGTTTGTCAGCTGACTATGACACTTTTGTACAGTGAGCCCAAATGTTTTAGTCATGTTTTGAGTAAATACTTTACTTTGGCCCCTGGTATTTCAAGACAAAGAAAGTATATATTTTAACACCACTTTTGGTTCATAGTTACTGTGCCCTCCTCCTTTAACTCCATGTTTGTGTAAATATCAGTTGTATTTTCTCGGAAACATCATATATTACCTCAAAATCTTACTGACCCCATTGTGAGTATAAAATGCCACAAGTATGCTGGCTTAAAGGGATACTGTCATGGGAAAACATGTTTTTTCCAAAACACATCAGTTAATAGTGCTGCTCAAGCAGAATTCTGCACTGAAATCCATTTCTCAAAAGTGCAGATTTTTTTCATATTTAATTTTTAAATCTGACATGGGGCTAGATATTTTTTCAGTTTCCCAGCTGCCCCCAGTCATGTGACTTGTGCGCTGATAAACTTTAGTCACTTTTTACTGCTGCACTGCAAATTAAAGTGATATCACTGCCTCCCCCCCCCCAGCAGCCCATCTGTAAGAACAATGGGATGGTAACTAAAGAACAAGATCAGCTGCCTGGTAGATATAATAACAGCACTTAATAATAAAATCCAGGTCCCACTGTGACACATTCAGTTACATTGAGTAGGAGAAACAACAGCCTGCCAGAAAACAGTTCAATTCTAAAGTGATAGCTCTTTCTGAAAGCACATGACCAGGCAAAATGACCTGAGATGGCTGCCTACACACACATATTACAACTAAAACAAATACCCTTGCTGGTTCAAGAATGAAATTTATATATATCTATATAAATCTACAACTATATTGTAGAGTTAATTATTTCAGCGTAAACGGTATAATTTAGAAATAAAAACCACATCATAAAAATCAAGACAGAATCCCTTTAAAAACATTTAATAAATTCATCAACATAATTTCTTCCTATAATTGTGATTCTATTGTGATATATTAGCAAGGAGGATATGATATAGATAATGTGATGCTCAACTTTTTGCTATATCCTGGACATGGTAACATTTCATTTGGCCAAAAAGCATTGGCATTCGTGATATATTTTGAATGGTGTAAGTACACCTGGCACAAGGTTAATATGGCAAAATGTGGCACACTCACATTTCAGTAACTTGTTGGGAACTTTCTAGTTTTAGCGAACGTTCATTAAATCAGACGTTTTGCACTTTAGTAAATATACCTGATAGTCTCAAGTTTTCAGGGTATCCAGCCATGGGTGGAATGGACTAGTACCTCATGACTAGGCATACACTGTACAAAGAGATGGCCAGTTGCTTTAGTTCCCTTCATTTCAACTAATGGCATATTGATTGGATCAGAAGAAAGTGTAGAAGAGTTGTTTTTTCCTCTCTACTTCCTTATCTGGTGATACACCATTCACCCACCAACAGGCACATGAGTTGATCCTGTTCCTCAAAAGCATTCAGCCTTCTCAATTTTTCCTGCTATGGCAGACAAAAGTATGGGCAATGGGGCATATGCAAAATTTCAGTTGCCTGTTGTTTCAGAACCCTACTCAGTGTGGAGCATCTGTTTTCAGGCTACTATATACACCTGATTTACATTTTTTATTTTCTTTATTTTGGTAGTTTTATCACCCTGACAGTAAAGAGATAAAAAGTATACTAGAAACGTACACCTAGGGCAGATTTATTAAGGATCGAGTTGTGTTTTCCACCAAAATTTGAGTTTTCTAGGGGTTTTTTGGTCAAATAATCAATATTGCAGGTTAAAAAAATAGAATTTTATGAGATTTATTATACCACGACCATGAAAATAGCTTGATTCCAAAAATAAACCATCTAAAACCTATCGAGGCATGTAGGAGTCAATGGTAGACATCCCTTGAACCTTTTGAGTATGTTAATAGCCTTCATGATGTTAGAAATTTTTTCAGAGGGGTTTGCCCGAAAACTCAAGCAATTCGTAGTTTTTTCGGAAAAGTCGATTGATTAGAGTTGTTAACCTCGAACTCGCTGAATCGAGTTTTTAGAGAATTACAGTTTTTCTTAAATAAGAAACCATTCTAGTTATGGGTTCATTCGAGGTATAAAAAACTCTAAAATTCGACCTTTGACTTTTTCACACCATCATATCTGATTTGTGTCAAAGTACAACTGTGTTGGGTGCATCTCCCTCTGGTGACTACTAATACGCTGGAATCATGGGGGAAAATGCTGCATTGTGGACACGATAAGTACATTCTGCTCATGCTAGTTCAAGCTATTTCTCACATAATTAAACCCAAATTGAGATTAGAGATCAGTGTACTAAATGAACACACAGTTATACACAGTTAGTCATTGTGGTGCACCTGTATGTTTACTAAATAATTATTATATTCATTTGAAATTCCTTAACAAGCTTTAAACATTTTCTATATAATGATGGCTATCCTTACATGTTTTACATGTCTATATATACCTATCCCAAGGGTTCCAGAAATGCCATTTCAGCATCTGTCATCCACTTTGACTAATAACACTAGAAAGTCTTCAAGACTCTTAGAAATAAGCAGCCTGTCACTCGTATCCTGATTGTGAGATCACACCTGGAGGATGAAGGCTGAGAAATGGTGAGTACAGGTTGAACAAATAAGAGCATTAGTTCAGAAGATCAGAGAAAAGCTGACCATGGAAAACAGAAACAAGAACTCAAAGAACAGACACATTTTTTCTGCAGATAAACAAATGTTTCCTACAGGAAGCATGCTCTAAACAACACAAGCAAGATTAGAACAAAAGATACTGATCTAACATTGTTCTCTGCTGTATTCATATGGATTTGTCTGGGCTTGTGTCTGTGGGCTCTCATTCACATTCATTGCATAATAAATTAAAAAAAGGAGAATATCATGCTGCATTTTTCCTTTTTCTACATTCAACTTTTTTGCACCCTACAGCTACAAATAGAATGTAACATTTTAAGCAAAATTACAAAATTCAAAGCTGAAGAAAGTGCCTGTTGGGTCCTGTTGGGTTGGTTTTTGGTCTCTAAAGGTGGCCATAGACGTAACAATTACGATCTTTCTTGAAAAAGATCTTTCCAAAAAAGATTGTTCGTTTCAATACACACGTTTACAGCTGAATCGTCAGATATACAGGTAGAAACAATAAAATTCTACCTGCAACTGACGATTCAGCACTAACAATGGGCGATGTTTGGGTTCCTTCAAAGGCACCCGATCAAAATTTTCTGTAAAGCCCAAATGACAAGCCGACCGATATCCAAGTCTTCTGCCGATATCCGTCGGCTCTTTTTCCATCAAACACGCACCAAATATTGTACGAATATTATCTGTGCGTTTATGGCCACCTTTAATCTAATTAATCCCTATACTTCATATGCTTCAGATCCTGTGTGTAATATTGTCTGACCACTTTCCACAGAACTTCATTTCTTCCTTAAGGTGATCTGGTTCTTTATGCTCATAGGCCCCATTTAGGTCCTTGGGTCCTAGCTTGGTCGTATCCCCTCTAGCAAGTCCCAGTATGCCAGAGGGGAGGGAGAGCAGTGAACATTGACTAAGGGTAGGCAGAAGACAGGTATCTGCCCAGTGCCCCCTTTTCATTGCGCCCTAGGCAGGTGCCTCTTCTGCCTACCCCTTGTTCCGGCCCTGCTCTGTAAGGCTACAAATGTATTTTTACTACTACTTTTAATTACTCATATTTCTATTCAGGACCTCTCTTAGTCATATTCTAGTCTCTGATTTAAATCAGTGCATAGTTGCCAATTTGTACCCTAGCAACCAGATTGCTCAATCTGCAAAATGGAAAGATGTTGAATAAAATGCTAAAAAGCTCAAACACAACACATAATAAAAAATGAAAACCAATTGCAAATCGTCTCAGAATATCACTCTATGTCATACTAAATGTTAATTTAAAGGTGAACAACCCCTTTAGCATACTGAAATGTAAGATTAACATTTTTATTATTCTTTTCAATGACCCTGTGTGGGTTTTGCTCTTGGAAAATAAAAGGTTGGCTATTTCAAGGACAGACGGTGCTTATCTGAGTATTCTTTAAAAAGTTTGAGAAAAAAAAACATTTATTTAAAGAAACAAAATAAAGATTTAGATGTTAATTCCCATTAGAAGATGGCTTTTCCTGCATCTGAAGCCATCTGCATTGAGAACCCCACAATCCCAACACTGTCATACCTCCTGCAAAGATGCAGAGAAACAATACTTACTATAAAGTTTTTTTCTGGCTTAGCTAGTCCCAGTATTAAAATAGTAGTTGTACTTTAACAACAGTTTAAAAGATAGAAGTTGGGCAGATTAATAAATTACTGTTTTAATTTTGACCTAAAATTGCTACTCTCCACCATCTCTACCTACAGCTGCTCCAGTTGTACATGGAAACCTGTGTAAAAGCAAAATGTATTAGAAGACTGGAACACTGAAGTGCCTAATGTTTAGTTGCTCTGTACACTGTTTTCTTTTCAGATTTCTACCTGAAAAGCCCCCCTCATATGAAAGCACAACTCAGGCACAACATTCATTCTTGCATCTAAATTATCTAATTGTGTCATTATGCATTTCATTGTACCTATCCATTTTTATCTGCAAATCCAATTTTGCTCTTCCGTGGCACAGGCTAAAAATATCCATGGCGCTGTTCCCAAGCTGCTCACTTTACCTGACCGGCTTTGTTTTGTCTTGAAAATGCAACAAGGTCAGATTTACTGTGAGGACACTGTCTGGATTTCAGAGGCCCAGAGCGATGCCATGGGAACGCAAACCATGGGGTGGCCCTGGCTGTCTGCTTCTATAATAAAAGATGATGATATGCCTGTCTGGGTCAGAAATTATGTTATTTTGGTTTTATACAAGACATATGTATTTAATATGAACCAAACATGGACCAACCAAATGCAGGCATGTAGTATTGGCTGTGTCTATGACTAAATTCCCTCTGTAGTGCTATTTCCATTAATTGTAATCCAAACTACACGTTTCCCGTATTTGTTACTGGATTTCATCCCCCAGCACCCCCTGAAAACTGGATGATGCAGTTCTTATACAATAGATGGAGTTGGCAAATGAACTGTTCTCATAAAATGTTACTATTGCAGCCCTTTCCCCCAAAACAGAGAAGTCTGTGATGTATTTGCTTTCATTCTGCATGCGACTGTAAATGCTTAGCAGAGCTGTGACCCCTCTAATGTGAGTGCCTTTAAACCATGCCTGCCCACCATATTCGCTCTGATTCTGACATGAAAATTGTGCAGCTTAATTGTCACGGTCATGCCCACCATAGCCCCAGAGACTGCATTGCTCTGATTTACAGCTCATACTGATTTACCAAGAATCTTAGACTTAAGTATTCTCATTAGCAAAAGCTAACTGGATTATTATCTTAGTGGTTCATCTGTATTTTAATTATGGCTTTTTATTTATTGCATAATGATAAAAATTAGGACAGTTAACTTTTAGTATATTATAGAATGGCTAATTTTAAGCAACTTTATATTTAGTTTTCATTATTTATTTTTTTATAGTTTTTGAATTATTTGCCTTCTTCTTTAGACTCTTTTCAGCTTTCAAATGGGGGTCACTGAAACCTTTGTAAAGCGACACACGCATTCTTATTGCTATGACTATGAAGATTTTCATTCATCCAAGTCATGGTATATCTAGTATAGGTCAATCTAAAAACAACTGGACTTGCTGAGTAATCAATGAAGACGTTTCACTACTCATCCGAGCAGCTTCTTCAGTTCAACTGACTCGTGTGTTAAATTCTTGGCATATAAACTCTTCCACTCATCCAAAGAGGTGACATCTGAAGAAATTCACAGAGGTGTTGATTCTGTGTAGTTACTGTGATAGGATTAGGATTATCATGCAACTCCTAGAAACAGGTGTTACTTGTGAGAGTTGCATGAATGGATGTGTGAAGTGTTCTAAGACTCGCCGATGTACAGATGTTAGAACAGCATTGTATGTAGCAGACAGGTGGTGTCGAAGGCCCCCACCTCTGTTCAGAGATTGGTTCTCCACCTTGACATGAATTGTTATTGCTACGTTGTACTACGCATCTTTCTATTCAGGCCTCTCCTATTCAAATTTCAGTTTCTTATTCAAATCAGTGTATGGTCACTAGGGTAATAGTTGAATATAAAGCAAATAAACTCAAACACCACAAATGATAAAAAATGAAAACCAATTGCAAATTGTCTCAGAATATCACTCTCTACATCATACTAAAAGTTAATTTAAATGTGAACAACCTCTTTAAATGAGTAATTAAACTACATTGCAATGCTGGTTCTAAACACTATTTCTGTGCTGGGTCAACTACAAGGACACCAAAAAAAATAAGGCAGCTTAAAACCTTGCTTTTCCTTCTAAACCTAGAAACTATAGCCTTACACTGGTTTTGATTAGTGATGGGCGTACAATTCGCGAAACGGCACCGGCGTCTTGTTTTTGACGCCGGCGTCCATTTTTTCTGACACTGCGAATTTTCACGGCCCTTTCGCGAATTTATTCACTGGCGGCGAATCGCGCAAATTCGCCTCGCATTCGCCCATCACTGGTTTTGATGCAAATGTCTTACTTAAGTCTTCCAGCAGGTTATAACTGCTTTGTATATCTTTAGTCCCATGCAACAAAACGTGAGCAGCATTCAGCTTTATTGTGTAAACCTTATTCACCTGCATCCCTTTTACATATTCAGCAGAAGTCTGAAGCTGTGCAGCAATGACGTGCACAATCCCTACTGAAAGCTGAGTACTGCTCTTATCTGTTCCCACCTGACTGGCAAGATCTTTTCTTCTATGTGTCTGACTCAGTTATGCCCTCCCAGGAGAATGTCCCAGGCATTATCCATTTTGTTTGCTATTGAATAATGTGGACCTGGCACTCTGAAAGCTAAAATGCCAGAATTGTATTTCTGATATGCCAGAGTCTTCCCCTTAGGGTCAACTGAAAAAGTGTTCACAGTGCTAAAATCTTGAAATTGATTTGTTCCTGAAATTGTAAACATATTAAAGGTCAGATCCTTGTACATAAACTACAACTCCCATGGTCCTATGCAATAGCACAGAGGAAAAGCCATCAAATATTTTTTATGCATTCATTATTTAATAAAACAGCTTAATAAGTAGACAAGAGGGAGACTTTGGTTAGCAACTATACCCCATATCGAGGAAAAGTCTCTGTAAATTTTACTATTTTATTTCTTACTCTCACAAGAGCCTTTGATAATCATGCCCTCATTCGTGCGATTTTCTATGGCACAAAGGTTCAGCAACAAAACATGCCTTGAAAATATTTAACACTATGTTGTAAATTGTGAACATCTGCACTGTGGTTGCAGCTAGTACACATAGTTATATACAGTAGTTTGGTTTAAAAAAGACAAAAGTCCATCAAGTGCAACCCCTGCACAAGGAGTTAATAGTCTTTATAAGGGAGTGTGTACCCTGCCCCATGAACAAGAACCAGTTGTGATGTCAAGGCTCAAGTGCCTACGGTCTGCTACAAATAACAGGAGTCTAAGGTGAGCTGGTTTATTAGGACTACATAGGCTGACAAGCCAGTGGTTGGCCAGATTCCATGGATCTCACCTTAGATTATGAAAGACAGGAGTAAGACAGCTAGCTAAGCAGCCAAGGTCCCACCGAAGTTAAACGAGGTGATCAGCAGCCCCGCATTACCTGTATATTGCCAGTCAGAGACACATAACTATGTAGGTACCTTTATTCAGCATAAGCAGTACCCCTTTGATGTTGCATCATCCTGAACCAGAAATCTGTGGTCCAACAGGGCCCCCTGATATATTACCAAGTAAATAACCCTGCCTGAGGTCTTAGACAGATGTAATGCAGCACAAAGTTACAACTTATTGAAACCCAGCAAGCTTTCAAAAAATGTAAGGAAAATCATAAGTGATGCCCTACCAGGGAATAGAGGAGCAGCTAAACGTGCTTCCACTGCCACATTTAAAAATTATTTTGCTTTATTTATTTAGCACCAACATATACAGTATGCAGTGCTTTACAGAGAATATTCATCATCATCCCCTGTAGCACAGGAGCTTACAGTCTAAAGTCCCCATCATATTCACACACACTGTGGTCAGTTTTATCAGGAATAGAATGAAAAATATTTTTCAGAGACTGCTCTACAAACAACACAGTTTTATCAGGAGCCAATAAACCTGACTGTATGTTTTTCGAGTGTAAGTAGAAAACGGATTACCTGGAGGAAGACCACGCAACCAGATTTACAAACTCCTTGCAGATGGTGCCCTGGCTGGGGCCCCTTAAATTATAACAAGGTTTCCATTACATGAAATCATTGCCATATGTCACCCTGCTACAGTTCCACAAATATTTATAACATACCATAATTGTCCTTCCCAATATGTATAGAGAAGAAAATAGGCCCTGTGTGGGGTGTTTGGGCCTCTGTGTATTTGAAATCCCAGAGCCTATTTTGATATCCTTGGTGTGCATCTTTAAAAAAAAGTTTGTGCCTCAGATAACACTATATCTATGGCCCGAAAAATCAGCAAACGGTTGTCCTTAAAGGGCATGTAAAGGCAAAAAAATAAAATCCCATTTTTACTTTCTTTAATGAAAACGAAACCTATCTCCAATATACTTTAATTAAAAAATGTGCACTGTTTTTATAAGAAACCTGACTGTATGCAGTGAAATTCTCCCTGTATTTACTGCTGTGGATAGCAATTGTCAGATGGTCCCTAACTGCTGAGCAGGGAAACAATCATACTTATGAACAGCAGGGGGAGCCCCACGCCTTACTTCCCAGCCATGCAGAACTCAAACAGCTTTGTTTATGATGATCCCTAAGCAGTCCAGAACACACTGAGCATGTTCACAGTCTTAGTCTTGCAAAGATGTTTAACAAAGTTACAAGATGGTGACCCCCTGTAGCCAACTTTGAAAGCATAAATAATTTGTTTTATTAGGCTCGTGGTGCAGTAAGTTTATTTTTATATTTAGTATTCAAAATACAGCATTTTACATGCCCTTTAACACTGTCATAATAGTTGAATCCCAGCAAATAACCTTGACTGGAAAATAATAACATGAGAGATTACCACTTGGTTATAGCAAGTATTTTTGGATTGAAAAGAGAACGGAACATCCAGTTGCATTGACTGTTATTCCAATTAGCAATGCTGAAAGACTTTCTTCTCAAACTACCCATGTGTCCCTTGTGCAATGTGTTGGCATTTAGCCTCGCTTATGCACCTATAATTTGAGCAGCTATTGAGCTCTGATGAAATAATGTGCAGTTGTCCTCAGACTGTACTTATCAATCCCATTATCCTTTAGCTATTAGAAAAGGGTCTTTGTAGGGCAACCAATATGTGCCAGGCTTAGATATAAGACGGGTTTAAGCTTTCAGTAAAAAGGGTAGCTGGATTAGAAATACAAGGAAAATGCAGACACATTTATTAAAAAACAATTGCCCTGCATCAATTAAACATGCATTTAATTGAATGGAAATATTTAAAACTGGACTTCATGGGATGTCAGTAGCCCCTAAATAGGAAAGGTCTAATACAATTACACTTATATGAACAATTTAAGCAATGACACCCAAGAAGAAATACAGCAGGAGCTTTTATGCTTTAACTCAAGGGAGATGAAGGAAGTCATTTTGATCTTAGAAAAGGAGCAGCAAACCCATTCATTCTTATGCTATTCACTTTCATCCAATCTGTTCTGTTACTGAAAGGAATCAGACTCCCTGCTGGCAGCCTAAAACGCTAATGAGGTTTCGCAGCAAAATATATAGAGAGGTTCTCACAATAGACCTTGAAACATATGTCTGATCACCAGCCGATACTGTAGTACCAGGACCCTGTCCAAGCTCTCTGATAAATATGATCACATTTGGCCGGCATACAGCTACAGCATTTTAACAGATTAAATAAGGTAATCTGTAAAAATAAACTAAGTACAAACTTTCCTGTGAGAAGTGTCTACTAAAAACATTTGCCACCAACTTGGATTGATGTTACTTATTTATAATCAAATACAAATTAATGTTATAGTAATACAGAAAAATAATTGAAACCAAAGCCATTTGGTAAACATCCATATGGTGATAGCAGATTTCACCATAATAAAAGTTTGCCCAGGCACAAAAACCCATAGCAACCAATCAGCAGGTATAGACACTTGTTTAAATGCAAGCATCCTATTGGTTGCCATGGGTTACTGCTCTTGGGCAGAAACCCCATACAGTATGTAATAAAAGGCACTAAGTTTGCCCAGGCACAGTTACCCATAGCAAGAAATAAGATGCTTGCATTTAAGTAGGCGCATAGTAAATGCTACCTGCTGATTGGTGCATTTTATTATATAATCTCCTTAGAGCCTTATATTACATATGGGGGGAAGTGCTTGAGTTCGGAACTACAATGTAACATTCTCAGAGCAGTTTCTAACAAACTTGTCAGAAAATGCAGACCTGTTTGCTTTTATTGTTGTCGGCAGTTTATGCAAATAAAGTGACTATTCCCTTTTTAGCTACTTCACGAGCTGCTCCTGGGGCAAAGCACAAAACAAAGGGGTTGATAATTCTTAATCCTTATTAGCAGAACAGGCTGGCTAAAAACTAAACATTAGGATAGTGAATAAAATGACAGTAAGGTCTCCACCTTCTGTGCATATGTCAGAATACATCAGTGCAAACTAAGAAATGAGAATATAAGGGGAAAATCTGTTAAAGCTTAGACTCGAAAGTGCATAAAGCAAAGAGACATGTTGTTAAGTTGCACCTTCATTCTGTTGCTTAAAAGCTTGTGTAGCGTAAAATTGAGTGACAACATCTCTACTATGAGCTTACCATAAATATATTTCTGCTCCGGATGAGACCTTTCTCTCCAGGTGTAAGCCCTAGCAAACAGTGTGGAGGCAGGGCATAATAATTGGGCGCCAGTAATTCTTAGAACTTAACCAGAGAACATATTTATTGAACAGTAGCATCCACAATAGAATGTACATACAGAGCAAACAGAATCATACAGCAACAGTGGATAGGCATATACTCACAGCACCTTTGGTCAGTATCAGTCCCCACAGGGATGGGAACATGTACACAGCAGCTGCTCGGGGTACACCTAGCTTTCAGCCTTTTCCCTAAGTGGAACCTGAGTGGAACCGCTACATCCCTAGGTCCTTACACTTTGTCTCTATTTCTGGGCAATTAGTACCAGGGATCATAATCCCACATTCCTCGGAGGAGCCTCAAGCTGCTCAGCTAAATAACCTGTCTATCTGTCACTCCTAGAGTGACCTCTTAAGGTGAGTAGCCTATCCTTACTAGACCTGACATGTCTAGGTTCCACTCAATACCCTGCCTGCCTGCTCAGGCCAGCGCTAGCACAAGATGGACCCTGAGTGCATGGCTGCCCAGGACTACATACTTTAGCACTTGCAAGATCGTATCTAGATGCCCAACAGATTTTAATGCGCTAATATAAACATTGATGTCAAGGTCTTTCCAGCATCAAGTAATAAGTAATACAAAGGCCCATCTGCTCTTCTACATTTTTACTTTGCAAAAATCAATTAGCGAGGCAGAAATCACAGCAGGGTTTAAAAGCCTATTGGCCTGTCCTGTTTTCTGTAGAACCAAATTGTCTTTTCCATAATATGCTAAATGGAATGAGAAGTCCCTGCCTGCAGGTTCATGTCATAAGGATGCTAAGAGAGCTGATATGTTTGCTAAAATTATATATTTTTATAGATTTATTTTGAAGAAAAATAAAGGATCTGAAGAAATTTACAGAAGTAAAATTCATTAACACTGTCATATATTACAATAAAAAGTTTGGTTTTCCTTTAAAACAAATAGCTAACTATATATCTACGTATTGTATTTCATTCAATGTATGCTTTACTGACGATTTGAGAGATTTGGCTCATTAACATTTACAGTTTCCTGAAGTAAGGATATTAAAGTCAGCAACCATGAAAAATGACTTGCGAAGTACACAACAGCAAAATAAAAGAAACTCTTGTGTGTCAGAAATCTGTTATTATAGCTATTTTTGGCTTGGTTTTCTTTAAAACGAATAGCTAAGTACTGTACATATCCACATATTATATTGCATTCAATGTATGCTTTATTGTTGATTTGAGAGATTTGGCTCATTAACAATTACAGTTTCCTGAAATAAGGATATTAAAGTCATCAACCTTAAAAAAACATTACTTGTGAAGTGCACAACAGCAAAATAAAAGAAACTCTTGTGTGTCAGAAATCTGTCATTATAGCTATTTTTACTATTTCAGATTTTTTTCTAATGTCAATACCATTCACTTTATTGCTCACTGGATTGATTTTAAAGTTAGGGACTTTGTGTTCCGTTACAGACTAATTATACACGCTGATCTGTACAAAGACTTCCATATTATGATGGGGTGACGCCTGACCAAATATAAACTAATAGAAGAACTAACAGACTCCCTCAAACTCCTCAAGCTTTTCATGCTGAGCAGATTTGTCCATGGAAACATAACAGCTGTTTATAGTATTAAGCATATTGGCAGGTCTTCCCTTTACAAAAGGAGAATAACAATATAAGTGTTTGCCTGTTCCTCCTGATTTCTGTCTGGGTTTTCTACAGGTACTTCTTCCTTTGTTCTTCTGGGTGGACAAGTCGTTTCTTTTTTTAAATTCCTTTATTTTATTTATTTTCCTTACAAATTTACTTTGCATTTGTCTAAATAAAATACTAAAAGGTCCATGTGTAATTTATGTTCTTCTTCCTGCCACCTAATTTTCAGGCTGTGGAAGCCTATTTATTAAAGGTCAAATTTTAGTGGTTTTAGAGGTTTTTGAAACCCCAACTAAACACACTTTCTCTAAAATGTCATGAAATGTATTTAAAAAATCCAAACTGAAAAAGCATGGACTGGAAAAGTTGCAAAAAAATCGCAGAAAAGTTGCGAAAACTTCGACTTTTTCTTATTGTTGCAAAAAAGCCAGCGTTAAAAATACCTGAAATCCCTAAAACCACAAATCAAGGAAAGATCATCCAGTTGTAAAAAAGACAGTGCTTGAAATGACAGCCTGGAAGATTGAGAGTAAATAGTCTGATATTAAAGTAATATAATTAATAATTATAATCCAGCTCCAATGTCAGTCTCCTTTCTATGTACAAGAGTTCCTATCAAGCAACAGCATTTCAATAGGGATGTCGCGGACTGTTCGCCCGCAAACTAATTCGCGCGAACATCGGCTGTTCGCGTCCGCCGAATGTTCGCGAACGTCGCGCGACATCCGCCAATTTGGGTTCGCCTTAGCTGGTGCTTATTTTTGACCTCTCACCCCAGACCAGCAGATACATGGCAGCCAATCAGGAAGCTCTCCCTCCTGGACCACCCCCACACCCCCTGGACCACTCCCCTTCCATACATAAACTGAAGCCCTGCAGCGTTTTTTCATTCTGCCTGTGTGTGCTTGGAAGAGCTAGTGTAGGGAGAGAGCTGTTTAGTGATTTGAGGGACAGTTGATAGTAACTTTGCTGGCTAGTAATCTACTTGATACTGCTCTGTATTGTAGGGACAGAACTCTGCAGGGATTTGAGGGACAGTGAGTTTAGGTTAGTTAGCTTTGCTGACTAGTAATCTACCTTCTACTGCAGTGCTCTGTATGTAGCTGCTGTGGGCACTGCTTCTGATCTCATCTGCTGACTGCTGTAATAACTCAATAGTCCTTGTAAGGACTGCTTTTATTTTCTTTTTTGTTTTTTTACTTTGCTACTATAAGAGCCCAGTGCTATTAGTCTAGCTGTGTTGGGGAGTGGGACTGGTGTGCTGCTCCTCCTAGTAGTTCACCACTACCAGCACCAACCAGAGTCAAAATTGTTACAAAGTATCTTATTTGCACCTGTTAGCTGTTCTGAGCTCTCTGCCAAAAGCTAATTAAGTTAGAAACAGTTTTTTTTCTGGCTGTTCATTTCAGAGAAAAGAGGGACTGGTGTGCTGCTCCTCCTAGTAGTTCACCACTACCAGCACCAACCAGAGTCAAAATTGTTACAAAGTATCTAATTTGCACCTGTTAGCTGTTCTGAGCTCTCTGCCAAAAGCCAATTAAGTTAGAAACTGTTTTTTTTTCTGGCTGTTCAGTGCAGAGAAAAGAGGGACTTTCCAGTACAAAAGAGGGACAGGGGGTTGAGTGGTCAAAAGAGGGACAGTTGGGAGGTATGCAAGTGCCACCTAGCTGTGTGAGTTTTTTCACATTCTGTCTAAATAACAATAATAATTCCGTGTCCGTAAACATCACCTGAGTGATGTTTTTACAGCAGCAATAATATATTCCGTATCCACTACTGTATACGTTGCCCTTGCAGGCATTGTTTGCCCAGTCTTTAACCAAGTGCCACCTAGCTGTGTGAGCTTTTTCACATTCCGTGTCCAGAAACATCACCTGACTGTGACGTAGTGTGATTTCTGCCCTTTACAGCACAAAACGCAGCGCTGTGTCAACAATGTATTTTTCAGATACATTTTTGCCCTTGATCCCCCTCTGGCATGCCACTGTCCAGGTCGTTGCACCCTTTAAACAACTTTAAAATAATTTTTCTGGCAAGAAATGTCTTTTCTAGCTTTTAAAATTCGCCTTCCCATTGAAGTCTATGGGGTTCGCGCCGTTCGCTACATCCCTACATTTCAATTAAAATTTCAGTTAGAACAAGAACAACAAAAACTATATAGGGAATTAAGCACTGTTTGTAAGAATGTATTATTTACAGGTTATTTTGTCTCTAAACTATGGCTGGTAAGGGTAATTTATTCAAGGGGTCAATGCATCCCCTTACCACCTACTGTTACATCTCTTTATACTTTTTGGTCCATGTTATGCTGCACACACATTTACCAGGTATTGGCTAATCTTGAAAATGTAATTTTATGAAAATTCCAATCAAAAGCTTTGAAACGACTTGTTCTTTATATATGTGAAAGGAATATACACTCCCCTTTTTGACATGAGCTTATACAGTTAGGCTTATATCAAGATGGTGCATAAACATTATCTGAAGTTCCAGAAATCAACATAAATGTATTTTATTTTTTTTAAAATACAGTAGATTCTCTAGAAGGCTAAAAGATGAGTCCCAGAATCCATCACTTTACAATGGATGGGCTGGATCACTCTGTGAGACTTAGGGGGTAGGGATGTGGTTTTTGCAGTACAGACAGACTATTATGGCTTCCTTTCAGTCTGGGGAATTGGGTACTTTATGTCTGTGTTTTATTTCTCGAAGTTTAGATAGTGTTTGTGCACCCTTTCTATATTAGCCCAACTGAATATGCTCTTGTCACAAGGGCTTGTGTTTATTCTGCTGTTGTTTAGTAGTATTCTAAAAAGGCCACACGGGATACCTAGATTTCAGTCTGGCATTGCTAAAGGTAAGTTGTAAAATATTATTCTTTGATTTAGCAAGATTTTCACTGAAGTTTGATGTTCAACACTTTGTATAAATAATACATTGACCACAGATGTATATGTGTAACTAGAGGTTTGAGCATATTTTGTATACATCATATTAAAATTCAAGGGATCTGAATGCCATTTGCTGTGCTCTGCACCTTAACAATTTAGACCCAGACAGACTGAGTCTCATAAATAAGTACCCTTGAAACAAGTACTAGAACACTAAGAAAGCAGAAAACCACTGGTATACTTGCAATCTGCACTTCTGAATCTGAATCTGAATTATCTGAATGACAACAAGTTATTGGGCATAAAAGCAGACACCTGTGTGCTGCCACATTGTCTGCACCCTATAAATAACTCATTGCAATGCAGACTAAGACCTGTGCACTTAGTGCAAAGGACAGGTTGCAAAATTGCACTTTGTACCCTGCCCTGCAGTTCAAAATTGAGGCCCCCCTATGTCTCCATGGATAGGAAATGTTTGTATTGAAGAAATGTAGGGAATTCAATTTGGTCAGCTATTCAGCACCCTGGACAGTGGATTAATTTCTCCATATGCCCAGTCCTTTCCTACCATGATGTTAAAAGTACAACAATGATTGCTTGTATAACGCTATAGTAAACTGAGTGACACCTTTCTCTAACTATGAGCTTTACCCCAATAATGTGCTTCAATGAGACCATAATTCCCAGGGGTTGAGCCTTCGCAATGGTGTAGAGGCAGGGTGTAGTACAACTTTAAATAGATACTGTGCATAATAATTGGGCGCCAGTGGTTCTTGCAACTTAAACAGAGAATAGATTTATCATAGAGAGTGATCCACATAGGAATATGCAGGAACATGGAACAACAGTGGCTATGCATTTACTCACACGTACCAATGGTAAGCATCAATCCCGGTAGGGAAAAGAACATAACCAGCCTTGTGAAGGTACACCCAGCTTTTAGTCTTTATCCTAAGTGGAACCTAGAGGAACTACTTCCATCCCTACTTCTGGGCAATTGGTACCTGGTATCCTAATTCCACTCACACTGCGTGGTGGAGCCTCAGGCTGCTCATCTAAATAGTCTGACTATCTGTCACTCCTAGAATGACCTATTCAAGTGAGTAGTGTATCCTTACTAGACCTTACCTGTCTAGGTTCCACTTCTTCCTTCCTGCCTGCTCAGGTAAGGGGATTAACAAAATGGGCCCTGAGTACAGTTATCCACTGGACACTTATTGAACTACAGGGGGCATAGCTAAAGGCAGCATCAGGAAACAGTTCCCCTTCCTAACTATATTTTAGGACCCAGTCTTGACATCTACCACTAGGAGAATGCCTGTTAAATAAAACGGGTGGCTAATTTACAGTCCCCTACATTTGGTTGGTTGGTTTCACTGATTGTGATGGAATAACGTAGTGTGACGTAGTGTGATTTCTGCCCTTTACAGCACAAAACGCAGCGCTGTGTCAACAATGTATTTTTCAGATACATTTTTGCCCTTGATCCCCCTCTGGCATGCCACTGTCCAGGTCGTTGCACCCTTTAAACAACTTTAAAATAATTTTTCTGGCCAGAAATGTCTTTTCTAGCTTTTAAAATTCGCCTTCCCATTGAAGTCTATGGGGTTCGCGCCGTTCGCTACATCCCTACATTTCAATTAAAATTTCAGTTAGAACAAGAACAACAAAAACTATATAGGGAATTAAGCACTGTTTGTAAGAATGTATTATTTACAGGTTATTTTGTCTCTAAACTATGGCTGGTAAGGGTAATTTATTCAAGGGGTCAATGCATCCCCTTACCACCTACTGTTACATCTCTTTATACTTTTTGGTCCATGTTATGCTGCACACACATTTACCAGGTATTGGCTAATCTTGAAAATGTAATTTTATGAAAATTCCAATCAAAAGCTTTGAAACGACTTGTTCTTTATATATGTGAAAGGAATATACACTCCCCTTTTTGACATGAGCTTATACAGTTAGGCTTATATCAAGATGGTGCATAAACATTATCTGAAGTTCCAGAAATAAACATAAATGTATTTTATTTTTTTTAAAATACAGTAGATTCTCTAGAAGGCTAAAAGATGAGTCCCAGAATCCATCACTTTACAATGGATGGGCTGGATCACTCTGTGAGACTTAGGGGGTAGGGATGTGGTTTTTGCAGTACAGACAGACTATTATGGCTTCCTTTCAGTCTGGGGAATTGGGTACTTTATGTCTGTGTTTTATTTCTCGAAGTTTAGATAGTGTTTGTGCACCCTTTCTATATTAGCCCAACTGAATATGCTCTTGTCACAAGGGCTTGTGTTTATTCTGCTGTTGTTTAGTAGTATTCTAAAAAGGCCACACGGGATACCTAGATTTCAGTCTGGCATTGCTAAAGGTAAGTTGTAAAATATTATTCTTTGATTTAGCAAGATTTTCACTGAAGTTTGATGTTCAACACTTTGTATAAATAATACATTGACCACAGATGTATATGTGTAACTAGAGGTTTGAGCATATTTTGTATACATCATATTAAAATTCAAGGGATCTGAATGCCATTTGCTGTGCTCTGCACCTTAACAATTTAGACCCAGACAGACTGAGTCTCATAAATAAGTACCCTTGAAACAAGTACTAGAACACTAAGAAAGCAGAAAACCACTGGTATACTTGCAATCTGCACTTCTGAATCTGAATCTGAATTATCTGAATGACAACAAGTTATTGGGCATAAAAGCAGACACCTGTGTGCTGCCACATTGTCTGCACCCTATAAATAACTCATTGCAATGCAGACTAAGACCTGTGCACTTAGTGCAAAGGACAGGTTGCAAAATTGCACTTTGTACCCTGCCCTGCAGTTCAAAATTGAGGCCCCCCTATGTCTCCATGGATAGGAAATGTTTGTATTGAAGAAATGTAGGGAATTCAATTTGGTCAGCTATTCAGCACCCTGGACAGTGGATTAATTTCTCCATATGCCCAGTCCTTTCCTACCATGATGTTAAAAGTACAACAATGATTGCTTGTATAACGCTATAGTAAACTGAGTGACACCTTTCTCTAACTATGAGCTTTACCCCAATAATGTGCTTCAATGAGACCATAATTCCCAGGGGTTGAGCCTTCGCAATGGTGTAGAGGCAGGGTGTAGTACAACTTTAAATAGATACTGTGCATAATAATTGGGCGCCAGTGGTTCTTGCAACTTAAACAGAGAATAGATTTATCATAGAGAGTGATCCACATAGGAATATGCAGGAACATGGAACAACAGTGGCTATGCATTTACTCACATGTACCAATGGTAAGCATCAATCCCGGTAGGGAAAAGAACATAACCAGCCTTGTGAAGGTACACCCAGCTTTTAGTCTTTATCCTAAGTGGAACCTAGAGGAACTACTTCCATCCCTACTTCTGGGCAATTGGTACCTGGTATCCTAATTCCACTCACACTGCGTGGTGGAGCCTCAGGCTGCTCATCTAAATAGTCTGACTATCTGTCACTCCTAGAATGACCTATTCAAGTGAGTAGTGTATCCTTACTAGACCTTACCTGTCTAGGTTCCACTTCTTCCTTCCTGCCTGCTCAGGTAAGGGGATTAACAAAATGGGCCCTGAGTACAGTTATCCACTGGACACTTATTGAACTACAGGGGGCATAGCTAAAGGCAGCATCAGGAAACAGTTCCCCTTCCTAACTATATTTTAGGACCCAGTCTTGACATCTACCACTAGGAGAATGCCTGTTAAATAAAACGGGTGGCTAATTTACAGTCCCCTACATTTGGTTGGTTGGTTTCACTGATTGTGATGGAATAACCTGTTAAGTACATGTTTTCACTTCTTTGGAAGGCAAAATATAAAATCACAAACCATTTGGCCATTTTGCAAGAAATAGTCAAAAAAAAGAAAAAAACATTAAGGGGCACATTTACTTAGCTCGAGTGAAGGATTAGAATAAAAAATACTTTGAATTTCAAAGTATTTTTTGGCTACTTCGACCATCAAACTGGCTACGACCTTCGACTACGACTTTGACTTTGAATCGAACGATTCGAACTAAAAATCGTTCGACTATTCAACCATTTGACAGTCGAAGTACTGTCTCTTTAAAAAAAACTTCGACCACCTACTTCGCCACCTAAAACCTACCGAGCACCAATGTTAGCCTATGGGGAAGGTCCCCATAGGCTTTCCTAGCTTTTCCTGATAGAAGGAAAATTGTTAGATCGATGGATTAAAATCCTTCGAATCGATCAAACGATCGTATGAACGAAGGAAATGCGGTAAATCCTTCGACTTCGATATTCGAAGTCAAAGGATTTTACTTTGACGGTCGAATATCAAGGGTTAATTAACCCTCGATAGTCGACCAATTGTAAATGTGCCCCTAACTATTAAGTCAGACATCAAAAAAAAAAATTTGAAAATGTAGTATTTCAGTAGCTGCCAAATAAATTCTTATATAACTGAAAACCCCTGGAATGTCTAAAAAGGAATTAAACTCAATTAAATTAGCTTTAAAAAAATTGGGCACAAAAATATTTACACATAATGGAAGTAATAAAGATGTATATTTGTATACATTTGTTTAGTAACGTGAAAGGAAGTTGCCATTATTGCTCATTACTCAAAATACATTCAGATACTATCATGCTTTCACATTCTCGGTGTTCAAACTGTCAGTTAAGTTCAGTATATTATCCATATAATTCCCTGCGTCCACAAGAACTTATATTTTAGCATCAGTCACTTATATCTTTATTTTTTGTTTTTTGGGGGAATCTATTTCTTTTCATTTGTGTGTTAGATTTTAGGTGTTAGGGTTTTGTTAGCAAGATAACCAGATTGTGTATATAAATGCACTAATTCCTAAAAGGCAGTATACAATGCACAGTACATAGTTATAAACAGTTATCATAAAATAAATTACAGTTTTTTGAGAGCACTACCAATAACAAAAGTCAGTGTTGGTTCAATAAACAAACCAAGTCATTTTATGGGTTTCTTAAGTGCAAAATCCCACCGGTGGCTGAATGGTTTAACACTGGCTGTATTTCTTACTCAAGAGCAGATTTCTAAAAACATCCTCATATATTAAAAAGCTTCCAGAACACATCAGTTTTGGGGAAAAAATCAGCAAAGGACAGTGGTTGCCATGGAGATGACTCAAAAGCAGAAATTGTTGCCAGTGAAGCGCCTGCATGCCTAAAAGTTCTAAATAAAAATAAATTGTAAGATTAGACGGTTGTGACTGTGTGTGTGCTTTGAGTTCAGTAAATTTCACTGAGTTTTCTTCTACAAAAGCAAACACTGCACCTTCTTCCTATACGGACTCTTTCATATCATTATAACAAATCATACAAATCTGATAACTGTCTGCAAATGCATGATATCATTAAAGTAAATCCGTCATGCCCTTAACCATGAAATGCTTTTGCAGAGTAAGACATAGGAAGAATAATACCCATAAACTGTAACCATAACAAACATAACAAACATCACTACTGAGTATTAAAACAAGTATGTGTCTGCAACAAATAAAATCCCAATTTGAGATCGATATTCAGGTTTCATATTCTTACTATGCAAGGTATGTTTTCCAGTAGCCAACATAGAGCGAAACAAGTAGAATTTGCATATAGCTATACACATTAACAGGTATCACTTCTTGCTGTTCAAACATGCTTCAAGTCATCGACGTTCATAGACCATGGAAGAAGTTCAAATGAATCCAGACGACATTATGCCACAAAGCTGTAAATTCCCAATTACCAAAAAAGCTAAGTGGCTACTAGTAGGGAAGAGAGCACTGGTGGCCATGACTTTCTTTGACAGTATGGAGGCCCCATGTGTCTTTACTCTTACAACAATCTAAACAAGAAGTTCATACCTAGTTATAGAGATTTATCTATTATTTGCAAACACTGCCATGGGGAGTTTTACACTTACTGGACAGTGATTGTTTACTAAGAGAGAACAAGATGCTTAGAATATATTTCCAGCAGATATTGAAAAAATAATATTGGGTAACAAATATATACTGTATACTGTCAATGGCCAACCTAGAAGGGCCAATTTCCACAGTGGCATCCAGACACTTTGGCATCCGATCATTTTAAACTTTACATTCTAACATTTGAATGTGCCATTTATATAGGATATAGAGGCTTGATTATGTACATAAGTGCAGTGTGCAATTTTGGATGAGATTTGCAATGTTTTTTGCCCACAATGCACCATTTTCCCAACAATTGAAGGGTAATTGCACCAGGTGCAATTACACCCAAATGTGTTCCTTTTCTAAATAAAAGGTACAGGTATAGGATCCATTATCCAAAAACCCATTATTCCGAAAGCTCCAAATTACGGGAAGGTTATCGCCCTTAAACTCCATTTTATTCATTAATTCACAATTTTAAAATATTTTCCCTTCTCCCCTGTAATAAAAAAAACAGTACCTTGTAGCTGAACCCAACTAAGCTATCATTAATCATTATTGATAGGAAAACAATCCTATTTGGTTTGTTTAAATAATTTTTATCCAATTTTAAAGGTATGAAGATCCAAATTACGGATTATCCGGAGCACCCCAAAGTCCCGGGTATCTCGGATAACAGGTCCCATACCTGTATTTATAAGGTGAAGCTCAACTATTAAACTTATTTCCCTCATTTCCCTTCAAATTAGCATCTGCCCCGTAGTCCCTCATGTCTAGCCTCAGGATCAGGGAATTAGGAAGCTATTGGGTAAAAGTAAGGTTCAAGCATTCTCCTGTTCTGTTCAACTTGCTGTTTTAACACATCCACCATTTTCAAGGCCATATTACTTGGTGAACTTTTCGCTCAGCATTTTAGTCTTCTTTTTTCTCTATCTTTTTTTCCTTTTTTGAGATATACCGTAATAAAATAACCTTTTTTTATTCAGTTATTTCCTTTATGACATCCTTTACCTTTCCTCCTTACTGCCACAAGATTCATAAGTAGGTCTGAAATGTTATTTCTCCTGACTTTATCATGTGCTCAAAGGACATATCCTTTGCTTTTGAAAAGTTTCTAAATCTTCTAAAACTGCAATACAGCAATTGTACTAAAAGTTAGAACCTGAAATTTGCCTACTATGCACATGCTTCATACAATTTGCTATTATTCAATTGGATTCCACTGATATTTTCATTGTTTTATAGATTTAAAATAAAATTAAGTAAATGAAATTAAAAAGGGCAAAATCAAGTCTTTGACTAAACATTGACTAAACTAAAAATAAAATAAAACATATGTTAAAATATATACCATGTCTCCTCTTCTCTTGGCCTTTGTGAGACTGCTGTTGGGGTCTCCCAAGGCTCTTGTAATTCTCTCTATCTTCAAATCTATCTCTCTCCATCTTTCAACTGAAGTCTCTTTCAGCTTGCACCTATCTCCACCTGAATGTCCCAAAGATACAGAACCTTATACGAAACACCTCTAAGACAAAATTGGTTCTCTTACCTGCTTCCAAAACTCACAACATGCCAAAAGTGTCTATCCATGATCACCCCTTCACCCTTGACCTGGTGCCTTGGAGTTATATTTGATTCTGCCCTGTCTTTCACTCCTCATTTCCAGTCACTAGTAGTCACATTCACCCGAGATGCAACTAAAAGTCTGATTCACTCTCGTATCATATCTTGCATTGCTTGCTCTAACTCTCTATTCTAGTCTTCCCCTCAAAAGACTGTCACCTATCCAGTCCAGAATGAACCATGCTGCCAGCCTTATAAACCTCAGCAACCACAACTCCTCTGCCATGCAAAACTACCAATCCCTGCACTGGCTTCCACTAACTTTCAGAATAAAATCAAACTAATGACCCAGACATTCCAAGCAGGCCAAAACTCTGCCCCACTCATCTCTGAACTCATCTAGATACTTAACCAACCATTCGTTACGCTTCTCTACTGACCTGTTCCTCGACATTTCTCTCATTACCTCCTCACACATTTAAGAATCTGCAAGAGCTGCACTCCCTTCTCTGGAATTCTTTCACACATTCTGTCCGACCTTCTTCCATTCTCTCTGATCTAAGATTTCTTAGAACACTTTTATTTTAGAGAAGCTTAGCCTCAACGAGCTTAGCATAACTGTGGTGTTCTCTGTATGTTGCTAAAAGCAATGCTCAATTCTACATCTCTCACCTGATATTGCCCATTCCCACACCTTGTGTATTAATCACTTTTCCTTTTAGATTGGAATTTCTTTTGGGCAGGGTCCTTTTTTACCTCTTGTATTGGTTGTTTTTGTACGTATTATTGAATACGTACAAAATACGTATACAATTGTATTTAATGTGTACACCTTTTTCTTGTACAGTGCTGTGGAATATGCTGGCATTTTATAAATACATGTTGATAGTATTAATGCAGGTATGGGACCCGTTATTCAGAATTGTCTGGACCTGGATCTTTCCATAAAAAAGGACCAGTAACAAAAATTTGTTTGTACTTAACGAAAAAAAAAACACCAAGACACTTTTAACTTTAAATTCGCAAAGTCTTTATTTAGAAATAACTTACCAATTCTCCGCTTGCGCTCCTCTTCAGAAACTGCGACAGGGCGACAATCCATCGTGCAGTGCTCCATTTCTTCTCCCAGGCTATCTCCTATAGAAGGCAGGGAGGAGAAATCGAGCGCTGCATGATGGATTGTCGCCCTGTCACCGTTTCTGAAGAGGAGCGCAAGCGGAGAATCAGTAAGTTAATTCTTAATAAAGACTTTGCGAATATAAAGTTAAATGTGTCTTGGTGGGTTTTTTTTTGTTATGTAGAAACTATTTTTTTTTAAAAAAAAAATAATGTCACTGGTCTTTTAAGTAAAACTAATCAGAGTGTTTTGTATCCATTTAGGATTAATTAGATCTTAGTTGTGATCAGGTACAAGGTACCATATCATTAGTACAGAGAAAAAGGAAATCATTTTAAAAAATGTGAAGTATTTGATTATAACGGAGTCTATGGGAGACAGCCTTTTCGGTAATTCTGAGCTTTCTATATAATGAGTTTCCAGATAATGGATCATATACCTGTACTAATAAAAGTGTGAGGACTAGGAAGACCACTCCTACATAACATTTAATACATTTATTACTTCTGTGATCGCTAATTATAATAATCAAGCATTTCCTCAAAAGGTTTTCTTAAAATATAATTTCTCTGCATATATCAGCCTGTCCCTTGTTGAGAACAAAGACATTTATGAGTTTTTGATAAGATTTATGGCTGTTAACTTCAAATTGCTTTTGCATGCAATGTATCTGCTGACGGATTGTTCAGCATTCCAGCTTTTACTTTCATTCCATTTTTTACCTTCCGCGTTTATCAACTTGTCTTCTTCCAGCAGCCCTCTTCTATTTAATAACAAAATCAAGCCATGTTTATTAAATTATTTCTTTCATTTGATTTTCATTTATGCTGATGTGTTGGCTGTTGTTGTTTAAATGGAAATATTCCCTGTGGCTGAGTATATTTTTCCAAAATATATTACCTTAAAAAAAAAGATTTTCATAGCCTGGCCTGTAAACAAATTATCCATTATCTGTAGATTTGCTGTTACGCTTATGTGTAAGTGCTGCTGCATCTCCTGCCTTGGAATTTAGAAGGATATAATGGGGGTTCGTTGTTATGGGAGTTTATCTGGATCAGAGGATTAGATAAGAATCATGCAGATTATCGTTTAAGGCAGCAAATGTATAAAAGTCAGGGCAAATATAAAAGTCTTAGCCAGAACCTGTTTCTAAAGGCCTACAATAACGCTAAGTGGAAAATATACAGGTATGTAGATCTGTTATCCGGAAACCCGTTATCCAGAAAGCTCCGTCTCCCATAAACCCCAGTATAATCAAATAATCCATATTTTTAAAATTGATTTCCTTTTTCTCTGTAATAAAAAAACAGTAACTTGTACTCGATCCAAACATAGAAATCTCCTATAGACTCTATTTTATCCAATTAATCCAAATAAAAATATAATTAATCCTTATGGGAAGCAAAACCAGCCTATTGGGTTTATTTAATGTTTACATGATTTTCTAGCAGACTTCAGGTATGAAGATCCAGATTACAGAAAGATCCGTTATTCAGACAACCAGAGGTCCCGAACATACTGGCTAACAGGTCCCATATCTGTAATATGAATTTGGATTCTGCCGAGCCCTTAAGAGCAGATTTATTATCATTCAGTCTTTGGGTTCTTCATTTTTTCAAAATGATACAATTTTTGTGTTAAAATTTGAATATGTAAATTAAGGTATTTAAAAAAATAAAAAGTTTGCCAGGTTTTAGGGCTCTTACTCATGAGCGTTTTTACCTGCGCTCCCCTTCGTTCCGTTTTTTGGCGTTCAGCCGCAGGGGAGAGCAGGAATAGACGCATTTCATTTTTTCAAATGGGGCTGTACTCACACAGGCGCATGTAGGCGCCGAACACAGGTTGAGACGCAACATGCTGCATTTTTCCTGCGTTCGGCGCCTACATGGGCCTGTGTGAGTACAGCCCCATTTGAAAAAATGAAATGCATCTATTCCTGCGCTCCCCTGCGGCTGAACGCCGAAAAACGGAACGCAGGGGAGCGCAGGTAAAAATGCTCATGAGTAAGAGCCCTTAGGTGGTGAGCTTTTTCGGTGAGCTGTTGTTTGAGTGGGAAAAAAAATCTTGCAGGAGGGGAAAAAGACTGATTCATGTGAAAGTGCTTCTAATTGATATGTAGATGCTCTTTAATGATTCTGCCCAACCCTATTAAGGGCTCTTACACATGAGCGTTCCGACCTGCGCTCCCCCGCGTTCCGTTTTTTGGCGTTCAGCCGCAGGGGAGGGCAGGAATAGATGCATGTCATTATTTGAAATGGGGCTGTACTCACTCAGGCGCGTGTAGGCGCCGAACGCAGGTTCAGACGCAACATGCTGCATTTTTCCTGCGTTCGGCGCCTACACGCGCCTGAGTGAGTACAGCCCCATTTCAAAAAATGACTTGCGTCTATTCCTGCCCTCCCCTGCGGCTGAACGCCAAAAAACGGAACGCAGGGGAGCGCAGGTCGGAACGCTCATGTGTAAGAGCCCTAATAGATATTGTTGCCAAAGAGAGTTACTTATTCAAGATAATATTAATAAGGCAACAATTAGTAGTTAATAGCTTTGACGTGCCATATCATGTTTTAAATCACGCAATTAATTAGAGGATTTAGCTCTATCCTTGAGAATTTAAAAAATGCATTGTTTTTCATTGCACCTGTTTATTAGACATATGGTAGTGATATAACATATGAGAAAAGCCAAAACTACACCCCTAGCATTCTAGCCATACTGTAGGACATCACAGTTCTTTATCCCTATGACGCCTATGTTTTAGCGGTGACAATCAGAGTGCTATGAATATGTACTCAGTTGCCATAGCATAAATTTGATTTAATTGGTAATGTGTGTTATGTCTTGCCAGACAAATCTAATTGTCTTTTAAAAGGAGGTAAACAAAAACTGAGACCTTGGAGTTGCAATGGATGCAATTTATTTAGAATTTGCCAAAGCTGTTGATACAATAACTTGCAGTTTGCTGATTAACTGGAATATAGCATTGGTACATCCTGAGAAAACTGGCAGAAGTAAAGAACAGAGAGTGGTGATAAATGGAACATTTTTAGTTAGACAACTGGTGATAGAGGAGTGCCAGTGGAGTTTGTCCTCTGCCCATTGTTTTTTCATTTGCCTATATATGACCAAGGATCATGTGATTGTGATAAATGTGCTTTCTCTGTTTTCGAATAATTGTGCAAAACAATAAGCTCCAACTTCACAGAGTGATTGGGGAAGTGGGCAACTAAAATAAACGCAAGGTTATACATTTGGGCAAATAGTTATACACTTAATTAATTTGTGCTGGACTCCTTGGGGGTCCTCAAACTAAAAACAATGTTTACATAGTGAAAATGTGAGCATTAATAGCTTCTCAGTTTATTAATTTACTAATGCACGTTCATTTCTAATGGTTTGAAGTTATTTGCAAATAGCATCGCTATTTAAAGCAGTCTCTGTTTGACTGTTTACATTCTCTGCACTCCTTGCTCTGACTTCTTAAATAAAAATGTGAGCTGGTTGATAAAAAGTAATTTAGACTTTACAGCCTGGAAGGCAATCTTGGTTTACTATGTGATTCCTATGTTTTACCACCATCAATTTACATTAAACAGGTGATGAATTTCAGGTTAACCTCTAGGGGCATGTTTTGCCAAAAAAAACAGTGTAAAAAGCAGTGTAAAATAAATGGCAAGATTTATCAAGATGTGTTTTATTTTACACAACAGGCAAAAACTGTTGCTCTATGAGGCTACAATTTTATTATTATTTTTTTTATTATTATTTATCTTATTATTCAGGCCCTTTCCTATTCATATTTCTGTCTCTCGTTCAAACCACTGCCTGATTGCTAGGCTAAATTACATCCTAGCAACCAGATTAAACCAAAAAAACTAAATAATTTGAAAACTGCAAATTATAAAAAAAAAATGAAGACCAATTGCAAACTGTCTCAGGATAGCACTCATTTAAAGATGAACAACCCCTTTAAGGAATGTTTTGTCTCATGCGCAGTTGAAGATGACATGGGGGCACATTTAGGGTCAATATCGAGGGTTAATTAACCGTCGATATTTGACCGTCTAAGTAAAATCCTTCGACTTCGAATATCGAAGTCGAAGGATTTACCGCTATTCGTTCGTACGATCGTTGGAAAATCGTTCGAAGGATTTTAATCCATCGATCGAACGATTTTCGTTCAAACAAAAATTTGTTAAAAAGCCTATGTGGACCTTGCTAACATTGATGCTCGGTAGGTTTTAGGTGGCAAAGTAGGGGGTCAAAGTTTTTTTAAAGAGACTTCGAGTACTTCGACTATCGAATGGTCGAATAGTCAAATGATTTTTATTTTGAATCATTCGATTCGAAGTCGAAGTCGTATGCGAAGATCGAAGAAGCCAATTCGATGGTCGAAGTAGCCAAAAAAACATTCAAAATTCGAAGTATTTTTTATTCTATTCCTTAACTCGAGCTAAGTAAATGTGCCCCAAAGTGTCCCGTCTATCAGCGGGCTTACAAATAACTTTAAAAACAAGGAAAATGCTCAATGAATATATATTGGATCTTTGCTTAGAATTACATTTTCTTTCTGTTTTTAGAAGAGGACCATTTTACTTGTAAACGATTTGTGGATTATTGTAGATAACAGACTTTACAGTGTCAGTTTCTGCTAAAGCTAATAAAGTAAGATCTTGTATATAAAAAAAATTGTATCAATGGATGAAAGCACAGTTTTACTTCTTTATAGAGTTCTTGCATATAATAGGCAGTGCAGCTTTAATAGCCACAAAACAGGCAGGACATGGATTAGCTGGAAAGGGGAGCATAAGCATGGATAAAATAAAAGGAAGAATTAATGGTAAATGAAGACCACCCTCCACTCCAAGGCCCCAGCTAAGGGCCTAATGTCCTTGCTTTATTGCCGTTGCCTGAGTCCTTCAGTTGGGTTGGTAGGCGCCATCTCAGATCCTTGATGCAAGTACACAGGAACACTTGTGAGAATAAAGGGTGACATGAAGGAGGAGGGTTGTATCTGAAGAAAGGATGCCAGCAACATGAACTTCAATTGGACAAGATTTCCGCCCTTCATGTTCAATTAAATCTTTCTCATCTTAAAGCCCCATTAGTTGTTAACATTGTCATAGGTTACACATGTTACATAGGTATTACTCTATAAAAATTTGCTACAAAGGAGTTAACAATCAATAACTTATTGGCCTGAAATGAACAGGAAGAATAAAAACTCTCAGAGAAGTGAACACATTTAATTCAGTTTGTTCCAAGCAGCTAATATAGGCAAATTTAAAACTCTAATTTCTCTTTGCTGGATATGGTAATGCGCCAGACAGAATTCTGTAGGGATACTCCTGCTGCCAAGTGCTGCATTCAGCTATTTCTGAAGGGTTTGCTCAATTCCAGTCCAGTGAGAAAACTGTCTCCAGACTTACCATATAAATTGCACAGACAATTAATTCAGATCGAAAATTATCTCCATGGGGGAAAACAAATGGATTGGATCTGTGTAATTTGTTGTATTGGCCTCTACCCCAAATCCGGTCACACAAGGACCAACTCTTAATTGTTTGGATATACTATGAAGGGTCAGATTGAATTAATTTGCCTGCTTGGGCTGTTCACTATGGAGGATTCACTATGGAGGAGTTTAGGCTTAATCCTTCCTAAGAAGGAATAAAGGGAACTATCACCTAAAGGGGTTGTTCACCTTGGAATCAACTTTTAGTATGAAGTAGAGAGTGATATTCTGAGACCATTTGAAATTGGTTTTCATTTTCTATAGTTTTTGAGTTTTTTAGATTTTTATTCAGCAGCTCTCCAGTTTGCGATTTTATCAATCGGATTGCTATGGTCCAAACTACCATAGAAACCATGCATTGATTTGAAAATGAATAGGAGAGTGTCTGAATAGAAAGAGGAGTAATAAAAAGTATTAATAACAATACAACTGTAGCAGTGGCGTAACTAGTTGTTACTGGGCCCCATAGCAAATTCAATTTAGGGCCCCAAAATATTTATAAGTTGGCCTATTTTACCAAGATATATTAAAATTGCTAATTAATTAGGGTCTCACTGGGCCCCCTACACTCCTGGGCCCCCCTGCAACCGCAGGGTCTGCTTCCTCTATAGTTACGCCCCTGAACTGTAGCCTTATAAAGCATTCGTTTTTTTGGATGGGGTCAGTGACCCCATTTGAAAGTTGGGAAGTATGGGTAGCTGCACTCTGTTAACACCAGGAATAACCAGGGAAAGATGCAAATGTATGTATAAATATTAGATGGAAATGTATTTGAAGAGTTATTTGTTAAATCAACTTTGCAGCTTTTTAAAAAGTTCTCAGAATCTTAAAGGGAAAGTCTAAAAAGAAAACTGTAGGGACCCTGTGGGTTAGATATTTCTCAGGCAGTTTCCCCTTTGTATTTCTGGACACATAAAGGGAGCCTTCAAATCACCCAGGCAGCTATTTCTATTTTTTCCTGGGTCCTGTGTAATTTGATTTAGGTTATTGTTGCAATGGCAATGTTTAAAAAACATAAAAAAAGGGGTATAGCTCCATGTGCTCAGGGTCTTTTCTGGGCCTGTTACAGGCCCAGAGTTACCATGGTCAAGATTCAGAAAGGTTATTTAGTGATAGTATTGTTATAGTTGCTCTAGGAGCAAGAGGAAGGCTCAGCTTCCGCTCCAACGAGGAGGAGGAATAGTGGGTTTAGGACCCCGTGTTGTATGATCCATTAGTGCAGGGATTTCAGTGGGTGAGCTGAGGACCAAGTACGGTGTCAAGATACAAGACCCCAGGCTGAGGATCCCTATGCACAGTGTTTTACTCTCAGGAAGGAGTTGATTCATGAGTGTGGTAACTTACACTTTGACTACTTTGTCACTACTGTATTTGAATGTGCCTTAAAGGAGAAACAAAGCCCCTTTTTTTTAAAAAAAAAAAAAAAAACCCTACCCCCCTACCCCACATAGACCCCCTCCCTCCTCACCCCAGCCTAGCTGCTACCACGGGCAAATGCCCCTAACTTTTAATTTATCCCTCGGTGCAGATTCAGGGATCAGAGTTTACGGCAGCCACCTTCTGGGTCTTCATGTCTTCTTCCGGTGATTCAGCAATTTCCATCTAATCTTCTTATTCTGCATACTATTTGTTATCATATTGATTTTTATGGTTTATTGTGAAAACCAAATAAAATATTTCAAATCAAAAGCAATTTCCGTCCATTCCGGTGTTTGCGCAGTTGTCGCAAAAATTGCTTCAATTGCGCATGCGCCGCTCTGGCGGTCTCATTCTCAGATTACCAAAGACCCGGAAGATGGCTTCTGTAAGCTCTGATCCCTGAATCTGCACCGAGGTGTAAGTAAAAAGTTAGGGGCATTTGCCCAGGTAAGCAGCTAGGCTCGGGGTGATAAGGGAGGGGAGTTTATGTGGGTTGGGGGGTAGGTTTTTTTAATAAAAATTTCTCCTTTAAAGAAAAATGATTAGGCAATAGAGCCATTTGACTCAAGTCTGCAATCTGATTTGAAATAAAAGAACCTACGTGTGTGACTTATAGGTAAGGTCCTCAGTTTTGTATCATGTTTCTCCTTTAAAGGATTGACTGCTCATTTCAGTTATTGAACTGTTCTGCATTAATAAACCGGTTATTGCTGCAAAGAAACCTCAATGTGATTTGGATCCTTTGATGCAAAGTCTTTCGGCAGTTGCTCGGGTACAAGTGGGTCACTGGCACAACACAAGCAGAAAAAGTCCTGATCACACTTTAATTCACACAGCTCTCAAGGGTGTGCTACACAACCTTCCAAATAAATAAGGGTCCAAAGTAAGCAGATAACTATATTTCATACACCCCTGCGAAGTTTTTATCACTTGGTGAACATCACTTTGTGGCATTTGTTCCAGTCTCCTAAAAAGTGCAGGCAGAAGCATGCAAGGCATTATGGGAATCGATGCCTGACAACCACTACATTGCTTTGGTAGTAAATGTAGTCAGGACCAGCCATTCATGAACAACAATGGACAGACACATACTTCTTTTAATAGCAATTACATTTGCAAGTAAGCCTGTTTTTTTATCAAGTGATTAATTGCTTAGAATGACAACTTAGAATTAAATATTCTTCTATTCTTTTTTTGCTAGTCTCTCCCTTTAACAGTAATTTAAATCCCTTAATAAAGCAGTTTAATGAGTCTTTACTTTTCGTCAATCATTTTCTGCTCAGTGATGATTCATTTGTACAAACTGACCCAGAGCGCCAGAAAGCATAAAACTCAATCACAATCCTTAACTAGTTTGCCTGAGCTGGCTTTTCTAATACAGCAAGGAGGCTGCTGGACAAGGCATATTTATTCAGCCATGTATGTAAATGAATAAAGCAAGCCTTGAAGGTAGTAGGGAAGCTAAAATATCATCAATATGATCAAAAACTCTCATGATTATTCCCCTGACTAGTCCTCTGGCTGATCCCAAGACACTGTTCCTGTAAAATGAGGTTCTGCAGCCAGAGCCAAGTGCCTTTACCTTTGCAATGCATCGAGCTATAACCCGAATGACTTCAGTATTGTAGAACAATATACTTTATATACTGTATATCTGTAAACTTTCAAAGCATAGGTAGGCTTTCTCTAATCTCCCAGTTTAATTAAAAAAAAGACTAAACAGATTAACATTGCAGGAATGTCCATTAGACATGTAAGGAAACAAAGGGGCGAAGTGGTTGTCAGCGAAAATTTGCCAGAAATTCCATCCGCAGGGACATCACCAATTTACTAACCGGCGTAGAGGACAATTCGCTAGTGAAAACGACTGTGTATTTTCGCTCAGATGACCGATCGTTAAGTACGGATTTTATATATACCTTTTTCGCCAGTTTCCTTCACTACCATAGACCAGGCGAACTGATAGGCTGAAGCTATAGTCTCCTGAATCTCAGTGACATCATATACTGTATGCCGAAAACTCATAAAAGCTCTATTTTAATTAATTATTATATTTTTATTTTATTTTAATGTGGGATTTCCTTCAAAAGTTATAACTATTAAAGATTTTTCTATTAACATTTTTTTCCAACCATTTGAGGGGCATGCCACATTTGTTTTGAGGTGGGTTCATGTCTAGGGCAATAGAGGATCTCTTTTGTCTTTATTTTGCTTCCTTGGGCATTTTTAATAACAAGTGGTCACTTCAAGCATTTGCACCAACATCTCTAATGAAGACATCTATACGAACTATATGTACCTGTCCTATTCAAATTGACCTAAGCGTAAGAGTACTAATGAAGTTTCGTTTGGCAGAAATGAATGCTAAGGTTCGTTATGAAATACTTGCGCTGACGAATTAACGCTAGTGAAACTTTGCATTTTAGTGAATTAGCATAGTGGTAACTAATTTATGCCTGGTGAAGTGTGGTTGAGACTTCGCTGGCGAAACTTTGACCTTTAGTGAATTTGCCCCATGTTTAGCAAAATATGTCTGCTGTAAATCCTGCAGGGAATAGATTGCTGAAATTGCAAACTGGAGAGTTGTTGAATAAAAAAAAATAATCAGTAACATTCCATTACTTTGAAAAGGGGATTTATATTTCCACAAAGACAATATATGGATGGTATGGTTTATACAGACCGAACACAGTCAGCTACAATACATACATGGGTTCCTTAAGCCTAACATACACATATAGGGGCAAATTCACTAAGATTCGTAGTTGCGCCAGGCGTAACCTCGCCGCACTTCGCCACACTTCGCCAGGCGTAGTTTCGCCAGCGCTTCACAAATTCATTAAAATCCGAAGTTGCGCTCAGGGGTAGCGTAAGGTTACGAAGTTGAGCTAGCGTTGATTCGCTAAGTAAAACAACGTTACGCTAGCGAAGGCTAATTTGCATACGGCGCCAAATTCAAATTTCAATGGAGGAATATGTATCAGCACTACAAATGGCTAGAAAAGCTTCAAAACATCAAATAAAAATTTTATTTTGCCCTACACATGTGCCCACTGTCTAGGTAAGTTGCCATGAGTTAGGAGATGTAGGGGGGAAAGAGGGGAGCCCCAAAAAAAATTTCGATCTTTTTCAGGCTATCACCCATAATGTAGAAAACACGCCAGCGTTTTTTGGGACTTAGAAAAAATTTTGACTTTTTTTGAAGCAATCCCTATCTACTCTATTGCGCTTCGCCTGGTCTGAGGTGGCGAAGGAAGTCTAGCGTAAAAGGTAGCGTTCAGTACACTGTGCGCGTTAGTGAATTTGCGTAGTTACGTCGCTAGCGAAACTTCGCCAGGCGTAAGGGTGCGAAGTAACACTAGCGAAACTACGCCAGCGTTCATTAGTGAATTTGCGCAGTAACGAAAATGCCAAATGCTAGCGAAGTAACGCTAGCGTTCGGCGCTTCGGCGCTTAGTGAATTTGCCCCATAGTGTCTATTGGCTTTATAAAGCTGCTTTGCTCCTGGTTGGAATATTTCTGCTCTCATGTGTAGTACAGTATGGGACTGTGTGAGTTACCTGACTATACATAAAGTCAACAAGCAGAATCCTATGGATTGTTTTGCTTTCTCTTCTAGTATCCTCTGATTAGAAAAACTCTCAGTTCTGTATTGAGTCTATTATAATTATCTACAGGCTAAGTTTGCAGGGCCTATAGATTCAATATGAGTTCTTTAGGAATTACCGTTGATAACAAACCACAAATATGTCTTTGAATCATCTTGTCAGCACACAGCAGCTTTTTTACAAATTCAAAAATTAACTTTTTTTGTGAGTTGCTGGCATTAAAAAAGATACCTCAATTTTACATCCCTTTCTGCATTTCCCTGATTTTACGTTGTACTGCATTTCACAACATGGGGGTTCTACTGCCATTACCGTGTACTTTTTAACATCCTTTGTATATGGCCAGTAAAAAATATTGTTGTTAGAGGACTTTCCATTAATTCCATCATGATAATTACAGGTATGGGATCCGTTATCTGGAAAACCGTTATCCAGAAAGTTCTGAATTACGGAGAGGCCGTCTCCAAAAGATTCCAGCTTGGGTGGGCTAGAGGAGCTTGCTCTGTTTTATGTTAATATACTGTAAGATGACAGATGGAAAGAGACAAAGAGATTGTATAGTATATGTCTTTAAGATTTATAAGCTTCAGATTTCCCTAGTACTAACCATAAACAAGCAATCATGACATACTGATATAGGAGGCACAGAGTCAATACATATTTACACAGATGGTCATTTAACATTGTCATTTCCTTTTTATGTGTTAAAAAGTAATCTCCATCTAACCTAATTTTCAGTACCTACAATCAGGCCATACCGTCTCTATGATTTCTCTATGATTTCTTTCCCTTTTAAAAAGGACCAGGATTACCTAAACACAGTATTGTTATATTCTGACTGTTTTCTGGATGCTCTTGGTTCTTCCTACCTGACACTAAGTCCCCATATGCAATAAAAGCCACCAAGTATTTGCCCTTCCCCCTTTACAATTTCCATGGTGCTCCTGATCTTGAACTACATGTTTCTATTATTCTTCAGTCCCTTCTATCCTGATAATTAAGGCAATGCACCAGAGGCTGGAATCAGGTTTATATTTACCATATATGCACCCATCATCCAGAGCCTAAGGCCACAATACCGCCAAGAGGAGATGTTGCAGAACATCTTTGCTACACATTCACAATTACAGCACAGTGCCTGTAAGGCAGAGACAAAGGGGGTATAATACTTTGTATTACTCATCTTTCTATTCAGGCCTCTCCTATTCATATTCCAGTCTCTTATTCAAATCAATGCATGATTGCTAGGGTCATCTTGACTTTAGCAACCAGATTGCTGCAAATGCAAATTGAAGCGCTGCTGAATAAAGAGCGAAATACCTCAAAAACCAAAAAGCGAATAAAAAATGAAAACCATTTGCAAATTGTCTTAGAATATTACTCTCTACATCATACCAAAAGTTAATTCAAAGTGAACAACCGGTGGACAGATCTACTATACACTGTGTAACAGAAGTGTGAAACAAAAACATAACAAACACTGTCCAAATAGGATTGAAGAAATTAGTAGTTTCCTAGCATGGCATTTGTATTCATTCTCGTTTGTCACAATCATGTTAACTGGGTCATTCAACCATATTATGTCCCCTTCATTTAGGACAAATAAGGAAGATTTCAGTGCTCATTGTAGGTGAGGGAATTAGATCATTATTTGTCTTATCACATGCTATAGGCCATTGTTAGTTCCTTTTGGCTTGATTTCATTTCAAGGGATCAAAAACTGGGTTGGTAAAAGCAAGATAAAAATTGAGGTGATTTGAAGTAGCAGCGCACAAAGAAACTGTAATGGATCCTGCTGACATTCCGCATTGAATTGTCTATCACTGGAAAAATATATTATTAGCTCTAACCAAAATCCATGTTTCATTACATGGAATAAAGACAGTTTTTTTGAATAGTAATTTGCATGCAGTTAGTGAAAAAAAGTAGGCTTTGTAACTGTAGCGTTGCTGGAAGGAGTTTCAAGCATCTCAATAGTTCTTCTACATCATTGAACAGAATATTCGGTTAATTTTATGCCTCTTTGTCCGAATTGTGACTCAGTGACAGCTGGTGGTTGGAAAAAGCTGACTAAAGATTTGTTTTTATTGTAAAAAATGTCACTTTGCTCTTTTACACTAATTCAGTTTGGATCTGATTTAGGTTTTAGTGAAGGGGTCATAACCTACAATGTGCATCAAACTTGCGCAGCAGAGTAATGGCAACATGGTGGAGAAAACAAAAGTGAGCTCCAAAACTTGTTTTCACTTATTTAAGAAGGAACTGGGACAGAAAATTCCTGCACCCATTTTTTCACAGAAAAAAAGTTGCACATCCCTGAGAATCAATTGTTCCATTCAGGGCGAATTTTCAACAGCAACCGCTTTGGGACACTCCTCGCACTTTGCCAGGGGTAAATTCATTACCACTATGCTAATTCACTAAAATGCGTCTTTTTCTAGCGTTCATTTCTGCCCAGAGAAACTTTGTTAGTGCTCTTACGCTTAGGTTAATTTGAATTAGGCGGGTACCTAAAAGGCATAGGGACGTCTTTAATAGTAATGTTGGTGCAAATGCTTGAAGTGGTCACTTTTTCAAATACATGTCCAATGAGCCATAATAAAGACAGAAGAGATCCTCTAATGCCCTGGACATGAGCCCACCCTTAGACAAATGAGGCATGCTCCTAAAAATGAGTTTAAAAAAAATTCACACATAAATCTAGAGTTTGTACTCTTCTCAGTAATCCCGCTTTAAAAAAAGAAAAGTCTCCAGCGTTTTTACAACTTTATTGCATTTCCGGCAAACAGGATATGATGTCACTAACATAAGATTGAGGAAGATGTTGCTTCGCTTTATCATTTCGTCTGGTCTGAGGTGGCAAAGTAAACTCTGGTGAAAGAGGTAACGTTCTGTAAAATTCGCATTATAATGAATATGCTGAGAATCGACTGTTCGTCAGAGTGAAAAGTCGCCTGGCGAAATGCTAGCGAATTGTCCTCCTCAGACTGATGAAGGGGCATGCCCCCGAAACGTTACATCACTTGACGAAATAAACGTGCAGGGGAGATCCCCGCTACACCAGCTTGTGTTGTTCGGCTAATTTTCTCTTCAGACTATAATGTGCCAGGCTTAGTAGGCACTGTCTGCCTAGATCAGGGAATATTCACTGATTGGGTTTTTTGGCCCTGCAGATTGTCCTTGATGGAGAAAATGTAAATTGGATGGTGTTAGTGGCTTTAAAAGGTAGACATGGCAAAATGTTGCTGCAGTATAATGCATATTCCACTAAGTATATTAGCCCCCCCCCTCCAATTTCTTCCCTGTGACCCATTTTGTCAAAATTCAGATCTGAGTAGCATGTCACTGTATAATTCACATATAGGAATGCCAGTGTGTACCGCTATTAATATTATACTGTGAGTGGGGTTGGGTTACCCATAGAAATTCCCACTCAGTTATAGTATAAGAAGATGAGCACAAATACATTTCTTACTAAAAGATAGTAGGAAATGAGCCTGTCAGTATTGCACTGCAACTTACATCAATATAGAGTCACATATTGAAATAATTATTGATGTTGAATGATAGAATTTTTGATCAAGAGCAAGCATAACAGATATGCTTCTTGAATGAGCACTTGGGCACCGATAAATTACCCCTAATGACTCCACCCTAAGGATGTTTCTATTGCATAATAGCAATGGGCAAATAAATTCGCCAGACACAAATTCACTGTGAATTTCCGAATTTTGCCGCATGCAAGGTAATTTGCGAAACTGCAGCGACAATTTGCTGGCAAAAAATCCAGTGCGTAAAAAAAAATTTGACGCGCGACAAAATTGCCACGCACATAAAAATTGTTGAACGTCAAAATTATTCGGACGCCCATTGACTTTAATGCATTTGGACCAAATAGTCTTGCATGTAAAAATTGACGCTCATGTCAAAATTATTTTGACGTCCATTGACTAATTTTTTGCACAGATTCGCCCATCACTATTGCATAAAAATAAATGTGACCAAGTCCAAAAAGTATGTTATATTTCAAAGACAGACATATGCAAACCGTGTTAATAGGGTTTCAACATTTTATGAATCATTTAACCTCTCTTGGTCCAATGTTCTCACAGAAAAACCTTCCTCATCATCAGTTCTGTCCCACAATGTTACTTTATAATGTATAAAGGTAAATTACTGACTGATTCTAACCCCAAGGACACATAAAGTTGGTTGGAACACTAAACACTGTCTCTGCCAATGTTTAAAAATGTATAAACTTCTTAAATATTTCACAAAGGAAGGCATCAAAGAGATGCTGGATACAGAGCTTGCTTAATGTTTTTAGTCCTTCTCCTGCACTTTGAGTATTAGGTCGTAATTGTTCCACCTCTTAATTTGCATTCATTTCCCCTTGCAGCATTAGACCTTGTCCTCTGAATATTTTATAACACTCAACACTTTTCTCCATTAAGGTTTTTTTTTCCCTGTCCTTAGGACAAGGAATAGATTTCCATTCTAAGGTTACTGCTTTCTAAGCCAGAGACTACCTGACACCTGTTTCTGTTACAGTTAGCATGTAGCAAGCAAAGAACTTTGTTTTGAATTTACATGAATTAAGGAGAAAAAAAAATACTGTTTGTATGTCACAAGGTGAAAAAGCTGAGTGAACAGCGATAATAAAGTTATATACCACCTTTATTTTATATTATTAACCCTGTTAAGTTAAGGCCCACCCATACCAGCAGATGGTCAAATTATTGGCCTGTGCATGGAACACTTGGGACTGCCTGCACTGAGTCAGGTTTGAAAACACCATTTGGGCTATCCCATTTCCATAAGCCAATACCAATCAGGCTTTCCTTTTCTAACGTATAGTAGACTCATCAAAACTAATATCTGATTGGTTCCCATTACCAACTGCACTTGTGCAGTTTTTAGCATGTTCATAATGTGCATACAATTCTGCTGTAAATCTACATGATTATTTCTAAAAATGATCTGCTGGGAAAGTAGTTCTGGATGTGCAGTCTCTATACCCATGACCATTCTTGTACTATGCCCCTTAGCTACAAGAAAACAGCAAAAGTCAAGCTGGCTAAAAATTGGGCATTGTATTTAGGCATATGTATGATCTTGCAAAAGGGAGCATTTTAGAAAAACGAACAACTAGAGCATGCTGCCCATTGTACTAAAAATAGAAATGGACATTCCTGCCAGGTGCTTATATTGGATCATAGCTACTGCCAACCTAGATGCCAGATTCATTACATGAAAACAAGCATTCATGTCATATCCAAAATGTAATGAAGATATATGATCTCTGTATCTTGCCACAGGTCAGTAGTATTATACAGGTATAGGGCCTGTTACATAATTACATAGTAAGTTAGGGTGAAAAAAGTCACACATTCATCAAGTACACACTTCTCAAGCCCTCCCACGGGTATGCTACAATTATATCCTAGTTTGGACCCAGTACAAGGTACTGTTTTATCCAGAATGCTTGGGGCCTGGGGATAACAGTTCTTCTGTAAATTGGATTTTTATACCTTAAGTCTACTAGAAAACTATGTAAATAAACCCAATAAAGATTAATTATGGAGAGACCATAAGGGTTAGACACCTAAAGTGGTCCTTAGTGAGCCCTGGGTGAAAGACCATTTCCTGAATGTTATTACTAAACAGATGTTTCATTGCTTGCCCAGTAGGTAGCAGTGTTTAAAAGTTTAAAAGGGAGAGCACACATGCTCAGAGCTCTCTTCCTTGATCCCACCTTGCGTGGAGGTGGGTACAGGATTGGGTCTGAGCTGGTGACAGGCCCTGGTTATTGATTTATTGATAGGAGTTTGTGTAATAGTTGTTCTAGGAGCGAAAGTTTGAGGCAGTGTATTTAGTGTGCAGCTTTCTGGCTTCAACAAGGAGAGTAGTTGGGGTTAGCACCCTTGTGGTGGTCAGGCTGCCAGACAGGGACACAAGTGGGTGAGCTGAGGAGTAGGGAAAGTGCCAAGGAGCAGGATACCCCATAGAATCCATAGTGCTTGGGAAAATCACCAAGACAGGCTGCATTACCCCCTAAGAGGGATATACCTGGTTGGTCTGTGCACCAGGAGACATAAAGGATTTACCTAAGGGTAAGGTGCCCAAAGGGGCCAACACACACACTGCAGGGAGTTGCCCACAGCCCAAGGGTATCCAGGATGAACTGGCAGCAAGTCACAGTATAATCACATTCTCTACACATTCTCAAGTCCACCATGTGCTACAATTATATCTTAGTTTGGATCCAGTACACGGTACTGTTTTATTATTACAAAGAAAAAGGGAATCATTTTTAGAAATATGGCTTATTTGGATTAATTCAGAGCTTTCTTGATAACGGATCCCATATACTTTGACACTTGGCACCCAACGCTATTCACTAATGCTAGTAATGTGCCACATGTATTGATTCATAGTAAGAAATGCACAATTGTACTAAATGTCTTTTCAGCACACATTCTTTACACAAAGAGTTGTGAATTTCCACTAGAGCTGTGACTCTAAGGTCACAACGGTACAAAAGCTGTTTCCTGATTCATTTAGTATTAAAAGTGTATCATACAGCAGCACTTAATATCAGCAATATATAGAATAGTCACTCCTCAGCTGTTTTGCTCCTATAAGCCATGCCACTTCTATATTGCCTGCTCTTCCCTTAGGGGGTAACACAGCTCTGGGTGTCAATGTAAAGATCCTAATGGTGGCTTTTAAAGTAGGACTGTTACACAGGGATGGATGAGATGATGTTTTCATCTACTCCTTTATCATTAATGATAGGCATTAATAGACCTTTATTTACACTTGAAGGCAACGTTTAAATAAGAAGGAATTTATTTAGTGGAATGCAAATTCCTCTCCTTACGATATTCAGTATGAATTTATAATTAGACCTCCAATAATTACTGCCTTTAACCCCCACAATTGGAGTCTCAGCCCTAAAATGTCCCACGCAAGTATTACAATCAATATATATACGTATATATATATATATATATATTTTTTTTTTTTTTTATTGCTGAGTTAAAGTGTTGTTTTGTGGTTGTGTATATGATTTATCCTCCGCCTCTCTTTTTAAATTAAAAAATCTGGGAAGCCCTCTCATAAGGCATGTGGAGTGGACTACTGGGATAAATCTATTTTTAGGAAGAGCAATTAGGCAGATTTGTCAGAGTTCTCCGTCTATTATGTCATATAATGTAACAAAATATCTTGTTTCCTGTGAGCTTCCAGTGAGCACGTCCCAGTGTGGGATGAAACGCGTCACTCTCTGTAACCTCTAAACTGCTTTTGAACCATAGCCAAAGTTTTATGCCTGAGATTGGATTTCCAAAATAATGTATCCTAATTTCAATGATATCCTTTAAAAGGGCAGATATGCCTCTTGAAAGTCTACATTTTCAAATAGTGTGTTGCTGAAACCAATAATGAGAGCTTCAGTCATCTGTAGCCAAAATAAACCAGCCAAGATAGGTACAGGTATGGGACCTGTTATCCAGAAAGCTCGGAACCTGAAAATTTTGTAAACGTTAAATAAGGCTGTTTTTGCTTCCATTAAGGATTAATTATATCTTATTTGGATCAAGTACAAGGTACTGTATTATTTTACAGAGAAAAAGCAAATCGGTTTTAAAAATTTTGATTATCTTAAATTAAAATGGAGCTATGGGAGATGGCCTTTTTTGTAGCTTTCTGGATACTGGATTTCTGGATAACAGATCCCATACCTGTATTTTACAGTAGGAAGAGAGGCTATCCTTTATATATGGCATGGTTTGTATGATGCTATAAGATGAAGGATTATCTAGATGGTTCTAGAAATCAAGAAATTGAATTCTAACAGAATGTATGGCAACACAGAAAACTGATGTAGATGATTGAATTTGCACGGTGTTTAACTGGTAAATAATTACAGACTTTATTATGATATTGGGCTCATTTTCTTTCCTACCTTACTGGTCACCTGTTTAAAAGCTCACATGGCATTAGTTGTGAATTTGTATATAATGATCTTCATTTTGCCGTATTCAATATCCCTGCTGCACCTCTCTCTACTCTCTGGCGTATGTGCTTAACAGAGGTTTATAATTCTTTGTGCGCTGTACATAATATGACAATGGAAAAACTGTGCACTTTATAAATAAATGATTATCATCATTCAGAAGCAGCTAAAAATAATTGTAGAAATGTACTCTGTACTCTGGATGGAAAGACATTAAAGGAATCTGATTGCTGACCTTGTTTGCTGTACAGCTGGCAGAAAATGTTAGAAAGCAACATGCTATATGCCAGCTGTAAATGCAAACACGCTTTTTGAGACAATTATATTATTACTCATGCTTACAATCAACTAAAAGGTGATTAAGAATGGCACCAGATGGGTTGAATGAACTTACTCTGTACTAAGTGATCTTATGTTATGGCAAAGACAGATCTTAAGGTATACAACATCAGCTTTAAAGGAACTAAGAGCAAGGATACATCAATTTCTATCTTTGCCAGCAGGGCGTATTCTGATGCAGCTTGTGTAGTGGAGAAGGTTACTGCAACGAGACCAGCATTCTGGTAGTGAACAAGAATGGTCAGATGAGGACAAAGATGGTAAAATTGAGTTTCCAATTCAGCTCAGTATAATAGTCTAGCATGCAACACAGTAATAGATACACAGCTCATTGCTCCCCAAATAAGGAGCACTTACTAGGTGAATGTCACTCACACTTGCAGGTCTGCCTCCAGCCACACAGGAACTGAACCAGGCAGTTCTGAACACCTTATGGTATTTTGAGCGCAACTCTATGTTCTATTCATTCCTATGGGACCTTTAGAATTGTATTTATCAATGGGTGAAAGTTAGAACTCACAATTTGATAAGTTTTGTTCTAAAAATTCCATAGGAATGAATAGAACATGGCTGAGTTTTTATTTATTAAACTCTAAACTCACATTTTGACAAATCTGCCCTTTAAAGGGATCCTGTCATCGGAAAACATGTTTTTTTCAAAACACATCAGTTAATAGTGCTACTCCAGCAGAATTCTGCACTGAAATCCATTTCTCAAAAGAGCAAACAGATTTTTTTATATTCAATTTTGAAATCTGACATGGGGCTAGACATTTTGTCAATTTCCCGGCTGCCCCTGGTCATGTGACTTGTGCCTGCACTTTAGGAGAGAAATGCTTTCTGGCAGGCTGCTGTTTTTACTTCTCAATGTAACTGAATGTGTCTCAGTGGGACATGGGTTTTTACTATTGAGTGTTGTTCCTAGATCTACCAGGCAGCTGTTATCTTGTGTTAGGGAGCTGCTATCTGGTTACCTTCCCATTGTTCTTTTGTTTGGCTGCTGGGGGGGAGGGAGGGGATGATATCACTCCAATTTGCAGTACAGCAGTAAAGAGTGATTGAAGTTTATCAGAGCACAAGTCACATGACTTGGGGCAGCTGGGAAATTGACAATATGTCTAGCCCCATGTCAGATTTCAAAATTGAATATACAAAAATCTGTTTGCTCTTTTGAGAAATGGATTTCAGTGCAGAATTCTGCTGGTGCAGCACTATTAACTGATTTATTTTTAAATAAAAATTTTTCCAATGACATAATCCCTTTAAAGTGCTATAAAAGTTTAAGGGGCACATATACTATGGGTCAAATATCGAGGGTTAATTAACCCTTGATATTCGACCATCGAAGTTAAATCCTTCGAAGACGAAGGATTTACCACAAATCAAACGTTTCAAAGGATTTTAATCCATCGATCGAACGATTTTCCTTCGATCAGAAATTGCTAGCAAAGCCTATGGGGACCTTCCCCATAGGCTAACATTGGTGCTTGGTAGGTTTTAGGTGGCGAAGTAGGTGGTCAAAGTTTTTTTTAAAGAGACAGTACTTCGACTATTGAATGGTGGAATAGTCGAACGATTTTTAGTTCGAATCGTTCGATTCGAAGTCGTAGTCGAAGGTTGAAGTAGCCAATTCGATGGTCGTAGTAGCCAAAAATTTTTTTTCGAAATTTAAAGTATTTTTCATTCTAATACTTCACTCGAGCTAAGTAAATGTGCCCTTCAGTATTTTCACCAGGTGTCAGTGGCATAACTGGGCACAGCTTGCCCCCATTGGAATCACAAACCAGTGCACTTTCAAAGCCCTACCACCCGCAATAAGCTTTAAGCAGGCCGCTGCATGGCAGCCATTCATCAGGTAACATTATTTGCCAACTGTTTGAAAGTAGTGGATGTGTGGTTATTAGTCTTGGTGGAAATGTGAAAATGCAGCCGCACTGATCAAAGTAGTTCACACTAGATGACAGATTCTCTTCATCCAAAAACAACATAAACTGTGGCTCTGATGTGTCTATTAGAAAAGTCAGATAATTGCATATATATCTTTGAGTTTAAGCACCCTCAGCTAGGTGAAGTGTCTTCTGTCTTCACTTCATAGGTCTGGGAATCTCATATACTGTATACTGTATGCACAAGAAATTCAGAGTGAGTATCAAGCCATAAACTCTAGCTGGGAGAATAGAGCAGTGGTCCGCAACCAGTGGCTCACTGAGCACTGAGCAACATATTGCTCACCAATCCATTGGATGTTGCTCCCAGTGGCCTCAAAGCAGGTGCTTATTTTAGAATTTGTGGATTGGAGGCAAGTTTCAATTGCTTACATGTGTACTGCCAAACAGAATTCTTTGTAGGCTGACAGTCCACATAGGAACTCACAATAGCCAGCACTCTCCAACTTTTTTTACATATTTGAATTTTGTTTAGGTGTAAAAAAAAAAGTTGGGGACACCCGGCATAGACTATATGTCTGTGACTATGAATTAAACTCTGCATTCACCCTGCTGAATGTAGGAGATATCAATCTCTAACCAAATGATTATTTTCATTATCTATTGAACTATTTGTATTGACATTTAATTGTGCAGAATTGATAAAAATCAAATCCCCTGATCCAAGTAGGACCAGAAAACGGTTTCCTATGTTCATTTCTTAACAACGTTTTTCACATTAACCTCTGTATTTCAAGCAGGGACAGTGCTGACACCTCTCCATGTGGTAAACATGTCTTTTTTTTACTGATTTCAGAAATCATTTCATATCAGGTAGTAACTGACATTTCAATTTGCCTGTTTTTACTCAGAAGACAAAGCATGCCTTTCAAAGGAAACCAGAAACATTCAATGGGTAAGCTGATCAATGCACAGCATAATTATCTTTGTGAATTAGCAGTGCACTGGGTAGCCACAAATGGTTTTCATCTTTAATAGCTGTTAAGTGGCCATGATTAAATGCTTTAGACCACAGAGTGAAAAGTGTGCAGAGGCAAGGCGGGTGTATCTGTTGCTTATAATGTGCAGGGTCAGAAGTTGCAGGTCATGTGAAAGGTATATTGGAAATAAAACAAATTCATCTTCAAGCATTCACAATCTTACCTATGTTACACTGTTAGGGCAGAGACACACGCTCAGATTCAGGGAGATTTAGTTCCCCATAGGGATGGGCGAATTTTTTCGCCTCGTTTCGCCGAAAAAATGACGCCCATAGACTTGTATGGAGACGTGCGTCAAAAAAAAGACGCGCGACAAAATAATTTCGCCGCGCGACAATTTTTTTTTGATGCCCATAGACTTTAATGGGCGTCTGCGACATTTCGCCAGTGGCGAATTTTTGGCGAAACGAAACGGGTCAAATTCGCCCATCCGAATCCCCAACGATTAATCGCCTCTTCCCACTGCCTTCCCACCGACGCCAATGTAATTTGGCGGCTGTATAGCACTCGGAGCACTTTGTTTTCCGAAGTTTTCTTGTGAGGCAACTTCGGATGACTTCAGAAAACGAAGCGCTCCAAGTGCCATCCTGTCGGCGGTGGGAAGGCAGGGGAAGGCAGTTCAGGGAGATTTGTCGCCCAAGGAAGAGGAGATTTGTCGCTGGCCAACTAATCTCCCCGAATCTGAGCGTGTGTCTCTGCCCTTAACTGCCAAACAGGACTTTCGGCAGCCTGAGTATAATCCGTTATGGCAACTCGGACTCTCTGCAGGAGCTCATCTTAAAGGAATTCTACCTTCGCTAAGATAAGATATTAAATAAACCCAACAGGCTGGTTTTGCTTCCACTAAGGATTAGTTATATCTTAGTTGGGATCAAGTACAAGCTACTGTTTTATTATTACAGAGAAAAAGGAAATATTTTGAACATGATTTGGATTGTTTGGTGATGGCCTTTCTGTAATTCGGAGCTTTGTGGTTAATGGGTTTCTGGATAACGAATCCCATACCTGTAGTAGGTTTAGGGCTAGCAAGGAAGATTGTGTAATGATTATAATCATATATATGTGGCTATTATTTATAATTATACAAAAATAAAAAGCTGTAAAAACAGAGTTCTCACCAGTACAGATACTTCTACATTAGAATTGCTTACAACTCCCAAAACAGGTATTCAGGAACATCTCATTATATCCCTACTGAGAAGTTGCCTCCTGGCAGGTTCCTATGCGGGTATGAACCAGTTTGTTAGAAATCAATAAATTCATAACTGGTTTCAAACTGCAGTAATTCAAGACTGGAATTGTTGAACAAATTTCCACTATCTTCAAATTTGTCCATAAGATTTATTTGGAAACCAAGCGATACATTCTAAATGAACTTTCTTAATACTCATATTATAGACATTATAAGCTAATAGATTCATGTATTTTTATATACATATAAGTCATAGCTTTGCATACTTAATCAACAGAAGTACTAGTTTAGAGGTGGTGCATTTAGATACAGATACTCTTAGATTAACATTAACAGTTTATTGAACAGTCAGCAAATAAATATCACCAATACTGATGCAAGTACAGTATATGCAGCGTTTTACAACGTGTAAACATAAACTGGGGTGCAATACACTATATCTAAATTAGACCCTTATAGTCTATGACATTTACAAATTAAAATGTAAAATTATTGAAAATGTGCAATTCATTTATTTTGTTTAGGATTATATATGCTTTCATTATGCAAACTTTTGAGTTAGTATTGCAGAGAAACCAGAGAACAGGTTATGTAGTATGTACCCATTAGGGATGCACCGAATCCACTATTTGGGATTTGGCCGAATCCCCGAATCCTTGAGGAAAGATTCGGCCAAATACCGAACCAAATCTGAATCCTAATTGGCATATGCAAATTAGGGACAGGGAAGGAAAAAGCGGAAAAAAAATCTTCTTTTGTGACGAAAAGTCACATGATTTCCCTACCCGCCGACTAGAATCTAAATAGCCAACATGATGGCACTCGGAGCGCTTCGTTTTCCGAAGTCGTCTGAAATGTCCTCATTTTGGGTGACTTCAGAATGAGGTGATTCGAGTGTGATCCCGTCGGCGATTTCTTTTCTAGGAATTGCTTTTCGGGGAGATTAGGCGAAGAAGAGGCGATTTATGGCCGGGGGACAAAATCTCCCTGAATCTTAGCGTGTGCCCTTACCCTTATAGGGGCCAAATAGATACAAATTATAAGCGATCTCTACACATAGAATTAGCTTAGAATCTACATGGAATGTATCGCCCTTGGAAAAGGTCAAGATTTCAGCACATAGTTGGGGAACATACAAGTAGTCCCAAAGTCCAATGTTATTATGTACAATTCTCCCGGGGTAATTAATCACTGCCTAATTACCAGCAGGTTCTGTATAATACACTGCAGGCAGAAATATAAACAATACTGAATTACAGCCAAGGTTTAACCCCCAAACCACCCCCCATAGATTATATATTCAATGGAGTTGGCACCAAAGTACAAGCATGGATTCTACATTTGCAGCTTTCTTTCCCATTTGGTAAAACACAGCAAGCACTCAAAGGATTAAGAGCAACTAAAAGTAAGTCACCCTATAGGTGACTTACTTTTAGTTGCCCTAGGTATAGGATCCATTATCTGGAAACCCATTATCCAGAAAGTTTAAAATGAAGGGAAGGCCATCTCCAATAGACTATTGAAATCAAATAATTCAAAATGCAAAAAAATATTTCCCTTTAATAATAAAACAGTATCTTGATCCTAACTGAGATATAATAAATCGAAATGGCGGCAAAACATTCCTATAGGGGTTATTTAATGTTTAAAATATTTTCTTGTAGACTTAAGGAATGGAGATCCAAAATTTGAAAAGATCCCTTATTAGGAAAACACCAGGTCCCAAGCATTCTGGATAACAGATCCCATACCTGTACTGGTATCTCCTGAAACCACATGATATGCTTATTTTCTATGAATACAGCAAATCTCAAATATCTAAATCTCTGATACAAATATTTAATATAAGTCATAAATGTCTGCATTATTCAGAGAAAACTGCTGTCACAAAAATGAATTTGCTTGATATTAACCTCCTGTTGGCATGGGTCAAGGCCCTCGTTGGTATTCAATTGTTTTGTCCATATTTCAGTTTCTGGCAGACTTATCAAGACAGTTCATCCTAGCATCAGCCGTCAGTTCTCCCTCTATGTAATAACTAGTACTTGTGGGAGCAATTCATTTATTCTCATTTAAAGCTGATGGCTTTCTTTCAGTGATTTCATGGGATTAAAGGCATAAAACAATGGGGGTCCTTTGTCTATACAATTCTACTAGATTTTTGCACTGTATAATATCATTCCATGGCTAATTCTCATTTTTTTTTATCGATTCCTTTTATGCTGGTCTTTCTTGCAGGTGTATTTTTTTCTCTAGGGAGTTATCCATTTGCTTCGCTGTCCTACAAATAGAAGCGTATTGTAAATTAAAGAGTTGTAAGCAGGATTTACAAGAAACAGAATTTTAGTGAGGTTTATGCCTACTACTGTATATTTTACAAGGGGCAGTTTTATCCCCAGACAGTGTTCAATGATTTGTTCTGTTTCCTAATATTAAAACCACTCTCTACCCACAATGCATCTCCCGCCCACCCTGTACGACATCTAGGGGCAGATTTATCAAAATGTGAGATAAGAAAACCACAGGAAAACTCACCCACTTTTTATTCATTCATCTGGGATTTTTAGAATCATATTTATCAATGGGTGAAAGTATGAATAGAAGGTGAGTGAATTTTTTCCTGGTGAGCTTGAATCACATATTTTTGATAAATCTGCCCCCTAGTGTATTGATGTTTGAATTGGCCTGAAACTGGGGGTTAACTCACGGTCGGGCAAGTATGGGCCAACCTGTTGCCCCCAGAGGCAAGTCCACCAGCACAGCCCCTTCTCAGGCTCTCTGTCCTGTTCCAGTCTCATTGTTGACATTGTTTCTCTGACATGTGTTGAAAAATCTTTGACCTGCGCATTACTGACCTAGTGCTGTCAGATGTAACTTACTCCAAACTGAGACGTTTAGTACTTGTGCCATATCCACATGAAACTAGCCCTTTTATGTAAGTTTTTATTGCAATTATAGGTGGGCATTTGCTGCTTTCTTTACCCGTTATGCTTTTAAAAGTATTCAACTCCCTGGCATTTTGTTATATTCATATTACTGAATAACAAACCCTGCACTGAATGTTTTTTCTCTATGAATTTATTTCAGAGCAACTAAGTTTAGGAGGGTAAGCAAGTATTCGCTTGTTTGGTATAGTTATATATAGACCCAGCCTTCCAAGAAGATTTTCTCAATGTTGTTCAGGTTAGCCAGGTGATCTTCGTTCCACATTCTCACTGGGGTTGAGACCAGGGCTTTGTAAATTATTCACTTTTTTTGTTGCCGAGCCGCTCAGGTGTTACATGGCATCATCATCCTGCTAAACTTTAAGCAAAGTTTCACTTTACTATCAAAGTAAAAGAAAGTGGACCCTAAGGTCTCAGGGGAGGTCAGAAGTGTAGAAAGCCAACTGAGGCCATAATTAGTGATGGGCGAATTTGTCCCGTTATGCCATGAATTTTGCGAATTTCCGGGTAAATTTGCAAACTGGCTAAAAAATCGAGAAATTATGTAGAAACTGCGATTCTGACAATTCGCCGCCATCATAATGGGCGCCAGCGTCTAAACTGGTGCTGGTGTCGGAACCGTTGCCGGCGTCAAAAAAACTTGGACCCTGGCATCGAAACTGTCTTATTAGCTGAATTAGCTGTAGGGCCCAGTAACATCTAATTATGCCACTGGCCACATAGTAGTATATCACTATATTTTACATTCATGTTTTGATAAGATACTTAAGGTATGGTGTTTTTAAGGTGTGTCCATGGTTGGCTTTACACAAAACATTTTGCTTTGAACTTTGGCCAAAAACTCGGTTTCACCTGATCTCGCAATTAAAACCACCACAATTTCATAATGTTCTTGTTAAGTAATGGTTTCTTTTGTGCCACCCTCCCATACAGAGATGTGTTATGGTGTCTTCACTTCACACTCATCTACTGAATTCTGTAGCATATTCAAACTGATTTTTGGCCCCATGAAATTATATGCAGGGATTGTTTAGCACTTATCTACAAAAAGAGGATTGTGGCCATAATAGGGATGCATTCCCATTCATTTCCATTGGAAGTCAGCACCATTTTAACCTCCTTTGATTAACTGAATTCACTAAAATGCATTTTTGGGTAATTTGCCTTTTAGAATTGTATTATTATAATACACATGGCATTAAATGTAACTTGAAATAACCGTCTCTACCTATAGACTCCCCTATTCTATTAAATCCAAAAGTGACTTAACTTAAATAACATTATGAAATACCTTGCATAGTTTGCACTCAAGGCAACAGTGACCTTCTGTGTAACAGAAAGCACAATCCTTCCATTAACTATTTGTCTTTTGAGGATGACAGTGGCAAGTAGTGTGCTATGAAAAATCTGTATAGCTAAACATTCCCAGACCTGAGTGCTCTGATTTCATGCCAAAGATACCATACAAACCCACACCCTTTTGCCTAATAAAACTTGTTTTGTAGCATACCTTTGTGTTTCATAACTGCTTGTGTTTGGTTGCAAATGCAATGATTTTAGAGCACATTGTGCTTGTGTGTTTGTTTTTGGATCTTCAGACAACCTTTTTTTTTAATTAATAAGCCCCAATACAAGTTCATGCTGTCTGATGTAATGTTAAAGTGACTACAGACATTTTGTGCCTGGAGAAACTACAGTATATGCAGTTTTTTGTTAATATCTGTTTCTGCATGTCACCCCTATCTGTCAGGCTCACACTCTAGTAATTTGTTTTTAGAGCTCTGTGCCTACTCCCTTCCCTTGGGAGCTGGGGAGCAGGTCTAACTTACATTTTTAAATAGGTGCTGGCTAGATATGTAGGGTGTTCCATTGAGGGAATGCCTTCAATACCCATCACTAGTACAATTCTTCAGCACAGCAGAGGGTAATGCACCAACATAAACTATATGGTAAAGTATATGGACACCCTTCTAATTATTAGAATAGCTATTTATGCTACACCCATCATTGCACACACAGGTGCCACAACATCATAATAGAATATAAGTAGTAGCGTAACTATAAAGGATTGTCTGCTTCATCTATAGATAACAAGAACCCCCCCCATCCTTCCCCAGCCACTTTCTTACCTGCGGCGGGGAAGCAAACACATGGGGTGGGGAGTGTGCGGAGTCGGGAGGGGAGTGGGCAGAGTCAGGGTGGAGAGTGGGTGGAGTCTGCACAGGAAGGGTGTAGAGGTGGGTAGTGGGCGGAGGTGGGAAGTAGGTGGGAGAATGGGGATCTGAGTGTCCTGGGCCCCTATGAAGATTTTTTGCAGGGGGTGCACTCTAGTTATGCCACTGAATATAAGCCACAACCATCATTGCATCAAAATATTATATTTTTCTATACTTGCAACTTTTTGGCAACAGTTTGGGGCATTACATTTGTAATTACAATGCCATGCACAAAGTAAAGTTCACACAAAATCCTTTTCTTTTTTTTTTTTTCTTTTTTTTAGAAATGGTATGGCCTGCACAGAGCCCTGGCCTCAACCCAAACAAACACCTGTGGGATGAACTGGAATCCCGAGCCAGGCCTGATCCCCAACACCAGTGCTTAACCTCTTGAATGACAGCCACCAACAATATTCCAACATCTAGAGGAGAGTGTTTCCTGGAGAGTAAAGGCTTCTTTAACGATTAGTAGAGCACTGCCTTGATAAAAATTACCTTGATTTTGGTATGTTGGTACTTTTGGCCATATAATGTAGCAGCATGATCATCCTTAACAGTAGGAGGTTGGTTTATCAAAGATGGAACTGGGGAGTCCAGGATACCCAGCAGTTGGTTCTGTTTTTAGACCTTTCAAAACTTTCTTGTCAATTAGAACCGGTTTAGCTGCTTTGAGTTATTGAACACTTTAATTTCCTATTTAGTATTATTGCACAGGGCGATTTAGCAGCTAATAGCCATCCAAACTTGGACTCCCCAATGCCCGCTGAATCTGAATCACACTGACATAGAAAATAAACTGTTAAGTCCAAAGCCCCCAACAAAGTTATCAAGCAGTAACAAGCATTACTGAGCAGTACAATTTCACATGGGTTGATAATACGTTAGCCTTTTGTTTCTTCTTTCATAAATCAACCCATTTTCTTTAAACTGCATTGCTTTCCAATAATGCTCCACACCCTCTTGGGGAAATGCCGATGGGGAAAGCTCCAATGAAATTCTACCTTTCATCCCAACCTATGGCCCCAAAGCTTTAGTTGACTGTAATGGTGATGGACAAGATATTCTATTTGTATATGCCGTCCCATACTGTTTGCTCTGTTTTGTTAGGGTTTTTTTTGTTTCTTAAGAAAATTCTCTATTATATAAAAATTTAACAGAATGGTTGTTATAGGATTTTTCTCCCTGCGAAAAATTCTTCAACTTTTTGTAAAGTACAGAACACCTGTATAAATGCATTTTCAGTTTAGCAATGGAATTGTTATGAAAGGCTTCTGAGCACAAATGCAGTGTATATCCAAATGCAAATAATATGAAGCATTACTATAATGTTTAATTCTGGCAGAATACATTAAGGGCATTAAAACTACATCATTTCTCCTTAAATTTCACTAATAACCCCACATAACTGGCATTCCTCGAGTAACCAGTTTAACAGATGTTTATGTGAGAAGCGTGACAGGAAACCGAGGATCACACCCAAACTGAATTGCTGCAGTGACTTGTAATGAGGTCCAACCATGCCTGAAACAAGTGTGTAGATTCTATGTGTGGAACAGGTATATACAATATGTGAATAGTCACTGTTCAATGTTTAACTCTATTCCCATTAAGAAGGTTAATGTGTGACAGGTGGCACAATATGCTTGTAAACATAAACTGATACGTGAGGATAAATATTTGGTAATGTTTTGACTATAGGCTCAAAAAAGCATTAACAAGAGTTGTTGAACTGCATCCTCGCTGAATAAATCTGAGATAGCTGTTATTTCTTTGATTCATGTTTTTAATTTATTTTTTGTTCTGAAATTCCCTGTTTTCCAAAGTTGGGTGAATATTCAACCAAGGGGGCCATATCTTCTCAGATGTAGCCAGAAAACCCCAAGCTTCAAAAATTAGCCTGATAGAAGGAAGGGATTTATTTGCTACGTTAAACCAATGTGAAACATTTTTTGTTGTTGCATACAATAGTGGATTCCTAGAGAGAAATCTAGTTTTATTCAACTGGACCAGATCTAGTCAGCATATTTCTGTCATACCGAGTACAGAGATTGGGAAAGGCCAAGTTATCCTCCCTGAATCAAACTACTTCCTTTTAGATTTGTGGTGGTGGATATTCCCATGTTAAGTGGAAAAAGCAGGCTTCCAGACCCCGACTTCTAAGGCAGTCAGCCTCAGGCCGACCCCCATTCTCTTGAGTTTTACAGGGGTAATGTAAATCTGGTGGAGAAAATTAAATTGCATGAAACAGATTTTAAGTTCCTGCACAAAGAATTAATTGCCTCCTCCCATTGCTCATATTAAAGGGTTGAAATTAGTTGCAGCCACCTAGTATGTGCTCTATCAAAAGGAAAGGGGCTTGTATTAATTAAGGTCCTATAGAGTCAAAATGTCAGTTTCCTGTTTAAGGGATCTTGGAGAACAAAGATGGAGATGGAGAACAAAAATGGGGTGACATAGTCTACTGTGAGGGAGATAAATTAAGCCTTAAAGACACAGCTCAGTTGTAGATATCTAAAAAATGCCCCAAATTTTGTCCTTAGTACATAGGAATCGAATGGTCTACATGAAGGTCGCCCAACAATTTGATCCCCAATAAAAGCCAATAAAAAAAATCTTAAAGGTTATTAAATCAAGGTAGGGGTGTTTCTCCAGAGCAGCATGTAGATAACAATACATGGGAGCAACTGCCTTTTCCAATGAGAGATATAGGGACATAAGAGGGACACAGACTACAAATACATATCACAATGTTTTATTCAGTTTTTTATTCCCCAGAGTAATTTATAATTTCCCCTTTTAATAGTTCCCTACGAAATTAATTTGCAAATGATTTTCACTGGGGTCAAAACATGTCACACTCCAGGGATAAAGTCTGTAGGACAGCAGTGGAGGGGTAAAGGGGAATTGAGATACTGTATTCGGGTATGGTTGCAAATGGCAAAGGTTCTGATAACTTGTTTTTCTCCTGCTTTCAGCATGTGCAATAATTAATTATTAGATGTGCTGCGACTGTCATGATGTCATAGGAATTGACCTATCTCAATAGGTTTTTTGAAACAAATAATATGTGCGGTCGGTCATAGCTGCTACAACCAACCACACGTATTTATTGAACAACTATTGCTGATCCATGTGCTTCCCATTGCACAACTTCCCTTCTCATAATATCCCAATAATTTACTGGTGTATAATATACTGTAGTTCATTAAATGCTGGAACAACACGTGTCCTATGCCTGACTTAGAACTTACTTATAACTAGACTCATCAATAACATACGGCTGTTACCACATACAAGTTGCACCTTAATAACAGAGCTTCATGACTGATATGTAGAGTTGATATATTGTCCCTCTAATTCCTGGGCAGTAGGAACGGTACAGAGTGAATTGGACCCAAGAAGACTCCCAAGAAATAACTGTAATTCTACAACTGTCACAAGCAGTTTCTACTAGTACCAGTCCAGGTTCTCTGCATGTATGCAAAGTGAATGATCTGTTATACTGAAGCATCTTGCAGCTTCCTAAAAATCTAAATCAGCAAGTTTTAGATTCTGCTTTTGTCATAAACAGCAGGGAGTAAATCAGTATTTAACATTTAATGTTACGTGCAGTTTATGGGATTTGAATGTGGATACACATAGTAGTGTTTGCCTGCTGTCTCTAATCATGCCTAAATTGCTGTAGACCTAGCAATGCTCCGGTGCTGATTGATTGGACCATTATCCCCTTGTCTTCAATGTGTATATAATTGCAAAATGTTTTACTATTGATCAGCTTTGCTTACAATTGTTATCACAGTGATTTTTTTTATCCTGCTGAAAAGGTAATTTCTTCATAATTAAAACCAGTAGAACCCCTCATTGCAGGTGCAAGTAGCAAATTACTAAATATCAGGTTCCTACATGGCAATTCATATGTCTTCCCTTCAAAAACGCCTGTGCATTTACTTACAGAAGGAAGGCTGGAAAATGAGCCATGTTCTGTAGCATAAATTCAAGTTGTTCTTGCAGGAAAGTGTCTGGTTGAACATTAAGGACCCAGTGTATAAACTGCTAAAGAAATGTTTCCTACTCCAATGTGTTTCAGTGGTTTCTGTCAACGTAGGAATGGACTAATTATGGGTCTGTTTATAAAAAAAACAGAGCATTCCTGCTGAAATAACTGTAAATGTAAAAATGGGAATTTTGTCCACATTTTGTTGACAGGTGGGAGATTTTTTTTTCTAAATAAAATTTTAATCTAAAAGACAGTACACAACACACATTATGACAGATATAATACATAAGAGGCATTGATAATTGTAAAATGCATCCTTACAAACTGCGCTTAGTAGTGTCCAGTGTCACACAATTCATTGCAGTAAATAACCTACAATCTCACAGAAGGACCTTTATAAAAATGCAGCTTGGTTTGATAAAGGTGATAAAAATGGGAAACTGTTGGCAGCGCTGGCTAGGGGGGCTCTCTCATGTACAGTGATTAGAGGTGTTAGAAATAGCAATGGAGATTTAATCACAGAACAACAAGAACTTGCAAATACTTTCGGACAATATTTCCAGTCCACCTATGCTGCCCCACCTGCTAAGCCCTTCCCAGAACTCATAGATTACCTGAATGGTATTGTGTTCCCCCATCTAAGTGATGATCAGAGAACCCAGCTGGATGTGGATATTAGTCAAGAGGAGATAGAGCAATCTCAGATCTTCCACCGGGTAAAACCCCTGGCCCTGACGGTATCCCCAGTTAGTGGTACAAAGCCCATAGTAATGTTCTCAGCTCTAAACTAGACATTTGGTTTAATGACATCTCTCAGGATAAGATACTCCCAGAATCCTGCTACCAAGCGTATATCACTCTAATCCCCAAACCTGGTAAAACATCTGACCGGTGTGACTCATACAGACCCATTTCGCTCTTAAATTGTGATTTAAAAATCTTTGCTAAAATCCTCTCTAATAGTCTTAAAGGAATTATAGAAGAGCTAGTTCACCCGGATCAAACAGGCTTTATGCAAAACAAGTCCACTAATATTAACTTACGACGCCTATTTACCAATCTGTCACTTATGCATGACAACATAGGACAAAGAGTGGCAGTATCACTTGACACCGCTAAGGCATTTGATACAGTTAGCTGGGATTATTTATGGGAGGCACTAGCCCGCTACAATATAGGCCTGAGATTCAGGGCATGGATCAGAGCCTTATATGCACATCCGCAGTCGAGAGTTCTAGTAAATGGAGCACTCTCCACTGCTATAACTTTGGAAAGGGGGACACGTCAAGGTTGCCCACTCTGACCATTACTATTCGCCTTGGCGATTGAACCACTGGCTATACAAATTCGGGCAAACAAACAGATAGAGGGGCTTAGGCTGGGGGCTGTCACTGAAAAGTTGTCATTATATGCAGATGACATGTTAATATAGCTAGCAAACCCCAATTGTGCATTGACTGCACTCCTCCAAACAGTAGCTGCTTTTGGTGAGTTTTCAGGGCTGAAGGTGAATGAAAGTAAATCGGTGATATTTCCCATTGATTCCTCCCCTGAGAACTGTCCACAGACTGTAGGTAATTTACAAGTGGTTGATTCATTTCGGTATCTTGGTATCGTGATACATAAGGACCTATCCAAATATATTACTCTCAACTTGGATCCCATAGTGAGGTTATTTAGTGTGAAACTGGAAACATGGCAGGCCCTTCCGCTCTCGCTCCCTGGTAGGGTGAACTTCTTTAAAATGGTTTATCTACCAAAGTTTCTGTACGCGTTTCAGAATTCTCCGGTAACCCCGCAGATGTGTTGGTTCAAACTAATAGACAGTTTATTAAGGAATCTTTTATGGGCAGGGGGACATCCACGTATTGCCTTAAAAACTCTTTGTGCTCCAGCAACGGGGGGGGGGCTAGCTTTGCCTGACCTCAAACTCTACTTTCTGGCTAGCCAGTTGGTATTTGCTCATTGGTGGATAAATCCCAAACTAGATAATCAGGCGGTTGTACTGGAGGCTGCAGCAGTCGGCTCCTTCGAAGCTCTAGCCCGCTCCTTGTATAGAGGCCCATCTCGGTCTCAAACCACTATAATACCTATGGTAACGGTAATTCGTGCCTTTCAAAAGGCCCTATCCATGGTGCTGGGTACCCCTTCTGTGTGGTCGGTATGGACACCATCTGCCCCAATTTCAACTTATCCCTGAGGTCAGCTGTTGGGCAATACATGGTGTTAAAGTACTGAAGGATGTTGTGGACAATGGGAATCTTAAACGGTTTCCAAATTTAAAGCAAGAATTTAATCTCCCGTCTAACATGATCTTCCGCTCTCTTCAGTTAAAACATGCCTTTTTGGTGCAATTCCCTATTCGTCCAATACAACTGAAAGAATCTACTCTAGAAAAATACCTTTCTTAGGGCAGACCTGCGAAAACTTGGTGTTATACAATCTTGCTGCAGGCATGCGCTAACCCGTTGGAAAAAGTTAAACAGAAATGGTGTAGAGATATTCCTGAACTAGATGACGAAATGTGGAACGATGCACTTCAACAATTACCTGGGATAACGATCTCAATGCGAGATAGGCTTATACAACTTAAATTTCTCAATAGAGTGTATTATACTCCATATAGTTTAGCCAAATTGTATCCTACAGTCTCTGATGTTTGTCCAAAATGTGAAACCTCTGTTGGTACTTATTTGCATGTGTTTTGGGAATGCACTGAAGTGCAAAGGTTTTGGTCTGAGGAACTACAGTATATGGCTATAGACCTTGATCTGCCCAATATCCGTTCTCCTCTTACTTGCCTCCTTGGTATTGTCACGGATTCTACAATAGGCTCCCACAAGAAACTCTGTTACTTACAGCTTCTGTACTATGCTAAAAAAGCGATTTTACTGCAATGGAAGTCAATACTTGCACCTACTCTAAGTTTCTGGAAACAGCTGATAAATGACTCCCTTACTAAGCAAAAACTTACATATATTGCTAGAGGGTGTCCCCGAAAGTTTGATGCGGTATGGGGGACTTGGGTAATGGCCCAAGAAAGTTAAATGGTCCAGTGGGATGTTACAGATGTTAAACAAGTGTTGAACGCATCCTGTAGGGTACAGGTTAGCCCTTGAGACTACTCTCTTTTTTTTCTCTCTTTCCTCCTTCTTCCTTTTTCTTTCATTATGCTTTTTTTTGTTGTAAAACTGAAAAATAAAAACTTTAAAAAAATAAAAATAAATAACCTACAATCTAGTTTAAAATATAAAAACTACATTGGTGTTCCATGACGTGTATTCACAAATGACACGAACAATGAATGATTTAACTCCAGATTCTAAAAGTGATTCATTTGAATATGGTATTATGGATAAATTATGGATGCAGCTGCAAGTGCGTTGCACTTAAATGGACACAAATATTGCACTTACTGATGCCATTCATCAAAGGTACTTGTATCCAAACATCCCCCTGGCATGTTTTATAGTTGTGCTATGTGCCATTGCATCTGTCTTGTACCATCTGCTGAAAAGTACACCTATTAACACAATGGATATGATGCCACCCTAAATGTGGCGGAAATTCCAGCGTTCCCACATCAGGTTGCATCAATAGTTGCAGCAGACTTGTACCAAAAAAAACTAAAATCACTTATGATCATGCTAATGTTATTTTAACACCACACACTGGAATCACGCAAGCAACTCTGAAAATGTTAGCATTAACTTGCATCCAATTTGCACAACAATAGCGGGCACACGTTCCCATGGTACCCCAACTAGACAGGTATCCTGGGGGAAAATGCATTGTAAGTAAAATAAAACATTGTGATTCTGAAAATCACCATTTGCACACTGCAGTACATTCATTATTTTTATGGCACCATTCTCCAAAAGGTAGATTGCAGTCAACAGAATCCATAGAACATGCATCTAATATAGGCAAATGTGTCCTTTTTTCTACTGATCTGATCCTATAGATGAAATTTAAATTACCATTTATACTATAATATGTAGCCCAAATGTGAACAGAAGTATGGAAGAGGTATGGCTGGGGAGTGGCTAGGCATACAGTAACTTCTGGTCAGTTCATGTCTCTGATTTCCCAAACTTCTATGTTCCACAATTAGACCATGTCTATCCAGGTGACCCCTACTTTTAACCGGCCATGGCTACAATAACAACAGATCCAACGGAAAAGTTCTCTCCTATATGTGTCTGTGATTTTTTTGGCCATCCCACAAATATTGAGGCAGATGGGAAATATACTGTCTTATTGAAATAACATTTAAATACAGTAAGCAGAGTCCTAGGAGGTGGTAAATATGGGCATCTGCCCTGGGCACCACACTCGTGAAATATGAAGGAAGCCCTGGAATGATGGCAACTCAGAGTACAGGGATTGTGCTCCTTCAATTTAGGGGCCTGACACTGGGTAACTTGCCCCAAGGCCATCAATCACTGCCCTACAAGTAACTTGTAATGCCTGTTAAAGAAAAGAATTATGTCAATCAAAGAGATCTGATTTCAAAGAGAATTTTTTTTCCTAAGGTGAGTAGGTTTATGGGGTCTATGTTAGATATTTGCAAGAACCCAATATTTTGGAAACCTTTCCTGGGCTGGCAGAAAGGAGCTGTTGTCAGCACAACTGTTACATCCCTAGGGGACACCACAGCTGGTGACATCAGAAACTTTAGACCAACTGGCAGAAGGGCGGACGGGTGTTTCTTTCAGAAAGGATGGACTTTTTTTACATTGATTGCTCAATACATTCAGATGAGAGGAACCTCAAAACTCCTGATTTCCTAACTCAAATATCATTCCATATTTCCAACATAGTCCAGTAAAATAGGGCATTATTAGAAATGCATTGTGTAGAGCTGAAATATCTGTAGCCCAATCAGGTGTAGTACGACATGTTCAGAATAATAGTGCTTTGTACTATAGGTCCGACCAAAACTGGCCTATCGAGTGACAATTGCAATAGTTATACAGTACCATCTGCTGGGTGAAAATGATAATGAAGAAAATTCGAATAATTTTAACGGCTTTCGGGCTGAATGCATTTGGCAGCATGAGCATCTCCTCCACTTAGTTTGTATCTTTATCTCAACCATTATATTATGAAAATCTAAACCAGTGAATATAATATGTATTGTGCCACAGAACATAATGAAACTCAGTGATGCCTCTGTGCCTCCAACTTCTGTCAGATACATAAAACTATTACAGGAGGTATAAGAACCAGCTAATATGATCAGTTTATCAGTAAGGGTTATATGGATATTGGGGCTGTCTCTTTTATCAAAAAGCTGCTTTTTACTTTAGTCAAAAGTGGCATTCAGTTCATCGTTGTTAATAGCACTAGTTCCTGTAATTATTTCTGTCTATTAAATATTATTATTTGCAGCTATATTCATACACTATTTTCTAAAGAACAAAAAAAGGTTGGCTGAATACAATCTGAATAAGCAGAGTGATTTGCCTTTGAAAGAGGTTCTGCAGCAGCTGCTGTATGTTGGCCAGATGCAATCTTAGTAACCTGAATGGCTTTCTTTTGCAGGAGGTTCTGCAGCAAAAGAGAGCCAATATAGCTACTATATAGCTACTATATAGGGGCTGAGTTGCAATCTCAGGATAACCTTTATAGGAGGTTCTGCAGCAGCTGCTGTATATTGGCTCTGTTGCAATCGCAAAAAGGTGATTGGATCTCATTTGCAGGATATTCTGCAGCAGCTGCCGTACAGGGGCTCAGTTGCAATCTCAATAAGGAGTGGATCTCTTTTGAAGGAGGTTGTGCAGCAGCAGCTGCATATTGGCTCTGTTGCAATCTCAGTATATTGAGTGGATCTCCTTTGCAGGAGGTTCCACAGCAGCTGCTGTATATTGGCTCTCCTGCAATCTCAAAAGGTTGAATGGATCTCCTTTGCAGGAGGTTCTGCAGCAGCTGCTGTATGTTGCCTCATTTGCAATCTCAATAAGCTGAGAGGATCTCCTTTGCAGGAGGTTCCGAAGCAGCTGCTGTATCTTGTATGCAATAACAATAATTAGATCTCTGTTCAGAAGCAGCTTCTGTATGTTAATTGGAAACAATCTCAGTATGCACCTTGATCTCCAATTCTGTCGCTGCTGCTGCTGCTGCTGTGTTCTCTTTCTAAAAGTCACCTCTAATCGATTCTCTTGCCATCTTGGCAAAATCCCACTAACAGCTTCAGATTCCAGACTTCAGTAGCATCATAAAAAATGATCTGCCCTGATAACTGGATCGTGAAGTCCAGGCTTTATAGTGAACCAACCACTCTGAAAGCATGCTGTATAACTGGTTGTGCCTTGATGAAAATTAGAAGCTGTCTACAACTTTCATATTTTTGCTTTCCCAGTCATGCTGAGAGATATAGTGCAACAGCAGGTAACATCATAAGACTAACAGTTACTGGAGAGATAAAGAATCATGCAATCGGCAGCAACAGCACAGCTTACCATACAATGATCAGAGAATAAAAACGATTGATTGATAAAGGCAGTATACACACATAAAACTTATCCCAGCCAGACATACTGCACCAGAACAACAAAACACAGTGAGGCTCATTAGCTGGAACAGCATTGATGCTAACAAACCCATGACATAAACTGTTTGCAAACATTACATAGTGAGCTATTGGGTGCAATCAATTCACCTTCTCCATCCCGCACTCGTAACATGTGGCTGATAATACATTGATTATTAGGCAGTTCGATAACATTAAAATTGCATCTAATTTATATACTATTTACTTCTTATTTTGCAACAAAAGCGTTTTTTTATTTTTGTAATTGTTTTTTTCCCTGTGAGCCTAAACTCTATTGGCTGAATAGCAGAACTGCTTGAACATACAGTACATTAAAGTCAACCCAGGGGAGACTCATTCAATCAGCAGCAACAGGCTCGGCTCTGCATTCCTCCAGTAAGTTGGATTCATTTCATCAGCCGCAGACTTTGGTTGTGGCTACATTTGTCCTATTGCTGCCTGCGGCTGTGGAGGTTACAGGGGGTGCAGAGGCTGCTTTCTGATCACTAAAAAGCATATTTTCCACTCCCAGGTTAAATTGCAGAATGTGCCACTGGTATCCTAGTTAGCAAGTGCTGTTACACATGATGCCCTCTGAGTGTAACACTATCCATGCCACTCAAAACCCAAACAAACTCAGCTTGTCAGAGTGATTGCTGTGCCCTTACCTGTCTGTGGAGCTTGAGCCATGTCCACACTCTTCTCCAGGTATCGTTTGATATTCCACTGTCTCCTGCCTTGTCACAGAGTATATTCTTTTTCCTGCAGCTGCTCTCTGCTTACTATTTCATAGCAGTGGAAGCTGCTGTGTGCTTTACAGTAATCCTCCCCCTTTTCCCTTAGTCTTCTTTAGGCATTTATTTAGCTTGGCTGCCTCTAGTGGCCACAGACAAGCTGCAATTATGAAATTCCTCATAAGGTTTAAAGGAATTGTTCAGTATAAAAATAAAAAGTGGATAAATAGATAGACTGTGCAAAATAATCAGTTTCCAATAAAGTTAGTTAGCCAAAAATGTAATCTATAAAAGCTGAAGTGACTGGATGTCTAGCATAACAGATCAGAACACTACTTCCTGCTTTGCAGCAGTCTTGGTTTTCACTGATTGGTTACCAGGCAGTAACTAAGTCATCAGTGACTTGAGTAGGGTTGCCACCTGGTAAGGGCTGCCCGGGTCAAACCTTCCTTCCCGGTTTTCCAAATAAGGAAAATCGGCCAGGATTCCCTTGACTGACACGGCGATCGACCAGGTTGTCCGGGTCAAAACTTCCTGCCTTCCAAATAAGGAAAATTGGGCAGGATTCCCTTGATTGACATGGCGATCTGACAATCGCCGATTGCCGTGTCATACCCCCGCCCCCTGATGTCACGTCACACCCCCTGCCTGGTCTCCACCACTTAGAAAGGTGGCAACCCTAGACTTGAGTAGGGCCACATGGGTCATAACTGTTGCTTTTGAATCTGAGCTGAATGCTGAGGATCAATTGCAAATTCAATGAATAAATATGTCCCATGGGGCCCCTCTTCAAGTCGCTGACTAATTCAGTGTTAGAGAGCTGCAAAGCAGGAAGTATTATGTTAGACATCCGGTCACTCCAGTCTTTATACATTACATTTTTGGCTAACTAATTATATTAGAAACATTTTTTATTTTGCACAGCCTATCTATTTACCCAGTTTTTATTATTACACTGATCTGTTCCTTTAAGCATTGTACAACTGCACTTAAGATGACTTGCTTTCTGGATATGTAAATATGAAAAAATATTAAAACTGACGACAATGATATAGGTCGCTGTTAGAAAATAAAATAATCCAGTCTCTTTCTAAACTTCAGCTCCCAGCATTCTCAGCAAGGCAGTCTTTCCCGACAACTAAAGGATGAAAGGTTGTTTAATGTTGCCAGAATAGCTGTGTTGAAAATGGACAGATCTTGCAATAAAGGGCACAAAACAAACCACAAAGCTTCTCCCATCATTAATTTGATATCATGTACTGGGAAATGCATAACTGTGATATTACACAAATTTGTGGTCTTAATTTAAAAGAGATTGGCGTAAAAAGGCCAGTCTAAATAAGAACATTTTAGGGTAACTTAGTGTGACTTCTTTGATTTTGTCTAAAAATCATCACTTATTCAAAGTTAATGGGGATTTTCAAGGCATTGGTTGAGGGATAAATATCTGTCACTAAACACGAGATAGTAAGGTAGGGCAACACAACACACTTCATTTCTATTATATGCTTTTGTGTTACATTGGGAAGATGTCCAGAGAATGTCCACACTGCAAAACTTGCAATTCAACTTTTCTGTATAAGGTGCAGGTATATAGCAAAGGTCTAATGTAATACAATCAGAGACCTGGTGATACAGCAATGCACCTAAATACACAATGCCATTCACTAATGAATCCAAAGCCAAATTAATACAGTGGTTCACCCAAAGGCCCAATGTGATACAGTGATGCACCCAAAAACACACACTGATGCAGTTACACACTCAAAGTCACAAGGTGATACAGTGATGCACCCAAAAACACACACTGATGCAGTTACACACTCAAAGTCACAAGGCGATACAGTGATGCACCCAAAGTGACACGGTGATGCAGGGATGTACCCAAAGTCACAAGGTGATACAAGGATGTACCCAAAGTCACAAGGTGATACAAGGATGTGCCCATAGTCACAAGGTGATACAAGGATGTACCCAAAGTCACATGGTGCTACAAGGATGTACCCATAGTCACAAGGTGATACAAGGATGTACCCAAAGTCACATGGTGCTACAAGGATGTACCCATAGTCACAAGGTGATACAAGGATGTACCCATAGTCACAAGGTGATACAAGGATGTACCCAAAGTCACAAGGTGATACAAGGATGTACCCAAAGTCACATGGTGCTACAAGGATGTACCCATGGTCACAAGGTGATACAAGGATGTACCCAAAGTCACATGGTGCTACAAGGATGTACCCATAGTCTCAAGGTGATGCAAGGGATGTACCCAAAGTCATAAGGTGATACAAGGGATGTACCCAAGGTCACGAGATGAAGCAGGGATGTACCCAAAGTCGCAAGGTGATGCAGGGATGTACCCATAGTCTCAAGGTAATACAAGGGATGTACCCAAAGTCACAAGGTGATACAAGGGATGTACCCAAAGTCACAAGATGAAGCAGGGATGTACCCAAAGTCACAAGGTAATACAAGGGATGTACCCAAAGTCACAAAGTGATACAAGGTATGTACCCAAAGTCCCAAGGTGATACGGTCTATGCCTGTTAGTCACTGTGCCACTTACATACATGTAGGGGATCAGACAAGTCTTTCCCCTGTTGTCTGTGACATCATCCCGCCCAGTTACAGGATGGAGAACCATCTGATTGACTGACTGCCCCAGTGCATTCCTGGGAGAGGAGGATGGCCCAGTGGAGTGCCTTGCTTTGAAGTCAAATGTACAGAGTTACAGGGAGAACATATAAAGTGCCCGTGTTGCAGTAGCCAGCCAGATCTGTAGACAGTGTAGCTTGTGAGTAAAGGAGCTGCAATAACAGAGAGAGACTGTGTATATTACTTAGCTGGAAAGCTTTGAGTTTCCAGGCTAGAGGGAGACATTACCCTGCATCCAGTTCAGCTGTTGGAAATTCAGACAGGCAGTTTTCACCCGAACAACACTTCCAAAATCTGGGCTGTCCAGGTGAAAACCAGACTGTTGGTAACGCTACAGCAAATACAATAAAGAAACATATCTTCTTGCCTAAAAATGGGGGAAAAGCGTAATGAAAAATGTGTTAAAGCCAGGGAAGACATATGGCTTTCACATATAATTTTCTTAAGATTTTGCCACAAAGACGTGAGCTGTATTTGCAGAAATCACATTTATATTCCCTAGTCCTACATATCACTCAATAACTTCCCTGGGTCATTGGTTTGAGAAGTGAATATATAGCATGTGTGTGAGTAGCTGGAAGTTGTCAAAAAGCATCAGTCTGATGGATCTTTATTTACAATATGAACTTCAAAGAAAAGACAACGTGGGAATTACCTAGAAGCTCCACATTAATCTGTGTACCATGGTTTCTCTTAATTAAATCCATCCTTCCTTCTCCTGTGGCATAGAGAAACTATCTGCAGAACTTTGCCAGGGAGCTGACTTTAATCATCTATATGGCCAATTACATATGGCCCTGACTTATAGAAGTGAAACACAGACATTGCCAGAGCTCAGTCTCACCCACACTCTGGAGTTTACCAGCTGCTATAATAATAAAAAGCCATTATTTGTACATAGATAGATGGAGATAGTTTGCCAGCACACTGTTTGCCTTTAAAAATAATAATTATTACAAATGAGGTGTTAGTACCACAATTTGGTGGTGTCACGTCAAGGCCCGTCATTTAAAGGGGGTGGTTCCCTTTTAAGTTGACTTTTAGCATGCTATAGAATAGCCGATTCTAAGCAACTCACTTCTGAATTGGTCTTCATTCATTTATTTATTTATTTTTAGTTTTTTAATTATTTGCCTTCAAATCAATTGTATTTATTTATTCAAATCAATGCATGGTTGCTAAGGTAATTTGGACCCTAGCAACCAGATTGCTAAAATTGCAAACTGGAGAGCTGCTGAATAAAAAGCGAAATAACTCAAAAACCACAAATAATAAAAAAATGAAATACCAATTGCATATTGTCTCAGAATACTTAATTGAATAATAATACTTAACTGAAAAGATAATTTAAAGGTGAACAACCCCTGAAATGTGAGATTTGGTACATACTCACAAAGAGATCAGTTGAATAAAATGGTGGAAATCTCATTATTCCCCCATTTTGTTTTACCAGATATAATGAGGACTAGCAAACTTAGAGCCAGTTGGGCAGATGTAGATGGCAGTGGCATCTACACCATTGTCCAATGTGCAATATATTAAGGATTTATTGGAAATAAAATAGTTCATACGCAGTAGAAAGGGGCAAATGTCTGGGTGCACAAAAAAAGTAACATCTAGGTTTTGGATGAACCCTGACAAAGGCTTACAAGTTGGGCCAACATGTTGGTTCTTCTGCACTAATTATATATAAATATTCTTTTTGCTAAGTACTGTGTTGTGCAAAACGTCTTTCCTATAAGGATTATTTATAGATATAGACAAAATGACTTTGGTTGTAAGTGGTGTTATGCGAAAAGGCCAAACGTCACAAAATACTAATCTGATGTGCCTGGCTTATGGAAAAGTCTGATATTTCCAGTGCTACTGACCAGAGATGCCCGTGGGGGCGCATGCTCTTGATACTAATCTCTCCCAGCTGAGAATGCTGGGAATTGTAGAAACGCAGTAGAGTCAAGTTGAAAGGTCCCCAGGAGTGCAGGGTATCAGTAAGAGCATTGTTGAACACACTGCTTTAAACACATAGCTAATGCAGGTTAGAGGTGCCGGTATGCCTATCCTTAAAGGAATACTGTCATCGGAAAACATGTTTTTTTCAAAACGCTTCAGTTAATAGTGCTACTCCAGCAGTATTCTGCACTGAAATCCATTTCTCAAAAGAGCAAACAGATTTTTTTTATATTCAATTTTGAAATCTGACATGGGGCTAGACATTTTGTCAATTTCCCAGCTGCCCCTGGTCATGTGACTTGCGCCTGCACTTTAGGAGAGAAATGCTTTCTGGCAGGCTGCTGTTTTTCCTTATCAATGTAACTGAATGAGTCTCAGTGGGACATGGGTTATTACTATTGAGTGTTGTTCTTAGATCTACCAGGCAGCTGTTATCTTGTGTAAGGGAGCTGTTATCTGGTTACCCTCCCATTGTTCTTTTGTTTGGCTGCTGGAGGGGAAAAGGGGAGGGGGTGATATCACTCCAACTTGCAGTACAGCAGTAAAGAGCGATTGAAGTTTTTTTAAAGCACAAGTCACATGACTTGGGGCAGCTGGGAAATTTACAATTTGTCTAGCCCCATGTCAGATTTAAAAATTGAATATAAAAAAATCTGTTTGCTCTTTTGAGAAATGGATTTCAGTTCAGAATTCTGCTGGAGCAGCACTATTAACTGATTCATTTTGAAAAAAATGTTTTTTCCCATGACAGTATCCCTTTAAAGGGCATGTAAAGGCAAAAAAATAAAATCCCATTTTTACTTTCTTTAATGAAAAAGAAACCTATCTCCAATATAGTTTAATTAAAAAATGTGTACAGTTTTTATAAGAAACCTGACTGTATGCAGTGAAATTCTCCCTTCATTTACTGCTGTGGATAGGAATTGTCAGATGGTCCCTAACTGCTGAGCAGGGAAACAATCATACTTATGAACAGCAGGGGGAGCCCTGCCTTACTTCCCAGCCATGCAGAACTCAAGCAGCTTTGTTTATGATGATCCCTAAGCAGTCCAGAACACACTGAGCATGTGCACAGTCTTAGTCTTGCAAAGATGTTTAACGAAGTTACAAGATGGTGACCCGCTGTAGCTTTGAAAACATAAATAATTTGTTTTATTAGGCTTGTGGTGCAGTAAGTTCATGTTTATGTTTAGTATACAAAATACAGCATTTCTAGCCTTATTCTATTTTAGACTTTACATGCCCTTTAAATGACACCTCCGCAGAAAACGATTTTACTCTTTACATCACTCCCATCATGCTTCATTGTTAGCTTTACCGGGTTATTTAAAGGGTTGGTTCACCTTTAAGTTAACTTTTTGCAGGTTATAAAATGGCTAATTCTAAGCAACTTTCAATTAGTCTTAATTTTTTCTTTTGTATAGTTTTTTTAATTATTTGTCTTCTCCTTGACTCTTTCCAGCTTTCAAATAGGGGTCACTGACACCATCTAGAAAAACAAATGCTCTGTGAGGTTGCTAATGTATTGTTACTGTTACTTTTTATTGCTCATCTTTCTATTCAGGACCGCTGCAATTCATATTCCAGTCTCTTATTCAAACCAATGCATGGTGCAAACAGTAGTTTTGCTGAATAAAAAGCTAAATAATGCAAAAACAACAAATAAAAATTACAAAACCAACTGCACATTGTCTCAGAATATCTCTCTACACCATATTAAAAGGTCATTTGCTATGAGTGCATGGTTAATAAATGCCTATGATTAAGGGAGTGATTCCCGAAACGCGTAGAGCGTTGGATCCTTACATGAGCTTGGAATAAAAGTATATTCCTTGTACCGGAGTGCCCTCCTTTTTTCTTGGTGTCTAATTGGATTTCAGCAGTGCGGACGGAGCACCCGATTGGAGCAGCAAATAGGGAGAGTGAACCTGGAGCGGTCCTTCTTTGTAGAGTTAATAAATGCACTCAACTTCCCAATGCAGTTACTAGTTACAGATTGTTGAACTTTGGTAGAATAGAAAAATACCACAAGTTTATTATGGTTTCATAAGTTGCATTTTAAAATAGTAAGAGTAGGACTACATGGACATTTAAAGTGCGAGCCGACGTGCTGCAACAAAACGCCAGCGTCAAATTGCATGCAACGGAAATAAGGTAAGTGAATGCATTGTCGGATGGTGTCGCAGCGCTGATCCAATGCAATGCGACTGTTGGATGCAGACACTGCACGCTGCGTCTGCATCCGACAGTCGTGTTGTGCCCTGGATCAATGCTGCGACTTCATCCGACATTTCCATTACTTACCTTATTTCCGTTGCATGCGATTTTGCGTTTTGTTGCAGCGCGTCAGATCGCGGCGAAAAAGTAGTCCTACACTAAAAGAAAAAAAACTATGTGTGGTTTTATGTTGTGTTTATTATCTGTGCTACAAATACTGTATTTTTATAAAATGAGGAGACAACTACAGTTATTCTGTGGTCAGATGACTATGGTATGAAACCTTTTATCCAGAATGCTCAGGACCTGGGGTTGTCCGGATAATGGATTTTTCTGTAATTTCATACCTTAAGTCTACTAGAAAATCCTGAAAACTTTAAATAAATCCAATAGTCTGGTTTTGCTTCCAATAAGGATTAATATTATCTGGAAAACCCATGGTCCAGAGCATTCTGAATGACAGGTCCCATACCTGTAGTCACAAACCAAACATGCAGTATGCCATAGCCTTTACAAGAGAGCAAAACAGAAAGCACTCCCGTGCATAATAGTGATGACCATGCTGCTAATGGCACACAGAGCATTTTGTTTGCTGCTGCCATCAATCACGTGAGTCTTTTTGCACATTAGTCTATTTGTCACCACTCCAGCCAGAGAGTGTAAAAAGTGATGTATAATAGCAGTTATTTATCAAGCTGTGTTATTGTATAATTCATTTTGAACACTGTCCAACGCTAATTTTGTAAGTATAAGAAAACACTGAAAAAGAATCTGAACACTATTGAGCTTCATTACGTATAGTCTGGTAAAGCTTTATGGTTGGGTTTAGATGGCCTTTAACAATAACAAAGCACCTCATGCCTTCCTTTAATCTAAGTCCTTCAGCCATCAAGTCATACACACATATTATAATGTAGCCCATAGTTCGTGAACCCATGCTTCTCAAGTTCTCTAGATCATTTTTTGTAATTTATTTTACTGTGTTGTTTTTAATTCAAGGTGTAACGGGTTTGTGGCTATTTTAGACCAAAAGGTTTCATGTCCAGCTAACAATATAGAGCATGTGTTACATTGGACTCTTAACACAGTAAATGGAAGAAATGAAGGTGTGCTGTAGTACAACTGCAACTCCCATATGCTACAGTGCATGAAAAACAAAATACATTAAGGAGGTAAAACAAAAAATAGAACAGATTATTTGTCCAAGAGAAATGATCCACAGGTTTTGTATTTACAATCCACAGAGTCCTCAGCAGATAAATACAACAGGACTACAACATGTCCCTCAGAGACAGCACAGTGGAACTCTGAAGCAATAACCTGAAGCAATAGCGTAGCACCTGGATAGATACACCCTCAGGATCTCAGCACCGTGACCTGGATACTCACCTGTTGGATCAGGGAACTCACTAGCCCTAATTCAATATTAGGTTGTGTCCCTAAACTATAGGTCTTGCCTGAGGGGAGAGCTACCTCCTTGCTAACCCTCCTAGTTGGAGCCAAGATGCTCTTGCTACTTAACCTGCCTATCATACCCCCCTAGATAGTACTAATTCAAGGAGTCCCTGCTCCCCAACTTTACTCTCTAGAGGTATGGGTCCCTCAGAATGACTTTACTGGGCCTTGTTGCACCCAGGCTCCCTGGAACATCCAGCTGGGTGAGCAACCAGAAGCCAAAGATGAAGAATCACCCCTTCACAATCACTATACCAAGGTATGACAGGAAGTGGTCACAACACCTCTTGGACAATAATACAACTATGCAAATTACAACTAGCTACAGGGGCATTGCCCAGCAACTGGGGAGATCAGGAAGTGTAGGGATTTAAAGCCATAGGGGCACATTAACCCTAGGGTCCCTTTAAAGGAAAAGAGAGATAAATCACATAATGTATCATCAGCAATCATGTTCCAATAAATAAAATACTGTAAGGTTTGCTTTCTTACATACTTCTACATATAAAGGAAAATGAACCAGCAGAAACACTCTGCTGAGGGGAAAAAGCCCTGACTTAATACTGAGCATCCTTAACATCCTACCAGAGCACTAACTAACACAGCAAACCCATGCCAGCACTTAATCCCACACTTGCCTTTTCACTATAGTTTTTTAATAAATAAAAATAAATAACAAATCAGATAATTTTTCTACCTTCCCTTGCCTATGCCTAGCACGTGCTGCCATATACATAAACAGCACACTTTCTCATTCACATAACATTGTCCAGTTCTCTCTTTATTTAAATGCTAAATTCCTCCAGGGCGTGTAGATGAATGCAAAGCATTTAAGTACATTTCACTTTGTTTTGTTTACATTCCTCTTTCAAAGCTGCAAGTAGGCTTTAGGAATTCATAACAAATTTGTGTAATCTTCCAACCTTCGACTGAATCACTAAGCACCACTGATACTCTGCACCTTAATGAGGTTGGCATAGGCTTTTCTGGGTGTAGTTTCGGTTCCAGCATACACTAATGCAGTAATTTAACATAAATGTGCCTAATACTACCTTTTTGTCCAAAACAAATCCAATACCTTTTTCATTACCATGGAAAATAATACTTATTACTGTCAGTATTTTCTTTTTCTAATCACTAGGCTGAAGTAAGTGCTAAAGGACAACATAATATTACCCCCATAATACAATGCTTGATACATATGTTTTAATGTAATTAACTATAATAAATATGGGAACGTAAGAGCTGTACTCTTGTTTGTAGGCAGTGGTTAATACATAGGTAAGCCTGGTTGGTAGATAAATGATGAGTCAAAATGCCAAGTCCAATCTAACCTTAAGGGCAAGTCACCAAGCATCTCTTTTAGATTTAGGGGAGATGCCCACAATTAAGGGGGAACAGGGCGTGAACAGTGGGCAGACCAATTGCTCACTATAATTTTATATTGTCTGCCAAGCCCAGGTGTTTAAGTTAAGAGTTAGAATGACCCCAGTACCTCTAATTGCTGCTGTAGCAAGCTTACCAGCTCTCAGAACTAAATGTGGTAGGAAAAAAAGATAACTGAACAATCTCCAAAAATACAAGCAATAGCTACGTAATTGTTTTGTTTTTTTAACTTTCTGATCAAAACCATAATCCGTGTATTTTTCCTTTTAAACAGAAGTTCTTCAGTGCAGCCAGAAAGTCAAATAAAGATATTTGTGTTATTGAAACGTAATATTTTTTTTGCAGCTAGTCATATATCAGGCTTTTTTGAATGCTGTCAATGTTAAAAATGAGAAAGCTCATCCAATCCTCAGTTCCATAAATTTTCAGATTCTGCTCAATATGAAAATAGATTAAAAAAGTAGGTTGCTTCTGTAGCGATCAATCTCATGTTGACAATGCTGCAGATCTAAGCAACTGGGGCTTCAGTGTGCTGTCCCTTATAGAAAACGACTGATCACGAAATAACCTATTTGGCACAGAAAACATTATTATAGCAATAGAGAAATTGTAAATCATAATGGACATTGATATTTTAGAATTTGGTTGCAGGCAGAAAGACTAGGACAGTGGCATGACTGCTGACGACGAAGAATTAAATTAACAACCCCTTAATGGGCTGGCGACAGGGGACAAAGGAAGTTAAAGCTCTATATCTTTGTAATGTACCCGGTCATGGGATATGTTAATGACGATATGTATTGTATTTGTTTTTTTCTTCCACCCCCACTGTTGGTTTGTCAGAATTTAATCATTATTGTAAAGGTGCGCTGTCACCCAGCCTCAGATGTCCCCAGACCTTACTTCTGTGGGGTTTAGTTTTAGTGAAATTATAAAACTAACTCACCAACTCATGTGTTACACGGCCATAAAAAATTAAGACATCACTGCATTACACTGGAAAACAACACATTTCATTTATTCGTTCAAACAACCATTTTTCAGGCCATTTATTTAAATTGGAGTAATGGAAAGTAATGATCCAATGGAACCATTTGTAGACAGTAGGTATGCATAGCCACCTAGCACCAGCTTATGGGAAACCTAAACCAGATGGCGGGTTTTGTACCAGGAGCCTGAATGCTTGCAAACCTAAAATCATAAGGTGAATGGACAAGTGGCAAATGGAGCTTGCACTAAAATAAGAGCAAATTAGGGTTGCCACCTTTCCATGCTGCTAACACAGGGTGGGAAATGACGTTGCGGGTGAGTCAATAATGTTGGGGTCAGGTCTGTGACATTGAGGGGTGGGTCCATGACATTGGCAGGCATGGCTATGGCATGGCAATCAGAGATTGGCCGATCGCCAAGTCAATCTCAGGGAATCCCGCACGGTTTGCTTAATTTGGAAAACCAGGCAGGCAGTATTTACCCGGACAGCCTTCCCAAATTCTGGACTGTCCGGGTCTCAGGCAAACAGGTGGCAAATGTTGTACCTACAGACACCATTCATTAATGTTATTGTGAAGGTAATGGTTCCAAGGTTTCCACAACAAACTGTATCAATAGATGCACCAAACTCACCAAACCTCCACTCAAGTATTTTATGGGTAACAATGATTGCAGGTTTTCCATGGTAGCCAAAAAGGCTATAAAAACTCAGGACATGTGCTGTAATAGTACAAGCCTCTGAAGAAGTCCAGCCTGCTTTAATGTCCCTGAGGTCCCCTCTATCTTCAGCTGCTAAGATTTTGTAAACTGAGCTTTTTGAGTGCTTGCTCTATTGTAAGCAATTTGTGGTGGGCTAAAAACAAGGCATCAGAAAATCATAAAAATGTGCCTGGGAAGTTAATACCCTTTCATGTAAGCACAACTTAGTAAATAGTAAAGAAAACACAAAGAATTTGGATATCATGTAACTGTTTTATTGGAGAACAAGTGAAAAAGACCACGATCCACAAGGGATTCAGAAGGTAATACATTAAAGAATGTTTGTGGGAGATATATTCATGCTCTCTGGTAAACGCATAAAGTGATATTCTGAGTGTTCAGCAAACATACAGATTTGGAAACCCCATACAGACTGATAGTTTGACAAAAATGATATATTGGGTGACAGACACATGACATTAAGTAAAACAAAACATACCAAACAAGGAAAAGGATAGACAAAGGATCACTGATCAGGTTATACATGAAAGTGAGGTTTACATGCTTGATTTAGCCACTCAAGCTTCCCTAGCTCCCTATCTAAAAGTTGTCCTTAAACTTCACAAGAGTTTAAAATTTTGGTTGTGGGTAATGTTACACAGATTTTGGCAGGCTAGCTGGTAGAATGTCTGCAGATCTAGTTGTGAATATAAGTGCAGAGTTGGTTCTGAAGAGTCTGTTTTGAGTCTCAACAAACATCTCAACCAGCACATCAGAATTATCGTTTTTAAAAAGAAAAGGGATGCCCCTGCCTTGTGGAGCTGAGGATGCTTCTCCACAAGACTATTTCATGTCTTCTGCCAAGTCTTGTTCCTCTTCATCATTGTTGCGATGGACCTCGTCTGGTTTGGAAGTTGCACTTTTTTATAGGTTAAGCGTGAGCCCCAGGTGAATTAGAATTGGTGAGACAGTCGCATCCAGTTCCAGTACTTTATTTGGATATGCATCTGTCATTGGAAGGTGTCTAACATGGCATCTCAGATATTAAGATTATTTTTTTTTATTTAGCTTCTGATGAAGGACTAGAAGCAAAGCTTAGGAGTGATGGCAACATCACGGAGCACCCATTCTATGCTACAATCAATTGGGAAAATCTGGAAAAGAAAAAAACACATCTGTTAATAGTGCTACTCCAGCAGAATTCTGCACTGAAATCCATTTCTCAAAAGAGCAAACAGATTTTTTTATATTCAATTTTGAAATCTGACATGGGGCTAGACATTTTGTCAATTTCCCAGCTGCCCCCAGTCATGTGACTTGTGCCTGCACTTTAGGAGAGAAATGCTTTCTGGCAGGCTGCTGTTTTTCCTTCTCAATGTAACTGCATGTGTCTCAGTGGGACATGGGTTTTTCCTATTGAGTGCTGTTCTTAGATCTACCAGGCAGCTCTTACCTTGTGTTAGGGAGCCGTTATATGGTTACCTTCCCATTGTTCTTTTGTTTGGCTGCTGGGGGGAAAAAGGGAGGGGGTGATATCGCTCTAACTTGCAATACAGCAGTAAAGTGTGATTGAAGTTTATCAGAGCACAAGTCACATGACTTGGGGCAACTGGGAAATTGACAATATGTCTAGCCCCATGTCAGATTTTACAATTGAATATAAAAAAATCTGTTTGCTCTTTTGAGAAATGGATTGCAGCAGTTAACATCAGATCTGCCTGCATTATAAATCTGCAACAGTCTACAGCAAGTGTCCAACCACCTATGGCATCTGGATTCATAAGTAACTTCCACAAATGAGAGTGAGGCAACTTGAGTTAATGTGGCGAGTGATTGTAAATAAAAGCCCATAAAAATATATACCTATGATTAATAGGAAGAGATATAGAAGAAGCAATAACGGCTAGTAATGATAACAAATGTAGGCTTTATTTTAGGAATAATGATGTTTAAAAATTGATATTAGGCTATTTGGGGATCTATTTAAAATATATAGCATGGCATATGGTATAATTGAATTGTACTTTTTAAATAATAAGTTTAAACCAAATAGTAAAAGGCATGTCAAAGTCCGGTGACTGCTATGTTATTAGCTATAGAAAAAGAGAAAATAGTGTTTGAATCAATGTGTGAGTGTGTGTGTGTTTATTAGTGCAAATATCCCAATGGGGAACGTTTGTTCCTTACACTTCTCGCATGGCGGCTTATATCAGCTGCTGCCCAGCCCAATAGGGAACTATTGCAGCAAGTAATAGGGTGATAGATGTGTGAATAAACAGTAACAATGGCTGAAGCCTTGACGTGGCGTTACTGCTCACATGGGTAACCATATGCCAATTCAACCAACTGAGAGGGTATTATTTGCAGTTGCAGCTGTAAAAGGAAATATCTTGATGGATAAATCATAAATATCTACGTTTGACACTCCTATGTTAATTGTAACCTTCATGGAGTATAAACATAAAACAATCATTACTATTTATACAAGATAAAAGGATAAGAACATGAATATTGGTTTATCTTTTTATACCTCAAATCTAATCAAGACACAGTAAGAAAGAATAGAAAAAAATACTAATACACTCTACAAAACCCAACAACATATGGCAAATACACTTTCAACTAAGCAAGTGTTCTATCTATTATACCCCTAAATTGTTTCAGGGACAATTACCCTTTTGAAGACAGGAAGGAATATTTCCTCTGTCTATGGAAACTGGCCATAGCTTCAGAAGGGTTTTCTCACCTTTTTTTTAACAACTAGAAGTTAAGCAGGATTTACTTGGACAAAATGTTGAAATGTATGTATATCTAATATCGAGGGAATTTGGCACCAGGTTCCGTTAGGCCCCATAGTGGTGTAAAAAGGCTTGATTGGATGTAATATGTCTCTTCGCATTCCCATCTTGGTGGATACAGTGAGGCCTAAAGTAGGTAAATTACTGAAAAACAGAGCATAAATGATAGGACACTGCAGGCTCACATTATATTTTGATGTATTTGCATCTTAATGAGATGCTAGAGAGTGTGCAACATATGAGGATTGGAGTAGAATAAAATAGGGTAAAGAAGAATATTAAGAAAGGAAAGGATTGCATATAAATAGATTTCTGTCTGGCTGTTTATATTTTCTGCATTCCTGCTTATGACTCCTGAAACAAAGTAGAAGTCGGCTGATTAACAGACCTAGAGAATAACAGACTTCTACTATATTGCACGTAAGAATGTATATTTTTATTTACATAGCGCTACCAATGCACATAGCACTTTACAGCAGAACAATACATTGACCCTTTAAGTGCCAGCAGAATTTCAAATTTAATTTGCTCTAATGTTTAATGTTTATTGTGCTCTCTCACTTTAGGGAATTTTTTCTTGTTGGGGGTTTGTTTACCTACAAAAACTATACATCATTTGTTTTTTGTTTTTTCTATTTTCAGGAGTAACTGAGCTTTCTAACTTTCTAAATCTGCCTGAGTTTTTGTATATTTGCATATCTGGAGCTACCAAAAAAATATTTTTATGAATTTAGGATACCAGAAACATATTATATTTTATGCACAAAATCTCAGCTAATTTGGAAAGCCGAATTCAAAATGGCTAACCATGTCTTTATATTCCTAATAAAAATTTATGAACATTTAGAAAATCACCTCAAACATTTCACTTTTCAAGTTTATATCTCCCATATAGCATTGGGTACCAAGACAATACATCCTAAATATGAATGCCAGGGGTCCACTGAACAGTTTGATGTCCATCATTAGTGATGGGCGAATTTGCGCCGTTTCGATTCGCCGAAAAATTCGCGAATTTCGCGCGAAATTCGCGAAACGGCGAAAAATTCGCGAAACGGCGCCGGCGTCTCGTTTTTGACGCCGGCGACCGTTTTTGACGCCGGCGCCCGTTTTTCCGACGCCGGCGACCGTTTTTGATGGCGGCGCCCGTTTTTCCGATGCCGGCGACCGTTTTTGACGCCGGCGCTCGTTTTTGACGCCGGCGTCCATTTTTTTCAAAAAAAAAATTTTGACGCCGGCGAATTTTTGACGCAAATTTTCGCGGGAGTTTCGCGAATTTATTCGCTGGCGGCGAATCGCGCAAATTCGCCGCGAATTTGCGTCTGGCCAATAAATTCGCCCATCACTATCCATCATAGAATTACCAAAGTATCTGGCGTCCCCTAAATGAATTTACTGAATACAAACTATTCCAGAGGTCATTTCAGCTACTTAATAATAACCACATTTACTGCATTGTTAAAATGCACAAAAAAAGTTGAGCCCCCAAAACCATATATTTTTGGAAAGTATTCATTCAGGCACATCAAAAAAATCCAATGGGTTACCATATCTTTCTACTCCATAGCATTAGGTACCAAGAAAAACCGTGTTAAATAAGAATGTGTTTATGCCCACGGTGCAATATAAATGGCTTTGAAATAGATCTTTGAATTGATCTTTGAACAAGTCTTGAAAACTGTATTAGAAAAAATGAAATTGCAACCAAATACAATAGCTTCAGAATAAAGGTGGCAAGGGACAATTTGTTGCATACATATATCAAATCTGTCTTTTGGGGTACAGGCTGTGGAGTCTACCAGCAAAGGTGTAAACTTAGTAACTATGCAAGAGTGTGTAGAACAGAATAGTCTGCATTTATGAAAAGATGCAAAAGCAATGTTTTTTCAAACACTGCAAAAAAAAGAAAAAAAGAAAAAGGGATTTACTCCTGTTAGTGGTTCCCAGGCATATGCTACTCCTGCCTGCACATATGTGTATCCTTTTGGATGCCCCTCACCTGGACCTCATTTACAAGATTCCTGTGAATTCAAGGTGTATCCATAATCCAGGGTTCTGTACTGAATATTTGTCTTATGTACTGTAGGTGTTAAAGACGAAGTAAAGTCTAAAATAGAATAAGGCTAGAAATGCTGTATTTTGTATACTAAGCATAAACATGAACTTACTGCACCACAAGCCTAATCAAACAAATGATTTATGCTTTCAAAGTTGGCCACAGGGGTCACCATCTTGTAACTTTGTTAAACACCTTTGCACAACCAAGACTATGCACATGCTCAGTGTGGTCTCGGCTGCTTAGGGATCGTCATAAAAAACAGCACAATTCAAATAATATCTGCCAGAAGCCGATACAGCAAGACTGATTAATATTCAGAATATACAGACTACATTGGGCCCTGTGTTGTCATGTAATCTAATGTTTATTTAAAATTGTTGTATTGTTTAATAAAAACTTTCTCTGACTCTGCAGAACCAGTGGCTGCAGCAAAATAATCCTCCAAATAGAATCTAAGTTTATCTGTTTAAATCTGGCTCCATGATCTTTGTCCCTGCAGCTGGAGTTGGAAACAGCAATGGGGATGTAAAGGCAAAAATAAAATCCAATCCAAATCTCTACACAGTCGCTGACTGCTCTACAGGGAAACAAACAAAGCTGCTTGAGTTCTGACTGGGAAGTAAGGCAGGGCTCCCCCTGCTGTTCATAAGTATGATTGTTTCCCTGCAGAGCAGTGAGAGAACGTCTTACTATTCTTATCCACAGCAGTAAATGAAGGGAGAATTTCACTGCAGTCAGGTTTCTTATAAAAATGGTAAACGTTTTTTAATTAACGTATATTGGAGATAGGATTCTTTTTCATTAAAGAAAGTAAAAATGGGATTTTATTTTGTTGCCTTTACACGTCTTTTTTCTTATGCATTGATGTACATGGTAAAGGAGCCCTTATATCTCACAAGTACATTAATTATCCTTAGGATTTTAGGATGTAAAAGCTAAACTCCCAAAACTGATAAAAATATGAGAAGCAATATCGAATGACGTGCAGAGTGCAAGAGGAGGCTTTCATTTTCCCGCTCCCTATTGAATTTAGCAAGGATATAGTCCCATTTTATAATCTCTTTGCAATGTTGAAACATCTCTGGGGACATAAATTACATAAATTTGACAGTGACTTTCGCCAAGACTGCACAACTTTAGCTAATTCACAGCTCAGTAACATGAATAGTTGGCACATCTCGTCGACTTCTAGTAACCATAATTGCAGACAAGGGTCAGACCTGCAATGTAGCCCATTCATTCAGCTGCTCTACACACAGTGAGAAGTCGAGGGATTAAACATCTTTGCCACCGTGAAACAGGGAAAAGAAATACAGGAGCTTGAAACAAAAAGCAGTGAATTGTTAGAATCATCAGGGATGCAGCCTGGCATTCTACCGAATTGCTTTTGCTTCTATAAATAGCATCCCTAAATATTCCCCATGAAGCAAGCAATGCCGCAGAGGGTGGGGTGATTGCCAAGTGCGTGTAATGACGCCGGGACTGAAGCAGAGCTGATCCATTAACTTCTTATAGCCCAAAATATTTTTTGCTAGAGTTAAAGCCCATAGAGATTGCAGCTCTTGATAAATACTGTGTGGACTTGTTATATCTTGTGTCAGACAGGGCAAGTGCGTCACTGCAGCTGCTTCTGCCTAACTTCAGCCAAGCTCTAGTCCTGCTGTATAGGAAGGGGTGCACAATGCATTGCTTTAAGTAAGTGATGCTAATGAGCAGTATGTGATGTGCATGCAAATGCCAAACATAATTTGTTATAAAGAACATACAGATTGATGTACACTGTTACATTATGCGCCACACCTTTCAGGGCAAATCAGTGCTCATATTGTTAAAGCAATACACACAGGCTGCAATGGAAGTGCTCATACCTCGAGAATAAATGGAACAGCTGTCAGTCAACAACTCACAATTTAATAAAGATTACTAAAGCAAGATATGCCTTTTGCATGCTCAGATATCCTGCCACAATGCTCTAGGGACACCTTTGTAGAGGAAATAGGCACCCCTGACAGGTAACACAGCTCATTCCCAAAGGACAGTCATTTTGAGCTTGTCCCTTTTAGTTCAAGGCAGGGCCCGGCCAAGATATTTTGGCACCCTAGGCAAGAGCTTGAATTAGTGGCCCCCACCCGTTGGTTCTGCATTACCATTTCCCACCTTACCATGCATATTGTACCCTGTACCGGTGCCAGCAGCCATCAAGTTGCCCCATGTACCTGTGCCAGCACCTATCATAGTGCCCCCCTTTGTACCTGTGCCAGCAGCAGCCAAAAATCCATCATATTGCACCCAAATATGTACCTGTGCCAGCAGCAGCCAAAAATCCATCATATTGCCCCCAAATATGTACCTGTGCCAGCAGCAGGCAAAAATCCATCATATAGCCCCTAATCATCTGTTTACCTGTGCTAGAAGCTGCCAAGAGGGAGGTGGGGGTTGAAACAGGCAGTTTATAAAATTGAAAACTATTAAAGCCCACGCAAACCAGTGTCTAGAAAAAAAAACCTTTAAAGTGCGCCCCCACATGATTGCTCCCTAGGCAGTCGCCTACCCTGCCTACCCCTAGTTCCTGCCCTGGTTCAAGGTCATTACTCAAATAAAAAGACATCAGGCATGCAGCAGTAAATTAATATATATATATACATATATATATATATATATATATATATATATATATATATATATATATACAGTATATTGGTACTTAATGACTCTGTCCTGTACGAATTGCTCCACGAATTGCTGCTTTACCCTCAGATCCGATACTGATAATGGGGGACTTTAATGCAGTAATGGATGGAGATAGCCATCTAACTTTTTCTACAACTGGAAGATCAGACACAGGGGGGTTGAAGGCCTGGGCACAAACTGCTGGTTTAGTGGATGTCTGGAGGGTCTGTAAACCAACAGAGCAGATGTTTTCATGTTAATCCAGCGATGCCATGTCAAGGATTGACCTCGCCTTTGCCTCGATTCAAAAGTCCATCAAAAAAACTACAGCCAAATTCCTTCCTAGAGGAGTGTCGGACCACGCCCTATTGCAGATTGCTTGGCGATTATACTCACACCCTAGCAGTAAAATCTGTAGATTAAATCCCTAATGGATTACTCATCCAGACATAAAGAAAAATATAGAGCAGTCAATAAGTGACTACCTTCCATCGTTGGATGCGCACCTAGAGGCTACCCATGTTGCAGAGCTGAATATTAGGAGGATGTATACCAACTTAACAATTACACATACAAATTTAGGTACTAGGGTCATTGCCTCCTTAGACATTGAGAAGGCATTCAACTTGGTCAAATGGGCCTATTTGTTGCAATAGTTGGCTTCTGCAAAAAAATTTAACCTGGATACAAGCTCTGTACAATAAACCTACAGCCAGAATTCTGTCAAAACTAAAGCTTTCTCTCCCTATCAATCTGACCAGAGGCACCTGCCAGGGGTGTGTGTTACTACCGGGGCTTTTTGCCCTGGCCATGGAGCCATTAGCATGCTTAATTCAAGCAACCCAGGAGGTCCAGAGATTTGACATAGGAAATCTAAGGGAAAAAATTTCCATTTCTGCGGACAACACTCTCCTCTATTTAAATGACCCTGGTCCCTCACTCCAACACGCTCTACGATTAATCAACAACCACAAAAGTTCTCAGGTCTTAAGATCAACTGGGCTAAGTCATCACTACTGCCTCTAGATCCCCAGGCCATAGAATATATAGACCCCTTGCTTCCCCTGGTCTGAGTAGGCACATTAAAGTATTTAGGGATACACATCCATTTACAAATAGGAAAATTCAAGGAATTAAACCTTGACCCATTAATGGCACAGTTTCTGAAAACAATGGACAAATAGCTTAAACATTCCCTATTATTGATTGGTAGAATAAATCTATGTTAAATTAAGTTTCCTAATTCTTATATTCAGACAGTCACTCACTTGGATTCCCTTGGGATTCTTTAAGCAACTGCAAAGCCATCTAACTAAACTGTATTGGTCACCTGGTCCCACAAGGGTAAAATATAATGTGTTAACCTCTCGAATAACTGACTATATTGGCATTTTGCTGCCATGTTTCCCAAGTAGTGCTTAGGTGGTGATATAGGTGAACCCAGGGCAAAAATTCCATTGACCCACAGCCAACCCTAAAAACAGTACAAACCTAACCCTACTTAAAGTGGTAGTCCACCATTCAGTGAACTTTTACTATGTCATAGAATGTTCTGTTAGTAGCAACTCTTCAACTAGTTTTCATTTTATTTTTTAATTATTTGGTCTTAATTCCTCTAGTTCTGTTATTAGGGATGCACCGAATCCACTGTTTTGGATTGGACCACACCCTGAATCCTTTGCAAAAGATTTGGTCGAATACCAAACCGAATCCAAATCCTAATTTGCATATGCAAATTACGGGTGGGAAGGGGAAAACATTTTTTACTTCCTTGTTTTGGGACAAAAAGTCACGTGATTTCTCTCGTCGCCCTTTGCATATGCAAATTAGGATTCGGATTTGGTTCGGCCCGAATCCGAATCCTGCTGAAAAGGGCCGAATCCTGGCTGAATCCCAAACCGAATCCTGGATTCGGTGAATCCCTATCTGTTATATTCAGAGCATGCAGGCTAATGATTTATTTACACTGGAAAATAGAGGCGAAATAGAGGAATACAGAAACAAACAGTGAAGGGGTGGTCTGGGGCTGCCGCATTGGGACCCGCACACCAAGCACACACGCATCCTTCTCGTGCCCCCCTACGCCACCCTTCCCCCTCAACAACGCGTACCTTTTCTGTAGTGTTGCACAATGTTAGGCAGCTGGCCAAGAGACCAGTAGACAGCACCACACAGATTCAAGATAAATTACCCTGGTGCACGGTAAAACAAACAAACTTTCTTGTATTAGTGCATAAAAAAAGTTTTGGTCCCTGTTGGAACCTTTATTACGGTGCACACACAAACAACTCAACAGCTGAAATCCCCTTAGAGGGTGTTAACCCCCACATTGACATCATCATACCATGTCCTTTCAGCAGCTACAGCATTTGAAGTGAAATGCTTAGTGACAGTGCCTTAATAGAGTGATCGCATCATACAGTGCTATTATAAAGTTGCTGCAATGCAATTCCATCATCATCAATTCCCAGACTATTGAATCAGTAGGGTGTGGCATAACTGATCTCAGTGGAATCTTTAGTTACTATGTGACTTGCACAGACTCATTATCTTCTGGTGGTGAGAACTGTGCAACTGCCTATATTGTGCTTCCTGCATGAAAGTGGTTAAACTACACAGCAGTCTGACAAGCGAGCAACACTATGAAGACAGTGACAAAAGACAATGTGATCAATTCTATGGAGAATACATGGAAACTTTACAACCAGGGAGTATTTATCCACATCTTCCAGGTCCTCCAGGGAATGGAATCCATTGTCTTTTCTATTATCAGTACAGATGTTTCATAGCTTTGCTGCCAGCCAGACTGATGCAAGTTAACCCTTTTAATGCAGGATGCACATTGCACACTGTAGATAATTTGCATGCTTTCCACGGATGTACCTCTGACCAAAATATTGGTCTTGGGCTGTTTCCTGTGCTTTGGGTAAGGCCCATGGTTCCATTAAAAGTAGGGATGAGCAAACATTTTTAACCAGTATAGTTTAGCGGCAACATTTTTCATGAATCCATTCTTGAATTTTGCCATGCATTCTCATTTATTGGAAAAAAAAATCTTGGGGTAGAGTCACTAATGGGCGAATTTTCGCCAGCGGCAGCTTCACACACCACTCGCAAATGCGATCCGACTACGCCAATTCACTAATATTTCGAAGTTCGTCCTTGGCGCTGAATGCTGGCGACTTTTTGCTAGCGTTACTTCGGCAGTAAGAGCATTTCATAGCTAAGATGCGCTAGCATTCGTTTGTGCCCAGCGAAAATTCACTAGTGATCTTGCCCTAAGGTCAATTTGCATAGAGCGGGTAATTTAAAGTTGTATGGAGGTCTTTATTGTAAATGTTGGTGCAAATGCTTGACATTAAAAATGTCCAAAGAACCTCAATAAAGGCAAGAGAATTAATATAATGCCCTACACATGAGACCACTGTAAAATGAATGTTCCAAATGTTTGGAGAAAACCGGTTACCCAAAAAAAGATTACGTTAGGAATTTTGCAGACAATCCTGCTTAAAAAAGGAAAAGTCAACAGCGTTTTTTTAACTTGCATTGCATTTTCGGCACACAGGATATGATGTAAGTGACAGAAGCACTTCTGGCCTGAGGTGGCGAAGTCAAATCTGGCAAAAGAGGTATGGTTCAGTAAAATCCGCACTATAGTGAATTAGCGGAGTAACGACCTTTCGTCAGAGTGAAAAGTCGCCTAGCTATAGGATGCGAACGAACGCTAGCAATGGTCTCTTTTCGCCTGCACCTGTTAATGAATAGGTGATGTCCCCGAGGATGGTAACGCTGGTGAATTGTTGCTAGCGTTAGCCACTTTGTCCTTTAGTGAATCTGCCCCCTTGTCTGTTGCCTTCAACATCAACAAATGGGATCAGAGTCCATTACTCAGAGACAGACTGGACCGATAGGCACTGGGAGAAAATGCAGTGAGTCTCACCGCCCCAGGAGATACGGTTGTGATGGAAGCTGTCAGGCAGTGGCAAGGAAGAGAAATTACATGGCGCAGCTCAAAGGTACGTGTTTGGGAGAGGGATACAAAACAGAAGTACTTGTTGAGGAGGGGGATTTGCAATGATGTATGTGGTTGGGTTGGTGGGCCCTCATAGTGGCAGCCTTGGTGGACCCCAGACATTGCCTGTAACCTCAGAATTTTCATTAATCTGGTATGATATTGCTTATATTAATGGTGTTCTTAGTGCAGTAGAATTAGCTGGGCTATTACATGCAGTAACAACTTGATTGACTACCAGTAATAAGGGTTTTCATTATCATTACATACCTGCCTCCCCTGCAATGCAAGGCTATATCCAGCACACCCACAAATTTAATACAAACTGAGCTGCAGAAATTCTGTTTCAGCACTGCATAATGGTTACTGAGCTTTTCAATGAAACAGATTTGACGTGTATAGTACCAAGTGCACTTTATTGATCCTAACTTTGTGCCTAGTAAAGAATTTATAAAGTTGTTCACTCTGAACTGACTAGCACTATTATGTGATTTGCATAAGTGTTTTTGTACACAGGGAACTGACTGACACTAGTATTGGTAGATTTTAGCCTGAAGATATTTTGATGTGCATTTACTGGTCAACAATTTCTTGTACTAGTGAGGTCAGGTATTTTTCATGAACATTTTCAATGTTTCTCTGCCAGCTGAGAAAATGTCCTGTATACTATAAGGGTAGTGGCACACAGAAGATTTGTTGCCCATCATCTTTATGTGGGGCTGCGGGTGTCAAATCTCTCACAAATTATTGAAATCGCTGGCAGTATGCCCAACATGTCGCTAAATGTCGCTAAGTTTCCTCTGGAGTCAACTTTGGGTGATTGAGCAATAAGTTGTGCATAACAACAGTGATTTCAATTATTGGCAATAGAGAGGCATTTTCTGGAGATTTGTTGCTCACAGCCGCTCATAACAAATCTTCTCATGTTCCACTGCCCTTAGCCATGTGCAAGGAATTCTGTATATTTGTAATGACTTTCAGATGTCTTTTCAACTCTTCCTGCTGGGATCCTGTCTATAATGTAATGTCTCTATGGCACTGAACATTTTATTTTACACAAGAGGCACTCACCACCGTACTTAGTTCAATCTTTATCAGTCAAGCATCCAAGGACAAGTTTATTTTAGTCAAGAACAAGTCATTTCTTGATCTATTACTATTAGAATTGATGCAAGCTGTAACATTTTAAAATACATTAGCATTAGTGTGAGCAGCAGCTCAAGTATGCCACATTAAAACCTAAGTAACAATAGTGTATTGCAAGCAGCTAACTCTCTAGTAAGGTCCCATACCTATGGCTTGTGTGGCTAATTACTAATAAATGCTGCCATTCTCAGCATCACCCTATGCAAGGCTCAGGTTAAACTCAACCATGTCAAATGTTCAAGTTGCAATTCCTCCTCAATTCCTGTGCAACCCATTCCTATTAGTAGGACCAATCCACATAATCTCAACATGAACAGCTTTCTGTGCAATATTAATGAGCCAAATGTTTCAAATTCTGAGGGCTTTCATGGTCTGCAGGTTTACCAAATGCAGCTGATTCATCAACTGGTGTCTGAAAATGAAGATGAATTTACTTTCACAAACCATCTGTGCCACTCTGTAATAACTGAAGCACAGTTATTTAAGCTGGCCATAGACACAAATTATAGTAGTACAAAATTAAGATTTGTATCACTCAACTGGGTCACGAGGCCTAGCCTGCAATTAATGTGGCGCACCAAATTGGATGCTGGTGCTCTGAATTGGATGCTGGTGCACCGAATTAGATGCCGGCAAACCCGACCCGGTTGCCGCTGACCCCCCCGACCCCCTCAAAACCCTCCGCCCCCCTAGTCCTTGCAAAAAAATTTGCCTTTACACCCCTGGGCCAAAAACAGTTGGGCACTGCTGGCCTTTCTGACAATATCAATGGGTGACTGTCACTATTCTTTGTCGGACATAACTTTTGTATGATTGCTGTCTGTCAATTCATGGCCAGAACATTGTCTGATTTGTTATTTTTTCTACTTTATTTTCATCTGAGTGTTCCACTGAAAGGAATAAAATCTGTATGTCTATGGCCAGCTTAATCCTCAACAGGTTGTGTCCACTGAACTTGCAAACAATGTCCTAAAATGGGTGCAAGTGATGTCTGTTTTGGTTCATTTTGTGCAAGATAAGCCGCCCACAGTTTTTACCTGTATTTGTTTTGGAATGAAGTTTTTTCAGGTGCTCAGTGTTATTTATGGCATTAGTCCCCAATTCACTCACCACAATATAATGGAAGCAACCCCAGATTTATTGGCAGGTTCGGACTGACAGTTATTCCAAGGTTCCCTTGTCTCAATGTGTGGCAGGCTTGACACTCACTGCAAGCTGCAACGGTTGTGGTTACAAGTAGAAGCACTGTATAGTGTTGACACAAGCCTAATTTTACATTAAACTAAAGGTTTAAACTAAGGCCAAAAGTAAAACCATAAAAATGGCACAAGAAAACAGAAAAACTGGATTAAAATTTAATGCAACAAAATATATCTTACAGTGTGATACATTATGCATATTTAAGGAATAAACAAATGCATTGAGCCAGAATCATTTCCCTGCACACATACATAGAACCTTTCATGTTTCCTTTTTATAAAAGAATCTCATTAGCTGGACAGAAAAGGAAAATGTAATTACAGCAGTTATTTGGCAGGCATTTGCTGCGTTACAGTTGTACAGATAAAGTGTGAATGTCCCTGCATGAAAATGAAGTTACAGTACAAGCTCCAGATTCAGATATAGCCCATAATTCTCACAAACTGCACCCAGCGCCCGTTAGCCAGATTTATGGAAGAGCCAATGAATATGCTAATATTTCTGTATTAAGAAAAAAATGAACTGCAATTATATGAAACAGTATGAGGGGAAAATGCATTCATTAAGGCATATTTCTATTCATTGGGGGGGAAGACTTGAGGGACACAGTCACAATACAGAAACTTCACCAGAACAATTTCTTTTCTGCTACTTTCTAAAGGCCAAATGTTACATGCATAGAAAGCTTTGTTATACCCATTCTTCAGTATGAATGTGGCCTCGCTTAGAAATAAAATCCTTTGGCTTGTCAAGTTTTACATGCCTGGTTTAATGAAATCAATGGGCATTAGACTGGGAGGGACTTGGGTGTGCAATTTAATGAAACTCACGGGGTTGAAAACCCTAAAGTCAAAACTTCTGCTCCAAACATCACAAAAACTGATTCATTTTGATGATATGTGTCCTTTTCTCAATAGTGGTTTATATTCCTTGTTTCTGTAATTTGGATCCTCATTCCTTAAGACTACTAGAAAATCATGTAAACATTAAATCCACCCAATAGGCTGGTTTTGCTTCCAATAAGGATAAATTATATCTTAGTTTGGATCAAGTACAAGGTACTGTTTTATTATTACAGAGAAAAAGGAAATCTTTTTTTTTAAATTTTAATTATTTAGATAAAATAGTGTCTTTGGGAGTCTGCCTTTCCGTAATTCAGGGCTTTCTGGATAGCGGGTTTCCGTATAACGGGTCCCATACCTGTAATTAGATCTGTGTCAAATTAACAATTTAATTCATGTAGATGATGCAGAGAGAGTTATCAGTTCACCACTTAAAGGGATTCTGTCACGGCAAAACATGTTTTTTCAAAACACATTCGTTGATAGTGCTGCTGACTATGAAGATTTTCATTCATCCAGGTCATGGTATATCTAATAGTTCTGTTATTTTGCAATTCTGCACTGAAATCTTTTTTTCGAAAGGCAAACAGAATTCTTTTGTATTTCATTTTGAAATCTGACATGGGGCTAGACATAGCATTGAGGTGCCCTCAATAGTAAAGTCCCACTGCGACTCCTCCAGTTACATTGAGTAGGAGAAATAATAGCTTATCTGAAAGCAGTTCCATCATGAAAAGCTGGCTCTTTCTGGAAGCACAGGATTGGGAAAAATGACTTGAAACAGCTGCATACACACCATAACAAAAAACAGTTGCTGGTTCATGAGTAAAGTTGTATGTGGCAGAGTGAATTATTTGCAATGTCATTTAGAAATAAAAACGACACCATATTTATGACAGTATCCCTTTAACCAAGCATCTCTGCAGTAGTGATCATTCAGTCACTCTCTGCCCTACAGATTTTGGTCAAAAATAATGTAAACATTAAATAAACCCAATAGGCTGGGGTAATCGGGGTATCTCAAAAAAATAGATATATATGGGCTGTGATATTTTTAATCACAGGTTTTAGAAATATTAGAAGCACTGATGTCTGCTTAAAAGGATTTAGTAGTGTTTTGCGTTATCATGTACTGGAAAAGCTTTGTTTTCAGCAACTCTTAAGAAATGAGACTTAAATACCCACTTGGGGTGGGGAATGTTGAGAGGTCATAAAATTATTATACAAAAAACGAGCATATACACTATACTTACTGCGTGCATGTGCATGGAAGAAATCCAGAATGTGTTTTTTATGGATCATAAAACTAAGCTCCACATGGTTCTCTGTATTTTCCCCGGTGAAAATACTATTTCACTGAACCCATGTTTAGCATTTTACAGGTGTTTTTTTTTTCATTCCTGGGTTGAGGCAAGTTTTAATCGCATAAAAACCAGATGTACTGCCAAATTATTATGCCCTTATTTAACACCCCCTGAACTGTTTTCATGCTTGTATTTCTCCCCAACTCTTTTTATATTTGAATTTAAGTCACAGGTAGAAAAGATTGGGGCCCCCCGCGGTTAGACCATTACAATGGCAACTTTCATTAAACTGAAATGAAGCTGATACTTCACAGTATGCAGGGGGCAGACAAGCCCCATTATTTAATTTATATAATGTTACTTTATATAAAACACTAAATGTAAATGTAAAGTGTAATCATGTCCCCTCGCAAGCGCCTTTTTTTTCCAGAGAAAACAACCCCAACCTTGACAGTCTACCCTCATAATTTAAGTCTTCCATCCCTCTAACCAGTTTAGTTGCACTTAGTCTCTGCACTTTCTCCAGCTCATTTATATCCCTCTTAAGGACTGGAGTCCAAAACTGCACTGCATACTCCAGGGGCACATTTACTTAGCTCGAGTGAATGAATAGAAGAAAAAATACTTCGAATTTCAAACGTTTTTTGGCTACTTCAACCATCGAATTGGCTACTTCGACCTTCGACTACAACTTAGACTTAGATTCAAACTAAAAATCGTTCGACTATTCGACCATTCGATAGTCGAAGTACTGTCTCTTTAAAAAAACTTCGACCCCTTACTTCGCCAACTAAAACATACGGAACATCAATGTTAGCCTATGGGGAGGTCCCCATAGACTTTCTAACAAATTTCTGGTCGAAGGAATTTCGTTAGATCGATGGATTAAAATCATTCGATCATTCGATCGAATGAATATCGGTAAATCCTTCGACTTCAATATTCGAAGTCAAAGGATTTAACTTCGATAGTCGAATATCGAGGGTTAATTAACCCTCGATATTCGACCATTAGTAAATGTGCCCCCAGGTGTGTGCCTTGTAGCAAACTTTTTCTTGCTTCAGTGATAGCATCCTGTGTATTAGGAAACTTAGCACACCATTACCAAGAAGAATCTCGCTTTATAAGTCACTTTCCACTATATTCATTTCTAAAAACTGTGAACGGGAGGCTGTCCCTCTATCTTGAAACGTGGAAATGTGGTTGAAGCTATGTAAAATGGCAGTTGAATCTGTAAAGGGTTTACTAACATTTTCTACCATATAGTAGTCCAGGTAACCATATTCAGGTTATATAGATATTAATTTGTATCAGTACCCTTCCTTCTCCTTTAAGACAGACTGAAGGGTGGAAAAATGGAGCTTAGGAGGCCAGTTAGTATTAGGCTGCAGTAGTCTAGCCAGGATAAGAAAATAACCGTCCAGCACTATCTTCCATATGACACCCCTAGAGACCACATAAGTTAAATCTTATTAAACTTTTTAGAGCTAGCTTGTCAAAACAACCCCTGCTGCAATAGATCCATGTAAGGAAATATTTTTTGACTGTACATAACATTATTTCTGTCTTTATATAATTTAGTATTGCTTGGCTCACGCCTCCAATCAATCATCTACATGTCATATGTAGCTTCAGGCTTTCTAAAACACTCATTGAAATGCCAAAATGGGTTACAGACAAAACAAAATATAGATCTGCAAATTATATTAGAAAACTACTCTCCATTAAAGGGATGCTGTCATGGGAAAAAAAACATTTTTCAAAATGAATCAGTTAATAGAGCTACTCCAGCAGAATTCTGCACTGAAATCCATTTCTCAAAAGAGCAAACAGATTTTTTTGTATTCAATTTTGAAATCTGACATGGGGCTAGACATTTTGTCAATTTCCCAGCTGCCCCTGGTCATGTGACTTGTGCCTGCACTTCAGGAGAGAAATGCTTTCTGGCAGGCTGCTGTTTTTCCTTCTCAATGTAACTGAATGTGTCTCAGTAAGACATGGGTTTTTACTATTGAGTGTTGTTCTTAGATCTATCAGGCAGCTGTTATCTTGTGTTAGGGAGCTGTTATCTGGTTACCTTCCCATTGTTCTTTTATTAGGCTGCTGGGGGGGGAAAGGGAGGGGGTGATAATCACTCCAACTTGCAGTACAGCAGTAAAGAGTGATTGAAGTTAATCAGAGCACAGAGCACAAGTCACATGACATGGGGCAGCTGGGAAATTGACAAAATATCTAGCCCCATGTCAGATTTCAAAATTGAATATAAAAAAATCTGTTTGCTCTTTTGAGAAATGGATTTCAGTGCAGAATTCTGCTGGAGCAGCACTATTAACTGAATCATTTTGGAATTTTTTTTTTCCCATGACAGTATCCCTTTAAATAAAAGTTCTTTATCTTGTAGATTTTTGTAAATGTTATTCTGGCATTAAATACATCAACATATGGCAAAAAAAACTGTTTCTTTCTACATAAGAAATATAACAGTAAATATTTTTGACCCAGGTTTTCGAAAATACATAAAACCCCACCATGGCAACTTTTTCTCTCTGTTTCCATTTAGCTCATTCACTGCAGAGAACTGCAATGCACATATTGCAAAGGCAAAAATGGAAGATAACTGTTATTAGATCATAAAATACATAACGTCACAATTATTTAGAGAGCTGGAAATGCAAAGGTGCATTTGATTGTGATGGAAGTAGCTGTAGGAGGATTAATCAAACAACACTATTATAATCTCATATAATACAAAAGTATCTATATGAAGGGGGTTCACCCTAAATTAGGGTTAGCAGATATAAAAAAGCTTTGTACACTCCCTCCAAAAGATCAACAATATCCTGGTAAGTAAAGGGGTTGTTCACCTTTCAGTAACTTGTAACTTGTTATAGAATTCTAAGCAATTTATCAATTGGTCTTCGTTTTTATAGTCTTTTATTTATCTGTCGTCACTGACCCCATCTAAAAAACAAACTGCTACTTTTTATTATTCATCTTTCTATTCATATCCCAGTCTCTTATTCAAATCAGTGCGTAGTTGCTAGGGTAATTTTGACCATAGCAACCAAATGGCTGACATTTTTAAAACTGGAGAGCTGCTGAAAAAAACCTAAATAACTCAAAACACAAAAACTATAAATTGAAAATAAACTGCAAATTGTCTCAGAATATCTTTCTCTATGTCATACTAAAAGTTAACTTAAAGGTAAACAACACCTTTAATTTCCCAGGTATATAAAAATGTAATGCATACAAAGTAATATCTAAAAGACTATGAAGGTTTTCATTCATCCAGGCCATGGCATATCTAGTAGAAGTAAATCTAGAGCAACTGGACTTGCTGAATAATCATTGAAGACGTTTCACTACTCACTCGAGTAGCTGAACTGAGGAAGGTGCTCTGATAAGTAGTGAAAACTCTTCATCGATTACTCAGCAAGGTACTTTAGATTTACTTCTACTAGATAATAGCTAAAATGTATGGATCTAGTAGAAGCTAGTATTCTTTAGCAAATGTCTTTACATTTTAGCATCAGGATGATAAATTGCTCTTTGATATTATATTGCATTTAAGCACACTGCAATAATACATGTAAGGCTTCTGAACCATTTGCACAGATGGGTAAAAACTGTGCTAGTGATAATTAACACATCATCATCCTGTTGCAGAACTCATCCTGTAGATAAATATAATGGACCAGCCATGCCATGAGATACTCTGTTCAAGAGTTGCTGTAGCTGAGAATAAAATGATTTGATGGATGTCACCTTTGTGCCACTGACAGCAGTCAGAGTGGAGACCTGACAAAAGTAAAGGTATATGGTCTTTTGTGACTGAACCCTGTCCAATCCCCTGATACAGTAAGGGGGTTATTTATCAAAGTCTGAATTTATCTCAATATTTTCTGCTACAAACTCTGATCAAATCCACTCGGTTTTTTACACTTATTTATTATTACATTTCCCCAAATATTTGGTTTGGTTTGGAAAAAATCAGAGTTGAATAAATGACACCCAAAGTGAGAAGATCGTACACAAAGATTGTCTGTGTATGCTGAACATGATAGATTGAGCATGTAGAATGTACAGCTTCAGCTTTACAGCATCAAGATTGTTTCTCAATAATAAAATCCTAAAAACAGAAATACAAAAATATAATTTGCAGGTCAATAGCAGTAGATGAGAGTCTAAGAAATTGGTTGTAGGAATTCAGAGGTGAAGACAGCTTCTGCATATCCCTCGCACACATCCTGCAGTTCTGCCGCTACCTCATCCAGTGCTTCTTCCAGCAACTCCTCTGCCAAGCTGGAACGCAAAAACAGGACATTATTCCAAGAACTGCTTGGAAACTCACAACAGACCAATTTACAGCAGAACAGCTGGCACCGGATTTTAGAAAATGGATGCATTATATTACATGACAATTACTGGAAATGATCATAAAATTGTATTATATTAAGTTATGCTCCTTTCTGTGTGACGCAACGTGTCCTGCCAATTTCCATTGAACCATGAACGGAAACTATAGGAACTATAGGTTTCATAGGAAACTCTAAATTTCGAGGATATATTTCTACTGCATATTAAACATGTTTTTAAAAAATTCTGACAAAAATAATATTTTACAGGCAAATCAGCCTGAACAGTAGAGGAACAAGGGGGGGAGTTTGGCATTGCTCAACCGGGACCTCTTTCACCATGGAATCGGGGGGGCACCCTGTCCTGTAAACCTTGTTTTCAATAAGGAAGGTGGTGGGATATAGGTGCATCCAGGCCAGCATGTCCTGATCCTCAAATTCACTTTATGCATTAGACATTAAACGATTAAGACCAATTTTCAGTCCTATTTTATGTTTCCTCTACTGACAAATGCAGGGTGTGCCATGCACACTAGATATTTAAACAATTATGCAGAACAGAACTGTGTATTTATGATTTTAATTAGGGATGCACCGAGTCCAGGATTCAATTAGGGATTCAGCCTTTTTCAGCAGGATTCGGATTCGGCAGAATCCTTCTGCCCAGCTGAACCAAATCCGAATTCTAATTTGCATTTGCAAATTAGAGACGCGGAGGGAAATCGCGTGACTTGGTCAGCAAACAAGGAAGTAAAAAATGTTTTCCCATCCCTAATTTGCATATACAAATTATGATTCAGATTCAGTTCGCTATTCGGCCCAATCTTTCGCGAAGGATTCAGGAGTTTGACCGAATCCAAAATACTGGATTCGGTGCATCCCTAATTTTAAGTTCTCCCGTTCAAAAATCCTGAAAGTTGAACCTGCCCAAACATAGTCTTCAGAAAGCAACATTATAATAAATAAAGCTTTTCACTACATTTATGTGATTGCCTTCCGGTACTTAGCCTGTTACTTCTACTCAATGCAAGCATATAAACCTGGAAGCTATTCTGCATAACAGTACAGTAAACGTGTATCTACTGTATCCAATGCCATATGCCAAGCACATTTTCTAGGAACATTGATTTCTGGATATCTATCATATAGACCTAAGATTTGCCACGGATATCTATCATATAGATCTGAGATTTGCCATGGGTTGAAGCTGCCCAGTGTAATCTTTGATGCTTTGTAGCATATTTACCGGGACAGTGATTAGCTTGTATCCTTCACTCTGTTGTACAGTACTAGTTTAGGAGGAAGACTTTTCAAAAAACCACTGGTCAGCTCATCTTTTTTTTTTTTAATTCAAATAGAGTTTATTGTACAGATCTTGCATCATAACTTGACACGTTTTTGTACTTTTTATGCATAAAGTTGGTGATACAAATGAAAGAGAAACAAGGTTTAGCATACAGAAGAAACCATTACGATAAGTACATCTTCATGTTCATAGAGGGAGCATGTATACATTCCTTGAGAATATTATACATTTTACTGATGGTAACATATTATGCATGCACAATATTTCTTCATAAAGCATATGACCATAGAGCAGTGGAGTGAGTGGTATTACTGACCGTTATTAATCTGCCTGAGGGTTTTTATCAAGCCATTTGCCCCAAATTTTGTTAAACTTGTTGGTACAACCTCTTTTGAGGTAGATTATATGTTCCAAATTACAGGATTCATTTACACAGCTCACCCAGGTTTGAACGTCTAGGGGAAATCTATTTTTCCAGTTTTGTATTATATTTTTAGCTAAGAAAAGTGTTTCTTGGGCAAACATTCTGAGGTATTGTTTGGAGACTGCAGTGCCTAAATTATTGAGTAAACAGGCTTTAGGGGTCCTGGGTAAAGTGGTATCCATTATATTATCTAATTTGTTTAATATATCTGTCCAATATGGTTTGATATTGTCACAATCCCACAACATATGCACCAATGTGCCTTTTCCCACAGAACATCTATTACACGTGTCTGGTATGGCAGGGTTCATCAGATGGAGTCTGGTTGGGTGAGGGAGGCCCTATGCAATAGGATTGGATCATTCTCAATCTGTAGCATACTGAAACTACCTGAGGGGTTTACATGGCTTCCTGCCATTCCTAGTCTAGCATAATTGGTCAGCTCATCTTTACTTATCTGTAAGGAGTGTAGAAAAGACAAAAAAAACGTTTCATTCATATCCACTCTATTTATGCCATTATTACATACAGTTCAAGCTGGTAAACATAATAAACAAGCAAAAAGTGTAGCAGAAGTTTCTAAAGAGACAAAAAATGATATTGCATAATGAATAATAATGATAATAGCAGCAACACACTAAATATATTTTAGTTGAACTCAAAATAATCTCTGTCCAGCTTTGGAGATCCATTCCCTAATAGTGCTATATATTGTTCATGAAAACATACAAATGAAGTTGCCTAAATAAGATGTTGGAGCACTGTACCAACTACAGAACAGAGGGAGATAAATACTGGAAATGAGACTACAATACTGAATTTGCAAGGAGCGTGTCCATGTAGCCTAATTAACGGTACTTTTGTTACATTCTAGTAAGCACTCACACAAACAGATATGTTTATATTTGAGATACAATGAATCCAGGATTCAGTTCTACTGTGGGTACATTATATCATTCCACATGTTTCAGGGCCAGATATATATTTTATAAAAAAGGTTCTCGGGCCCATCTAAAGCACATCTTTAACAGCCCTGTTCTAAATAATAGCTTCAATAAATTTAGTCAAATTTAGTACATCTGACACTGAAGTAAGTGGTTAACCTTTTTCTTCCTTGGCCTAGAATTCATGGTCAGCATACACAACCTGAATAAACCTCTCCCGAACTGCTGCTTGATGTTTCTAAAAGCAGGATAAACAGATAACATTCAGCTACACACATACTTGGCTTATATCAGTAAAATCACTATAAACTAGTCATGTGATGTGCACCGATTATAGTTTGGAGCAGTTTAGCCATGTGATCTATTGTGATAATCTTAGCAAATGGGCTTATAAATATCTATAAATATTTTTCTTTGCACAGCCAATTTTTTGATTTGCTCTCCCTCACTAATCACCTGACAGCAATTAACGAAAAAGTGTGTGTTTTAACAGTAAAAAGAAGTGTGAGTGTAAAAGTCAATTCATTGGCTAATGCAGCCTCTTGACTCGTGTTTAAAGGAGAACTAAAGCTTAACTAAAGAAATAGGCTAGAAATGTTGTACATTATGTTTTGGGGCTTCTGTACCAGCCCAAGGACACCACTACCATCACAAACACTTCACGTGTAGGGGGGGGGTTCCATCCAGATAAATATAATCAGCGGTGGAGCCAAGGAATAAATTAAAAAATCAACTTTATTCAAACCTTCTAAAATAGTATATACACGTGGGCAGGGAGAGTGTAGCTTGACGCGTTTCGTGACCAATCCATCACTTCATCAGAAGCTTAAGCACCTCCCCTCAGAACAACATCTTTATAGCTACCACCAATAAAAGAATGGATATACCAATTAAAACGTCACAATAATACGTATTGGCTTGATCTTAACATATCTAGCATGATATAAATGTTGTGTGAAGGGTAAATCGAACTTCCAAAGAGTTTGTAGGTAATAATGGTTCTAGAAGTTTCAAGATAGACTTTTATGCCAATTGCGGAACTAAGAATGTCATTTACATTATCACTTGTTAGTGTGGTTTACAGTATATAGGAAAGACAATTAGACCTATCAGTAAACGAATATCTGAACATCTGAACTGCGTATCACAACATGATTTTAGCTTTGCAGTAGCAAAACATCTATTGGAACATCATAATGGCAAATTATGCCTATCTTTTCAAGTTATATCATTAATTATTTATGGGTATATTTATTCTGATTATTATTAATTTATGCCCATATCCATTTATGCCCATATCCATTTCTAATTATATATATTTTCTATCTATTGGATTTTTATATTTAATATTTAGTATTTATTGATTCACCACCCTTTTTCATACTAATAAGTATTCAATATAGTATCTATTTTTGCTTGCCCACACCTACTTATCTGAATTGACCTTCAATTTGTTACAATGAGCAAATTAGACACTTGTAACTTTTAATGGATTGTAACTATATTATCTGTATACATTGTGTCTTATCAGGAGGTTTATCTTCATCATATATTTTGCAATTTTGTAAGCATTTTATTGCATGATGTAACTCTCCTGTTAGACCAATTCAATTGCTCGATTTACCCTTCACACAACATTTATATCATGCTAGATATGTTAAGATCAAGCCAATACGCATTATTGTGACGTTTTTAATTACTTTTTTTAATTACTACATGGCAGCACAGGATCCAGTGCAACTTGCATCAGAATTTAATAATCAGCCTTGTAGCATCAGTTTATATTACAGACCAACCTAATTTGCTGCTGGATAATTAGTGACGACCCCTAAGCTTAGCTTCTCAACAGCTGCTCAGAGCCCACTGAGCATGTGAGTGTCGCAGACACTTTGTACAAAATTGGCAGCACTCCCAATTGTAGTATAAAACCGCCTTTATTCTTTCAAATATATCATGGCGGCAGCAGCAACTATTGGGAGTGCTGCCAATTTCATACATTTGTTCTGTAAAAGCATGTGAAGGTGAACACATGATGTGGCGTGCACCGTACTGATAAGAAAAGGGATTATTGAGGAGCTGGGCCAACAAAGAAATTATATGTCGCAGACACTTTCCAAGATGGTGACCCCCTGTGACAAGTTTGAAGTCCTAGATCATTGCTGCTATTGAGAAGCTGAAACTTTAGGCTGGTGCAATAAGTTAATTATATAAAACATGGCATTTTTAGAACTATTGATTTTAGGGGTTAGTTCTCCTTTCAGCACAGAGGATCATAGAAGACACAGGAATGGACTGCACCATTTAAAATGGCATTTTTTTTATCATGGGATAATCCAATGGTACATATTAATAAAAAAACAACAATTTTCACAAACTGGCTTTATATGCAAAAACATGGATCAGTAGATGTCCATTACAGAATGCACACCATGCACTTACCATCACTAAACTTAAGAGGGTGTTTTCTCATTGAAAAATGGCCTTTACTAAAGTAGATACAGTTTACCCATATTATATAATAAATAATAGTAACCATGTTTTTTTAAGTCTGCAAATATACGTTACATTTTGGGCATTTGAAATTGTGAATTATAGTATAATGCAAGACACTTCTTCTAATACTTACTTCTATTTCTTCCATTTCTTTTCCAGAGTGCTTCCATCTTGCAGAAGACTCCAGCCTCAATGCATCTGATTCGTCCTAACTTCTATCTTCAACAGTTCCAGGCAATGATTCCAAAATAGGAGGATTCTACAAATATTACATTAATAAAATGTTTAGGTTCTCTTCAGCCTGTTTTGTATAGAGTCATTTTGAGGAGGGTACAGGGAGTACTACAGTCAGGGGTCCTGTAGGGAGGGGCTTGTGGGACAGTAAGCAGGGTTTGGAAGGAGCATGGGCAGGGTTTTGGCATATCTGAAATTACCTCTTTCCACAAATATCCACATTACATCTGTGTGTTGCACTTTGTACAAGGTATTTCACTAACAAGCAAAAACTAGTGTACAAGAATCTAAAGTTAGGAAGTTATACCTGTTGTGGCTGAGTGATTTTCCGTTTTCCATCCGCAATTGGTACTCTGTTTGCAAAATTCCTAAATAGGAATAACGAAAATATTGTGGGACACTCTGGAATGTATTTTATATTAACTTCAAAAGATAATTATAAATGTGATATTGCATATTGTGGGACACTCTGGAATGTATTTTAGATTAACTTCAAAAGATAATGATAAATGTGATATTGCACAGCATTCCATCCACATTGCACATCCTATATAATAACTGTTAACCAGGGATTTAACAGATGGAAATCCATTCACACAAAGAGAATATGACCCACCCATAAATGGTAGTAAAAATGAAATCACAATCCTGCTCCTTGTTATCTGCACTGCACAGATGCCCATATTATGAGACTTCCAAATAAAAACATGTCCAGAAAAATGAAATTATCCCCCAGCAACTGATCTAGATCCCTAATTCCCACAGACCATCTCGCCACCACGCTATTTTAATAAGAATACTGACTTTGGGGTCTTGCTCTACTCTGCCAATGCATCCACCACCCCCTATAGTCAGTGCTCTGATATCTGCTCACTCAACTGTTCCCTGATAAATTTATAATCACCTTTTTTATATAGAGTAAGGACAGCTTCAAAGTTCATAGCTTTATGTGCTAGTTCACGCTTTCTGTAACCGTTCCCAAAACTTTTTTTTTCAGTCCAGATCCATTAGTTATACATATGCATATACTGTATACATGAAATTAGTTTTTTATTTATCCAGCTTTCATGAATGTAATACAATTATTGTCTTCTTGATTCACACAAAAAAAAAGCCTTACTGAGTGATGCCCTGTGCTGCCTCAAATCTAGTGTCTGTGTGTATTGCGCATTTTTATAACCCTAACAAACATTTGATTAAAGTGAACATAAGTAACCCTGAACAGTATCTGCACTTTTATTTCATAAGACAGTGGGATCACTATTGCACTAGTGGTTTTTTTTCTGCAAAACGTACTTTTTTGTAATTATGGCATGAAAAATCACGATATTCTGAAAAGGTTTTACATAAGCAAAATGCACGCTGCAAGCAGATATCATGAAAGTTTCCTGATTCCTTGATTCCAAGGGTACCTGAAACTTCGTATACGTGAAATTTATTCTTTATATAGAGTCTGTAACTCCTGCATTCTCCCTCCTGAGTCTAGCCAACAAATCAGTTGGTATCCACTAAAGCATTATTATTATTATACTAAAAAAGAAGCTTGGTGGATACGTTACCTTCAAACAATGGAACTCCATGGCCTGAACCGGGAATATGATTTGCACTCAATATTCTGATAAATATGTTTTTAACTGGGGTTTTATTTATGATTTGATTTTACAGATATTGGGACAAGGAACCTTCCTTATAACTAGTGAACAGAAGTGTTCCACCAACAAAATGTAGATATCTAAAAATGTAACTGTATTTTAATGTGCTTTCATTATTTTGCCACATGATGGCGCTATGAGAAATAGTATAAAGATGTTTGAACATGTATGTAACATTAGCTTGATAAAGGGCCATTGTTTGGCTGGAAATGTTGTAACAGTCCAGATCATAAACATAAAAAGTAGCAAATAAAGGCTTTTTAATTGAATTCCTTGATAGTCCTGTCTGCAATATTTTGTTTGGATATTTGAAGTCGGTTGGAGTGGACACCGAATGACATGCACCAGATTACTATTAAGAAATTGAAACACTATGGGGCAAATTCACTAAAGCACAAAGCGGCTAACGCTAGCACAAATTCGCCAGTGTGACGTCATTTAGTTACTTTTCCGATTTACTGGCCGGTGCTGGAGTAAATTCACTAGCGAAGTGGACCTACTCTAGCGCTACTTCGCACCCTTACGCCAGGCGAAGTTGCACTGTGGCGAAGGGACGTAACTACGCTAATTCACTAACTTGCGCATTTTACTGAACGTTACCTCTTGCGCCAGACTTGCCTTCGCCACCTCAGACCTGGCGAAGTGCAATAGAGTAGATAGGACTTGCTTCAAAAAAAGTTGAAATTTTTTCTAAGTCCCAAAAAACGCTGAAGTCTTCTACTTTTTTAAGGGTGATAGGCTGAAAAAGTTTGTACATTTTTTGGGGGGTACCCTCCTTCCCCCCTACATTTCCTAACATATGGCACCTAAACTATACAGTGGGCACATGTATAGGGCAAAATAACAACTCTATTTTATTTCATGAAGCTTTCCCAGGCTTGTGTAGTGTAATGTATTTGCTGCTACATATACATCCATTGTACTTTAACTTGGCACTGTATGCAAATTAGGCATCGCTAGCATAACTTCGCTTTGCTTGACGAATTAAAGGTAGCGCAACTTTGCTACCTTTCTCCTCCCTGAGCGCAACTTTTTAGTGAATTAGCGGCGCCTTGGTGAAACTTCGTATGGCGAAATGCGGCGAAGCCAACACTGGTGCAACTTTGAAGGTAAGTAAATTTGCCCCTCCTCCTGAGGCAACTTTGGGCGACTTCGGAATATGAATCGCCGCTTGTGCCATGCCGCAGGCAACTTTTCATTATAGCCGGCCCAAGACAAAGAAAAGACATTCGGGGAGATAATCGCAGCAAAGACAAGGCGATTAGTCGCAAGGTGACTAAATTTGCCTGAATCGCCAGGTGTGCCCTTACCCTAAAGGTTCCAAATTCTGCATTCTGTTTGGAGTATCAGTGACACAATCTCACTGTGTTCTGGTCAGCCATTGAGACGCTAAGCTTAGGGGTGATCACAAAGCCCAAAAATAAGGCCCACATTTTGATATAAATGCAAAATGAAAATGCAAAAAAGCCAAACGCCTCATTAATGAATTAGTTAAAAGAGAGTGTAAGACTGGTAAGGGATGACTTTCACCATGTATTACAATATATTTAACCTGGACGATACCATTTTGAAAAGGCATTTTATAGTAGATAAACATAATAAATGAAGGAAAATCATAAAATTCGAGTCTATCTATTGGGCTGGGGGACTAGACACCAGTTAATAGAGTATTCCTAAAATACCTTTAAATATATATTCTGGTACAGAAGCATACAAGAAAATATAAATAAGTAAAAAAAAAAAACATGTGCCACAGATGCCCCCTGGCAAAGTACTAGAGGTAGATGAAGGGGGATAACCTAGAGAAATACACTACAACGCTAAATGTATTCAGTAGGAACTTATTCTTAAAACCAGAGTGGGGCTCTCTAGCTAGGATTGTCATATAATACATTGGTGTCACGCAATTGGGTATACTAAAATCTAGAGTATAGTTGAGCTAATGAAAGTCATGGGGCCTGTTAATTCAGTGCTACCAGCCATTTGGCAAATGTAAGGTAGAATGTACTGACATTTACAGACTGCAACTTAAATAAATAAATCACCTTACTGCTTCTTCTTCTACAGCTTGTGGTATCTCATGGGATGACATCTTGGGTTCCTCGGCATGTATTGATTTATCTGGCGTGTAAACACTTATCTGCTTCTGTTGTTTATTCCAGTTAACCCTGTAGTATAATAAGGATTCATTATTAAAATATACATCGATATTTGCTGTTATATGGTGGTATTTTTTTTTCCACATACTTCCTGCAGGTATTGCAAAAATTCAATGTTTATCCATGGCAGGACAATTAAAGACAGAAAACCAACAACTACAATAACATTATGATCACTTAAACCTAAAGATGTTAAAATGATCTATTTTTTTTTATCTATACAAAAGGTGTGTTATGTGTATCCTTACATTGAAACGCTCAAAGAGGACTTCTATTCTATACCTTTTCACACCCAATAACCTTGCCTTGCTGTCACACTGGCATTTACATTTGTTGCTGCGCACATGCTGTATCCAGGGCCAGAAGCATGCTTAGAGAAGCTGCCAGCGATTCTATGCAAGGCTTAATAAAATATTGCCTTTCTGTGACACTTACGAATAGTATTTATTAGCAATAAGCTTTAAAGGGGAAGGAAACCTAGTCAGCGCAAGCCCCCCATCCCCCCTCCCGTTTGTTGCCCACCCTCCCTCCTCCCCCCTGGCCTACCCGTCCCGCTGGGCAAATGCCCCTAACTTGCTACTTACCCTTCTGCGCAGGTCCAGTCCAGGGAGTTCACAGACGACATCTTCTTCCACGCGATCTTCTTCCTGCTGTGAACGGCGTTTTGGCGCATACGCAGTAGGATCATTTCGCCGGTACGGATCTACTGCGCATGCGCCAAAAGTCACGCGTATGTGCAGTAGATCGTACCGGCGAAATGATCCAACTTTAGAACAAACCTACAGAACCTCGTACATAACCTGGGGACTGCCTGTATACATTTGTGAAACCTAGGCTTGTAGTTAGTCTTAGGGGGTTATTTATCAAAGGTCGAATTTTAGAGTTTTTTATACTTCAAATGAACTCACAACTTGAACGTTTTTTAATGTAAGAAAATACTCTAATGGAAATTCTACGTGACCTCAACAGTTTTTAGATGGTATATTGTCGGATTTCAGCTATTTCCAGGGTCAGGGTATAAAGAAATCTGGAAAAATGTCATTTTGGCCAAAAAAATTACCTTGAAAACTGGAATTTTCACTGAAAACACAACTCGATCGTTAATAAATCTGCCCCTTATATAGTGCAATTATTGAATTATATCTCCCTCTTCAGAATTTGAACCTTAAAAATAATGAAGCATTAGAAAGTGTCACAAATTACAATGCATGTTACCTGTCCTGAGATCTCACTGCAGTAAGATAGCCTTCTTTTTTTCATAGGCATACTGTAACTGATGACAATAAACTGCTAAATACAATAAACAGTGACTGCATGTTTAAAGCAGAAGGAAAGGTTCAATCACTGGGGGGGGGGTGACAAATGTTTGGTACTCCCAGTAATAGTCACAACTTTAACAAAAGAGACTGCTTTTTCACTCTACTGTGCATGCGTTGGCCCTGGGGCCATTTAAGAAAGAAGAAGCAGAAAAGGGTTGCTCTATGGTGGATGCTGAGAAGTCCCCTGGGCCGGTGCAGTTTCCTGCTACAAGGAAAACCGAGTATCAGGTAAGTGATTATAATCACTGGGGGTTGTAAATCCAACTAGTTGAAAAAGCACATATCTCATAACATCATAACATCAAATTGATATATTAAATATTTTACACCAGAGTCCACACAAATCTTGCTATTTAAAACATTTATCAGCGCAACAGTTATACAGTGTCCTTGAAACAAGTCTCTGCAGCAGTAAAGCTGGTGCAAAACACATATCTTTGCACACCAAACTATGTGGAAGCAGCTCATCCAATGATATATATATATATAGTGTACCCACACAGATTGCCTTTAAGGTGTATGGAATACTCAATATAACACTAACATTAAAAGGGCAATTGAAATGACACTTTAACACTTAAGTAAAACTTAAGTAACTATTTGGTAAGAAAACAAAAAAAAAATTTGGGCAGGTTTTAAAATAAATCTAATATATTGCAATGCACAGGAAGTAGGCACATTAAAAGCAAATAATACAAAAGTGTAGTTTGGTGACAGGTATTAGAGCAGAAGATATCTTAAAATATACAAAATGTCTGCCAGAAACAAATGTTGCCAGGGCTGTTCAATCAACATTGCAGGAAGAAAGTAAAGTCACATATACCATACCCTTAAATAGCTTTTAGACCTTAGGCAAAGGATCTCCCTACCCCCTTCCGGTTCGTCTAAATCCACCCATAATAATGACACGGAGAGTTTTATATTGACAAAAATCTGTGGAGGTCACTGTGGAGGTCACAAATTTGTAAAGAACTAGGTACACCCTGACCCCCAGCTGTGGCTCCTACCATCAAACATGGGCCTCTGCCCATACCGTAACAAAATTTCAGGGAGCAGAGATTCTGGGGCAAAGCGCACTCTGTAAGACCATCCTCCTGCTCCCCATCATGTGCATTAATGGTGCTAATCCAGCCTCTCAGATGACTCAGACAAGACCTTGCAGTCCCAGTCTGATCCACGCTAGTGACTCTACAAGGTGAGGCCTGCACTGTAACCATCACTGTTTCTGGAGCCGCACTGATGCCTACTATTGATTTGGGGCCGCAACTGCGTCAGGAGAGTAGCTTTGACCTACACAGATAATGGCATTCCAGAGGAAGCCAAAAAACTCAGGTGCCTGAAGCCAAGTTGCATCCTGATGAAAAATTCCTTCCTGATATCTTTAAGGTGATCGGTTACTGGAACCCTGGAGCAACGTCTTTCGAATACTTCTTTTACCTAGGGTGGGAGGGTGGGAGACAAAAACAAAAGTGAGTCTACCTGCCTTGAACTTGGGCTTTTCTTATGAACCCTTTCAGCCTTCCACTGAAAGGTGGCTCCCTATTGTCCTAGCAGAGGGGGGGAGCTGGGGCAAACATACCTGTCGCCACCGACGTACCTACCAGGGGGAGGGAGCCCAGCCTAAAATCTTTTCAGCCCTAAAGGGGTCTTGTTTGCCCTTCTGTGCTAACTCTTGGATCTGTTGTATAGCTTTTGTGCAGCTCTTTCTGCAGGCGCCTTACTTCGGGCTCATTGTCCTCTACTGCTGTTTTGGGAATCCTTTGGCAAGGTCCTGAATCGTGAGTAGCGGGAGAGTCTGATATTACCTGTGTTCTTTGTGTATCTGCAGTGTACACATACACCCGAGCTCCAGATCTTGTTACTCAGATTTTGGTCCACTGACTGGTGACATACTTTGTTTTCTTTTCACATCTCGCTTTGCAAGTTGAAATGCAAGGTTTAAACGTTCCTCAGATACAACAGAAAAAGAGACAGAAGATGGATAATTTCTTAAATCTTCCTCTGCTCTGCTTGTTGCTGAGATGAACAAAGTTTTTCTATTATAATTGGGCTTGGGTTTGAATACAGGGCAACCAAATTTTTGGGTTGAGTAACCACATCCAAATTGAACTGGAGCTGCAAAAGAAAAAACCCTTGTCTTACAACGACTTTTCTAAAAGTAAATTGCTAAAGCAAAAAAAGTACATAATATTACATTCGCTATAGACATTTATGCCATTATTTACATTTTAGATGTAACGCACCTTTGAAACTATGTTGGCACTCACAGTGGAATCAACAGTGCCCCTATTGCTGTATTGCCCATTCTTGTTTTTCTCTGTGCACTTGGAACTCTGGAAACTTAGAGCTTTCCAAAAGTATAGATATCCAACTGACCATTTAAATCACATTATCACAGAAGGGGAAACATGCATAGACCAAGAAATGTATTGGCTTTGCCCAAATAGTTTTTACTACAAGTAGGCAACAATCATTCTCAATGCAAGTTTTCTGTTATTAAGAGTTCTTTGCTCACCATATCTCTCTTGTGATAACCAGAGTCTAAAAAAATGTCCAAAAGCTCTTCAGATCTATTTCTACTTACTATGATGGAAAGACCAAGTCCTATTCACAATGCAATTTCCACTATATTCTAGCTAAAACATAGGGTGCAGCAATAAAAATGTCCAGTGGAAGGCTAGGGATTCAATATTCAGAACAAGATGAGCGAACAAAATCAGATACAGTACGTGTAGACCTGCTGTTTCAACACACACCATCCATCATGTGATAAGCATTCAATTTGAAGATATAAGAAACAGACCAGGAACAGGCAGTACTTTAGTGAGTGAGTGAAAATACACCAATAAAGGGTGTTTGCAGACTAAAGTACTGCCTGTTCCTGGTCTGTTTCTTATATCTTCAAATTGAAGGTTAGGGATTATGGCACATGCTGCATTTACCTTGCCAGTATCTAGCAGCAGCCTACGCTATAAACAAATCCCTCCCTTCCCCAGATGCTGCCTGTTAAGCTTTGAGACAAGAAACAGCATATTATACAGTGGCTTCTGTGGATTTGATGTGATGGTGGTTATACAGACAGGAAGAAACATAGAAGTATAGTAACATAGTAAGTTAGGTTGAAAAAAGACACACGTCCATCAAGTTCAACCTTTTAACTATTTTAACCTGCCTGCTAGTTGATCCAGAGTAGAATGTCACTTTACTTTCAACTTCAGATTTTGCCCTGTTAAGCACAATAAATAACAAAAAACATGCATTTTTCCTAATTAAAACATTTGCTGAATTAATAATTGAACTAATATTGAAAATGGAGTATTCTACACCTTTTAGTACTTAGGGGTACTTATTATTATGTAACTTATGCAAATCTATACGACATAAATACAGTTAGGCCAATAAATATTTGGACAGAGACAACTTTTTTCTAATTTTGTTCTGTACATTACCACAACAAATTTTAAATGAAACAACTCAGATGCAGTTGAACTGCAGACTTTCAGCTTTCATTCAGTGGGTTGAACAAAAAGCCTTTTTTTAACACAATCCCTTCATTTCAGGGGCTCAAAAGTAATTGGACAAATTAAAAAAATGAAAATAAAATGTTCATTCCTAATACTTGGTTGAAAACCCTTTGCTTCCAATGACAGCCTGAAGTCTTGAACTCATGGACATCACCAGATTCTGGGTTCCAGGCCTTTACTGCAGCGGCTTTCAGTTGCTGTTTGTTTGTGGGCCTTTATGTCGGAAGTTTAGTCTTCAGTGAAATGGATGATCAATTGGGTTCAGATCAGGTGAGTGATTTGGCCATTCAAGAATATTCCACTTCTTTGCTTTAATAAATGTTATCTCTGTCCAAATATTTATGGACCTAACTTTATGTGTTACTGGGCTCCACAGCAAATTCAATTTAGGGACTTAAACATTGGTAAGTTGACTGCAGGCAACAAATCTCCCAAAAATGCCTCTTCATTGGAAATAATTGAAAGTATGACCAACATATCGCTAATTGCCTGAGGATTCCTCCAGAGTCAGAGGACCATAGCACACAGGGAATTTTTCACACACAATATAAATGCTCTACTGCGGGCAGGCCCGGACTGACCATCTGTTTGTTCGGGCATTTGCCCGAGGGGCCACTCTGTATTTTCGTAAAGTGGGCCGCTCCTGATCTATTATCTTTATTACAAACTGCCTGTGGGCTCTAGGACTGCTCCTCCATCCTAGCTCCCACTGTGGCTCCGCCCCTTCCACTCGTCTCTGTTCTTGTGCTGTGTGCAGGCCTGCCTGCCATTAGGGGGGCACAAGGAGGAGAGTCTCAGGCCAGGCAGGATTTAGGCTTAAACGGGGGCCTGCTGTGCTGCTCTTTCAGGATTAGCCGGCCCCCCTTACGAGCGTGGACATCACTGATGCCGAAGACGGAATTACAAAAGGAACTGATGTGGTAAGAAGGGGACTACATTGCCAGCAGTCACTGTGCTTCTCAGGAATCTCTCACTGCACTCTGTCTCTCTCCCTCACTCTCCCCCTCTCTCTCTCTCTATCTCTCTCTCTGTGCACTTTCTGTGAGTCTTTGTTTCTCTCTCTTTCTCTCTCTCTCTGTCCCTCTCTCTCTCTCTCTCTCTCTCTCTCTCTGCACTCTGTCTCTCTCTCACTGCATTCTCTCTGTCTCTCACTGCACTCTGCCTCTCTCTCTGAGTCTCTGTCTCTCTCTGCACTCTGTCTCTCTCTCTGCACTCTGTCTCTCTCTCTCTGCACTCTCTCTCTCTGCACTCTCTCTCTCTCACACACTGCATTCTCTCTGTCTCTCACTGCACTCTGCCTCTCTCTGTGAGTCTCTGTCTCTCTCTGCACTGTCTCTCTCTCTCTCTGCACTCTGTCTCTTTCTCTCTGCACTCTGTTGCTCTCTGCACTCTCTTTCTCTCTCTGCACTCTGTCTCTCTCTCACTGCACTCTGCCTCTCTCTGTGAGTCTCTGTCTCTCTCTGCACTGTGTCTTTCTCTCTCTCTCTCTGCACTCTGTTGCTCTCTGCACTCTGTCTCTCTCTCTCTCTCTCTTTTTCTCTCTCTGCACTCTCTCACTGCACTCTGCCTCTCTCTGTGAGTCTCTTTCTCTCTCTGCACTCTGCTTCTTTCTCTCTCTGCACTCTGTCTCTCACTCTCTTTCTCTCTCTTTCTCTTTCTCTCTCTCTCTCTCTCTCTCTCTCTCTCTCTCTCTCTCACTGCACTCTCTCTCACTGCACTCTGCCTCTCTCTTTCTCTCTCTGCACTCTGTCTCTCTCACTGCACTCTCTCTCACTGCACTCTGCCTCTCTCTGCGAGTCTCTGTCTCTCTCTGCACTGTGTCTTTCTCTCTCTCTCGCTGCACTCTGTTGCTCTCTGCACTCTGTCTCTCTCTCTCTCTTTTTCTCTCTCTGCACTCTCTCACTGCACTCTGCCTCTCTCTGTGAGTCTCTTTCTCTCTCTGCACTCTGTCTCTTTCTCTCTCTGCACTCTGTCTCTCACTCTCTTTCTCTCTCTCTTTCTCTTTCTCTCTCTCTCTCTCTCTCTCTCTCTCTCTCTCTCTCTCTCACTGCACTCTCTCTCACTGCACTCTGCCTCTCTCTTTCTCTCTCTGCACTCTGTCTCTCTCACTGCACTCTCTCTCACTGCACTCTGCCTCTCTCTGTGAGTCTCTGTCTCTCTCTGCACTCTGTCTCTCACTGCACTCTGTCTCTCACTGCACTATCTATCTGTCCACCAATTAAGTTTTTTTTAACTTTTATGGCGGGCCCCTAACCACCAATTGTTTTTTTTAACTTGTTTGGGGGTCCCTGTTAACCAATGGGTTTTTAGTGTTTTTTTTATCTCCCAAGTTTGTGTGGCTTTTTTTACTGTGGTGTTGGGTCTGGGACTGTCATCTAGATTATGTAGGTACCCAGCAGAATGAAATGTAAAAAAGAACATGTGGCTACATGGGGGATTTTTTGTGAATAAACAGTAGCAAGTGAGAAAAGTTTTTATTTGAAATCCATTAATTCATTCTGGAATGAATACATGATAGCACATGATGACTACCTGATCACCAGCTTAATTAGTGTTACCAATAAAAATATACTTTCTATAATATTTTTTTATATTTATTATATCCTTCAAACCCTACCCATCTCTTCCCACTACTGAACCTTTGGTTGAGCTGCAGAAAGCAAGCATTTGTTTATACATACATTTTTGCAGTTTTACCCCTATATATGAGTGGATGTGTACAAGTCAGACCATCGCGTGTTTACATGTGGGCTGCTTTGATTTATTTATTTTTTTTTGCCAGGGCTGCTTTTTACCCCCAGTCCGGCCCTGTATATAAGTTAGGGATGCTCCGAATCCAGGCGGGAGGGAAATCGCGTGACTTTTTTGTCACAAAACAAAGTAATTTTATTTCCCCCTACCCACCTCTTAGTTGTATATGCAAATTCGGTTCGGTATTCGGCCGAATCTTTCACAAAGGATTCGGGGGTTCGGCCGAATCCTAAATAGTGGATTCAGTGCATTCCCCAAACTGGAATATTTTGGGAAAATGTATTGATAAATAACGGGAAATAACCCGTGTGGATACGGTCGGAGTATATTTAAGATAATAATGAGATAAATTCAGTGCAGGTCTGCTGTCTACTGTGTTGTCTACCGATTATATGCTTTTTTATTTAATAGTCAAAAACTGAAGGCACTGACTTTATTTATATAATGTAATAATCAATTTAAATTGCAGAAATTTTAAATCAACCATCTCTTATTCCTTATTAACAGGTTTGAGAGTTGTTGGCCAGCAATCATGAAAGACTCACATGGAGTGATCATTGTTTTCAATGCTGACATTCCTAGTCATCTCAAAGAGATTGAAATGTGTCACTCAAACTTTATCCAGCAGCAGCGATTGCAGGAAAGTCGCTGTCTTCTAATTGCACATAAGAAGCCTGGGTCAGGGGATGAAAGGGAACGTTTAAATTTATGTGAGTCAGAATTTGCTTTTTTTAATAATGTAGAAAACATGAAGAAAATACTTAAGCTTAAGTATAGTAGTTGGAATGTGCCTTTCCAAATTAGGAAAAAAATACCCTCACCATAATGAAGATGTATTTGTTAATGAAGTATGTTGCAGATTGATAAAATATGTTCTCTTTAGTGCCACTAGATGGTAGCAGAGAACAACAATCAAAGTCTATGCTTCTTGATTTCTCAATGGGGGTCATTTATAAAGTTCGCGCAGCACATATTTTTCGCAAATGGTTGTATTGCGCATGTTTTTTGCTGAGCGCTAATATATTGCACTGCTCTGCCTGTCTTTCCGTTTTTTGCGAATTCGCAGTGTGAATAAATTTTCGCAAATGGCGCGCAAATGAGACAGGAGTTTGCGCGAGCGCACCCAATGTGCGAGATTGTTGTGCGCGAAAATAGCTTTGAGAGTAACTTAAATTTGCAGGCTGCAAAACTGTTTTGCGAATATTTTATCCGCCACCAAAGTTGTGGCGTAATTGAGTCGCAGAATGTGCACATAAAGATTCGCAATTTGCGATTTGTGACATATTTATAAAGCCCCTTTAGACATTCGCATTGTGAATAAAAAATTCGCAATTCTGTATGCACCCTCTTATTCAGCTTTATAAATATAACCATGCGCAGGGCAAATATATTCACTTTGCGAACCAATCTGCCCTGCGCAAAGTTTATAAATGACCCCCAATGTGTTATATGTAATACCTCCAGTTCTTACCAAGATCTCTCTTTATGGAGTTTTGTCAGTTCCTTCACTATGTGACTTACAGAACAAATGTATCTGTGATCTGGAGATCTGGCTTTTCATTGCATTGGGATTCTTTCTGTGTAATCACAGAAATTGTAATTGTTATACAGATAAATGTGTAGATATTTTATTACACAAATGTTGTTTGCTATAACTTTGTTACTATACATGCCCATAATTTAGGAAATTCTTGTTTTACAGCTCCTGCCCTTGCTAAATTAACCCTTATATATTCCAATCTGAAAGATGACCCTGAGGATGTAAGAACGGAGTTAATGAAATACCTTCAAGATATAGTCAGTTTGTTGTCGGAGAGCAGAGACCGGGAGGAAATGTCCATTATAACATAAAAGATGTTAAAAACCTGCATTTTTAAATAAATATTTATTTTTGTAAGTTGTTATGATAAAAATAAATGGAGAATTCCTATCATACTTACCGTAATTCTCTTTTCCTGGCCACTCTCCATATCAGCATTACATACGGGGTGCTCCGCCCATCCCCGCCCATAGACCAGATAGTCCCTCCCTCCCAAGCTTTAAAGCCACCCCCAGGGGCCCACATACCTCGTCTAATACCAAGCTTTCTGGCCGAAGAGGGGTGGGAAATGCTTATATGGAGAGTGGCCAGGAAAAGAGAATTACGGTAAGTATGATAGGAATTCTCCATCTTTCCTGGCCACTCCATATCAGCATTACATACGGATATACCAAGCCATCTTGCTTCCGGGGTGGGAAGAAAAAACCACAAAAACACCAAAGGTGCTGATACAAAAATTTTTACTGACAAGAAAAAGCAAGGTGGGCCCCTGCCGCAAAAGCATGGTTACTCAAAGAGGGTAGGTCCCAACGATAGTGCTTAATGAAGGTCCGAGCCGAAGACCATGAAGCGACTTCACAGATCTGAGAAGGAGGAACATCTGCCAATGCTGCCCAAGAATAAGCGACCGCCCTGGTGGAGTGAGCCGTTAAACCCTCCGGAGCTAGGTTTCCCTGAGCTTGATAGGCTTTTGAGATACACAAGGTCATCCATCTGCTGATGGTAGAAGTGGCAGCAGCCTGCCCTTTTCTGTTTCCCGCTGGGACAACAAATAGTCTGTCTGATTTTCTAAAGGAAGCTGACATTTCCATATACCGCTTCAGACTTCTCACTGGATCAATCTTTTTTAAAACCTCTGCTTCCTGAATGTCCTCCGAGAAAATAGGAAAAGTGACTTCTTTCCTCAAGTGAAAAGTCGAGACAACCTTTGGAAGAAAAGACTGAACTGGCTTAATAATCACTTTGTCATGCAGAAAGGTTATATGTTCTTGACTGCAGGAGAGGGCTTGCAGTTCCCCTACTCTGCAAGCTGAGGCAATGGCCAATAGGAATAAGGTCTTCAAAGTCAGATTCCAGAATGAAATTGACTCCAGAGGCTCAAACGGTGGCAAGGATAATGATCCTAGGACCAATGGTAGACTCCAGGCAGGTGAGGTTTTCACCCCTGGAGGACGTACCTTCAAGGTTGCTTTAAAAAATCTTTGGACTCTAGGATCCAAAGACTAGGATTTTCCTGAAATGGCTGATATGGCGGAAGCATGAGCTTTTGGGGTTCTATACTGTAGACCTTTCTCTAAACCGGATTGGAGGAAACCTAGAACCTGAGGTAGAGAGATCTCTTTCCACGAGAAACCACACTGATTGCACCAAAGCTGAAATCTTTTCCAAACTCTGCAGTAAGCGGATGATGTGGAAGACTTCCTAGACTTGAGCAGGGTGTCTATAACACTTCCAGGTAAGCTCAACTTTTCCAGCCTTTTGCGCTCAACCTCCAGGCCTGAAGAGACAGAGCCGCTGGGTTTGGGTGAAGGAGATGTCCCTGACACAGCAAGTCCCTCTTCCTGGGAAGAGGCCACGGGGGATCCACTGAAAGTTTGAGAAGCAATGGGTACCAAGGCCTGCGCGGCCAATTTGGTGCAATTAAAATCAAATCGCTCCTGTCTTGGATTACTTTTTGGAGAATCTTCATGATAAGCGGGAACGGTGGAAAGGCATAGGCCAGGCTGAAGAACCAGCTCTGAAGCATGGCGTCTTCTGCTTGAGCTGTCGGGCAAGGTTTTCTTGAAAAGAAAGCTTTGTATTGAGATGTGATGCCATGAGATCGATTTCTGGAAGACCCCATCTTTCCACCAGCTTCTGAAAGACCTCCTGGCTTAAGGACCATTCGTGACTTGACACAGAATTGCGGCTCAGAAAATCCGCTTCCTGATTGTCTTTCCCTGGGAGATATTCCGCTGTCAGTGAGACCAGATTCCTCTCTGCCCAACTGATTATAGGTTGAACCTCCTGGAGAAGTGAAGTACTCTTGGTACCCCCTTGTCTCCTGATGTAAGCCACTGCCGTGGTATTGTCTATAAGGAGCCTGACTGAGGAATTGTGCAGCTCTTTTGTGAACGAAAAGAGAGCTAACTTCGCAGCCCTTATCTCCAGGATATTTGAAGGCACATTGGTCTGACTTGAGGACCATGTCCCCTGTACCCATTCCGAGTCCAGGTGCGCCCCCCAACCCCAGGTTGAGGCATCGGTGATCAGTGTCTTCCATTGAGGTTGTGATAAGCGAAAACCCTTCTCTAGGTTCTTCTCCTTGGTCCACCAGCGGAGTGACTCTTTGAAAGGATGAGAGAGAAGAATCTGCTGCTCCCAGACTTTCGTTTCCCTGTTCCATTGATCCAGGAACAAAAACTGGGCTGGTCTCATATGCCATTGTGCCCACTTTGTGACAGGAATTGTCGATGCCATGGACCCCAATAAGGACATCATTTTTCTGGCTGAGACTTGGGACTGAGTCAAGAAATGTGAGGCTAGGTTGATGAGAGCCGCAATCTTCAGAGGAGGAAGAGATACTAAGTTTTCTTGGGTATTGAACCAAGTCCCTAGATAGACCAAGGATTGGGATGGGGATAGTTGGCTCTTCTCTCCATTTATTAACCAACCATGGGAGAGTAGGAAGTCTATGACTCTCTCTCGATGTCTCAGTAGAGTCTCCTTGTTTCTTGCTGACAGAAGGATGTCGTCCAAATAATGCCAGATTGAGATCCCCTCCAGCCTGAGTGCCGCCACCAAGGTGACCAGAATCTTTGAAAAAACTCTCGGGGCTGTGGACAGACCGAAAGGGAGACAACGAAACTGGAAATGTTTCCCTCCGATGGCAAAGGAAACGCTGATGTGAGGCTGTCACAGGGATATGTAAGTAAGCATCCCTCAGATCGATGGAGAGGAGCCAGTCTCCTGGGAGAATTGCAGCAATGATCGAATAGATTGACTCCATTTTGAACTTCTGTACCCTCAGATGCCTGTTGATTAATTTCAAGTCCAGAATAGGTCTCCATCCTCCAGAGTTTTTCCTTACCAGGAATAGCACTGAATAAAACCCCTTGTTTTGTTCCGCTACCGGGACAGGAGACAGAACTTTCTCTTCCAGTAGCCATTGTAGGTAGTTATCCAGGGCTTCCCTTTTTTTCCCTTTTTTGGGGTAAGAAGAGGTGACAAAATGGTTCTCTGTAGGAATGGAGTTGAATTACAGGCGATAACCCCTTGACAGGATATCTAGAACCCACTGATCTGAGATGGTAGAAATCCATATTTGAAGAAAATCTGCCAGTCTGGCTCCTACCTTTTCTATCGTGGACGGATAGTCAGGAAGGCTTCTTATTAGACTGGGATGACCTGGACTTGTCTCCTCTGACAAAGGTCGCTTGGCCCTTTTTCCATGAAAAGGGCTTGTAGTTTTCACCCGCTGGTCTGGAGACTTGTCGTCCCGCAACCGGTCTTACTGAGCCGCGAAAAATAGAGGATCTAAAATGGAAAGATGATGGTCTCTTCTTTTTTTGGGGTAAAAATAAGCTTTTCCCCCCAGAAGCCTTAGATATTACGTCATCCAATTTGGACCCGAAGAGGCGTAGGCCCTCAAAAGGTAAGGTGCACAAGCTTGTCTTGGAGGAGATGTCCGCCATCCAGGATCTGAGCCAGAGGGCTCGACAAGCCGCCACCGATAGGGCCATAGAACGAGCCGCTAATCTGGTGAGATCTACTGTTCCTTCCGATATGAACACTGTGGCTAGTTTGAGTTCTGCTAGGCTAGAAGAAATTTCCTTCCTATCCACTCCTTCAGCAAGGGCTTTGTCGATGCCATCTATCCAGAGGGACATGGCCTTAGCCACCGAGACCAGTGCCACTGCTGGTTTAGATGCTACCCCAGCTACCAGAAACCCCTTTCTGAGGTCTGAGTCTACTCGTCTGTCCATGGGGTCCCTAAGGGCAGAGCTGTCGTCAATTGGCAGGGTAGTTTTCTTTGCCAAATGTATGACTGCGGGGTCGACTGAAGGGGCAGTGACCCATTCCTTAACCCCTGAATCTCTGAATGGATAGAGTTTGGAGAACCTAGTGCCTTGTGACACAAAGGAGACCTTTTTTGCAGCTTTTTGCCACTCCATCTTGATAAGGTCAGAGACCTCTTGGAAGAGAGGAAATGTATGACGGTTCTTTGCAGGAGATGGCAGGACCTTAAGAGTTGAGGTTCCTGAGCTTTCCTCTTCTACCCCCAGGGTCTGCTTTACTGCCCTAATTAGTGGAGTAACAAGGGAGAGATCAAAGGTATCCTGGGGCTGTCTATTTCCTCATTTGAGTCTAACAAGGCTTCCGACTGTAACTCAGGGGAAAGACACTCGTCTTCAGAGGAATCCTCTGCCGCTCCCCAGGCATCCCTATGCTGGGAGACAAGATCCTGACCTTCTTCCACATTACCTGTGGTTAAGGCAGGAATCCCTGAGGCTGAGCTGCAGAAATCTTTCCAGCAAGACTTGCAAAATGTTTTGCCCACTAGGGGAGGGCTAAAACAACCCAAGCATTCTGGGGGAGCCGACTGGGGACTTTTAATCCTACGTTTTTTAGCAACATCTTCAGGCAAGCTGAAAAGAGAGAATGGGGAGAGAGAGAGAGAGAGAGAGAGAGAGAGAGAGAGAGAGAGAGAGAGAGAGAAAATATGAAATGGAAAATAAGAAAAAAAAAAAAGGAATAGTACAGGAGGGACCTACCTAGCTTGGAGGGTAGAGGCTGAGGAATCCATAGGAGACCAGGCAAAGGATACCTGTAATGCAATAGACATGCAAGTGGGGGTGAACTGAAAGATTCCTTGGTAGGATAATGGATAGAATTATGGAGCAGCACAGAATGGCCTAATCCTTAAGAACCCAGCCCAGCAAGGCAGGACACAATAACCCCCTTCCACCTACCAGGGCTGAGTCAGCAGCAGGGAAGCTCGAACCTTCAGGCACCTGTGAGGAGCAGAACTGGCAACAAGAGACACCAGACCGCGCCAGAATTAAAACGCCCAGGGCCGGAACCGGAAGTGTGTCACAGCCGCAGACTTGCCCACATCCAAAATGCCCGCCGCCATGGACGCGGAACCATGTGGACGGCTCCAAACACGCTCAGCCCACCAAAAAGATGGCCGCCGCGTGTCTGGAGGAAGGAGCGCTATTCCTCTACTGAACTAAATCGGGTCAGGGAGACCCACAAAGGGAAAAGTAAGGTCGGATTCCTAGTGCCACAGGCAACTTTAAGGGGTCACCTCCATGACACAGCCTCATGGGAAAACTCTATGGGGTCGCACTGCTGCAGGCAGTGCTAAACCCTGAGTAACCTGCCTGTCCCTGTCCTCACAAGAGAGGGAGGAGGAGTAAGCACTCTGCCTTGATCCACCTGAGGAAGCTTACAACTACCTAGGGGATGAGTAACAAACTAGGAAGGACCCTCTGGTCAGTCAGAGCAAAGGACAGAAAGAAAAAAGACGAGGTATGTGGGCCCCTGGGGGTGGCTTTAAAGCTTGGGAGGGAGGGACTATCTGGTCTATGGGAGGGGATGGGCTGAGCCCCCCGTATGTAATGCTGATATGGAGTGGCCAGGAAATAGAGCATTCAAGAGGAGGAACCAAGGACAGCATTTTGAGTGGAATCATCATCAGCATTTTTTTGAGGAAAATTACTGGGGTTCAATAGAAAGACTTATCTGTAGATCTATATCTATAAAGGACAACTGTTGTTTCATATAGAATGCTTATGTTCGTTCTTCAATAACCCCCTGGTGTTCAAATCTGGGATTAGAATGTTGCACCTTTGATCAGTTACTGAAATAACAGTTGAATATAAGAATGGTATATGAACGTTCCATTTGTTTCTCTGCTCAGCCAGTGGCTGCCTTCCATTTGTGGTCTGCTGTCAGGCCTGGCTTATAATCACCAATGGTGAAACAAACCCCTATCGGGTATGCTGTGTCTTTTTTAGACGTATTAAAGAGATTGTTCACCTTTGAGTTAACTTTTAGTATGACGTAGAGACTGATATTATGAGACAACTTGCAATTGGTTTTCCTTTTTATATTTGTGGTGGTTTTTGAGCTATTAAGCTTTATATTTAGCAGCTCTCCAGTTTGTAATTTCAGCAGTCTGGTTGCTAGGGTCCAAATTACTCTAGCAACCATGCATTGATTTGAATGAGAAACTGGAATATGAATAGGAGAAGACCTGAATAGAAAGAGGAGTAATAATTAGCAATGTATCCTTACAGAGCATTTGTTTTTAGAGGGGGGCAGTTATAATAAACCAAATTGAAAAGCCAATTCTACACACAGTGGGGTCAACTTAATCAGAAGCCCATAAACCTGCCTGTATGTTTATGGAGACACTCCCCCTTTCTTAGCTGCAGCCTATGTTATACTTAAAGGAAAAGAAGCAAGTCGTTCTACAGAGTAGTTATCTGTGGACTGTACATTTGCTTTACCCTGGGAGGCTTTTTTTGTCTTGCAAGACTGACAGTCCTCCATTCAAATCCCACTGTAGCAAATTGATTAGGCCAAGCTCAATTGCTACAGGTAACTAGAAACAGCCTAAACAGCAAGTACAGTGGGAAGCAGTGGTTACCTACATCCCAAGAACATAATATACAGTAACAAGCAAAAGGGACAACCAAGGTATAGGTCGGTAGTGAAATGCAGTTGGTACAGACATCCACTTACCTACCTTTTTCTTATGCACTAGCTTCATCCCTCTTGATGTATCTATATTTTAACTTTATATGTGTTCTTTATATTATATAATTGTACATAAACACTCATGCTTATCCACCTAGAGAAAACACTCAGGACACCTAAGCAGCCTACTCCTCTCACCTCTTCCTTTCTATTAAATATTTCTATATCTTTCTATTCTATATATTCTTTTATCTTCTTATCCATACTTCCTCTCCCCAATTTCACCTCTACTCTCCTCCTTCCCCATTTTCTTTCCTTATTCTGTTTTCCATATCCCTCTGATATTTTATATTTTATCTCTCCTTCTCTTATTCCCATTTTCCCATTCTCATTATACTAACCCCAGTCCTAATTTAATCCTCACCATTTGCTAATTTAATCACTTTTTCTTTCCATTCCCACCCTTTCAGTCTTTTCATGCTTAGTAATCATTGGTAGTCACTGGGACTCCTGGATACAACACTTAAGATGACCATAGATGTGCAGATTATAGCCTATGTCAGATGAACGATCGTCCGTGCCAATCTTCTGACCTGCAAATAACCATTCACATAAAAATAATAGGAAAATAGATCATCCAATATGGCCATATTTGATGCCAATACCGGTGATTAGAATCTGGATACAATAGTTTAATAAGCAGGTTTGACTGCTGGGGGGTCAGACAAGGAGAAATCCACGACAACAGGTTGCACCACCAAGAATCACAGTGCCATACAGCACTGGCCATAGGCTAACATTGGAAATCAGAGCTCAACCTCAACCCTGAGCAACTAGTGAATGTCACACATTTTCTCTATGTCCTATTTTATATTTTTTCTTGCAAAATATACATACAAATTGCTGAAAATCCCATCGCCTACACCTGAAACCTCTTTTCTTGCACTTTTCCATGGACTCTAAGATGCAGTGTAGCATCTGGGCCTCTCCACTCTGTGTCACTGTGTGCAACTATAATGATACCTCTGTGTTTTCCTGTTATTGGGAGATGCGCTTTAGAAATAAAATATCATTAATGATCAACCCAGGCTAAGGTTAGGTTTGTGACATCAACCAAGTGCACCCAGGAAATAACACACTGCAAAAACACAATCTAACTTTGTTGGGTGCGGTGAAAAACATTTCTAACCATCCCTAGTATGCCATCACAAATGGATGAATTGTAAGACCCAATGGTTAGTGTACTACAGAAATCAATTTCTTTCTTGCTATCTACTCCTGAGCTCTTTGGAGCGCTGATCCATTCTATTTGAGATTTTCTGATAAGGTACACCTGGAGGAGAACCGGCCAAAGGAGAGGACAACAGGGATCCTGAGAACATTTTAAACCACTGTGAGCTTCCATTGGCCAATAACTGGTGCTAATGTATCCACCCAAAATTCTTAATAAATACACAGAGCATATCCTTGAGAAAAAAATATTTTTTTATTTGTATTATTATTATATATATATATATAAATGGCATGACAAGCAAGTTATGTATGAAACAGGATCCACAGTATTCATCGTTAATTAAGATTTCCTGACAGTCGCCGCTCCATGCTGTCTCTGAAAAACAATCACAGAAGGAATTATATTTTAACTAAACTTATGAGCTGATTATAAATGGATAAGCAGCATGACGAGTTATTCCACTTTGTAGGTGACTTCATGATAAACTTTAAATTCAATACAGCAAGTGAATCAGTTACTAACACAGGGGTACACATGGTGTGCAAAGATCACATCTATTATTAAAGGAAAGGCCCATATTTAGTATCACAAACACATTACAAATCCCCCTGTGATAACTTTGACTTAGTAGTTTTTATACTTTATTTAACATTATATTGAATTTACAAATAAATTAATGTTTTCAGTGTTCTGCACTCCCAGTTAAAGGGATACCATTGTCTGCCATTATCAGTGAAACACTGCAACTGGCAATGGATGAATTAAACTTACTTTTCACTTTTCTTTTGGGCTGGATATAGATATAAACCATCTTCAATATCTTCTTCTTTAGATCTCCCAATGTGGGCAACCGCAAACCTAGCCAGGAAGCAAATAAAAGCAATACAAGGTAGTGCAGAATGTTGCTGTGAAAATATACTGTTGGTTTCTTTCTTTGGTGCCAGATCTTACTTGCCTGTTTTTCACATAACCACAAACCCCAGCCAGTCTACGTTTGTTCTTTGAGGTTGGGCCTGGCCCTCAACTACACATGAGCTACCAGGTCTTACTAAACAAGAATCCAGATAAATGCTTATAACGTGAACTTCAGCAATGTGTAAAGGGCATTTACTTCAGGCAGACTTACAAACAGGACCCCATTCCAATAACTTACCGGTACTCTAAACAATATGTGGGTTATATAAACTTAGAGGGTAGGTCTAACACCAGTGTGGATCTATAGTTGATAAGGGGCAAGCAATCCCCTCTGAATATGTGTCTGTCCCAGACATCTCAAGTTTAGGAGTAACTAATGTAATTAATGTAATATATATGGACAGCACTCTGAGATGAGATGATGGAAAGAGAAATAGAAGAGACAAACATTTTAGAAACAACAGCTGTATCTGGAAAATTCCCAGGAGCACATGAATTAGGAAAACCCTTGACTGAACCAGATGTGAAGATGTGAGAAGGATAACCCTACAGTAGCCTTCTCAGTCAGAAACTTGTTGACATGACATACCTGACATTCCTTCTTCTAAGGATATAAATCATATGGAAGTATACTTATCCGATTCTGATCTCATTCGGGTGTATAATCAAATCCTCTGAATGCCTCATGCAGCTCTGATGGGATCCTTAAGGTTCTTGTAGCTCTCCATATGGCCTTGGTTGTTTGGCTCAAACTGTGGCTTTACTGTTGTATTAAGAATTGTATCCAGTGTCTTTGTTATAAAGATGATGCTTTTGGAAAAATCGTGTAAGGAGAATATTCCAACATGAGCCTTCTCTGTCAGAACTTGAGATCGGACACCCGATGTTCACTTTATATGGCTTGGGGGTATGTTTACTAACATTGGAGATAAATATCTGGAGAGATTTCTGGAGATGTTGCCCGTAGCGTCTAATCAGATCTTTCTTTTTGTTTTCTAACTTATATGTGGCTGTTTCAATCTAATTGCTGATTGGTTGCCATGGGCAACATCTCCAGAAATCTCTTCAAATATTTATCTCTAATGTTAGTAAACATGCCCCCAAGGTCTTTTGTCCATATGGATATGGACTGGCCCTCCACCTACCCCGTCCATACCGACCATTAGGCCCAAACTCCATGGTGCGATGTCTTCCAATCCGACGTGTTGAGTGGAAATGCGGGCGACCAGTCAGAGGAACTGAATATAATGTAATTTATAGAAACATCACACCTACAAACTACATGCATCTGAAATGACAAAGTGTCGGATGCAAACGCTGCACGCTGCATCTTCATGCGACAGTCATGTTGTGTGTAGTTTGTAGATGCGATTTTTCTATAACTTACATTATATGCAGAACCTCAGACTGGTCACCTGCATTTCATCTCAGCGCGGTGGATCAGAAGACATTGCGCAGTAGAGTTTGGGCCTTATTTGATGTTTATTCAGGTGTCATATCTTCTGAATGGCTCTTGCAGCTCTGGTGGAATCCTTACAGAAAGTGGTGTCAGTGCAGGAGGAGGTTTATATGGCTGGCACTTCTTAAGAGAATATGGACTGGCCCTCCACCTACCCCATCCATACCGACCATTATTTGATGTTTTGATGTTTATTCAGGTGTATAATCGAATCCTCTGAATGCCTCTTGCAGCTCTGATGGAATCCTTTCAGCAAGTGGTGTCAGTGCTGGAGCTTGGCATTCAGGGTCGTTCAAGCTCTCCAGGTGGCCTTGGTGGTTTAGCACAAATGGAGGCCTTATTTTTCGGTGTAAAAGTTGTTCCCAGTCCATATCCTGAAAAACAGGTGATATTTCACAATGACTAAACATTCCAAAAACTAGAATGGCTGGAACAAGAAACTATAATGCATAAGGAATTTACAAAAAAGTAAAGATGAATTTAAATAAAACAGTAAGGATTTATCAATATTCATTTGTGCATTTCTGCCTGTAAATCAAAATTATGAGAATAGAAACTTACTCTGAAGAAGGGGTGCTCTTTGATCATTTCAGCACCAGCCTCGCCAGATCCAATCCGATAATCTGGATCTTTTTCTAAGAGCTGCAAAAAAAACAGAGATTAAGTTAACACCTCCCTTACCAAAGTACTTACTGCTTGTGTAATACACTTGTGTCATATTGTGAAAATAATAACTATCTTATTATGTGTATGACCTAAATATAACAAGTCACTAAAGACACATGATACTGATGTTCTGGGATCAACTTACTTGATATATCAAATTAGAGACATCCTCTGAAAGATCTTCTGGCAACTCGATTTCATCATAACGGATGCTCTTCATTAGCTCAATCTGATCTTCGTTGTTGAATGGTAACTGAAAAAGAAAATCATTTCTTTAGTGAAACAATTTTTTTGGTCATACAGATACTATCACTCAGTTCAGCAGCAATGGCTATACGATATTTCTTATTTCTTTCTCTGATAAAAGGAAGCCAAATGCTAATCTCAGGGTCTGGGAAGTTATGCTTGCAAATATGGAGATTATATATTATACTGTACTTATATTACACTATATTTAGTCACATTATGACAATGGCAATAATACCAAAATGTAGGTTGAAACTGTCTTTACCTCATACATGAGCATAATGTATACAGTGACTCCTAAGGCCCACCAGTCAGCGGCCATGCCGTATCCTATTTTCATGTAGATCTCTGGGGCCATGTAGGTTCTTGTGCCGCACATGCTGTTCGTACGGTCATTGTATCCAAATTCTGAAAAACGAGAAACACTGTAAGAAAACCAGATCTGGAGCACGAATATAATGTAATGTAATTAAAAGACTTTCCTCAACTGCTGCTTCCAAACTACACACCCACTCACATCTGTTTATACCAGTTGCAGGTAACATTATATTTCAAAAACAAACACTATTATATTATACTATAATAGTAGTGTTTGATCCTGATAACAATATGCTTAGATTGTACTAGAAAGGCCTACCGAGAGAATTTCTGTTTACCTTGGTCAGTGTGCATACACAGAGACTGGGTCCCACTCACCTTTACCCATGGCAACCAGTTCCCATATATCCCAGCCTGAACAATAATCCCAGAAAATATCCAAATGGAGAATAAGGAGAAATAAAAATGCTATACTCCGAGGTAGAAAACATGAGACAATCAGGAAAGCCTGTATGCTCCAGAATTAGAAATAACACTTACTGTCTTTGCTGAGGCCGAAATCAACGATTTTTAGGTATCCGTCCTGGTCCAACAGCAAATTCTCCAGCTTTAGATCTCTGCATTAAAAACAAATAAATAGTTAAGAAGTATATATATATATATATATATATATATATATATATATATATATATATATATATATATAAATATATAAATACATTAGTAGTGTTGTCAGCACCTTCTGTATCTAAAGACAGTTTTACTGATATTAATACTTACCTATGTACAATGCCGATCTGGTGTAATGCCTCCAGGCCAAGCACTACACATGCGGTGTAAAACCTGAAAAGAGAAAAAATAAAATCCGGATGTAGTGATATATTCTGCTGTGATCCTACCCTGAAAGTACACCCTTGAGAATCACCCCACCCCCCCAATCCCATTTTACTCACATCACATCAGGTTCTTGCAGTTCTACATGATTGAGGAAATCACACATGTCACCTCCAGGTAGATATTCCATTGCGTAGAAGAGGTGAGAATCCGTTTGGAATGTTCCGTGCAATGTTATCAGGAACGGGTGTGCGGCATGACTTATCCTCTGAAGAATCTCCTTCTCTTTGAAGACACTATGGGGTAAATCATCACATTATCACCATGTCAGACCCATACAAGGGAACATTACACTTATCCTTATGGTCAGACACAGTGCAATACAGCAAATAATAACCAAATGCAAATCATTCAAAAGAATGTGAGACAGATTCAAACCTCACAGAAATGGGCAAAACAACTCCCCTTTTACTGACCTGTTCAAGTTGCCCTTTTGTAAAATCTGTGCCTTCTCCAAGGCCTTGATGGCACATAGTTGTTTGGTGTTTTTGTTCTGGGCCAGGAACACCTGGAAGAGGAAGGCAAGTTGAATTACTCTGGATACATTAATAGTAACTAAAACCTAATTATGGAATATGTCACTCACCCTTCCAAATCCACCTTCTCCCAACACTTGTCCCAGGTTGAAATTTTCAAGTGTGGTGGGGGATCTGGGCTCAACAAGGCTGAAAAATAATAGAAAGAAAAAATGTAAATATGTTTTGTTCATGTTTACAGACAAGACTAAACTTAGGAACTAGACTACTTGGTGACTTTTCTGTAGCATACAATCAGCAGAGGGTATTGGCCAGTTATTCAAAATACCCTCTAATAAGAAGGGAAATATGAAGAATAAACTTTACATAAGGTGTAAATTAGGCAAATACTAAAATTATATATATATATATATATATATATATATATATATATATTCAATACATGAGAATATGTTCCAAATCAGATACCTGTTAGATGGTCCTTCTATGCCCTGTGTTTCATCACATGAATCTGAGCCATGAGGGATGTCAAGCTAAAAGCAAAAAAGAGCAGTGAGCGGTATGCAGAAGGAAAATTACAATTTGATATTTGCATTATTTATAATGAATACTTAGCGAATGTGAACCTTAAAGTAAAGTAAGTTCTTGCCTTATTATATTCATTAGCTTTTAATAACTTACAGACAAGCTTCAATGTCTATTGAAGAATCACATCTGTAGAATTTACTTACTACTAAAGGATAACTGGAAGAGGTGGAATTCCCATCATCCTTTGTGGCCTCCTCTGGCTCAGATCCTTGCTCCTGAATGGGGTCTATGTGTCCGCTGTTATTGGACATGCCAGCATCAATTCTAGGAGCTTCTAAATCTGCAATAATGAAACAGAATAGTCTTAACATGATGATACACAGTTAATTATTATTGTAAGAACAGTGTTTGAACTATACTTCATAAACGGTAAGATGGTCCTACTTACCTGAAAAAATCGGCATTGCTGGTGGTTTATATTCATTTGCTTTAACGCAAATGCTCACCAGGGCCTCTGAAAAATGAATCATTCCAGGGACCTCCACCATGGCATCCTAAAAGACATATTAAGAAATTAGCATAAGCATGATAAAAAATGAAGAGAAAAACATTAAGCATGCCGTTAGAAAATAAGTGTGTATATATATATATATATATATATATATATATAATTCACACCTATACAATGTACTTACGAAAGAAAGCCAATTGAGTTTGGTGGGGCTGGCAGTATCCCTGGTCGCAGTCTCTGCTGGATCAGAGCTCTCAGGCTCAGGAAGAGGAATGGCTGCTCCGGTGTTATGGGAAGAGCCAGGGTCCTCTTCATTCCCAGCTGGCAGTGGAGATTCTACAACAATAAAAACACAATAGATGTCATAATACTAATACTAAGGGTTACATAGTTGGACAACTAATATAATTTATGATAAGGACAAAATAATAAGTGCTTATTAGTAATGATCACACTTACCAAATGAAGGTGGCTGTGCCGGGTGTTCAGGCAGCTCTAGGGTGACAATATACTCCACCGGTGAGTCACAAATATCGGTGATCTCCACTATCTCCACATAATTATATTCATTTTCATGAATTTGATCAATCGATCTCTGTAGAAATGAACAAAATTATATTAATTAGTAACCCCCGCCACCACCTATTAAGATAATTGTTTCTCATATATTGATTGTGATTAATATTCTACTGTTATACAACAAAATCCAGGTTATAAGAAAATGTATTTTGTGAGTGATAACTGAAAGATAGAAGAGCAACCGATTGTGTTGATATGTGATATCAGTACATTGTGTGTGTTATTATCAGATATGTAAGTAGAGCCCCATGGTTGAAGGGGTTTGATTTAGTCCTGGCCAACCATTCGCTTTGCCCTTAATTCCCACACCCTCCATTGCCAGCATCTTTACTGTAGACCCTGTAGACAAAAGGAAACATGAGCACAGACTTACCTCGCCTTTACACACAGTACAACCCATGACCGTTTCTCCTGTAAAAGAAAAGATATTGGTAAATTTACAGCTAATGTGAAGACAACATAAAAGCTGCAGAACATGGATATGACAGGACCAGAGAGTCCCCTTTAATTTCTCTAAATTCTAAATCTATCACAAGCTACTGTGTGTTTAGCCAGTGTTGGTTGGACATCCTAGGAGGGCTCAAATTCACAAACATTAGCTACAGATACTGCTAAATGCTATGAATTGTGTGGGGAAATAAGAAATAACTGATGGGAGTTGTTCATGGCTGGAGCCCACTGGGAACTCCTCTTATACTTTGACAGACCAGTCCAATGTCTATTAAGCTTGGGGACCAGAAAGGGAATTGGTTGACTTAGTGCAGGTGAATGAGAAAGTACACATTATCAGCAGCATCTATAGCCCTGCAGCTGTTACTGAACTGCAACTCACAGCATCCCCCCAACTGACTTTGATTGTTGGCTGGAAGTCCCCAAATGACTAAAAATTCTGGCAACTACTATTTCAGAGTGACCAACGCACAGACAAATCATATACAAGTGATACTGATGCATCCCTGCACATTTGTGTTAATATGTTTTACTATTTCCATCCATTGAGCTGCTGTCCAACTGCCATTAACTGCCAACCTTGCTCATCAGTGGCACAGACACTGTGCATAAATGTGTTCTGTTGCTGCTGCTAAATAAATAATGCTATATAAAATCTAAATAAAAATGCTATAAGATATGCAATTCCTCCCTATTTATTAATGATAAACATAAAAAGGTTGTAATATTTAGCTGAAAAATAAATGTACTTACAGAGAGAGCAGGTAACAGGCTGTGATCTCTAGCAAAGATGCTAAACATCTGACAAGCGGTGGCCAATCACCTTGAGCTGGAGCAGACAGGGGCGGGACAAGGCCCCTGATTGGTTGAATATGTTGTTCATCTCAGAGTTCCCCCAGGTGTCAGAGCTGCAGCAGCTAGGCAAAGGTTTAGTTATAAAAAGTTAAGTTTGTGCCAGGAAGGTTTTTATAGTGATACTGATACATGCCTATAGGAATCATAATTAGTGATGGGCGAATTTATTTGCGATTTATGCACGATTTGCCGCCGGCGAATAAATTTGCGAAACGGCCGTGAATATCTGCTGGCGAATGTGCACCAGCGTCCAAAAAACGGACGCCAGCTTAAAAAATGAGACACCGGCGCTGTTTCGAAAATTTTTCACCGTTTTGCAAAATTCGCTGGAAATTCGCACATTTTTCGGCGAAGCAAAACGGCGCAAATTTGCCCAACACTAATCATAATAATTGGTATCACATTGAATCCCAGATATATCACATGCTCCTGCATTTGTAGGTAGGAGATTCCAAAGGTAAATCGTTAATATAGTGAAAAAGTATCAATGTCCAAATATGTGATACTGACAGTGTAAGATTTATTGCTTTATATTTGTGCTCCAACCTGTTGTCTTATTATTGGGGTAAGTGTAATATGAGAGGGGACTCTTATGCTCCAACTTCCAACTCTAACTAAGAGGTAGATTTAGCTGTAAAAGGTAGAGGTGTATAACCACCCCCCCCCCCCAAGATTCCGGTGGAAAAAGATGACGTTATATCAAGGCTGTTTTAAGAAAAGGGCAAAAGGTACAACCTTAAAGGAAAACTAACCCCCCTTACAGCTAAAAGCCTCTATTTGCCAACTTCCGCTGACCCCCTTGCTGCTTCCTCCAGTGGAGGGTGGCAAATGTGGGCTTTTAGCTGTATTTTTAAAGCCTTTTCCAGGACCCTCCCTGCTGCCCAGCCAATCCCAGAGCAAACCAATCCCAGGCCTCCCTACAGGAAATAATGACCAGAGTCCTACCTTTCCCCCCTTATGGCAGCCCAGGGTGTCTGCAACAAGTAAGGACAAGAGCCAATGAAAAGGATAGACAACACTTTTAATATTCTTATAGATTTTCAATTTAACACATTTAAATAGATGGGTGATTAGGTACAGGAATACTTGGGCATGAGAAAATCACGTAAGAGGTACATAGTACCAAAAACAGCTATACCCTGCCTCCTTTTGTATATACCCAAACAAACAACTCACCCTCTGACTTCTGTTAATGGCCCCAATGCTCTCTTGCTCTCACCAACTGTGTACATGACCTTTGGCTTCTGACAATATCCCATGTGCTTCCGGCTCTTACCAATAGTACATTGAACATAAGTAACCTTCAGCTGTTCTAAATGGGATACTCGGGAGCCTACATAGGATTCAGACTGATTATACTCAGGAACTGAGCAGCTGTTAAAAGAATCTTCACTAGTCATAATTATGAACACAATATTAGCCTCATGCTGGTCCTACCTGCAGCCCAAGTGATTTCTTACCAAGATCTCCAAAATGTGTAGCTTCCATGTGCATCGGGTGATTCTTGACGGCGGCAGTTCTGCTGCTTGAAATGCCAATGTGGCAAAGGTTATGTTGGAAAAACCAACAGGATGGTGTGGATAAGATTAAATGAACATCGCAATTCACAAACGAAAGTGACATCTATCAGCCAACATTGGGTAGATTGTAAACATAGCATGTCAGTTACGTTGGCAGGTGCTGGAAGAGGTGAAATTGGGGTGTACTGATAATGACAGGAAGCTTCTTCAAAGGGATTCCTACTGGATTTGGAGATTAGATACACTGTCTCCAAAAGGCCTTAATGTAAATTTGGGAATAAATTGTTTTCAACAATCTCACCATCATGGTTTCAGCTTGACTTGGATGCATATCAATAAAAAGTAATAGTAAAAGGGAACGTTATATCATTATTAATATTATAAAAACATGAAAATGTTGTGGATATCTAAACAGACTGTATACCGCCTGGTTCAACATACAATGAATAGGGCTTGAACATAATTAAATTTTTTATATTTATTGAGATACACAGGGCAAATAGGGAAACAACTACACCATGTTTGGTCCTTGTGAGTAGATAGATAACCCTCTTTCTTCATTTTCCATGTTTGCCCTGTTTAGCGCTAGAAAAATCCTGGATTTTTCATGATTAAAATTCATTGACCTCATGTTGAAACAGGGGGTATATCTGCCCTTTAATGTGTATTACATTTAAAGCAAACAGAAGGGCACCATTCAAATATTTCTTGTTGCTGGTTGTGGGTTTTCTAATACATCTGACTCTGCAGCACACACAAACTCTATACTTAAAGGGTTGACTACATTTAAAATGAGTGTTATGATGCAGTTGTTCCCAAACTGTAATGTTGGCCCCTATGCAGGCCCAGAGCAGTGGTTGAGGTGCAAAGCCTGAGGTACTGGTAAGTTCATATTTTTAGAAAATGCCAATTTGCTCTCCTAAATGCTCTTGGCACCACAGCCAGGGGGATGCTAATATCCAGCTACAATAACGGCAGAGGCAAGAGATTTTGCAATATGTGGCAGATATGATTCAGTAGTCTAAATGTTAAAAAACATAGTCATTTTGTAGGAAATGTACTTGTTAGATCAATAAGGATGTTACCTTGTACATGGCAATAGGCTATATATAAACTATGGTAGAGTCCTGCAGCAGGTCGGGTACCCGCAGGTTACCCGCAAAAACCTGCAGTACCATGTGGGTATAACCAACGGATATGTAACCTCATTTATCCAGTATGCTGCTCCAAGACTATATCAGTCAATGGTTTTCATAGCCAGTTGCTAAATATGGGTTTTACCCCAAATGTGCCCAATAGATTCACACTGTATTCTCTTTTTTTATATAATAGCAGCATTGCACAATAACCAGCAGTATGGGCAGATAATTCTGCAATACCATGTTGAGTAAATATCACTCAGTGGACTTACCGCCCAAGATATTCCTGGAATAATGGATGACTGATACAGCTATGTGTATTTACCTTGGTGTGAGCACTGTGCAAAAAGTTAGACCTCCAAGGCGGCCATGCCATGAATAAGTACAACCTGTATCTCCCTATTCTAGCAATCTATAATTGCTTCCTGAGAAACCTCCGTACTAAGCAGAGTGGAATGTCACTACTGAGGTGGGAGTAAAAGCCAGGGGCTGGGCTATGGAGACCTTGGACAGGCATCTTTGATTCTGGCCATTTAGGCAGGCCCATATTTCTGAAAAGGACATAAAGGCCCGGGCCTAGGGCAGCAGAATTTTATGGGGCGGCATACCACCCAACCACATCCGCATTGGTTCGAAAGTACTGGGAATTCACAGGACATATAGTAGTTTTTAAAATTTCCTGGGCACCAATTCCCAGTACTCCCGATGCTGCAAATTTGCGCATGTGCACAAAGGAAGAGGAGGGGAAGGGGTGATGAACATCAGTGGCCTAGGGGCAACTGCTTTGTAAATCCGGCCCTGTATTTAGGGCCGCTGCAAAAGATATTTCTAAATTACTAAATTATTTGTCTAATATGTTTTATTTGTATATAGTGTTTTTGTTGGCAAACGTGCCCACATTCCACAGCTATCGTGCCATGCAGTCACTCCTGCGTTGCGTCTTGCCTTGAAAAGCAGGATTTCCGTTCTTCACCCGATTTTCAGGTACCTGCTAGAAAGCTAAATATTCGATTGTATAAAAAACAAGTCCCTTATGGACAGCTCTGTGCTGCTGCTGCTGCTGCTGCTTCTGCATGTTGGAACTTTATGATGTCAAACAGGAGGTGGAGTCCAAGTGCACATGGATTTGCTGGGTGTGCAGTTTTGTGAGGAGTTATACTGTGCTGTGGTACAGATTCATAGTACTACTCTTGCAGTGGTGTAAGGTTAGAGATGGCTGAGACTTTCTCAGAGGTTAAAGTGCATGGATTTGAGGAGTTCTGTGAGGTGCTGGAGAAACACAAAGGCACGTGTTTGCTTATTTCTCCGGGAGTAAGAACGAAGATGGGGTGAGCTGGTGCCCGAACTGTGTGAAAGGTACAGAATCCTCTTGTTTGTGGGGAAGGGGGATAAATTACTGCCATGAACTATTCTACCAGATGTAATGCAAGTGATTAAAAAGGGTTGTTTAGCTTTTAGTTAACTTTTAGTATGACGTAGAGAATGATATTCTTAGATGTTTTATTAATTGTGGGTTTTGAGTTATTTATCTTTTTATTCAGCAATTGTTTGCAATTTCAGCAATCTGGTTGCTAGGGTCCAAATTACCCTATCAACCAGGCAAATAATTCAAAAATTATAAAATAAATAATGAAGGGCAACTAAAAAGAAAGTTAGAATTGGCAATTCTATAACATAACTTAAAAGGTAAACCACCAGGTGCTGTCACGTGACGCAAGCCATGTATTAGACCAGAGGTGCCCAAAAGGTAGATCGGGATCTACCAGTAGACATTAAGCTGGTGAGCAGTAGATCTCAAGACACTGCCATCAAACAACTTGTCTAAATTACCCTCCTGTTTCATACTTTTCATTCAGATATTTAAGTTAAGGCTACATGAGAAATAGTTGTTTGTTAGTAATATACATTTTCTATACATTAGGCATAAATCAATATTAAAGTAATACTTTCCATGGAACAGAATTGTAACAGTGCTTTTATGACAGTAGATCCTAATAGCACATCATCACTAAAACTAGACCTTGCATTAATAAAGTATGAGTACTCCTGTATTAGACTAAGAAGAGTTTCTTTTTTCTGGGGAAGAGGGGAATAATGGGATATTGTTTCAGTGGGCAACTCTCCATAAAAAATAGCAAAATTTACCATTTTGTAAAAAGTATATGTGTATATTAAATTTCGAGGACCGAAACATTGGACTATGATATAGTAAAAAGTTTTTACATGGGTGTGCCAGTTCTTTGATGTTCATCGAACATAAATAAATAAATATATATATATATATATATATATATATATATATATATAATGTCAGTACAGTGATTTAGAATGTAGAGGGTGGTGCGTTGGTCAAAACTTCATAATACATCTTAGTAAAGTGCGGGTCCATTTACTAATATAATATATATATATATATATATATATATATATATATATATATATATATATATATATATATATATATATATATATATATATATATATATATATATATATATATATATATATATTATGATTCTGGAGGTACCTGCACTCTTTGTGTGTGCTTGGTCAATTAATTATATATAACATTCAATTGGACCAGCACACCAATTTCTTCAATCAATATATATATATATATATATAATGTCAGTACAGTGATTTAGGGGCATGTTTACTAACATTGGAGATAAATATCTGGAGAGATTTTCTGGAGATGTTGCCCATAGCAACCAATCAGATTGTTGCTTTTGTTTTCTAACTTGGCTGTGGCTGTTTAAATCTAATTGCTGATTGGTTGCCATGGGCAACATCTCCAGAAATCTCTCCAGATATTTATCTCCAATGTTAGTAAACATGCCCCTTAGAATGTAGAGGGTGGTGCGTTGGTCAAAACTTCATAATACATCTTAGTAAAGTGCGGGTCCATTTACTAATATATATATATATATATATATATATATATATATATATATATATATATATATATATATATATATATATATATATATATATATTATGATTCTGGAGGTACCTGCACTCTTTGTGTGTGCTTGGTCAATTAATTATATATAACATTCAATTTGACCAGCACACCAATTTCTTCAATCACCAATATTTTATTGCAACATCACGTTTCTGCCCACATTGCTAGTGATAAATTAACAATTTATATACCCATAATACCTTCCAAAAAGGCGCCAAAATGACATCAATACAATGCCCATTATGCAATTAGTGCAGATAATTCAGTTATTTATGAAAAAAATATCTTATCAATTACACCACTAGGTGTCCCCCAAACTGTAGTGAAACATCCGTGTATTTAATCCATTTAAATGAAAGTTTTAAAAGTTCAAATATTCCTTACAATGTTTCCAAAATTGGCAGATACATAATAACAGAACCTGTAAATAAAAAAGCTTATGTTAACCACTTGTAACATATGTTCCTATTTCTAAGGAAATAAAATTTACCATTTTCATATAATACCAATATTAAAGCTCTGCCTGGTGGAACAGGAAGAAAATCACTTTTAAGTCAAAAATCAGCCAAGACCCTGCTGTCCATTTAGCCCCTTAGGTGCCACGCAGTCCTGTTCATGGATGAAGAATGCTTGCCTTTTTAGTAATATATTGTCATAATCACCCCCTCTTGCTTTTTTGGAGACATGTTGAATTGTCATGCATCTGAATGATGCCGGGCTATGCCTAGCCTCTGCCCAATGCTTTGCTACCAATTGTTGCAAAATATCTTGCTTTTTGTTTTTACCCTTTTCTTTTTTGGCTGGATCCATTGCAATGAAAAGGATAAAGGACAAGGCAACCGGTAAAGTCTGCAAAGTGTTGCTGTCAGAATCAGCAGCCAGTAGTCAGCACAATAACATGTCTCAACGTAGTGCAGGTTCCCCAATCTGCACAGCAAGTGATATTTGTGTGGATTTGGAACAAAGTATACATGACGTTCTACTAAATATGATTTAAACTCACCACTTCTGAGGGGACAGAAATTTCTAAGCAATATGGGGCTGTTCTGTGAAAATATTGACCATTGTCTGCCAGAGTCAGTGATCCCCCCAATAAATAATAATAACATACAATAACCAACTGAAAAGTTGCCAAGAATACTGCCTATGGCCCCTCCCTTCCCCAAGTAGTTGTAGGCAATTGCTGCTATTGCTTATTGACTATGACAATCCACTTCTAACTGCAGTTCTAGAACTAACTGTGATGAATTTACATAGAATTAACTGTGATGTTTTATTCTGTTTGTTTGTGTTCTTTACACCTCATCATATGAATTAGCATTTCCACGTTGTCTTGTCTTCTTCCAGCCCCAAACCACTGCTGCCCTTTGATTATTAAAATGTATACAGGTATGGGACCTGTTATCCGGATAACGGATCTTTCCATAATTTGGACCTTCACACTTTGAGTCTACTAAAAGATCATGTAAACATTAAATAAACCCAATTTGCTGCCAATAAGGATTAATTATATCTTAGTTTGGATCAAGGTAAAGGTACTGTTTTATTGTTACAGAGAAAAAGGAAATCATTTTAAAAAAATTGGAATATTTGGATAAAATGGAGTCTAAGGGAGATGGCTTTTCCATAATTTGGAATTTTCTAGATAACAGGTTTCCGGATAACGAATCCCATACCTATATATTTGTATATAAGAAGAAGCTCCGGTTGTTTCGGAGCATTAAAAAACGCATTGGCAAAATGTCATTTTTCAAGTCCCTGCTTGGAACTGCAGTGGAACAAGTTAGCACTCTATAATCAAAATTTATAAATGTTTTTTTTTTATGGATAAACATGAGTTTTTGAGGATTTATGTGACTGCTCACCATTTCCGCCTAAACTTTGGTTATAAGGTTTTGGCATAAACATATATTGATATTGCTTATTAGTGCCACACTGGAGCCTCAATACTTCCAGAGATGCCTTGCAGTTGAATGGTTTGCTTTAATTGTACTTATGCCCCTGCTATGTCTGTCTATTGCTTAATTTCCCAGCACCCTCCAACAGCACAGCCTTGTGGTAATGAATGCTGGGTTTTCCATGAATTACAGGTATGGGATCCATTATCTGTAAACCTGTAATCCAGAGAGCTCTGATTTACAGAAAGGTTGTCTCGCATTTTATCCAAATAATCAACATTTTAAAAAAAGGATTTCCTTTTTCTCTGTAATAATAAAACAGTACCTTGTACTCGATCCAAACTATATAATTAAAGGGGTCGTTCACCTTTAAGTTTTTGGTAATACCACTGAAATACCCCAAAATTTTGGGTGAAAAATCTGAAAAAAACGGATAAAAAATCTGAAAAAAATCGCGAAAATCTGATTTTTCAAGATTATTTTCAGAATTTTTCCCGCAAACCAAATTTTCGGGACTTTGATAAATAGCCCCCTTAGTATGCTACATAATGGCAAATTCTTCTTCTTCTGACACTTTCCAGCTTTCAAATGGGGGTCGCTAACCCTGTCTAAAACAAATGCTCTGCCAGGCTACATGTTTATTGTTATTGTTACTTTTTATTGCTCATCTTTCTATTCAGGCCTCTCCTATTCATATTCCAGTCTCTTATTCAAATCAAGGCGTGGTTGCTATGGTAAGTTGAACCTAAGCAACCAGATTGCTGAAATTGCAAACAGCTGCTGAATATAAAGATAAATAACACAAATAATAAAAAGAAAGAAAGAGTGAATAAAAAAAGAAAGAGTTAAAGGTGAACGGCCACTTTAATCCTTATCAGAAGCAAAACCAGCCTATTCTGTTTATTTAAGGTTTACATGATTTTCTAGTAGACTTAAGGTATGAAGATCCAAATTATGGAAAGTTCCGTTACCTGGAAAACCCCAGGTCCCGAGCATTCTGGATAACGGGTCCCATTTTACTGAAATATTTGGCTTTCCTTAAGAAAATGATGATGATGAAAATGAAATCATCACCCTGGCTTATCTGTTCTGTCTGGTTCAGTGTCATAACATAATCATTTTCTTTGAATGGAAAATATGAACCTGCTAAACAAATGAAAGAAGTTGTTCACCCTTCAGTTAACTTTTTGTATGATGTAGAGAGTCACACAGTATTGTAAGACAATTTGCATTTTCTATTATTTGTGGTTTTTGAGTTAGTTAACTTTTTATTCAGCAGCTCTCCAGCTTGAAATGTTAGCAGTCTGGTTGCTGGGGTCCAAATTACTCTAGCAACAATGCATTGCTTTGAATAAGAGACAGGAATATAAATAGGAGAGGGCCTCAATAGAAAGATGAGTACCCCAAGTGCTAGGTACTTTTGAAATTTACACTAATTATGTTTTTTTTTATAGTTTTCAAGATATTAACTGCTAATATAATTTGAAACAACAGTATCTGTTGTTGACCAGAGAATAGTCATCTGATCAGTTCTAATAAGAGCAAGATTACAAGAAATTCCCTTCTCACAAAAATAATTTTCAGCCAGTCATTCCTTATGTGGTATTAAAAAATTATTAACAGTGCAAAGTAACACTGTCCAAAAAACTTAACATGCCTCTGTTTTGTTTTTCAAGCTGAGCCAGTGGTCTGTGGAGAACTCAAGAAACTTTCAGAAGGATCAATATTTATATACTGCCAGATTGAGAGGCCTTGGTAAGTTATTGATATAAACTTATGTGCATTTATAAAGGATTTTCAATAACAAAGTCAATGACCCTTTAATCTGACAACAATACCATTGTTTTCTATTGTTCTTCCTGCATGCTAAATACAGTAATGCTTATGTTGTTTTGCGTGCCTCTTACTAAAGCTGAGCAAGCCTAATGTTGGCCCTCTTTGAAAATAGTGCCCTAGTAAAGTGTTACTTTACCCTAAAAAAATGGTTTCCTTATTCAGTATCGGACTGGCCCACTAGAATACTAACGAAACCCTCCGGTTGGGGTTGCCACCTTTACTAAAATGTTTTACCTGCAGGGGGCAGATATCAAATGGGTGGGTTGTGATGTAAAAGAGGCGGATTGTCTAAAGGGTTGGGGTCATGATGTAAAGGGGAGGGCCAATGACAAAATTGGGAGGGGTGAGGATGCATGGGAGAATCAGGGGCAGATTTCACGGAACAGAAATGGTAAGATTGGGTGGACCTTAGTGGGCAGGCCAGGAGTTGAATTTAAGGGTATATTATTACATTTTACATTTTATTGCCAGTAAATTTGTAATACTGACTAGGCCAGTAAAATACAAGTGGGGCGGCAACCCTACTCATGTAGGCCCAGGTATCAGAGGACCTTTCTGCTATTTAAACCATTGCCTTGTATGCCAATATCATAATCGTCTTGATTCTAAATGAGAACAAAGAGAAGAGATGAAAGTAATGCTTTATGAAAATACGTAAGGAGAAGTATTTAAGAGAATAAAGAAAGTCAGTGAAGAGAGAAGCAAACAAAGTTTGGTGAGTAGGTCTGTGGTCTAAGGTTTCCATTGAGTCCCCGACATCCCAGTCTTCTTCCATCTGAAATAATAAAAACTCAAACTGCTACTGTTGCCCTTTCTGGAGAGTATTTCAATCAACCCAGCAAGTACCGTAAGAATGAGGCTTGGCTTCATTGTTTTTAATTGGAAGAAAATAGAACATACAAGTCCAATTTTTTTTGTCCAATTGCAGCACCCAAGCAGTGGTCCAAGTAGAGTTTGTACAATCATTTGATCCTCAGGACAACATTCTGGTGATATCGGGGGCCCATGCACACCTGGTGACCGAGGACCACACCTCTAGACAAATACGGTTCTTGCCTGATGGGATTTTTTTCCCGCATTGTGGCCACATTTAATGGTCAATAGGCTGCAGAGGCATTTGTCAGAATTGCCTGTGTATGTATAAGACAATGGGAGCTAAGGTATATTGACGTTTAAAATAAACATATAAAACAGATAAGAATTTATAGCACATCTTAACTATCCCATTTGACAAATACAAAGGGAAAACAAGAGATGAAGATACTACATGCAAATATCTTTATATAATACACAAAAGCCATGAATATCCTGTAAATTATATCCTTATAAACGGTGAGTTCTGATATCATTTCTGTCACATGACTCGCTGAAACTTGTGTATTATAATAAATAAAGTACCCCAGTTGCAAAATATGAGGATATTAGAAGTTACCTAGGAGTTCCATGGCCTGTATAAAAACATGTGTTTTTATATGGTCATGAAACTCCTCTGTAACTTATATCCTTATAATTTACAAAAGGGGTACTTAATTCACTATATCCTGCCATGGTGGAGGAAGACACTGCTAGGCACAGTATATTTTGTGTGAATATCTAATGGAGCACGTTTTCTCCTCCCAAATTGATAGAAATGTACTCCAATGAGTGATCTTTGGCCACATTTTGCTTTTTTTTTTGTTGATTGTTTTTATAAACACATCCTATGTATTTTTACAGCTGGATGGACCCAAATAATGAATTTAAGAAACATCTGAAACTGCCTGGAATCCCAGCTCTTCTCAAGTGTGGAACAGTAAGTCTTGTTTTGGAATGTGGCCAGCAGGTGGTGCTGTACACTAATATCTTGGATTATTTAAAAGAAATAATGTAAATAGCTTAGAGTGCTTAGAATAAGCACTCTGGGCAATTTTACATTAACTTATTTTACAGGTTTACATATCCTTTAAATAAAAAGGATATTAGGGTGACAGAATACACAGGCATAATAAAATATAGTCTCTAATGAAAGAACTATGTATAATACATGCAACAAAAATAAAAGGGAAACCACCAGTTGGCTTAAGCATTCTTTGGGTACCTGTAAAACAGGATAATATATATGACCAAGTGATGGTGCTGTTTTCTATTCTATGGAGAATTACTCACAGCTAGTGATTTGCAACTACTCTGTATAACAGGGGTGTCCATACTTTTGGCTTCCCTGGGCCACATTGGAAGAAGAAAAATGTCTGGGGCCACACTCGAAATACACACAAACACTAACGCCAACGTTTGATTTATTTTATTGTAAAAGTAAAAGAAAAGAGGGTATCATAAACCTAGTGGGATTTTTGACATTGTGTTTGAGAAACTAATGTATCAATATCTGGTTAAAGTAGTTGCAATTCTTAGTGAATTCTCAAGGTGCTCATCAGATAATGTGGTTATAATTTTACTCTTAGGGGGTTATTTATAAAAGTCCGAATTTATCTCTATATTTTCTGCTACAAACTTCAATCAAATCTGCTCAGGTTTTTTTGCACTTATTTATTATTATATGTTTCCGAAATTTTACTTTGTGGGGAAAAAGCAGGTTTTTAAGATTTTTTTCAGATTTTTCATCTGAAAACTTTGGGCAATTGCACGAAACCCATCGCACATCAAAAAATCATTGGGACTTTTCCCATTGACTTATATGCAACCTGGACAGGTTTGAGATGCCGGATTTTCTGATTCAGACTTTTCCATCCTCGGAGTTTAATAAATTCCAATTTTAAAAAAAAACAAGATTGTGGGAAAAAAAGCCCGTTTTTAAGATTTTTTCAGATTTTTCATCCGAAAACTTTGGGGTACTGCACGAAACCCATCGCACATCAAAAAATCATTGGGACTTCTCCCATTGACTTATATGCAACCTGGACAGGTTTGAGATGCCGGATTTTCTGATTCAGACTTTTCCATCCTCGGAGTTTAATAAATTCCGATTTTAAAAAAAATCAAGATTGTGCAAAAAAAAGCAGGTTAAGATTTTTTCAGATTTTTCATCCAAAAACTTTGGGCAATTGCACGAAACCCATCGCACATCAAAAAATCATTGGGACTTCTCCCATTGACTTATATGCAACCTGGACAGGTTTGAGATGCCGGATTTTCTGATTCAGACTTTTCCATCCTCGGAGTTTAATAAATTCCGATTTTAAAAAAAATCAAGATTGTGCGAAAAAAAGCAGGTTTTTAAGATTATTTCAGATTTTTCATCCGAAAACTTTGGGGTATTGCACGAAACCCATCGCACATCAAAAAATCATTGGGACTCCTCCCATTGACTTATATGCAACCTGGACAGGTTTGAGATGGCGGATCTTCTGATTCTGACTTTTTCCATCCTCGGGGTTTAATAAATTCCGAAAAATTCGTGATTTTTTAAAAAATCCGATTTCATACAAAAATGTGGAGTTTAGTTAATAACCCCCCAAGTGTGTTCATTCTTGCAAAAAATTTGCTTACAAATGTCGGCGTTGCATATATCCCTAGCACAGCGGGCGATGCCGCTGAAGAATGATTACCTGCCTTTGTAAGTAACCGAACACTCACTTGTTAACTGCTTTACCTGCTCTAGAAAGCCACACACCCCATGTAAAATTTAAACCACACAATTAGTGACCGTGTACATACGCGTTCTGTGCATGACATTGGAACATGACGTTTCCTGGATTGGCGGAAGTTTAAGCCGGGCCGCGGGTTGACACCCCTGTGTTAGCCTGTATTTAATAAGCAGTAGTAGCAGCACGTAAGTAGGGTGTATTTCAGCCTGATGCGGTCAGCATGCACAAGAAAGTAAAGCAGAACAGGCCTTTAAACTCTTGATAATACTAATAGAAAATACATATTACTTGCTTATTCTCTACAATAGCTGTTAAGATCAAATTCTGATTTTATTTGAAATGCTCTTTTTATAACAGCCTCAGAAGCTGGTGGACAAGGAATGCCTTAAAGCTGATCTGGTGGAGAGGATGTTTGCAGAAGATTAACTTGACCTGTCAGAAGAGAAGCTATTTCACTGCTAATAAACAAAGATTTGACCAACTAGAAGACCCACTGCTGAATTTTAATAGTCACAATTCAGTGAATTTGCCAGATTCTTTTATTGAAATCTGTAATTTGATCATGCCTTTCCAAAAACAACACAGAATTCCCCTTGGTAAAATAACCCATCACTATAGGAAAGTGCATGAGTAAGAAGCGTGTAATAGAGCTCTATGACTAAAAAAAAGTAGTGTTTATTTGAGCCTGTATAATGTTTAGTAATTTAAGAACAAAACAGTTACTTGTACCTGCATTTTCCTGCTTGCTGACAAGTAAATATTGTTCAAAATGCAGGGCCACTTGTTTTCAAGCAATACACACCTGTCATTAAACCACATACCTGCTGCTGCTGCTGTCCCTACTTTCTGGGTCCCTCAGTCCTGACCCACCATTTTAAGCCCAATGGCAGCCCTCCTGGGTCTTTAGCTTTCCTGCTAAGCGACACTTGTTTTCTGGGGGGAGGAGGTTACACTTTTGCACACAAACTTTTTCTTTAATAAATAGCTCATGTGACAAACAAAAGCAAGAAGTGTGCCTGCTATGCAAAATCCATGATAAATAATACATCGAAGGTGGGTTACCCCGGACATTCATTTTTATTATGTTGCATCTTTAGATCCAAGGACAGTTTAGAAAGACACATTTACCCATTTTGAATCTATCAGAATGTGAAGTTTCCAAAAATATAGGTTTCTGGGGTCAACTTCCAGTATGGGGCTTGTCAAATTAGTTGTAATTTCACACAGATGTTAAACTGTAAGAGCTGCAAGTGGGGAAGAAACATACGTGTTGACTTTATGGGATCCTATGTGTTAGATTTATGGTTGCCTCAGCACTTTAAATATCTAAATCAAGCTGGGGGGAAATACAAAGGGGTGAAAAAATTCCAAGTATAGCAATAATTAGCTTCCAGTTTAGAAATCCAGCTAGGACGAGCTGTGGAGCGCCACACCATGGATCTTACACGGTTCATCTCGCCATTTTGCCTTTTTGGGAATACATCGAGAAACAGAGTTTTAAACTTATATACATTATTGAGCAGCTATTGAAGCAGGTCACAGTGGATTTCTTACATAAAAATGTTTCGCATTACTGTTTCTTTGAGAAACATCTATGGCTTCTGTTATTTTTGTCAGTAAACAATAAGCCTTCAAGTTTCATTTTATTACTTCCAGTCAACTCTGGTCCCAGTTCAAAGAAGCTGATAAACCTAATTACCAGTCCACTATAAAGCCCCTAATGATGAGCTATTCAAAGGCTGCAGCTTAAATAAGGGGAATGTTTGTTTAAAGGTAGATCGGAAGCCCTGAACAAATTGTCCTGTTTATAATGGAATGGGGAGGTGAGTTTAGTAAACATTGCCCAACTTTCAAATAAGTGCTTTATAATGATTTAACATACCTTTAAACCCAGGAATAGGAATGTGCCTGCTCTAAAAAATTAAGCTGCATTACTTCCCCTATTTTGTGTGACCCCTTGCTGGTGGGGACTTATACAGTTGCCTTTAGAGCAAATATGGAACTCGAGCATTTTTCTTATAGTGCTTTTGAAACGACCATGACTCATTTGTTATAAAGTTTTTCTTATGAATCTTTATTTGTTGCTTGAGAAACACATCCCCAACGAACTATCCCCAACGGTAGCCAGAAATATAGTATTTACAAGTGTGACATCTTTCTACCCAGGTTGCTGCAGCTGTGGGGCAGGGCATAGATTTAAACAGAATCTTTGCCCCAAGATCAACATCTCAGGTAAATCCAGCCTAATTAATGGTTTGGCTTTAAAAAAAAAAAATCGATTTGCACCAGGAAGGAAAAGCAAAGCTAATACATATTAAAATCGGTAAATGTTGCAGAAAAACATTCTGCATATTTATGTCCACTTGCAGCCAAGTCCCAAAGCAACATATTTTTTCTTGAAACAGAAGGAAATGTATACAAAAACAAAGCTCTAACATGGCCACCATCCTACTGTAAGACTAATATATTGTTGAGAGAATAATCCATGATACACAGCCTGGGTGCTGCAGCTAGTTTAGGTCATATTACAATTATTGTCATCTTTGGCCTTCTCCTCAACCACCCATGCTTTGAATGTGCTGCTAATTTATGTGCTCTATAATGATGTGCCTGTATAATTCCTATTGTATTATATTCTTATAGTTTACTCACTGGCCTGAGAACAAGTAGATCCAACGGAGCACATCAATGTTAGAATTCAACTATCTGAAAATGTAGTTGCTTCTAGTAACAGTACCATGGAGTAGTGAGTTCCACGATATAAAACCATGATCTGCAGTGTCATAGTCCAAACAGAGAGGCCTTGGACTTCCACATGACTGTTTATAAACAGTGGTGAGTCTCAAACACACAGCTCTCTGGAGACAATTAGGCCCATCATTTGCCGGAAGTGCTGTTTTGCTGCTGCTGTTCTGCCAGGGCTTGCTGCAGTCTCACCCTCTTGCGAGAATAGTGCTGCCAATGTAAGATTTGCTGTTCATCTATGAATTTGGCACACTGGGCATTTACCAGCTCCTTCCGGAAGTGTTCATACTGAAGAAGTTCCAACATATGTAAGCACTGTGGGTACCTGAAAAAGAGCAAAACACTAATAAACCAGCTATCTTGTCTCCCATTGAAGTTTCAGAACACAAATGACTTCCCTGTGCAGGTTCATTAATAACACAAAATAAAAACTCTTCTGTGCTCTCCACTTTGAGACTTGCAGGAATGCTTTAACCCTCCAAGAAAGCTTTATGGCTTCCAGTCTGCGAAGAAGATCCACAGTAGTACTTGATATTGCAAAATAATGTTACTATATTAAGTGTGTATAGTAGATAATGCACTGCATATAAAAATTATACATTAATGCACAAATAGGCCGAAGAGCAACTAAAGATCCATTAAAAATTAGACTAAATAAAGGATATATTGTGTACATAGGACATTCTGTATCAGGGAATATGGGTATCAGTACAAACACTCAGTGAATTGGGCTCCTACAGGTGCCTACTCTGCATGCACAGAATTTGCCTAGCCCACGGATATCACTAATAGGGGGCTGCTGATTTTATAAATTGTAGGATCCCATAAACACTAGGGAGGGAGATGTTAGTCCTATGGTTATAAGCAATCAACCACATATGCTGGCTAAATGCATCAACTAAGAAGGTTTTCAGATTGTTAAACCAAATGCCCCATTCTCTGAGTGATGGCCAGCCCTCCAGCCATCTCAACCCATCTGTAGCTAGCTTCATGTTAGGTCAGCAAAGTCTTTGGAACAAAAGACTTCCTGTGCAACTTCAGAAGAAACCAAATCTACTCATTTCAACTATTTCTTATGCAAACTACTTAAAACGAACACTAAATGGACCTATCCATATTTTCATGTGTATCCATGATAATTCCAGCACTCATATTTCTGACAGATATAAGGCATAAATGTTGTGCATTCTATATCAGCAATGAACTATAACCTCATGATCTAGGTCAGTGCTATCCAACTGTTATTCACTAAACTATATGCTCAAGAGGGTAAATAAAATATTTTGGATGGCCATATGCAGCCCTTGGGCATTCAGTTGTACAGCAGAGATTTAGGTATTCTTTAAAGGAACAGTAACATCAAAGAAATGAAAGTGTTTTAAAGTAATAAAAATTATAATGTAGAGTTGGCCTGAACTGGTAAAACTTCTGTGCTTGCCTCAGAAACTCTTAATATTGTTTATATAAATAAGCTGCTGTTTAGCAATGGGGGCAGCCATTCAAAGGAGAAATGGCACAGGTTACACAGCAGATAAGCTCTTTATAACATAATGGTGTATCTGTTTTCCACTATTTAACCTGTGCCATATAGTCTTTTTTCAATTGCTACACCACCATTGCTACACAGCAGCTTGTTTATATGAACTATAGTAGTGTTTCTGAAGCAAACACATCAGTTTTACGAGTGCAGGGAAACATTATATGATATTTTAATTAGTTTAAAACATTTTTATTTTTTGGTGTTACTGTTCCTTTAAGAGCTTACAATTAACCCTCTGTACTCGGTCAAGTTGTGAAATAATAGAAATACATAGCCTTCTATGCAGGATTCACAGTTGTCTTATTTATTTAATATGCCCTATGATTTACACTGCTGTTGCTGAACTAAAAACAGTCCTAAATACTAAGGCAGTTATGCTAATTATTAGGGATGCACCGAATCCACTATTTGGGATTTGGCCGAATCCCTGAATCCTTGGTGAAAGATTCGGCCTAATACCGTACCAAATCCTAATTTGCATATGCAAATTAGGGTCAGGAAAGGAAAAAGTGGAAAAATCTTCTTTTATGACGAAAAGTCACGTGATTTCCCTACCCACCCCTAATTTACATATGCAAATTAGGATTCAGATTCGGTTCAGCCAGGCACAAGGATTCGGCCGAATCCGAATCCTGCTGAAAAAGGCAGAATCCTGGATTTGGTGCATCCCTACTAATTATACATTATTATGCACTTACTTTAAATATTTGGCATATTCTGGCTCTTTCCAGTACAGCAGATATTTCATATAATTCACAAACGCCTTGTCCTTAAAGTATCCTCTTTGGGCCAAAACTGTGGAGGAAAAAAGCACACCTGTTTTAATGCATTTAGCAGATTGTAACATTAAGTGCAAATTCCAGTAATATCACGAGTAACAATCTTCTGCACTAAAGGAACAGTTCAGTGTAAAAATAAAAAAGCACTGCGTATCTTGTCGGTGCTATATAAATAAATGGTGATGATGATACATAGATAGACTGTGCTAAATAAAAAAATGTTTAATATAGTTAGCTAAAAATTAAATATATAAAGGCTGAGTGACTGGATGTCTAATATAACATAACTTCCTGCTTTTCAGCTCTCTAACTCTGAGTTAGTCAGAGACTGTAAGGGGGGCCACATGGGAAATAACTGTTCAGTGAGTTTGCTTTTAAATCGGACCTGCATGCCAAGGATCTATTGCAAACAGTTGTGACCCACGTGCCCCTCTCAAGTCACTGATTGGCTACCAGAAGTAACCAATCAGTGTAAACCAAGAGAGCTGCAAAGCAGGAAGTAGCATTCTGGCTATTATGTTACCCAGTAACACAAAAGAGAAAAAGATTAACCCTTAAAGTTGCACCACCCCATCTTTAAATCCGATGACTCAAGGAACAATAAACAATAAAACTTAACTTTTAATAAATTAATTAAAACCGTAAGTCCAGAGGAGCGTTTAAAATAAGGTTAGGGACAGGGAGGCAAAGAACCCGGATTCAAATGGGCAAAGAAGTACACAGCATACAGTGGGTGTTTGGGATGTCAAAGAGTAACCCACGAGCCTACAAATGTAAATACTGGTAAGTCACATTCAATCATTTAACAGCCATAAGTCGGGGTCAACCTTGTATGATGGCTTTTAGGCCTTAAAATATCCACCACCCCTTCACCCTCAAGCACACCCTCCCATAGCCAAAGAGAGAGAAGCCAGTATATTATGGCTGTATGTCAATTAACCCTGTATTAAATCAGGCAAACTAAATACATAAACTGCCAACCCTGGCATACGAGTGCTGGTAGGCAGCAGAGTTCAGTTAATAAGCCATAGACTGAGATAGGGATTAACACAAAGCGCAATCAGGTCTGGTGCACCACCCCTTCACCCTCAAGCGCTCCCTCCCCTTTTCCAAAGTAAACAACCAAAGTAGCCGTATTCAATTAGTTTTAAATGGAGGTTAAGATTCTATCCCAGCCACAAAATCACCGTTGAGAACCCACCCCTTCACCCACAGAGCTTCCCACCCGTTTCTGCTGTGAAGCGGTAGCCCAAAGATAAACAACCAAAGTAGCCGTATTCAATTAGTTTTAGATTTGAATGGAGGCTTAGATTCTATCCCAGCCACAAAATCACAGTCGAGAACCCACCCCTTCACCCACAGAGCTTCCCACCCATTTCTGCTGTGAAGCAGTAGCCCAAAGATTCTTTGTAGATTCAGCCCCCCTGCCTAACAATTCTAAAATGCGCCTGACGCGCGTTTCACCTGCATATCACAGGCTTTGTCAAAGGCCTTTGACAAAGCCTGTGATATGCAGGTGAAACGCACGTCAGGCGCATTTTAGAATTGTTAGGCAGGGGGGCTGAATCTACAAAGAATCTTTGGGCTACTGCTTCACAGCAGAAATGGGTGGGAAGCTCTGTGGGTGAAGGGGTGGGTTCTCGACTGTGATTTTGTGGCTGGGATAGAATCTAAGCCTCCATTCAAATCTAAAACTAATTGAATACGGCTACTTTGGTTGTTTATCTTTGGGCTACCGCTTCACAGCAGAAACGGGTGGGAAGCTCTGTGGGTGAAGGGGTGGGTTCTCAACGGTGATTTTGTGGCTGGGATAGAATCTTAACCTCCATTTAAAACTAATTGAATACGGCTACTTTGGTTGTTTACTTTGGAAAAGGGGAGGGAGCGCTTGAGGGTGAAGGGGTGGTGCACCAGACCTGATTGCGCTTTGTGTTAATCCCTATCTCAGTCTATGGCTTATTAACTGAACTCTGCTGCCTACCAGCACTCGTATGCCAGGGTTGGCAGTTTATGTATTTAGTTTGCCTGATTTAATACAGGGTTAATTGACATACAGCCATAATATACTGGCTTCTCTCTCTTTGGCTATGGGAGGGTGTGCTTGAGGGTGAAGGGGTGGTGGATATTTTAAGGCCTAAAAGCCATCATACAAGGTTGACCCCGACTTATGGCTGTTAAATGATTGAATGTGACTTACCAGTATTTACATTTGTAGGCTCGTGGGTTACTCTTTGACATCCCAAACACCCACTGTATGCTGTGTACTTCTTTGCCCATTTGAATCCGGGTTCTTTGCCTCCCTGTCCCTAACCTTATTTTAAACGCTCCTCTGGACTTACGGTTTTAATTAATTTATTAAAAGTTAAGTTTTATTGTTTATTGTTCCTTGAGTCATCGGATTTAAAGATGGGGTGGTGCAACTTTAAGGGTTAATCTTTTTCTCTTTTGTGTTACTATTTATCCATATAACCCTGCACACCATTTGTCTGTTTCTCTTTGATTTAGGGGTGGTGCTCCCTTATTCAGGCTTATTATGTTACCCATCCAGTCACTCCAGCCTTTACACATTACATTTTTGGCTAACTAACATGATTAGAAACATTTTTTATTTTGCATTGACTACCTATTTAACCAGTTTTTATTTTTACACTGAATATGTAAAATACACTATTTATGTATAATGCAACTGTTTACCACAGGCATTAAGGCAATAACAAAAGCTTTAAGCATTAATGATGCTAGCTACATTCACTCTATCATCCAAAAATTCAAGGAAAACCAAAAACTGGGGTTTCAAATAGGTTTAAATATACTCTACTATTACTCTGCACAGTGTCTTTTTGTGTATAATATATGCATCCTTCTTTGTAGCACTGCAGGCAGCTATGCAGAGATTTGTATGGCTGTAGAGGCCAATCTATAATGTACATAACTTACGCTTTTAAAGTCAGTGGTTGATAAATGGGTGAGATGTTAATAGTATATCTCTCCTTTCCTAAACCATGACAACCTTATTTAATAAGAACCAGTGGGAATCATTTACTAACACTGGACAATTGTGCCTCTGGGAAGTAAGCCATGGTGATCAAAAGAACGCACTATTTTTTAGGTTTATGTTGAACAGAGGTGTTAATTGCCCCTTTAACAAAAAAACACCTAGCAAACAGCATCCCACATATGCAATCACTATAGGATAAACAATTAATATTTAGTACTTTGCAGTACAAAAAGCAATATGGTAGTGGTCATCTGATGTTACATGGGTTGTGCACCTTCCAACACTTTTTTCAGTTCAGTTTTCAGATTGTTCAGCAGAAATAAAGACTTTTTCCATTTACTTTCAATTTGTGACCATTTTTTTTAATATTGATGTTACTGGAAAGATCAGAAAGTATTCCAGCAATGACACCGGCTATTTTATTTGTAAGTGAAAACCTTTCCTCTTAGCTAACCCTTACATATACAAATATAAAAAAAAAGATTGTAGTGGTTTCCTTTTGTACCAGACGGACAAACCCCAGTAGCATTCGAAACACTTTCCTAATCCCGCTCAGCTTGGGTATATATATTTGATAAATGACTGCTGTTTTAGGTATAAAGTGCATTCATTTCTTTGTTCCCCGTTCTCTTCACTGTTTAATTGTGAAGCCAGGGCATGGGAATGGACATCAGGTCCCCCATTCTGGTGCACAAACAAGATTCTGAGATGATGCAAGACTTGTCTTAATAACAGTGTCCACAAAATGGCTGCTGCCTGCTTGCTATAATTATGAATTCCCAGACTGAAGGAAACAAGATTCAAATAATTTATATAGTGTGATTGAAGTTCCTTTTGCTTGACTGATGTGATAAAATATGATTATGAATCATTTTTTTTGGGTGACGGGTCCCCTTTAAATCATCAGAAATGAAACAGGGATTGGGAAATACTCACAGTTAAGGTAATTTGGATTTGCCAAACACTGAACGAATTCTAATTCTAACTGGAAGCGAATCCGCTGCTGCTCATCTGAAATGTAAACATAACAGTTTTTTTAATCAGTGTTCCAGTATTAAGGAATATCTCATTTTTACGGTTTTAGAGAAAAACAAAAAAAACTTGGTTTTTTAGAGAAAAAATGTTAAATCAAAATTGTAATAAATTGGTCCCGTAAGCTTGTATGCGCAATAAATGGCAGAGGAACAATGTTTTTGCTATCTAAAAACACCTGACAGAAATACAAACTATATATTTATTGATATATAATACACAAGAGCCATGAATAGCTTCTAAATGATATCCTTATAAACGGTGAGTTCGGATGTCATCAGTTATAAACTGGTGAGTTCTGATGTCATCTGTCACATGACTCACTATTATAATAACTAAAGTACCCCCAGTTGCAAAATATGAGGATATTAGAAGTCACCTCGGAGTTCCATGACCTGTATAAAAACACTCGGCCGAAGGATCATGAAACTCCTCTGTAACTTATAATATCCTTATATTTTACAAGAGCGGGTACTTTATTCACTATATAAACAGCAATCTGAAAATATTTTGGTTTAGAGGATCTATATTTGGTAAATACTATATATACACATGTGTGGGTTTCCTCCAGTTTTCCTTAGACGCCCCAAAAACAAACAGGCAAGTTTAATGGACCCCAGTAAGTGACAGGGACCTTATACTGTAAATTCTATTGGAAATGGACCAATGTTCTTCTGTAAATTATGTTTGTGCCAGCAGCTAGAACTGACTGTAGCCCAACTCTACTGCTTCTAGAAGCCTTACATTTTTCATTCCGAATAGTTCGTACTTAAAACACAGTCCCATCACATAGACCTGAGCACTTCCCATAGACCTGAGCAGCCAGGGTCTCAGAAGCATTTTAATCTCGCTGCCTCCGACATCTATTACCTGTCTCCATCGTTGCAGCCATAACAGCGCTATTAGACAAATAAGCTTCCAATGTCGACGACAATAAAAACGTAAAGTAACCAATTAACCCGGAAATGACGAAATGCCTGTAAAAGAACGTCTCAGCTGACGCAAGACGATTCGAATGCGTGCCAAGCCTCGTTCTGGAGCAGATAGGAAGTTGTCATAATACACGGACAAAGTGGCGTCTATTATTGTCTGTGCTTTAGTAATAGTGATGAAAGTGTCACTAACAGTAAAATGTGGAATTGTAGGAGCAGCAGAACATAGATCCAAGTATAGCGGCGACACAACTGCATAGTAGTTTAGTTTGAACTTTACGTGTAACGCTGACTGAGATCCTATGTGCATACAGCTCATTCCCTGATCAATCTAAAGCTGATTAAAGCAAAAAATGCTGCGCTTTTAGCCTAACCACTATCCTATCCTTAAATCTAATGCCCCAAAATAATATAGATTTTTATTGATATGAACAATTATTTTACCTTCTAGCTTAAACCTAATCTCCCCATATAAAGAATGTTGATTAGTAACAGTTATCACATATTTATAATGCTCCAACTAGTGTTGCCACCTTTTTTTTCCCTATTAATAACATGGGGTCAAGCAAAATTTGCACTGGTCAGGCCGGTAAAATACTTGTGGCAACCCTTGCTCCAGCATGTAACACAAGTGCTGTGCAATAAATCAATATATATACTGAACACAGAAAGCAAACCAATACAAGAAGGCCCTGTCCAAAAGAACTTACAATCTAAACTCTATTACAAATTGTGCTCTCAATGTAGGCTACCCTGGCTCTATCCTTAAAGGAGAAGGAAAACTACGGAGGCATTTTATTGCCAATAGATTAGCTGCAATAGTGCAGAATGCTATATTTATTCAATAGAATGTTTTACTATACCTGAGTAAAAAGCTCTAGAAGTTCTCTGTATGTTTAGGATATCAGCTGCAGTATTAGCTTGGTGTGACATCACTTCCTGCCTGAGTCTCTCCCTGCTCACTTATAGCTCTGGGCTCAGATTACAGCAGAGAAGGGTGGGGGGAAGAGGCACAAACTGAGCATGCTTATGCCCAGGGCAAGGAGGTTTAAGCTGAAGGCAGGAAGTCTGATAGAGAAGCCCATGTGTACACAATAGAAGAAAAGAAATGCAGTGTTTCTTTTGACAGAGGTCTCAGAGCAGCACTACTTTGAGGGTTTACTGGAATATTTGGGTGGACCTTTCTGATAAGGCTTACTTAGTTTTAACCTTTCCTTCTCCTTTAAATCATTAAATAAAGTACACAAAACTGTTCCTTATCAACATACATACACTAGGAACTATAGTCCACCATGCCCGGTGTTGCTATGATAACCCATTTAAATGAGAACTAAACCCTAAAAATGAATATGGCTAAAATGCCATATTTTATGTGTGTGTATTATTTTACTGTAACACCCCCCAAATATAAATACATTTTTTAATCTGTTCCACTAATTCACTTTCTCTTCCCACCTACTTTTGCCCCTTTCTGTGAATTTCTGCTTTTGAAAAGAATGAATAAAAAATTACAGAAAAAAGACCAGAGACGCATACAATCCTTGTGCTGAATGGCTAATATAGCAATTAGTGGGCAACCATACTGCAAGATTTGCCAGTGACACCTGTAGTCTGTAGCCTTTTAGGATGTGGAAATAGTATGTAAACTGGGGTTGCAGTGGCACCAATTCTCAACCCTCTTCTTGGGTACATTTTTTCCATAGATATGTCAACCCACGGATTGTAGAAATCATGCCCTGTTTATATTGTAAGCACCTAACATACTTAATTCCACATCTTCAAACTAAATTGTCCTGTAGTGCCCACAGTGTCCAGCTATGCTGGTAAATAACCCTGAATTTGCTATGCACATGTAACATTTATAGCAAACCTTCACTGATGTCTTTAAATCAGTTTGCGTTTAACATACATGGCAACATTCCTCTTTAAAACTGGGAACTCATACCATGCACAATATGTATAGTTCATATGTCTCCCTCTTCAAAGAGTTGACGTATATGCATGTATAATGATGTGTGCCCTCTGGTTTGGTACAATACTGGGGAATTCCATAGTTGTATGTTCCTAAAAAATAACTGCTACAACGCATCCGCCTATTTGACAGTACCTACTGATTATGTTTAGGTGGAGGTTAAAGCGGTTGTTCACCTTTCAATTAACCTTTAGTATGATATAGTAAGGGTCATTCTCAAACAATTTGCTATTGGTTTTCATTTTTTATTATTCGTGGTTTTTCAGTTCTTCAGCTTTTCATTCAGCAGCTCTCCAGTTTCAGCATCTAGTTGCTAGGGTCCAAGTTCCCCTAGCAACCGAGCATTGGTTTGAACGAGAGACTGGAATATGAATAGGAGAGGCCTGAATAGAAAGATGATTAATAAAAAGTAGCAAGAACAATACATTTGTAGCCTTATGGAGCATTTGTTTTTAGATGGGGTCAGTGACCCCATTTGAATGCTGGAAGGAGTAAGAAGAAAAAGGCAATTAATTCAAAAACTATATAAAAAAAAAATAATGAAGACCAGTTGAAAAGTTGCCAATTGGCAATCCTATAACATACTAAAAGTTCATCCACCCCTTTAATTTAACTGTTCTGTAATGTTAATATCGTGATCCCCTATTGCCAGCAGAAGTCATTAGTTCCCTGCATTAACATGCCAGTGTTGTATAAATAAAGGTTATTGATAAGAGTAAGATTTGGGATGTTACACAAATAAAGTAATAAAAGTAAAACGTTTTATTTTGTGTAGGTCAGATGAAACACTAATAAAACAGCATCCAGTGGCTTAACTGCTAAAAAGAAAGTTATGATATCTAATCTCACAGTAGAATTAAATCTGCATGACTGCTTATCCTGAATAGCATGCTTACTCTATTAACCCTAATCACTACACTCTGTCCAGACCAGCTTGGCTGAATCATCCTTTCTTTAGAAACAGACAGATTGGCATTTTCTAAAGAAATACAAGTTTAAGTCTTAAATGCATACATAATAAGATGCTTATTTTTCAATGTTCTTCAATGGACTCTCAGACCCACAGTGCACATGGTGCATTGAGAGTGTTCATATAATGCAATCACCTCTATGGGGCAAATTCACTAAAGGGCGAATTTTCGCCAGTGAAGGCTCCGCCACACTTTGTGCCTCTAAACAAGGCGTACATTAGTAACCACTACACAAATTCACTAAAATGCAAAGCTGCGTCTCTGTAGCCAAAACTACGCTAGCGGCGTTCCCTTTTGCTAGTAAATTGTCCTGTACACCTGTTAGTAAATTGGCGATGTCCCGGCAGATGAGATTTCTGGCGAATTTTTGCTACAGACGACCACTTCGCCCTTTAGTAAATCTGCCCCTATGTGTCTAATAGGGTAATGTAATATGTTAAATACGTAATGAAAATCCATAGCAGATGTTAACGCTGACCTTTGCTTAGCAATGTAATATTCACCAGCGAATGATTTTTATTCTGAACGCCATTTTAAACATTGCTTGCATTTTTAATTACATTCTCCTAAAGACTTGAACAGGTACTTTATGTTCCATTTTTGTGCGTTTTTTTGTACGAACATTCTTGGAACCATTTTAAGTAGATTCCCTGAATATATTGGTCATTTGTAATATGTTTTACTAAAAAAGACTTGTATTTATTTAAAAACTTGTTTGTGCCTGTCCATGAGTTTTGTTGTTAACAAACGGCTGATCTTCCAGTTCCATTTCGCCTATTCAGCGCCTATTCAGGGTGAAGAGGAAAAAAAATGTTGTCGTAAGATTTTTTTATAAAGCCATAAAAAAACCCTTATCAAAAATGAGGCAATTAGCCATTATTTGGAAAAGGGTACAACAGCATTGATGCTAAGGATAAGACATTTCTCCAGTCTTTATAAGCACATCCAAAAATGAAGACTACGTCAATGAAAACATTTTTAAGTTCTGGAGAAATTGCAATCGTTTTTCAAACCAAAATCAAACCGAAACCTTAACAATTTTGAAATTCTTTCAATGTTCTCATTTTCCCATGGAAACAATATGACATGTGACCTGATATATAGTAGACTTGGGTCTATAAAGCTTAGTTTAAAAAAAAAATCCATATATATAATAATATATTTTGGCCAATCGACAAGTTAGCCAAATTGACAATGACAGCACTGTACTGACCTTACTAAGTTCTGAAGAAAGGTTACATCAACACTCTCTTTCTACATGTCCCGTGAGATGTTTTTTAAAAATCACTTTTTATGCAAGAACATGTATGGGAATACTACCCGCTCCCAAACAATAATTCCATTGCAGCCATTCCCTGAATAATTACATGCAAGACTGTTTTGCAGGAATTCAAATTCAACCAAGTCTTTCATTGGACCAGTCGAGTTCATCATAGGTTACACAAGGTAATTCAGCCTAAACGCTGCACAGTCAATGCATTGAATTCTACAGAAAGGCAGTTAATGATAGGTCAGTATAATATGCATTTAGATGAAACATAATTAAAAATATTTAGCAACTAGTATGAACAAGAAGGGCTATGTTTTTTTCTAGAAATAATTATTTTAATACAAAAACAGCCATTTAAGCAATTGCAGTAAATAGCAATGGTTACAAATAATTACTATGCTATACCAGAATAATTTTAACAAGTGTGGACAAGTATCTAAAGACCTTTCAGTCTTGTTTTATAAAGAATGAGTGTCTCTACAGACCCTTTTGGAACTTAATTAACAAGCTGAAAAATCAGTGTTTTAAATAGAATTAATAATAATCAGTAGCAGAACTGTAGAGGGTGTACAGGTTATATCTACTGCAGGTATAGGATCCAATATCCGGAAACCCGTTCTCCAGAAAGCGCCGAATTACGGAAAAGGTGTCTCCCATTTGAAATTATAATCAAATATTTAAATATTTGAAAATGATTTCCTTTTTCTCTGCAATAATAAAACAGTACAATTTACTTGATCCAAACTAAGATACAATAAATCCTTGTTGGACGCATAGCAATCATATTGAGTTTAATTAATGTTTAAATTATTTTTCAGTAGATTTAAGGTATGGGGGTCCAAATTACAGAAAGATCCCTTATCAATATATATATAGCTGGAATGGAGAAGAGTATATAACACATTTATTCCTTCCAGAATGTAGTTTCTGTGCCTAGAACATTGTGCCTAGCAAGTTTAAACAACCAGCGACTAATCCATTGTCCAAACAACTTTTGTGCATCTTCTACATTCCATTAAAGAGTTATCTATGGGAAACATACTTCCCCTCTACCAACCCACACTGTCTGCTCTCTTTTTTCCATTTGCAAATGAGTTCAGGTTTTAGAAGAGATTATCTTTTTATATCTGTCCCTTAGACATGAAGAAATCAAGATAAAATGTACTTACAACATGATTAATCAATAGGAATCCCTAAAGTTTTGGGCATGAAACCTACACTCTACCGTCTGCTCATAAAAAAAAATCCCCACAATAGCATTGCTGAACCCCCAGGGTGGTTTGTAGAGATTAGCAGTAGGCAGCCAGTACTTTATCTGATAAAGCTCGGAATTTTTAGAGATTTATTATACTCAGACACTGGAAACAGCTCAAATTCAGAAATACACCATCTAAAACATGTCAAGCTCATGTTGAAGTCAATGGCAGAGGTCCCTTGAACCATTTGAAGATGTTAATAGCCTTCATGATGTTCAACTTTTTTTCAGAGGGTTTTGCCTGAAAACTTGATCAAAAACTCGAGCTGAACTCGCTGACTTGAGTTTTTTCCATTCACTTTTTTTTTCTTAAATTACAAAGCATTCGAGTTGTGAGTTCATTCAAGGTCTAAAAAACTCTAAAATTCGACCTTTAATAAGTAACCCCCATAATGTATGTGGTGAATGGAAGTATGACTGGCAACAATGACAACACACATTCATGTAGCCAAATTGTCTAATACAAGATTCAGATCTGACAGGTGGAACAGTAATCCATTTGACCGACAGCTGTATACATGTACCAAGACAGTTCCTGGATGAATCAACTTATGACTATATCTGATATGATTCTGCAGGAATCTGGATAAATTTGTGTTGAAATTCAGATCATTTATTTTCAACATAGCATATAACATATTATATTCCTTTGACTACTGCAGTTATAAATGTTTGGTCTTTAGGTTTTCTTCTATTTATTTGGCATCAGTAACACAATCTGTGCAGAAATTACTGCTTGTACTTCCAAAAACTATAAACATATATACAGTCACTTTTCACCTTTGAGGCTTTCACACAGCTCGACTGGAATAAGATGTCTGGAGCTCAGAGGCAGCAGAGCAAGTAAGGGAGCTGCCTGGTGATGGATTCCTTTGAAAGAGGCTTGGGGGTGCTCACATTCTGGATGAGTGTTGGAGCCCAGACTGAAGATTGCATACCTGTGAGATGCTGTGGATGCCAGTACCAGCTCTGTGTGAACCCTCGGTCTGTTTCTGCTCAAGGAAAGGGTATTGAAAGGTTCCAGCACATGTCTCCTGTGTGAGGACAGGTGTTGTTTTTGTGCCTGCTATGTGGGAGCTACTGCTTCTATCCAAAGGAGAGGTATTTGGGGCAGGTAACGCTACTTCGGGTAAAGAGCTCTTGTGACTATAACTGTATTTGTCCACCAGGAGTGGAATGTGGGACTGTGTCCTGGGTAGAGACTGCGCCAGGATTTGGAAGACCACATGGGTACCCCAGTGCAGGGTTTATATTGCTTGTGATTCAATCTTGCCCTTTTCTTCCAGTTATATAAAGTTACTTACTGCAATTGTGTATTTTATTATTGTTTCCTAGTGGGCCACCCGTAGGTGAAATCCTGGATCCCACTAGGTGAAGGCACCGCACATTAAAACAATGCCAGTATTTTTCACATAACAAAGGGGATTCAGGCCCTGTGTTGGTAAGAAAAAAATACATTTATTAAGAGTATGCATCCTATAATACAGGAGGTGGCATGATAGGGTAGCGTGTGTTGCACAGTTTATCATTTTCTAGGGCTAAACAGGGAAAAGTTAACTATACAGCTCATCAGAAACAAAACTAATCTAACACAGTTCATTTTAATTTAGAATGTAGTATAGTATCAAGCCTAAAATGTGTTATTAAAGCGGCTACAATTTTTTTTCTGAGTTTATACTGAGTGGGATTTATCAGTAAATATATATAGATATGTAATGGTAGACTAAAGGGAAACTCTTGATGCAGCACTAGTAGTTTACTCAACCTGCGCCTGAAGGTAGTTAAAAGCAATGAAGCTGAACAGTTTTGGCAGACATTGACATGGAATTCTGTCATTACCATACAGATTCTAAGTGTTCAGTATAGGTATGGGATCCGTTGTCCAGTAAGCTCCGAATTACGGGAAAGATATCTCCCATAGGCTTCATTGTAATCAAATAATTCAAATTTTTAAAACATATTTCCTTTTTTACTGTGATAATAAAACATTACCTTGTACTTGATCCCAACTAAGATATAATTAATCCTTATTGGAGGCAAAACAACCCTACTGGGTTTATTTAATGCTTAAATGACTTTTTAGTAGACTTAAGGTATGGAGATCTGAATTAAAGAAATATCCCTTATCTGGAAAACCACAGGTCCCATGCATTCTGGATAACAGGTCCCATTACCTGTACAGGGAAAAGGTCCAGTTTAACATTCAGATCCATGTGAAAAGATCTTGGACAGTGAGGAGCCTGTTTAAAGGAGAAGGAAAGGTTAAAACTAAGTTAACCTTATCAGAAAGGTCCACCTAAATATACCAGTAATCCCTCAAAGGAGTGCTGCTCCTTTGTCAAAAGAAACACAGCATTTCTTTCCTTCTATTGTGTACACATGGGCTTCTGTATCAGACTTCCTGCCTTCAGCTTAAACCTCCTTGCTCTGGGCATGAGCATGCTCAGTTTGCTCCCTCCCCCACCTGCTGTAATCTGAGCCCAGAACTATAAGTGAGCAGGGAGAGACTCAGGCAGGAAGTGATGTCACACCAAGCTAATACTACAGCTGCTATCCTAAACAAACAGAGAGCTTCTAGAGCTTTTTACTCAGGTATGGTAAAACATTCTGTTGAATAAATATAACATTTTAGCTTGCACTATTGCAGCTAATCTATTGGCAATAAAATGCCTCCATAGCTTTCTTTCTCCTTTAAAAATGTACTGTTTTAATTTTTGTTGAGTTTGCATTTATCTATCTTAAAATGATAATGAAATACGACTTTATATATTTATATATGTGTACATAGCATAATTTCTCTGCAAATTCTCTGTACAGGTAAAAGCAATACACTAGTTGCCTCTCTTGCGGAAAAGTAAAACTGAAGAGAAGCATTTTTTTTCCACAGAAAGCTGAGCTGTCATGTTATTATGTGAGTTTAAGGAAAAATATACACCAGCTAGGAAATGAATATATGTTGCAAGGTTCTCTATAATTAAATCTGTCCAGACCATCCATTCAGGGTTGAAAAAAGCCAACTCCAACTCATACTCATACATTGAGACTTGTTCTATTATGGTTCTTTCTACAGTCACAACATGCCCATGTTCTTTAGAGACATATAATGCTGCCTGTGACCATTGGTGTGTATTTAACTGAGGACAATGCCCTGTAATCTTTAATGTGGTTATTTAAATAGATATTTTTCCTAAAGACAAACAGATTGCAAAAAAATGCCTGTCTGTGCAAGTCACTGTATTCTATAGTTCAAAGTACTGTCCAGTAAATTTCAAAATCTGTACATTTGTTAATAGCTATTGACTAACTTCATTTTTTATAAGACTGGATACAGTTTGTAACACAGGAATCTGATTATAAACTTTATTATAAATGAAATATGGAGTATAGCAAACCTGATGCTTTATCTTGGTTAAGCACTAGTTCGCTTGAAATAAATAGATTTAAAGATTATATTGCAATATGCTATGATAAAATAGCGATACTGTATCTTTGTCATGTTTGCTGAGCTACAGATGGAGGCGATCTTATTCCAAAGACCTACCTTTTTTGCTTTAAAAGTGTTCCAATGGATTTTTGTACAAGAAATAGGGGAAAGCACTTTCCACTAATATGGAGTAGAAGGTGTGCAGGCTCAAAAATAATAGTATAAATAAGATAACAAGAACAGAATGAACCACAAAATTGCACCTCCTCATTCAGTCTTATATATATGGAGTTAATGTTCCAGTTAAAACATTACCTTTGTTAATCCAATTAAAAGTAATAGGCAAAAAGTTGGGGTAACCCTGCACTTATACTTACTGAAGAGTGGAAGGGGCAAAGTGGAGATAAAGGAATTCCATCCACACATACCCCAGATGCCCCCAAAACATCACTGTTGGGAATCCTCCCCATATACCACAGCTACAGTGCTAACGTAAAATTAAACAGGAGTTCTGATACCCTGCTAAGTCAACACTACCAGCTGATTTACAGTTGGATATAGCCCCCATTTCTCAATTCCCATTAACCCGATATTTTTAGCAAGCGTTCCATCGCCCTGCCTAGCTGAAGCTAAAATTAGAGCACCTAACATGCATTTCATATGCAAATAAAAACTCTTTTCTTTATTGGTTTTGTCAGTACTGTCCTATACTTTCAGTGATATTTTGTTCTCTCTTTTGGATTGCTATGTATTGCTATAATATTTTCCCTTTTATTAGCTTTCAATCGGGGGTAATTAATAAAAGTCGGTAACTGAAAAACTATTCGCAATGCAAAAAGTTATGCCTTTGAGCGAACAAATTTTGCTTTGCGTGAATTTTATATAGCTTTTGCGAACACAGAAATTGCTTAGCGACCACTTTCGACAATTGTAGACCGTTTGCGAATTTTATAGTTTGCGCCAAGAAAAATTCTTATTGAAAAAGTCATTATGTTTGCTCCAAAAGATTACGACACCTTCAAGCACTTCTTAAGAGTGCGCAATTACAATTTGCAATGCACAATTACAATTCACTATGCAACAAGGAACAATATTACATTGTGAGATGTGGATTTTTATTCTTATTGGTCTCGAATTGTTTTGCTCTTTGTGACTTTAATTAGATTCCCCCGAATATGTTTTGTTTTGCTAATAAAGGACAAAGGATATGGCACAAAACCCCAGGCTCTCTCGTTGTTGTTGTTAGTCCTCTGTGTTTATAACGGTGTATGATAGCATGATGCCATTCATTTACTCCATTACATGGTTGTAAATTCCAGGTGTCAATCACAGCAACATTAGGTGGCAATGTGGTGCATAATTTTATCTGAAGTTAAGGTATATAAAAAAATGTTAAAGCAAGTATCCCCTTAAGCCAAAAACAGAAAAGTAGCTAATTAGTTTATAGAGTACTTTGCAATTTCCATCAAATCTTGCACTGCTTTTTATTTATGCAATGAACGGGGGAAAAAACTGACTATAGAGGTATGTTAATTTGCTTTAAACTTCAGTTTATTCCCCTTTTAGACTGATACAGTGACTAAATATAAGTCAGATGGGCAAAAGAGGACACAGTCCACTCTTTTATTCTCTGAAAGATTACAGGGAAATATAGTGTTTTACAAATAAAGGCTCATTTACAAATGGAACTGCAAAGTGGAAATTGGAAACAACAAGCGCAGTTTGACTTGTTTTTTACCCACTGTGGCCTAAACTGGAATACAATTTAACAAGGCAGATGTAAATTAGGGTCTACTTTGGTAAATTGTGTGCAAGTTGCACTGTTAGTCTTTCATAGGGCAAATGGTATCACTTTTGTTAGAACAGGTATAGGATCTGTTATCCGGAAACCCATTATCTACTTACTTCAGACTGCAATACTAACCATGAACCAGAGCTGCAGACTGGGATATGCAAGAGATGCTGCCAGGTAGGTAATCAGTTCAGGCATATTCTGTATAGCATAATAAATCTGAATGGTACTCCCATATGGCTTCATGAGCAAAATATAATCAAACTTAAAACATTGTAAATAGTTTTAGATTTAACAGCAGTCAATAGATTTAAAGGATAAGTAAACCTTACAGATAAGTGAATATAACATGAATGAGGGTGCTATTCTAAGCACTTTTGCAATGTTCATTATTTATTTTTTTGTAATGGTAATTAACCCCATCTCATTATATGTGTTGGAATCTCACTCTCTAGTTTTGTTTCCATATTCACCTAGTTGTTTCCTTGATGAGACATGACAAACACATATAGCAATGCATAGATACCAATGCATAGTTTCATTTAGAAAATAATCTGAGGTTCTCTGAAACCAGAACACCTCTGCTCCACCTAGACGAACATCAGCATGGCTATTGTTTATTCTATTAATTGTGGGGCTGTTCCATAAGAAGCAGTCTGTTGCATAGATTGCAGATGATGATCCAGGTCAATGGCACTGAACAGAACACTGGTTCTTTGATCTTTTTTTGGCATGTATTTCACCGTAGTTTCATTATAAAGAGAAATCCTTGATGTTTTTCCACATACACAGGGGCTATAAAACAGAACCCCTGCAGCCGGTTGCAGGATTGCAGCAATCCATTTTTATTAGGTGTCTTTCTTGATAGAGTCATCTTAGTCATATTTTGTTCTCATGTTCTTTTAAACTGAACTGGTACAGAAATTCTGCACAATTCCTTGGTTTGGAAGATTAAAGATTTGAGTCTTTGTGCTATCTGCAGATGCACTGATAATATGGTCTTTAGAATTATGGCAATGCCTCTGTGTGGCTCGTAGGTCTATAGAAATAGTATCTTTCTAGTCTGTGCTGTTGGCCCACTGCGGGAATGTATCAAGGCTGAACATGGGACGTCCCCAGGTGTTGATAGATAATGTTGTACATATAATTCCAATGATGTTCATGACAATGCCTGTTTTTACCTGAAAAAAAATACATAGATACAAAGGTTAGCAGTGATACAGTATATGATGAAAAATGCTATACAGTGTGCAGCAGTTTATTCATGTTATTTGCTCATCTTAAAAGGAGGTCTGCTTATAAGGAATATATATTACCATGTAGTAATCATTATCTGTCTATTTGCATTTATATTTGCAGATAGGACTGGGTATAATGAGGTACTCCATGCATACTGCCATAATGCTGCACCCCTGTTGGTAATAAATAGTTATTTTACTGATGTGTGTCTGGCTCCTGGAGTGCGTGTTCCTTTTCATTCTTCGTTGATAGTACAAGCTTTGGGTTTGGGGCGCTGCACCCAAGCCACCAGATGCCATCGGTGAGTGTAGTACATTTACTGCGATAATTTCATTTTACACCTTAGGGGGCCCATTTACTTAGCTCGAGTGAAGGAATAGAGGAAAAAAACGTTGAATTTCGAATGTTTTTTTTTGGCTACTTCGACCACGGAATGGGCTAATTTGACCTTCGATTCGAACGATTCGAACTAAAAATCTTTGACTATTCGACCATTCGATAGAGAAGTACTGTCTCTTTAAAAAATACTTTGACCCCGTAGTTCGCCACCTAAAACCTACCGAGGCCAATGTTAGCCTATGGGGAAGGTCCCAATAGGCTTCCTAACAATTTTCTGATCGAAGGAAAATCCTTCAATCGATAGATTAAAATCCTTCGAATCGTTCGATTCGAAGGATTTAATCGTACGATCGAACAATATTCCTTCGATCATAGGAATAGCACTAAATCCTTTGACTTCGATATTCGAAGTAGAAGGATTTCAATTCGGAAACCGAATATCAAGGGTTAATTAACCCTCGATATTCGACCATAAGTAAATTTGCCCCTAGATGTGTTAAGGCTGCACCTGAATGCGGTAGATCTGAAGTTTGTACACCCAGGTCCAACTTCGCGCTGGGTGAGCTACATTTTTTTGTAACTTCATATCATAACATGTGGGATTGAGCTGCAATTTTTCCTTGTTTCGTGTACATGTGTGTGGGTATTGTCACACTTAATTTTGTGTTACTATTAATATATAGAGAATGGATTGTCATGTGAATATATTTCATTTATAACATGTAAAATAAACACATTTTATTGCATAAGCAATGACTTCTAGCTAGTTTTATATTGATCTATTATGACATGCCTGGGCTGCCATATAGGTACTTTAACTGACACATTGGGTTAAATATTGAAATGTAAAAGGGTAATGGCAAATAGTCAATTATTACTTTCAAGAGACTTATATTGTGGTATGTTGCTGATGACAGCAGGGTCACTGATGAGTTCTGTTATGTGAAAATGCTGAAACTGATTCCTAATGACTAAGCCAATAGCCACTATATGCATAACTAACAAAAAGATCACTGGTGTTGTGCTCCCTTTTGAAACAATTATATAAATTTGAATTAATTAATTGAATATAAATGTAATTCTATAAATTGTACATAAAGAAATTATATACCATTTTATATAATTCTCTACTGCTTCATAATATTTTTTCACATTATAAATCCATTATGATCATGTTGCCTGCCAGCATTCATGTGATAATTCAGGCTATTTTCCCTTTGTCCAGTCAGCACATACCATGTACAAATTTGCCCTTTTAGGCTTTTAAACAGCCTGTGAATGAATTAATAGCTGTGAAAGACTATTGGCAGGTGTGTGCAGGTTTTATTTTGCTATCTTGCGTTTTCTTGGATTTTTCTTGATTTACTTTGTAAGAGCCACATAAGGAGTTATTTATGACTGTAAGCACAGTTTCAGTGTCTCTATAGGGCAAATTCACTAACCTGCGGAGATGCACTAGCGCAGCCTTCACCGCACTTCGCCAGGCGAAGTTTTGCCAGGGTGCCGCTAATTCACTGAAATCCGAAGTTGCGCTCAGGGAGGCGAAAGGTAGCGAAATTGCGCTAGCGTTAATTCGTCAAGCAAAGCAAAGTTACGCTAGCATACGGCGCCAAGTTAAAGGACAATGGACGTATATGTAGCAGCAAATACATTACACTACACAAGCCTGGGAAAGTTTCATGAAATAAAATAGAGTTGTTATTTTGCCCTATACATATGCCCACTGTATAGTTTAGGTGCCAATGTGCCATATGTTAGGAAATGTAGGGGGAAAGGAGGGTACCCCCAAAAACAATTTCAATCTTTTTCAGCCTATCACCCTTAAAAAAGTAAAAGACGCCAGCGTTTTTTGGGAACTTTTTTTGAAGCAAGCCCTATCTACTTTATTGCACTTCGACTGGTCTGAGGTGGCGAAGGCAAGTCTGGCGCAAGAGGTAACGTCAAGTAAAATGCGCAAGTTAGTGAATTAGCGTAGTTACGTCCCTTCGCCATAGTGCAACTTCGCCTGGCGTAAGGGTGCGAAGTAATGCTAGAGTAGGTCCACTTCGCTAGCGAATTTATGCCAGCACCCTCTAGCAAATCAGCGAAGTAACGAAATGACGTCACGCTGGCGAATTTGCACTGGTGTTAGCCGCTTCGCGCTTTAGTAAATTTGCCTCTAAATTGGCTGCAGTCAGTTGTGCAAAAAAAAGTTTATTAATGGAGCTTGCACTCTGTGCTGCTGCTTGCCTCCTGTTCTGAATTACATGCATCTACTGATGCAGGGGAAAACTGATTAAACATGGTGGTAGCTGCAGTGTTTTCACAGCAGCCTGTCTCAATTGCAGCTCTCTTGCGCCTAAAGGGTCAGGCATATACGTCTGATTCACATCAAAAGACAAGTGCGCAAATCTTGATGTGTTGGTGTCAGGCATATCTCCTCCTGACAACCCAAAAAATTATAGCAATTGCATTCGGAACTATTCACACTGTGCTTGCAGTGGGAGCACGTGATCCATTTAGTGTTACTGTATTTGCTGGCTGACACTGAGGGCCATATTTATCAAAATCCAAATTTTTCTGAGTATTAAAATAAAAAAAGTCCAACCAAACTAGAATTTGACCTTATTTATTATTAAAAAAGCACGATTTTATGGGACAAACTCGATAAAATCAACCAAATTTTGAATAGTACAGTTTTTTCCGGAGAGTATTCCTGAATTGCTTGTTTTTTTCTATGCTGCAATCCAGCTGTTTAACAGTTCTTATATTTCTGCATCATTTGAAATCCTGGCAGGGAAGGAGGGACTAAACACTGATGTTACCAATTGTAACAAGTTCTCCACAGCTTCAGGCCCGGATTTGTGGTGAGGCCATATAGGCCCGGGCCTAGGGCAGCACATTTTTGGGGGAGGCATGCCGCCCAGCTGCCTGTGCTCCCCAGTGCTTCGGCGCTCGCACGCTGGCGGAGCGCACGGACTAGGGGCGCCCGACCAGCGAATCCGGCGCTGCACAGCTTACAGAGAGCATGCAGGAACTACATAACTCACAATGCATTGCACTATGATGTTTCCTTATTGAAATCATGTGTGCAGGGAATTGTGGGGTTTGGAGGATGAAGGCTGACGACAGATGGCTGCTGAGTAACAGTAGTCAGCCAGCTCAGCAAAGTAGTCAGACAGATCAGCAGGAGAGCAGGGGGCTAGGCCTAGGGAACTGTTCCAAACCATTAAAAATCATGAAAAGTCTGCATATTTTTTAATTGATGTATATTGCAAAGTTGCCTGAAATTATGTTTACTTTTTAAAAAGCTTAAGTTATGTTTTTGTGGAGTTCCCCTTTAATAAATAACCCCCTGACACTTTCCTTGGCTGACACTGAATCAGACCAACCTTCAAGTTTTTTTTTGATAGCAACAAGTCGAACAAGATAAAGTAAGACATGTAAATAAAATTGTTGATGCTAATTATGTGTATTAAGCCTTATATACATTAAACCCAAACAGTAATGAAGGTGAGTTACCATATCTGACACACGGAGATGCCCATAAGAGAAGACAATGGCATTTGGGGGGGTGGCCACAGGAAGCATGAAGGCAAAAGATGTGCTGAGTGTGCAGGGAATCATGATGTACAGCGGATTAACCTCAATGGATCTGGACTGAGAGAGAGAAATTGACAGAATGACTGACTGAATTATAATAACATGCAGAATACAGACAGGGCTTAGATGCCTTTAGGTAGATACATGCTGAAGTGCCTGCATACAAAAGCTTTAAATGAAAATTAATTTGAAAGAAATCTTCTTTCACTAACCATCAATAGTCCATTTTGTTACATAAGTATGTAACGATTTTTTACATGCACTCACTATGGTAAATATACAGTGATTAAGTTCAAGAAGCAATATATACTTTTTACCAATATGCCAGGGTTTTATTTAGAAACTTGTTGTGCTAAACCAAACGGTTTTCGAACAAAGTTGCTGAATTTTAATTGGACACTTAATCCTGCCTTTTATGTCTAAGCAATTGTGAAAGAAGGAAAATATATTCAGCTAGATATTTACTCAATATTGACAATGCTTAAGACATAGACATAACATAGTAGGATTGAAAATGTCAGTAGCTAGTATTGTTATTCATCCTGTAACTTTGATTTCAGGAAAAAACAGGTACAAGATCCATTATCCAGAAACCCATTCTATATAAGCTCTGAATTATGGAAAGGTCATCTGCCATAGACTCCATTTTATCCAAATAATTACATTTTTTAAAAATGATTTCTTTTTCTCTGTAACAAAAAAACTGTACCCTGTACTGGATCCAAATTAATATGTAATTAATTATTTTTGGAAGAAAAATCAGCCCGTTGGGTTTATTAAATGTTTACATGATTTTCTAATAGACTTAGGGGGTTTTTTATCAAAGTCGGAATCTATCTCAATATTTTCTGCTACAAACTCAGATCAAATCTGCTCAGGTTTATTACGCTTATTTATTATTTAATTTTCCTGAAAATTTGGTTTGCGGGAAAAAAAATCAGATTTTCACGATTTTTTCGGAATTTTCACTCGAAAAATTCGGGGTATTGCACAAAACCCAGCGCACATCAAAAAATCATTGGGACTTCTCCCATTGACTTATGTGGAACCTCGAGATGCCAGATTTTCAGATTCTGATTTTTCCATCCTCAGGGTTTAATAGATTCTGAAAAAATTTTCAGAAGTCAGATATTATTTTAAAAAAATCATGAATTTTTTGTGATTTTTGCATTCGGAGTTTAGTAAATAACCCCCTTATAGTATGAAGATCCAAATTATGCAAAGATCTCTTGTCCAGAAAAACTCCAGGTCCAAGCATTTGGATAACAGGTCTCATCCTTGTACTGCATTTAGTAGCAATTACATTTACATATAAGTTTAAAACCATCATTGAAAATTGTTTTCTTAATAATGTTTTCTGTAAAGTTATCTAGAATGACATTTTATTTCAGTATGCAAAAGCAGTTTTTGGCTGCAAATCCTCTTTAATAAAAGAAAGTGCAAGGGCACCCTGTGTTTGTCCAGCAGAACAAGGTCTGTTCCTACCATGGATGCAAGGATAGGTAGAAAAAGTGTTGCAGTTGCAACATTGCTGGCACATTCTGTGAATACAGCAATCATCAGAGACAAGATAATAGCAATGGCCCAAGGTGGAATGCTGTGCAGAGGAGTCATCTGTTGTCCCAGCCAATGAGACAAACCAGAAGCCTGCAGAAAAGAAAAAGAGAATGTTGTGTTCATAACTATCTGTCCTAGTTTTGAACTTCAGCTGAGATGGATTTCCTATTGCTTGATACTTCCTTTTAAAATAATTTATTTTCTCCTGAACTAAGTCAATATTCTATCCACTGGAAACAGTGCTTGGACTGTTTCTCGGTTGTTTTCAGTGACAACATTTTCCCCACAGTTTTCATGCAGCGTGTATAGAAATTTGCCAGCAAAGCAAATAGTTCAAAGGTTTTATTTTCAACTTGAGTATCATGGCTAACAAAATAGTTCTATCCATAGATATCTGTCTTATAATTAACGGAAAACCCTGAGACATTAAAGAATCCAGAACAGGATGGATATACCAAACAAGGTTTGAGATGAGACTTTTCTTACATCACTGCCTTTTGCCAAAGCAAATCCTCCTCCCAGGAGAAGCACAATGCTCCAGGGCATCTGCTTTTGGACCACCTTCCATGTTAATAGTGGTGCAGAAAAAAATGTGTCTTTCTGTTCTGCAATGTAAAGAGAAAGAAATGTCAAAATGTTATATCTGACTATTTACTGTAGCTACGTGTGCCATTGCCCTTACCTACCTATTATTGAAATTTAGAGGATTATTGTGTTAAGCTTTATGTGACATATTCTATATACACTTTAACATCTGCTGATGTCACGTTTCTTACCATTTCTGGTAACATCACTGCCCATAATCAATCCTTTAGGTTTAGAGGGATCTGCGAGTTTTATTTCAGCAAGTTAGTTAGCCTCAGACTCATGGCACGTGGGAATTTAGAGAATAATCCAGTAGCACACTGATTATGGTGTGATAAGTGATAATTTGTTTATTTAGCCCACATACATACAAGGTAAGGGCAACGTTTCGGACCCCACTGGGCCCTTTGTCAAGCCTAGTGGTCAAATACAAGCACAGTGTTTTATAGAGTGTACATTCATGGCTCATGGGAATTTGTGAAAACAGCGGAACTCTAAGGGGCAAATTCACTAAAGCTGTAGCTTCATATCAGTTCGCCAGGTCTTAGCTGGCGAAGGAAACTCTGCAGAAAGGGGTAACGTTATGGAAAATGCGAACTTTAGCGTCTGGCGAAAGGCCGCGAAAATTCGTTAGCGATGTACTGAAACATTAGCGATTGTCCTCTATGCCTGTTAGTACAGGCCCTTCAAACAGTCTTGGATATTTTGGCTTGTCGTTGATTAGGTGGAGAAGTTACATGGTCAGCCCATGTATTGCTGCCTTTAATATGAATGAAAATGAATCTATTTGCAATACGGTCAGTGATAAAGATAAAGGAATACCTTCTTCAAAATCTTCTAGGTCAAAGCTATTTCTTGCTTTACAACAGCCAAACTTTGGTTTGGTAGCCGGTAGAATAAAAAGTAGAAAAGCAACAAACACAGCTACTGTAGCATCAGTAACATACCTGAAATATAAAAAAACAAGGTAATTGTACCTTTCTGTGGTTTTTTTTATGTTTTCAGCAATGCAATACAGATAATTGGTTGCTACCAACAAAATGCAAACCCAAGTGCCATGAATAAGAAACCTGTCGCCAAACAATAAACAGTACTTGGCTGTAATCATTCTGCCTAGTTCACAAGATCATGATCTTGTGAACAGTGTTAAGAGCACCATGGAATAAAGCTTGGGATCACCCCATTTGATGCATAAAGAGGTATCGGCTTTTTATCCATTGCCAAAATAATTATTCCATTGTGATGGTGTGAGAGTTGTGATGGACACGTTTCCGCCTGTATTTCTTGGGCAATATGCCAATTTATAACCAAACATGAAATTGTAGAGGTCAAGGACTCATTTACATGTTGTAAGATTTCAATGGACTGTGGTTTAGTCTCTGTAGCAATGATACAAAGATCTTTCATAATTAAACGTGTGCATAGTTTCTCTCCTCTACCTGAAATGATATATTGTTTGTCTCCTTGACATATATGTATTAATATCCACCCTATAAAATTTGGGCCACATTTTGGGCACCTCTGCTCTAAAGGTTGAAGAAAAGGAAAATCCACATATTCTTACTCTATGTTGTCTTTATTGAAGAGAATGGTAGCCCAACCGACGACAAAGCCAGGGTCTCTGGTAAACCAAAGCAACACCAGTAGAATGAAGAGAAACAGTACACTGGACTCAGCATAGGAAATTGGTCCCAGTTTGCGGTATTCTTCCCGGATGACGCTATATGCTGCTCGTTCTTTTTCGGAGGCCGTAGCTCCACATCCCCATGTCTTCTTAAAGCTTAATTTAGGGAAAAGGTGAATGGGTTACTCTTTGTAGTATAGGGGACATTTGTCTGTGATGAATTATATCTTAACTCCTTAGCTTCCAGTTATTTTCAGGTCTGAATTTCTCAATGAAGTTATTAGTCCAGCAGATCTGCCTGTAAGAATGAAAAGATACAGAAAGGGAAACTGAATCAAAGGAGAGAGGGAAACTAAACAAAGTGAATTTCATAATACAAGGAACAAAAGAAGGAGCACAGAGAAAGAAGACAGTATGTAAAGTATAAAGAGAAAGTGTCACCAAAACCTTTACACTTTTTCAAGTCCCTTGTGTGGCTTTCACTCTACAACCAACAGTCAGAAAAGTAAGTCATTCCAAGTATAACCTTAGCACACAAAGCAGATGTGAAACTATCCATTACAGAATGAAATTACATGAATCTTTCCTTTTTTACGTTCATTGTGTGCATGAAGAATAACACTCACTTATCTCTTAAGTGTAAAATATAGGCAGCTTACCATGTGTACCCAGTAGCAAACCCAACAGGAAAGCAAAAACACTTCCTGGTGGCACAGGTATTCATTTTGCTTTCCCAAGTACTGTAAATGCTTTTGTGAATATTATAGGGGCCATTTGTATTTTTCCTGTGCAGAAGTGCAAGAGCACTAAAGGATGCAATAGTGAGCCCCTTAGCTCTTATTTAGGTAGTACTTCTACCCGGGGAAGTGGCTGTGCTGTGGCCATGTACCAAATATTAAAATGTTGTTGGGTGCACAATGTAGATTTCAAGGGGTGCAGACCAGTCCTGCCCATACCGCCTGTCATAAGGGAAAAGTGTATGTAATAAAACTTCTCTTACATCACCTTCAAGCAAGTCTTAAAGGCTCACAAAGCACAATTAATATTGGCTAATAAATGGCTAATGAAGAATATTCCATTGCGACATTGGGATTTGTAGTCGCAAATTTGTTCTCTTTGCAAATTTTATTACATCTCCCCCTGTTTCTCTAAAATTAAAAATGCATTGTAATTTATTAAAAGATCCACATACAAAAAATTCGAACAAACTGCTGCTGAACTAATGAAAAATGTATATTACAATGAGCATTTTGCTCTCTGAAAACCTCTAAAACCACAAAAGAAAGGCTGATCTTTGCTGAGAAAGAGAGGGAACTTCCACTGACTTCTATATGAGCTCAATAGGTTTCACTTGCTGTGTTTGTAGATTTTATGGTTTTTACACTTCATAAATGTATTCGTTTGTGCTAAAAAGTGCTAACAAATTCGGAGAAACAAATGTTCTACCAGTCTTCATCAGTTGGCCTCTACTTGTTAAAGTGATAACAACAACACATGATCTAATGTCTAACAAGTGGCAAACTTAAAATGAATGCAAGTTAACTTCCCAGAATCCCATATACAATATTTTTGCCATTGCATCAAACAGGCAGCAGCCCAACTTATAGTGCTCCCAAGGTTTCATCAAAACAAAGTGCCATATGCAGAATTTTGGGTTCTAGAGTTGCCATATTTGCACAAGTTAGAAATCTGATATTTGATTGTTACACATCTCTTGGAAGGAGTCTAGTTAATATGACAAAAAGAACCTTAAGATAAAAGTTAACTTATTCAGCATTGTCCAGTAAAGCAATGGTTGTAAACATGTGGGTAAATGTAGAAACCCTGCCAGAGATTTGCCATAAAGTCACTGGTACTTGCAAACTGACTATTCCTTGCAAACATAAAAATAGAAAATAGGGATCATTGTTGGACTATCATTGGGCTCATCAATGCAGGGCAGTGTAATAAGTACAACAGAAGGTGCAATCAGTCAGGTTGTCATTCAGACACACATAGGGAGTACACAATAAAGCCCTGTACGTACCACCTGCCCTATGACACTAGCTGCAGAACACAGCTAAACCCAGAACAAAAGCAAGTTCTGCCCTTTAAAACTTGTAATAAATGATAATGCATTTTCTCCCTAAACTACACTGCTTAACACATGCAAGTAATTGCTTTGCAGTCTGACAACAACATCCCTTTAATCAGAAATAGTGACACATAATTATACTTACTTGAATCCTATAAAGGAAAACTGCAGCCAGAACCAACTCATGCACAACATTATAACCATGTTGGGAAATGCAAACCCGAACCACGATGCAAAGTTCAGTATATCTCCATTATTTGGAAAAATTCTGAAAAACAAAATATTTAAATGTATTTGGAGTAGACCAATGTTCTCTCTTTATATATGTTTGCATAGCTTAACAGTATATAATTATATCAAGCCATATATAATTAGTTCAAAATTATAATTATTAACACTTTAAAAAAAAAAAAAAAGAAATACTCAATAAAGTAATTGCAGGCCTTAGACCTTACTTGTATTAGATATACCATGACCTGGATGAATGAAAATCTTCCTAGTCATACTAAATGACACTAATAAGCCTTCCCTTCTGATAGAAGAAATGAGTCACTGTACAAGGAGCAGCTACAATTCATCAATGTGACATCAACATTTTGTATAGTTTCTAGATGGTTATACAGGTATGGGATCTGTTATCCAGAAACCCGTTATCCACAAAGCTCTGAATTACAGGAAGCCTGACTCCATTTTATCCAAATAAGCCATTGTTTTAACTGATTGCATTTTACTCTAGAATAATAAAACAGTAGCTTGTACTTGATCCCAACTAGGATATAATTAATCCTTATTGGCAGCAAAGCCAGCCTATTGGGGTTATTTATAATGGAAAAGAGAGAAAGAAAGAAAAGAACCTTGTTTTGTAACTGTATCAAATACTACACCTCTGTAATTCAACCACTTCTCTCCAAGTAATATAGTTTCAATTCGTTGTATAGTTTAGAAAAGGATACCCTTAATTGTTGCAGTAGTCCAAATTGAAACTATGTTGGTAATCTTTAAGATAAACTGATAACACCACATTAGCAAGTTACAATGTTGCTTATTATTACAGTTTGGTGAATTTAACTCCTCTCTACTGGATATAGCAAGCCGTGTGCAACATTCACCTTCAAACACCTTTTAATAATGATTCTAATAAAGAAAAAAACTTTACAATTGGTATCGTTTGTTATTTTATTCCGGTTTAACCCACAAAGTCGATAACCAACTGGAATTTAAAATTCGGAGTTAGTTACTCCCTATTCAATCACTTTTAATTTAAGGTGCCGTTATCTTATAAGGATTCCATTTCATTCAAAAATTCATTAAATTCACTCTCAATATTCTTAAAAATTTAACCAATAAAAGGTTTACTATTGCAATTCATTAAAATGTACAATATAAAGTGACCTGTGCAATCAATTCAATATTGAATGATTCTGATGTGCTCTGATTAATAAAGTGCCATGTGCAATTAATTCATTCACCATTCCATTTAGTGGCTTGTGCATAAATTAATTAAAATCTAGGAGTTAATTACTATGGTCACAATTAAGAAACCTCCTGGTTATCAACCTCTTGATTAAAAGTTGAGAAAAGTGAAAATTGTATAGAGGGTGGAGTTGCTCCCAAGAATATAACTATAGTTTTTTCGAAGTCCCTAGGAGCACCACAAAGATGAAAACGACAGGACCTGTAGGGCTGTGGTCTCAGTTGTACCTTTCTATCTGTTTGAAAGAGGCTATCTTAACCTACAAAACCGCAAACCCCACAGTCCTTAGAAGAGAAAATAGATAAGTAAAAGGAGTCTGAGAATATTATAAAAAGGATTTTTCGTTTCAATCCCGCCCCACCATCCGGTGGTTTAAAGCTAAAATCAAGGAGACCGTCAGTTGCCCTGACGTACGTTTTGCAATTCGCTTTTTCTAAAGGCATTTTTTTTTGAAAAAGCGAATTGCGAAATGTCTCCTTAATTTTAGCTTTAAACCACCGGATGGTGGGGCGGGATTGAAATGAAAAATCCTTTTTATAATATTCTCAGACTCCTTTTACTTATCTATTTTCTCTTCTAAGGACTGTGGGGTTTGCGGTTTCAATTCGGACTACTGCAACAATTAAGGGTATCCTTTTCTAAACTATACAATAAATTGAAACTATATTACTTGGAGAGAAGTGGTTGAATTACAGAGGTATAGTATTTGATACAGTTACAAAACAAGGTTCTTTTCTTTCTTTCTCTCTTTTCCATTACAATTAATTGATACCTTGTGTGGCTGTAGAGTCTGAGCACCCATTTATTATCGTAAGAGTTAACTTTTCTTTCTAATAAAAAATATTGGGGTTATTTAGTGTTAAATGTTTTTTAGCAGCTTTAAGATATGAAGACCCAAGTTGCCATTTACCAGGTTAGCGCTCCTTTATATTAGAACAGCAACATGGAAGGTCTAAAATGTACTTATCAATGGAGCAAAGAAAGAATAGCATTTCTGGAAGGGAATTTGGAATTTTAAGTGGAAGGAACCACTGTATATAGTATACTGTATATTCTATTGAACTCATTAATATCACTGGGAAAAGTTGCAGTTTATCTAGAAAACACAGATTAATTTTACATATAAGTTTAGTGTGGATTGTGCAAAACTTTACGAAGACCTGAATTACTGAAACATCTGTTATCTGGAAAACCCCAGTTCCTAAGCATTCTGGATAGCAGGTCCCATACCTGTAAGTATGGGATCTGAAAGATAAAAACCATATTCCAGAAAGCCCTGAAATAGAGGAATATCAATTTCCCATAGAGTAAAATTTCAGCATTTTTTTTTTTTAAATTGTAGATGAAAATTATACTTACTGGGTAAATTGTCCTTTAAGCACAAGGTTTGGGCCTGTCCCTGTTAATGTGGCAGTTCCTCCAATACTTGCAGCATAACAAACACAAAGCATCATTCCCTTCGAGGTATGTTTTCTCTCATCTTTCTCAGGGACTTCCTCTGGGACTTCTGGCACATGCCCATTACTCACAGCTGAAATAAAGAAAGAAAGTAAAAGAAAGAAATTAAGCATATGAAAAACTCTACCCCTGGAAATTGTATACACTTTTTGTCAACACAGAGAAGCATAGAAATAAAACTATGGTATCTGCTGCTGCTGATTAGAACCCATCTACAGATAATTTCGTTTTCAGGAATAAATATTGGTTATTATTATGATGAGGTTCTCCCCCACGTATAGTTCCTTTATACGTTCCTGCCTGTAATATTGTTACACGTGGTATGATTGCCTAGGTTTACAAGTGTTGTGAGATGCTGAACTATTTTGACACTTTTGGGTATAAAGTTACTACTATGCCAACAGGTTTTGTTCTGGAAGCACTGAAAACACTGCCTTTATATGTCTATGAAGGTTTTTATTCATCCAGGTCATGGTATACTGTATCTAGTAGAAGTAAATCTAGAGCAACTGGGCTTGCTGATTAATCATTGAAGACATTTCACTACTCATCACCACTCATCAGCTTCTTCTCTTCGGATAAGTAGTGAAATGTCTTCAATGATTAATCAGCAAGTCCAGTTGCTCTAGATTTACTTCTACTAGATACTGCCTTTATATGCTGAAATTCTGTTTCTATTGATCTAAATATTTCAGTATTACTAGTGCAAGTGAAATGGAATATTTAACTCAGGAGTGCCCATACTTTACTTATGCAAGGTCTACTTTTAATGATGTTGTGCCATTATGATCTACATCCATAAAAGCAATGTTAGCATTGTATTCCATGGAAAATATTACTTAAATACTGATTTATGGAAAAATGTATATTGTTATATTTAACAAACAACTATTTCATTTGTGACCATAACATAATGATCTGAATGAAAAGTAAGAAATGGGAGAGTGATTTAGAAAAGCTGTTAGTGGACAATGTCTTGAGATCTACTGATTACCAGCTAAAGGTCTACTGGTAAATCCCAGTCTACGTTTTGGGCAACCTCGATTTAACTGGTTGTGTGCTAGTGATGCGTGGGCCGGCCCGATACCAATGGGGCTTGTGCAAGTTCGGGCTGACTTCCCCACATATTTTGCGGCTCGCGGGCAAGTTCGGGTTGAGTTCTTCTTCCGCTCTCCCCGCCTGCGTCCTTACTTCATTTATAGGCATACGCCTGCCCAGCCCCCTTTCGTGATGTGAGAGATAGGTGGGTCAGGCACAAGTCTATAAATGGAGGTGCCGGACGGGTTTAGGTCGGTTGCAGGTTGATGAATTTTTGATGACCCACACATCACTATTGTGTGCCCAACATTGTAAAATTTATGGAACTGCATGTTAGGTACATACTGCCAGCGCCATAATTATTACATTTTCTGATGGCTCTTTGACTATGTTGTTGTCTGGCGACGTGGAGTGGCAAAATAAAAGAACCCAGACAAGCAAAGGATTAAAGCCTACTGTTAGGAATTACCCATGGATGTCAAGCTGTTGATAAACTACTGTGCGAGCAGCCATGTTTTATCTGTCAGGTATTTTGGTAATTGTATTTCAACAGCTACTGTAGACTCAAGCACTGGTGCACGTTAGCTATCCCTGATCTAACCTCTATAAAGATAAAATTGTAGCTTTTTCTTCATATCTTAAGTCTGTGCTTGATAAACAGCAAACAGAAAAAAAACCTGATTGTACTCAGTAGTTCCCAGGAACAAAGGTTAATTGCAGAAAGCAGAACCCGGGTTAGCTTTTAGGAAGAATAAAAGTGTAAAGGTCAATGTTTTATTTGAATGGTTAAATAAGTAATTTTGTGCAACAAATGAAGCTAAAAGTAATGGGAAAGTAAGGCATTTCAGTGTTTTCTCTTTTTGCCGGTATTAACTTGTAGGAACAATACAGCAACCAAAGAAAATATTTGCTCAGTTTCAACGGGACACAGATTCTGTGGATTGTTTGCTTCAAAAAAAGATTCCAATGGTTTTATTCTGTTCATATTACTATTAAGGCATTCTCAGTGAAAGCATTCTCCACATGTTTCAGTTAATTGGTTACCTGCTAGAATTTGCTTCTAACCCTGTTTACTGCTTCAGGACAACCATAACTAGTTTAATACTCTCCTTTGTAACGTGGTGTTATGTAACACTCGTTTTTGAATATGTAAGATGTTTTTTCACACCACTGAGCCAGGAGGTCAAATTCTCGAAGCAAGAAATTGAATCAAACTAAATTGTACGTTTGAATGAGCGTTTTTTTTTTTCTTTCTTTCTGATTTTAAGGGGATTCAGTTAGATCCAAATTTTAAAACATGGGCAGAAAAAAATAAAATACTATATGAATTCTTCCTATGCAATTTCCATGAGGCTTTATATACAAGAAGGTGAATCGAGTTGGATGGATGCCATGATGCATTGTGGTTCAATTCTATCTGACGTTGGATCAAACAGTGTGATCAGACCCATCCAACTCTCTCAAAAAGAACCAATAGATATTAGACATCTTTTATCAAAACCCCTGCCACAGGTGCTAGACCTCTAAGGAATTCGAAATCACATCCCTTGTAATTACCAACAGCCTATGAGCACCCTGAACCCATTGGCACTCCATAAACTGCACATCTAAATGACGTGAAAGCGAGGCCATAGCCAAAGGCATGGTCATGAACCACCCCCCAGAATGCCCATTATGAATGCAGACAGCTTCAGACTGGGGGGCTCTGGGCCCACTGAAGCCGCTGCATCATTGGCCCTGTGTACACCTCTGCAAGCCCCCTCCACCACACCCATCCCCCTTCTGCAGCCTCAATAGTCCTTCCCCAACTTCTGCTAACAAATAACTACCACCACGTATCAGCGAATACCTGGGTGGTCAGGGAGTGCAAAGGTTCAGGAGGCTATGGGGAGCCCAGTTTGACCCTGAATGCAGAGCTGCCAAATGCAGGTAGTACAGTAGGAAGGCGTAGGTCTTTCAGCCTCATTCTGGTGTGCACCTATGGGTGTTAAGAGCAGTCTATGGTTATTGAAACCTGTTTTTAGCCTTATACACCCTGCACATGCCCTATTGTTGGGTTCTGACAAGCTCTACTAAATTTGTCAACCAATCAGGATGAAAGTGAACAATGCCTTTTTGTCTATTGAGAGGTCAACATTTACAATATATTCCCAGTAGCTGAGAGCACTTTTTGAATGCCTCAGGAAATAACAGGAAGAGAAAAAGAAAATTGCTAGAAAAAGTTGCACAAGATGCCTAGGCACATCTCATGTTCTCCTCTACTTACTCTGAACAAGTTGCATTGGTATAGCATTTTTTGTCTCCAGCTCAAGTGCTGGGTTTGTCTGTCCTTCCAAGGATTCCAGCATGGACGGATCCTCTTCTGTGGTGTGGAGCTGACTCAGAACAGCCTGAACAATAGGAACCATCATGGCTGTGGTGGCAGTGTTACTTATCCACATCGAAAGGAATGCAGTGACCCCCATAAATCCCAACATAAGTCTAAATATACAACATAATGTATGTAAAGGTATAGAATTAAAAAGGAGACACATTTATTATTGGACTTTGATATAGCTAATAATATTTACTTATGGAAGTATATACATTCTTCATTTAGGTCAGGCGGCACATTCAGATATTAATATGCTACTTTCAAAGTTTCCCATACATGTACAACATACTAATAGACATTCTGGAGTTTTTTTAACCCGAATAACACTTTATGTATTAAAACAAGGGGTTCTTACAGAGCAGGTCTCACACCAACAATGAGCAGAACTTTCAGAGCAATGCGCTTGTGTAGGTTCCACTGTTCTACTGCAACAGCCACGATCAGACCTCCCACAAAGAGCATGTTGGTGTCTTTAAGGTACTGCATGCATACCTGTGGAGCACAAGTAGAGATGAGCTCTGACTGTCAGATTACTTAGAAGCCAAACATAAATTCCACAATTGTTACTATATTAATTATTATACTATGGGGCCAATTTACTATCAAATTTTGTTTTTTTCTAAAAAAAAAATTGGTTTTCCTATTTTTTTTTAATGCTGTAAAAATTCAGGATCTATTAAAGGAATACTCTACCCCCAAAATAAATAGTTTATATCAAATTAAGTGACATATTAAAGAATCTTACCAAACTGAAATAAATATTTAAGTCAATTTTGCCCTTTTACATCTCTTGCCTTAAACCACCATTCCGTGATGGTCAGTGTGCTGCCTCAGAGATCCCCTAACCAGAAATACGGCAGCTATAACTGTAACAGGGAGAAGTGTGGAAGTCTGTTAATTGGCTCATGTGACCTAACATGTATGGTTTGTTTTTATGCAGGGCTGCCATCAGGGAGGCACAGAGGGTACTGTTGTACCAGGACAGGCCCTTGACAGCGCCGAAGTCATGCCAAACCGTTAAGTCCCGAATAAGTCCCAAAGAGATGAAGACCCAAAGCCCCAAACTGAGCCGAAGCCGAGAAAATACCCGAAATTGAAGTCCTGAAGCTGCGAAAAAAGACCCAAAGCCACGAAAGGAGCTGAAGCTGAAGTCACAAAAGGAGCTAAAGACCCGCAACCACGAGTTCAGTTCCACTGAACACCAATGTGTTTTTTTTTAATTTAATTAAACCCCTGGCCACCAATGTATCATTTTAATACTCTATAGTCCCCTGCCACCAAGGTTTTTTAGTGGCTTTTTATAACATGTGTGTCGGGGGTTTACTGTTTTTAGCACTGATGTCTGTGTGGCCTTTTCACTGTGGTTGTGGAGCTTGGGCGCTGGGGTGGGCGGACCCAATTTTTTTGTATGGTGCACCGTGATTTCTAATGGTGGCCCTGTTTGCGTGCACCATGAATCCTAGGATCCCAAGAAGTGGCCCTAATTTTTTAAAATGCAAATTTTTTATTTATGATTACCCAGTGGCACATACTACTAAAAAAGTATATTATGATGAAAATGGATTATTTACATGAAGCAGGGTTTTACATTTGAGCTGTTTTATTCAATATTTTTTTATTGAGACCTACATTGTTCGGGAATATAGTTTTCCTTTACGTAAAAAAAACACTCATACAAAACTTTGCCAGGTAAAAGTTGTCAAGGTCCTATAGAAGTCAGAGGGAGCTGCACTGATCCTATTGGACCGTTCTAAATCAATTCAGAGTTTTTTTGGATTTTTTTCTTGTTAGGAATTGTATATTATGTGTAAATTTCCATTCGTCCTTTTTTTTTTAAATGTCATGGCATTCGTAGTTTTAGAGAAAGTGAGTTCAGTCGACCTTTAATAAATAGCCCTCCACGTGGCCAACTCACTACTGAATTCCAAACTGGCTCTGGAAGCAGTGTCAGCTGAGTTTTATATTGGTGATTAGAGGAAAACAGGTCTAACATTACCCTATTCAATGCCAAGTGTAGTGGTGTAAAGACACTGGACTCTGGAGCAGTAGAAATGTGTCCTCTGGAGTGATAAATGGCATTTCACCAGCTGGCAGTCTGGAGGATGCCAGGAGAACATTGCCTGCTAAATGCTTAATACCCAAAGAGAAGGCAATTTCATATTAATACCCTGGTTTTGGAATGAAATGTTGCACTGGCAGGTGTCCACATACTTTTGGCTATATGACGTAAGAATAATTAAGGCTTTAGCACTCTTTTAAATGTGCTAGGACTGCATTGGCACTGAGGGCAGCAGCTACCTTTTTGGATTCCAGTATTCCAAACATTGGAAACAGAAGAACGGGTAGCAGTGCAGTGACAGCAAGCGGAATCACTTCTGTACACCAATAGATTGCCATTAGGATGATGACGTAGGCACAGCTGGCTTCCTGAAAAAGAACAGATTTTAGGTTAAACACCAGAAATATGCCAGTTAAAGAATCCATTCATTTTTGCTTTCGATTTTTGATTTAAAGGGTCAGTTAATAACTGTGACTAATATGCATGTAATAATTCTGTATTAAAGGGATTGTTAACCTTTAAACCAACTTTTAGTATGATGTAGGGAATGATATTCTGAGACAATTTACAATTGGTTTTCATTTTTTATTATTTGTGGTTTTTGAGTTATTCAGCAGCTCTCCACTTTGCATTTTCAGCTGGTTGCGAGGGTTCAAATTACTCTAGCAACCACGCATTGATTTGAATAAGAGACAGGAATATGAATAGGAGAAGGAATGAATAAAAAGACGAGTAATAAAAACTATCAATAGAAATACATTTTGTAGTCTTTCAGGGCATTTGTTTTTAGATGGAGTCTGTGACCCCCATTTGGAAGCTGGAAAGTCAGAAGAAGAAGGCAAATAATTAAAAACCTTTAGAAAATAAATAATAAAGACCAATTTAAAAGTTGCTTAGAATTGGCCATTCTATAACATACTGAAAGGTGAACCTCCCCTTTAATTTATTGACATTCACATTGCTTTCTTTTCTCTCATTCACTTTGGCATCATATATAAATTGTACCAGTCGAGTGGCAACTCTACGTTTACTATCATTGCACTAGTAGTGTTCTGTTGTATTGCTGTTCGTGGTTCTGGAAACAGAGAAAATGCACATGTTGCCTCAAAAATGTTAATAGTTTTTACCCCTCTCCCATACAGTGTCTAATTGTGTGTTCTTATGGCTGCTTGGAGGAGAACGATAGATATTATATATTGCAACCGAATTAGGCTGCAATGCAAGCACATCAAAATGGTAAGTGGATAATAACCACAAATTCTCATGACTTTATACACTCCCTGCATTCTGTTTTCACCACCTAGGTACACAAGAGGGCAGAGCACAGAAATGTGCCATATGTACATAGCTTTAACCTCAATCAGAGTTTGAACACTGGAACAACATGATGTTCATTTATCAGTATGTCCCCTTGTTCAAGATTACTTCAATAAATAGGCTTTGTGAACATAGGCCCCTCTGTTCCAGCAGTCGGGATCTCTTTATACCCTTGCCTGACATGGGCTGGTTGGGTGCTACTATAGAGGAGATCCTAGCACACCTTCCTGATCTGGGTTAGGAAAAGGTGGGTTAGGGTTAGGGTATGCGAGAAGAATCTATGGCTTTTGTCATTAATTGAGCTAAATAGGGAAACTGAAGCTATTCCATTTTTGGTGCAAGGTAGATACCGGAATTAAAATATGAACGCACAGACTTATCTGTAACCCAAAACAAAGAGAGAGAGAGTTGTATACTGATATGTATACAGATCAACCAGTGGCTCTGCAGAATTATTTGATATAGGGGAAAGGGATTACACAGTATAACCATATGCAGTCTATTCTTTTCTCAAACAGAAATGTTAAAACCCCTCAAAATAATATGTATTTATATTCAGAATATTTTCAGCTCATGTTTTCTCCCTTGCTTTGTATCGCTGACCTTAAGGGACCCCTTGTTATAACTATGACTTGTCTCTTTTAAATAGAGTTATTGCTGCATAGTTGCACATGCTTACCTCCCCCCCCCCCGATCCCAAATATTTGCCTTTTCCACAGGGCCTGCTAATCAAAGCAATTTTGTTTCAGCTCAGTGTGCATGTTGCTTTTACCTTTATTACAATTTATAGGTACATTGTTGGGTACTATACTATACTGTTTTATGTAGTACTTCTATAGTAGTGTAGCACCAGCGATATGTTGTTGTGCTACAACTCTCAGTGTCAACATATTAGTAAGGGTAAATTAATGCTCAGAACTGTAGTCCAGCAATATCAGGAATTCATTTTTAAAATTTTCTTCAGTCTCACAATAGTAAGGATACCAGACTCCTTGGAAAATCAAGGATCCTTGTAATAAATACCAGCTGCTGGGCTGCACTAAGGGGCAGATTTACTAAGCTCGAGTGAATTTTCAAAGTCCAAAATGTTCGAATTTCGAAGTAATTTTTTGGATACTTCGACCATCGAATAGGATACTACAACTTTGAATTTACATCGATTTCTATTCGAAGTAAAAATCGTTTAAATATCCGACCATTCGATAGTCGAAGTACTGTCTCTTTAAAAATACTTCGATTTCAATACTTCGCCAATTTAAAGCTACTGGATTGCTATATTGCCTATGAGTACATTCCAGTGCATTTTTTAATGTTTTTGGCATCGAATAGAAATCCTTCGATCGATCGTTAAAAATCGTTCGAATCGTGTGATTCGAAGGATTTAATCGCTCGATCGACCGATTTTTATTTGATCGATCGAATGCTATTTTAGCGCTAAATCCTTCGAATTTGATATTCGAATTCGTAGGATTTCAATTCTTGGTTGAATTTCGAGGGTTTTAACACCTCAAAATTCGACCCTTGATAAATCTGCCCCTAATTGTATTGAAAAGAAATGGCGCAGCCCCTCTAGCTGGATATTCCAGAAATATCTGATCATTGTGTCCCTGGAGGCATCATATACACACTTTTCATTCCAACACCAATACCTGAACACCAGTAAGTCCACCTCTTCTACATTGTAATATTGGAGAACAAAAAATGTCACAGTAATCTAACTGTGATTTATAACAGCAAGCTTACTCACATAGGTCTGGAATAAATTATTATCTTGCATGTTGAGCATGTTATACCTATATACCCTGGAGAGCTACGGTTGCAAAGTGGAGCATTTGGGTAGGACTACACGGACAATTTTGGAGCGATCCGACACGCAGGTGTTTTTACGCAGCACGTCGTATCGCCCCCAATATCCTCCTTGTAGTCCTACCCTTTTAGGGAAGGTTACTGTCCGCTATATAATATTTCATAACACTATAAAATAAAAGGGAATAAATATTAAACATACTACATGTAAGGCAAAGTGCAATATGCAAAAAACATGTGCAGTTCACCATGTTTTTGCACTTAGTGCCCTACTTTGCACAGCAGATGAAATGTGTTGTGAATACAGTACTGCCTGAGTTCATAAGAGTCGGCACATAGACAACCTCCCTCCTGCTCCCCAGATGCACAAGTTAGGGAGTGCTGGCTTGCTCCATATTTTGTGCCCTACAGACTATGTACCAAAATGCAACTGATAACAATGCAAGGGGTAAATATGGCCTTTAGATCAGCTTACAATTTAAAAGAATAGACTTACAATTTATCAACTGCATTTTTGAAAGTAAGAGGTGGCTGCTGGAAATCGGATCTCTCCTCCTCTTTAAAAATGTATATATAAATATATATATATATATATATATATATATATATATATATATATATATATATATATACTGTATATATATAATTTTATTCCAAAAATGCCAAAGTTAACTTTTTGAAAACTATCTTTCACGCCTACCATACCCTACTAATTCTGAATATGGCTTTTTATTGGGTTTTTATTTAGTTGAATGTGTGCCAAGGAATAATACAGATTTCCAGTGTGAAGCGGTGTTTATAGACAAACTAGTGGTTATTATATTTAGTTCTCTGGCTTCAGCTATTCCTGCTTGGGTTCAGGAATCACTTACACTAACACATTGACAGATTTTACATTTTGAAAGTTGTCTGTTTCACCTGCCAGTATGATTTTCTGAAGGTTGATTTTAAAATGTTAATGTAATTAGCCAGAACTGAAGTTATCTTTTTGGACGTGCATGCACAGGCACTGCTCAATGGTCCACCTTTTGTTTGTCTGCTTACAACAGTACATGTAAGCTTACAGGGCCTGATTGACCCACCAGGGTACTGGGAAAAAATGTTTGGATCCAGTCTTCGTGGGCCAGAGATTTGTCTGTTGAGTAATGACAAAGGGCTGAAAAGCTGGGAAAGTATACTGTATATAGTAAGGCAAAATTGTATAACTTTAAATCAGGGCCAAACAAGTAGATAGACCAGTAAAAACAGAGTGGTCAGTATTCTCAATGAAGTATAGTCTTGCAAATGTGCTACTTGTCCTGGGGACATGGGGGAGGTTTCTTCAGTGGTGTATCATAAAGTATCTGTGTCTGGGATTGCAAATTCCAACACACTCTAAAGCTGGCCATAGATGTTGAGATTTTTAAAAGATCCGATCGTCATCGTGAGACCACGATTATCTTGGAACGATCGTACGAATTGTTCATCAATAAAAAGACCAATTTACCAGGAAAACAAAGGGTAGCTACCTGCTTGGCCCTGCAAACATTGATAGATTGCACTGGGACCAATAAAGATTTTTTAACCTGGCCAATCAATTTTCTGACTGATGTTGGCCGAAAAATCGTAAAATGTACGATTGTTCAAATCCCACTAACTTCGAAGGATTGGTCGGGCTTTGGCAAAATCGGTCGTTCGACAAGAAAAATCTTTGCATCTATGGGGAGCTTTAATCTTGATAATATGTTGGAATCTTCCTGGTGTTGTGGTGAAGAAACATTTGGATGGAGCAAAACTGTTATTAAAAGTTTATGTCCCATTTAAGGTACTGGATGTTGTGCAGACATTTTTTGTTTCTAAGTAGCACACAACCCAAATATTAACATCATGCACGTCTTTGGGAACAGAAACGCAAGCTCTAGGCATTGGAAAACATTGGAAAAAACTGAAGCACATTAAGCTCTATATTGCTTCTGCTATTGCTGCCATTGTGTCAGACAGCTCTTACATGGAGGTTTATTAAGGGGGTGTTGGTACAAAGCTTCCCGTCAGAGGCACCCCCATTGCCTACCGATTAGTAGTCAGAAAGCAGGAATTCAGGTTTATAAATTTTACCAAATAAATATACTACTGTAGGTTGAAGCTCATCCACTGGGGCAACCAGCTTCTGATTCTATCTCAACTGGAGTAAAACTTGCACAGCTTAAAACATTCCATATCTAGAAACCCTTAAATGAATATTGCTCCTTCTCATATAGTAGATGGACTTATTTATATTTATTGTATTGGGTCCTATAAGTTGCTTTTCATATTTGACAGGGTGCTCATGCTCTCTTCACCCAGAAAGGCAAGTTAAACCATCAGGCAATAAAGAAATACATAACTCCTGCAGTGTCACTGTTTGAACTACCCTGTTTCCAAATCACAATGATAACCAAAAGTTGAATTAAAAGAATATCATTGGCACTGAATGGTACAATTTCTGTGATTATTTTGACACTAGTATTTAACTAATGAGTTGAGCGCTGCTGTTCTAAAGTCAGTTTCTACATATTATTAAGCATTGATTTATGGTGACACATTTGCTAGATGGATGCACGTGGCAGAGGTTATATGAAGGGTTGGTGCAACAATCTTTGTCCATTGAGAAATAGAACATTATTTATAGCTAGTAAAAATGCATTGTGCTGAATGTTTAATTCTCTGAAGCTCTGGGCAAAATGAGATATCCTCAGCCACTTCAGCATGACACATTTACAGACTGTTACATTTGGTAGACCAAGGTTCATTTATTTGCATAAGTACAAAATCTAGAGTTTTCAGACAATAAAGCAGTGGTATGGCAAACCCATACTCTAGAAAATGTTTTACAGCACACTGTTATTTTTCATCATCTAAGACCTGGTGTAACACTATATATATTATAGGAAAAATTCCAATATAGGCGGTTGTTTTTAGGCAGGGCAGTGATCCCCAACCAGTGGCTTGCGAACAACATATTGCGAACATCACATTGGATGTTGCTCTTAGTGGCCTCAAAGCAGGTGTTTATTTTTGAATTCCTTTAACTTCATAAAAACTAAGTATAAGACCAAGTAGAGTCTCCTGTAGGCTGCTAGTCCACATAGGGGCTACCAATCACAGCACTTATTTGGCATCCCAGGGACTTTTTACATGCTCGTGTTGGTCCCCAAGTTTTTCCATTTGAATGTGGCTCACAGTTAAAAAAGGTTGGGGACACCCTTAAGATGGCCATAGACGCAAAGATCCGAAATTATCGGCAGCCAACAGAAATCTTTCAACCTGGGCGATCGCCCAAACGACCAATCTCCGTGGGACGAAAAATGGTGGGACTCTCCAAACACGGTCCGAAAATCGTACGAATCCTCGATCTTTGTATCTATGGCCAGCTTTAGGAAACAGCACAATGCTATTCAAAAGGTAAGGATTTGAACATGTAAATGTATTTGATATTCATTTAGGAATCGGTCAGCCTCACCCTTTGTAAGCAATTCTAAAAATGGGGCGAAAATTTGCATATTGAGAGAGAACTTCATGAAATATAGACTGAATCAGAGGTTAAATAAGGTTATTATAGCATAGCAAAAGAGAAAGAGTTAATCGGGGAACTGCACATATGAGGTCCATTGATATTCAGTAGCATGGAACTGTCTGTTCCTTTGCCGAAACCACACAGGCTATTCTAAGGCTGGGACCTGAGCCACATATTCAATGAGAGCTTGCTAGTAGCTTGACACATTGCCAATACAAGAAGAATTTAAATAGACACATTCATGTCTCTGAAAATAATCACAGGTTTGCTTTTGTAAAAACAGACCCAGTGATTTGCTAGGGGCTGTATTATGCATCCTTCTTGTACCCCAGACTCATAGGGGCCTATTTACTAACATTCAAATTTCTATTTTCTTTTCACAAATAATATAAGTTCTCTAAAAATTCAAGTTTTCTTTATTTCTATAAATTCAAGAATTATAACACCATAAAAACCATGAAAAACAAGTACAAGCAGTCGAGGTCCTAAAGAAGTCAATCATAGCAGTGATCCTACTGGACCTTTAGTTCAGCTATTCTGAATTTTTTGGATTTTTTTTCATTAGTAATTGTCCAAAAACTATTTTTTCACAATAATATATATATATTATATAATTTCTCTAAAATTTCAGGTTTTCTTTATTTCTATAAAACTCAAGTATTATAACACCATTAAAACAATAACAACCATTAAAAAACTTTGGCAAGTACAAGCAGTTGAGGTCCTATAGAAGTCAATCATAGCAGCGATTCTACTGGATCTTTGTTTTTAGCTATTCTGAGTTTTAGTGGTTTTAGAGGTTTTCATTTGTAATTGTCAAAAAAAACCTCGCATTTTTAGACAGAGGTTGTCAAGGTTTTTGTATTTTTAAGGCAAAATTATTTTTTTTTTCATTTCTACTTTTTATATTTGGATCTTTTAAAAAATTAAAAGGCATTCATGATTTTAAAGAAATATAAGTTGAACCATATTTCTAAAACTGTTAAAATATGAATGTTGATAAATGGGCCTCTAATTATGGCTATTTAGCACCTCATAAAAGCCCAGAACCATGAGCTAATTTATCAAGGGGCTGCCAAGCCCAGGACCAAAAGAGGCAGCTCCCTAGGGTGCAATTATTGTGGGACGCTGGGCAGGTAACTCTTCTGCCCACCCCTAGACCTGACTCACCTGCCACTCGGCTTGCACGCTCCTTGACCCACATATATGGGAGCAACATCACCACGCATGCGCGTGTGCTGGGGGAAGGGGCCGGCTCAGTTGTCTAGGGTGCCTGGTTGAACTGGCCCGCCTCTGGCCAAGCACTTAATGCAACTACTTTGTTGGGTTGTCCTGCTTCTTAATTAACAGACTACAGAACTGATGTAGGACCAATGGCAAAGGGGTCCACAGACTTGCCCATAAAAAAGAGTGGAGAAAAAGTTGTGAAGTGACATTTCATACTATGACCCAAAATAAAACAGCCTCTGCATTTGTCATAATTCATTGTGTGATTTACTATTTACCGTTACCAGGACAGAAAGTTATAGTTCATGAAGAGGATTCATGCCTCACATGCAGATGATATCTAACTATTTTGTGTGTGGCATTACTAAAGACATGGCCATACACTTTTGTAATAGATATATCCCAGCAATTTGCTATGGATTTTGTGGATGAAATGGCTCAATGCACTAAACCATTACAGAAATGAGCTATGGAGAAATATGTTAGAAGCGCTGGGGGACATATATTGGCTATTAATTATATTAAATATAACATCTAGTCTAGAGTGCTGTCATTTCTAGGAATAAAGTAAGTTTCACATAGAACAATAGGCAAAATATTGGGCTTCACTGAGTAAGAATGGATGTGAAAGTAATGCAGATAACTTTCAACAACATAAGCGAATATATTTCTATGACTGATTGTCCCTATTCATCGCATGACTTATGAATTATTTCTTACACCTTTAAGCACAGTCTCCTTACTTTGCTGATGCCCAGAATGGCATAATTAGATAATGAATAATGTCAGGCCTGCACATTCTTTTGATAATACAGGTCCAACACAATATTTCCCACTGCCTGTATTTATATTAATATGAATTAAAGGAGAAGGAAAGGTTAAAACTAAGTAAGCCTTATCAGAAAGGTCCATCTAAATATACCAGTAAACTCCCAAAGTAATGTTGCTCTGAGTCCCCTGTCAAAAGAAACACTGCATTTCTTTCCTTCTATTGTGTACACATGGGCTTCTGTATCAGACTTCCTGCCTTCAGCTTAGACCTCCTTGCCCTGGGCAAGAGCATGCTCCGTTTGCTCCTCTCCCCCCACCCCTCCCTTCTCTACTGTAATCTGAGCCCAGAGCAGGGAGAGACTCAGGCAGGAAGTGATGTCACACCACATTAATACTGCAGCTCCTATTCTAAACAAACAGAGAGTTTCTAGAGCTTTTTACTCAGGTATGGTAAAATATTCTACAGAATAAATATAGCATTCTAGCTTGCACTATTGCAGCTAATCTATTGGCAATAAAATGCCTCCGTTGCTTTCCTTCTCCTTTAAAGAAGAAAGTTGGAGTTGTTTTCATTATAAAGCACCTAGTATGACAAACCCCTCTTGAAGGTAATAATAGAATCTGTCATCACAACATCATCCAGCAGGGAATTCCACAACCTCACTGTGAAGAACCACCTACACTGCTTCAAATGAAAGTTCTGTTCCCCTAGTCTAAAGGGGTGTCCTCTTGTACTGTGATCCTCTTTATGGCAAGAAAATATTCCCGCTATCTGTCTATAATGCCCCCTTATGTACTTGTAATCAAATCTAAACTATACTGAACCAGTCATACATTCATATATCATATTTCTTTTTATTTCTCGCCATCCAATGAGGTTCCAAGGACAAATGCCCATTCTCTTGTGTCCAAAAGTCAGTAACTGTGATTACTAGTAAGGAAGAAAGAATATAGGGTAACATAGGGGTCCATTTGTTAAACCTTGTTTTTTTTCGGAGGGAAAACTCAAACTTTAGGGGAAAAATAAAAACTCGTATAGTTCGATATTTATTAAACGCCAAAGCTGCTAAAAATCTGAATCCAAAAATACTCCATCTCAGACCTGTCGAGATCATGTAGAAGTCAACGGCGGATGTCCCTGAAGTTGTTTCTTGATACCGTTTTCATTCGATAATGTAGAGTTTTCGCAGCAGCAATTCGATAGAAATGAGTTTTCTGAGCATCACTCATCTGATATGTTGAGTTGACACTTGATTTTGTTGTAAAGAAGATTTTTGAGAAAAATTATTGATAAAAGAGTTCAATTCGCAGAAGGGAGTCGACTTTGTTTTAAGAAAAAAAACAGATTAATTTGAGTTTTATGAAATGGGCACCATAGTGAGATATACCACATTCTGTTCAACATTCATTGTGTTGATTATTTATTTAAAGTTTCATAACTGCACAATAATAAAGTGTGTGCCATTAGTCAGCGGTATCCCTGCTGGATTTCTAAATGCTGTTCAGGTTTGACATTGTATACCTTCCAAAATAAATAGCCTATAATAATATGCATTCCTAAGCCATTTGTCTGTAAATGGAATGTCCCCCGAAAACCTAATTCGAACAAAAATCCTCACTGTTATTTTGAAGCTGATTTCTATTTTTGCAGTATTTTGAATGATGTATTTCTATGGCCTAAAATTTAAAATATTGAACATTTACAAATGTTGCTGAACCCTCCAGCCATAAAAGTTGTAAGGCTACGCTGTCTTCTTATTATTATTCCATGGGGCAAAGTTCTGGTACAAATCAACATGATTTGCCACCCACAATGCAGTGGTATGGTATCAAGCCGCTTCTTCATTGTTACCATAACACTTTTAGCAATAATTTCTACATCTATACGATTACTGTGGAGTAATAAATACATTGCAGAGTTCTGCAGAACTCTATTATCCCCACTGCTACTATAGGAACCATCATTCCCTACTATACCTGCTATCCCACAGCCACATACCCTTCCCAGAGACTATTATCTCCAACTGCTGCAATAGACTCCATCTCTCCCTACTATACCTTCTATCCCACAGTCCCTTCCCAGAGACTATTATCCCTACTGTTACTATAAACTCCATCTCTCTCTACTATACCTTCTATCCCACCCCACAACACCATCCTAGAGGTTATTTACCCCACTGATATGTGCTATAATCACATTATTATATATTATTGCTGCAAAATTTGTCAAACAGAGTACACAATTGTAGATGTTTCCCATTAGTCTCATTGTTTTTACACCACACGGGCTGTGTATATTTTAACACAATACGTATGATATTATATACTGTACTGATGAAGTGCCTAGAGTGGCCCAGGTCATATCACTCTAACCATAATGCCTAAAACTACTGATAAAAGCAAACCCTAGCATAAAATCTAGAATCACACTGCACACAGCATTTATACTTTTCACACCTTTAAAATGTCCTTAAATCACAGATGAACTTGCACACACAACACAACAAGCAGTAAATTTGCCAGCAAGGCTGCAGTTTTGCTCACGGAGCTGAACCAACATAAACGCAGAACATGTACACATAGAACTGTGCAGAAAAATAGGAGCACAGGTTGTCATAACCGTGTAATTTGTGGCTTTGTGCCACCTCCAGAATATTTACCCAGAGATTGATTTGGCTTCAGAAATTAGAGCCCTAGTGTTACATAAGAGACACAGAACACTGCAAAGTTTCTGTCCAAAATAAATGTCACTGATTCTGTAAAACTAAACAGTAACATATATAAAAAATAGCTATGCAGATAGCAAATCGATGTTTAATGTATCCTTGGAAAAAAAAGGAGTATTTGTCAGTTCCAGGATATTATTATGCTCTATGTTTCCTTAATTGACAGTTAAATGTGAGTGCAGCACAGAACTTGGGGATTGATATATAAAGCTGTATGAAAGAAAAATCTGCAGAATTACAATGTACATTGCCATATTTTATGCCGCAGTGTGCCATACAATAGCTTGGATATTTATAAAGCTTTGCAAGTTTGTTTTTTTTTCATGTATTTTTTTATATATCAGAACTACTAGTGTGCATTAGCCCATATGATATATATATATATATATATATATATATATATATATATATATATATATACACACACACATAGGTACATAGGTATGGGATCCGTTATCCAGAAACCCGTTATCCAGAAAGTTCCGAATTACTGAAAAACTGTCTCCCATACACTCTATTTTATCCAAATAATCCAAATTTTTAAAAATGATTTCCTTTTTCTCTGTTATAATAAAACAGTACATTGTACTTGATCCAAAATAAGATTAATATAATTAATCCTTATTGGAAGCAGCCTATTGAGTTTATTTAATGATTACATGATTTTCTAGTGATCTTAAAATGTGAAGATCCAAATTACAGAAAGACCCATTATCTGGAAAGCCCCAGGTCCTGAGCATTCTGGATAGTAGGTCCCAAACCTGTGTGTATATATATATATCTATATATATATATATATCTATATATATATATATATATATATATATATATATATATATATATATATATATATATATAAGCCCACCCAACTTCTAAGTGCCTTTCTTGACACCATAGATACAGACAGAGATTTAATAAAAAATGTCATTACCTTTGTTTGAATGAGAAGTGGCAGTGGCAGCAGCAGCAAGGGTGTCATAAATAAAATTAAAAATCTCTTGCAGTTTAACAGCCATTTCATACACAGAGACATAATCTGAAGAAGAGAGAAAAAAGTGACAGACTGGCAAAAAAATTCCAAGTGAATCCCAAACTGGGAGAGTGATTGTAACCCAGTAGTGACCGTCCTCAGAATAGCCAATCTCTGGGCTTCCCCTAGCAGCCCTGGCACAGATATAGTGCTGAGGTAGCCAGTGGGAGGTCAGTAAGGTGTGTGTCCTGATATCTGTCCAAGAGCTGCATCTTTCACTGTCCAACCTCGCCGGCAAATGAATGGGAGGGAAAACATTCCATTTTATTTTTTAGTTCACAGACTGCTAATATAATGGTTTGTATCCTGAGCGCCCTCTTCTGTTTCGCCTGGGTGATGGCCAGACAGAACTATTTGACTATGACTAGCTATTCACCAGACCGAACAGCAGAGGGCACTCAGGATACATCTCATGATATTAGCAGCGTATGAACTGGTAACATTTTGAAATGTAAAAAAAAACCTAATGTTAATTGCAAAGTTGTTAAAATAGCACTCTAAACAGTTTCAAACAATTTTATTATAGTTTAGCTTATATGTCCCCCTATAATGTACATTAAAAAGGTTCTTTACTTAAATATATCTGGTCAGGCTTTTTGGTGGAAAAACTCATTTCCGGGGGGAAAAAACTCAAATGTTTTCGATTATACCCCTATGCAGCAAAAGGCCCGAACCCAATAATCCACCATCTCAGACCTGTCAAGGTAATTTATAAGTCAATTTGAAGTTATCATGGTCTGCGTTGGGTTTAAAGCAAAAATTGGATAAATTAGAGGTTTTCGGGCAAAAACAGAAAAAGTCGAGCAATTCAGGAAAAAAATCTGATTTGGGTTTGGGTTTTGCTTGATTTTATCTGTTTTTTTCCCCAATCCGATTTTTTCAAAATATATTATTAATAAATTAGGCAAAGTTTGGTCAAGCTTTTTTTTATTTTAATTATGAGATAAATGTGTATTTTAGTAAATAACCCCCTTTGTATTTTCTTGAATTCATTGACAATTTATTTGGCTTTAAGAAACACTAAAGGGGTCATTTACAACCACAATGCCCCCTAAATTGGCCGCAGTCAGTTGCACAAAAATCCTACGTATTAAGTTACTGATATCTATATGCTTACAAGTGCAGTAGCCTGTGTTTTAAAGCTTCAGACACTATTCCACCAAATCTGTTCTTGCCTTTTATAATGGAATTGTGGGGAAAGAGCGCTGCATTCCAGGTAAGAAACATGGCACAATATTTCCGAAATGGTACTTTGCAGGTTACATTTGTGTTTGTAAATGAACTCTAGACTTAAGAATTACTTAAGTAATGGTATGCAGGGATTTTGAATACAGGTATTGGATCTGTTATCCTGAAACCAACGATCCAAGCTCTGAATTACTGAAAAACTGTCTCCCATTTCATCCAAATAATCCAAATTTTTATAAATGATTTCCTTTTTCGCTGTAATAATAAATGAGCACTTTGTACTTGATCCCAACTAAGATATAATTAATCCTTATTGGAAGAAAAACCAGCCTATTGGGTTTATTTAATGTTTACATGATTTTCTAGTAGACTAAAGGTATGAAGACCCAAATTACAGAAAGTTTGGTTATCCAGGAAACCCCAGGTCCCAAGCATTCTGGATAACAGGTCCCATACCTGTATCACCAAATACATATTATGTTTAAATGTTCCCCCAGCAAATGTGATTTGCTTGTCAACAATGATCACGTCACTGTAGGGCAGTGGTGAGCTAAATGTATGAAGGCCATCTCTTTATATAAGCAGAGAACCCTGTTCCATGGGACATGCTGCTTTAGTGCTCCACTGTGGGATGCACCCATTGCTTGACACAAATAGCCTGCTAATGCTGACAGGCTGTTTATGCTTAAGAAAATAAGTATTCAGACAATTAGGATGAAAAGTAGCAGAGATTGGGTAAGCATCAAGATATTCAACTTTTAACGTAACGTAACCAAGGAAAGGGTACTAGATAGGGACAAAGTGGTAAAAGAGAAGGAGAAAACAAATGAAGAAGAGTACAGAAAGAAAAGAAATGAAGTGGGAGAGTTAAGAATTGAGAAGATGGGAAAACCTGGTTGATAGAAGCATAATGTGTTCTGTACATGTGTTGAAAGATGAGGAAAGCAAAAAAAACTTAAAACAGGGCAGACATTAAAGGAATCATACAAGGAAGCAGAGGATATACTACCAGCAGAAGTTAAGATGAAAGGTAGAAGTAATATGTATCTTGACATTGTACTATTGCAGTATGATTTTCTTTCCCTTTACATTCTGTGTTCTTTGTCTAAAACCTTTCTTACAGTCATACAAATAGAGTAAATACAATATAGCTATGGTATCTGTTATCTGGAATGCTTGGAACCTGAGGTTTTCCAGATAAGGTGTCTTACCATAATTTGGGGTTCAATACCTTAAGTCTGCTAAAAAATCATTTAAATGTTCAATAAAACAGGATTGTTTCACCATCAATCTGGATCCATGCAGCTTAGTTACCATGAAGTACAAGCTAATGCTTTATTATTACAGAGAAAAAAATGATTTGCTTGAAATGGGCTTTGTGGTAGATGACCTTCCTGTAATTTGGAGCTTAATGGATAATGGGGTACTGGATACAAGAGCCCATACCTGTACTGCTTTATTGGAAGCACAAAAGATTCTTTGAACTTGGAACAATCCACCCAAAAATTCTTGGTACTGTCTGCATCCTCGTAAAAATGGTTAAAGGGCATGTAAAGGCAAAAAAATAAAATCCCATTTTTACTTTCTTTAATAAAAAAAAGAAACCTATCTCCAATATACTTTACTTAAAAAATGTGCACTGTTTTTATAAAAAACCTGACTGTATGCAGTGAAATTCTCCCTTCATTTACTGCTGTGGATAGGAATAGTCAGACGTCCCTACCTGCTCTGCAGGGAAACAATCATACTTATGAACAGCAGGGGGAGCCCCCGCCTTACTTCCCGGCCATTTAGAACTGAAACAGCTTGTTTGTTTCCCTGTAGAGCAGTTGGCGACTGTGAGATTTGTATTGTATTTTATTTTTGCCTTTGCATCCCCTTTACTGTTTCCAACTCCCGCTGTAGGGACAAAGATCATGGAGCCAGATTTAAACAGATAAACTTGGATTCTATTTGGAGGATTATTTTGCTGCAGCCCCTGGTTCTGCAGAGTTGGATAAAGTTTGTATCAAAGAATACAAAAACTATAAAATCCACATTAGATTACATGACAACACAGGACCCAGTGCAGTCTGCGTATTTGGATTATTAATCAGTCTTACTGTATCGGCTTCTGGCAGATATTATTTGACTTGTGCTATTTTGATGATTTATGACGACCCCTAAGCAGCCCAGACCACACTGAGCATGTGCACAGTCTTGGTCTTGAAAAGATGTTTAACAAAGTTACAAGATGGTGACCCCCTGTGGCCAACTTTGAAAGCATAAATCATTTGTTTGATTAGGCTTGTGGTGCAGTAAGTTCATGTTCAGTATACAAAATACAGCATTTCTAGTCTTATTCTATTTTAGATTTTACTTCCCCTTTAAAAAATATGTTTTTGAGAAATTGAAAATGCTGCCAGGTTGCTATGGCAAATTGGAAACTAGCAACCAGCAGCCAAATCACAGAGCTGCATAAGAAATCAATAATAATTTAAAAATACACATACACACAAAAAAGGCAAATTCTTAACAGAACGAAATTTGTCTAAAAGATTTTATGGGGACTCATTTTGTAATCTCTCCGGCATACAGTGTATATATGTATTTTACAGTGGTTAAGATAATTCTCTGAAATAATGGGATTCAAATAAAACTATATGATGTCACTTTTTGCATCTATTTAAGAACAGCAATCACTGGCAGGTATGTGGTTACTTATAACGTTATTGTTTCATTGTCTGTTATACTGCATTAACTGTTGTTTGGATCTGAAATCTTCTGACCCCTGAGTGACACTCCTTTGTGCATTACCTGATAAAGTACATTGTTGGCAGATTATGAATATCATGGGAAAAAAAGTTTACTCTAAACATTAATATCACTATCTGTCTGTTTCCTTATGTAACTAAAACCTGGATGTTTGAAACATCTAAGGAGTTCACCATTAAAAGTGGGATCTTGGATCAAATGTAGGATTTGATCTAAGATCCCCATTGGAAAAAATCATACCTTTTGGAAGTGTAGAGTTAAAGCGCTTGCTGGTGCCTCTGGCATGTATGAGTTGATGTGGGTGTCCCTCTGTACCCTCTCATTTCCGCCCCTTTTGTCCTACCCCTGTACTTGGACGGATTGTTAATGTCTTTCCTCTGACATGAATCCAAGAAATCCCCCACACTTTTGCCGAGTTCCAGTTTATTCTCTTCTACATGAAAGGTCTCATTATGAACCAATTTCAATGGTGTGAGGGGAGTCTTAGGGGAGGGGGGGGGGGAGGTGATTCAGTGATTCTGTTCTTAATGATGTGAATCCTTAGCCTAACAACCATGAAGAAATTTACACCCTATGGTTGCAAAGAAAAGAACCATATTGCACAGAAATGAACAATTACAAGATTTTGGCTAAAGGTCTGGGCTCACATAAACAGCCTGACAGACCTAATTGCACCATAAGCCAATGTCCTATTCCATAGAATTGCTGTGCACGGACTGCAAACATTAACAAATACCCGAAAACAATCATCATTGTTGGTTTCTTGGAGCAGGCAGTGTAATATGGCTGCTATTGTTATTGATTCAAATAAGCAAACTCAGAACGGTATGTGCCAATGCTGACGGAGCAACAGTATTAAATCTGAATGATAAGCAAGGCTGAGCCAAAGCAAGACCCAGGCACACTAAGAAATAAAGACAATAATTAACGAGCAAGAAGAATATATTCCAAAGTGGGTGGGTAAATTACAGAAACAAATAAAGCTTAAAGGAGAACTAAAGCTTAATTAAATCAGTAGGCTAGAAATGGTGTGTATTATGTTATGGGCTTCTGTACCAACCCATGACCCCCAGAGCCCTTTAGTGCAGATTAGTGCCTCCAAAGATGCCCCAGTAGCTTCTCATCTTCCTATTCACTGATTCACTGTACATGCTCTGTCTGTGCTGCTGTCACTTACTGAGCTTAGGGACCGACTCAAAATATACAATAAACGTAGACTATAAATGTCACAATATAAGGTGTCATAAAATAATGATTAGTAATTAATACAAATAATTACTACATGGCAGCACTGAAACCAGTGCAACTAGCATCAGAATTTAATAATCAGCCCTGTAGCATCAGCCAATACGACAAGCCAACCTAATTTTCTGCTGGATAATTAGTGACGACCCCTAAGCTTAGTTTCTCAACAGCTGATCAGAGCCCACTGAGCATGTGAGTGTCGCAGGCGCTTTCCAAGATGGTGACCCCCTGTGACAAGTTTGAAGTCCTGGACCTTTGCTGCTATTGACAAGCTGAAACTTAAGGCTGGTGCAATAAGTTCAGCATATAAAATATGGCATTTTTAGCCATATCCATTTTTAGGGTTTAGTTGTCCTTTAATGAATGTATGGGTGAATTGAAAAGACCAGAGAGAGAAGTGCAAGAACTCGACCCTCTGAGCTCATTTTGGCAGCAATTCTTCTTTCAGAACTCATAGGCTAAGGGTTAAAGACAGGGCCCTATTGCAACCTACATCCTCAAGTTAGGGGATAGATAGGGAATGGCTGATTGCACCTGTTGTTTGATGTTTGTTTGTTTGTTTTGCAATTGTGTTTTGACTGCTATTGGCTCTGCTGGTATTGTTATGCTATCAATTGTACAGGTATGGGACCTGTTATCCAAAATGCTCAGGGCCTGGGGTTATCTGGATAATGGAACTTTTTGTAACTTGAATCTCCATACCATAAGTCTAAAAATATAATTTAAATATTAATTAAACCCTATAAGATGGATTTGCCTCCAATAAGTGTTACGAATGGCACCCTAAACCCAGAACTAAAGTCAAGGTCCCGGACAAGGCTCACTTTTCTGCCTTTAGCAGCCGCCTTTGGCTTCGGTAGGAAACCTCAGCTACTCAGATGCCACCAGGTCTTAATGTGAGAGGAACAGGACAAAATTTCTGAGCAAACAAATGGGCCAATTGTAGCGGATTTGGAACTTCGAGAAAACACTATAAAGTTCAATGGCAGCTTAACAGAAGGATGGTCAAGAACAAGCAGGGGTCAGTCCAGGCAGAGTTCAGGCAAAGTCAGTTATACAAGCAAGTACAGGCAACAGGAATCAGAACAGAAAATGCACCCAGATACTATGGGGCAAATTCACTAAAGCGCGAAGTGGCTAACGCTAGCGCAAATTCGCCAGCGTGATGTCATTTCGTTACTTCGCCAATTACTAACGGGTGCTGTCGTAAATTTGCTAGCGAAGTGGACCTACTCTAGCGCTACTTCGCACCCTTATGCCAGGCGAAGTTGCGCTTTGGTGAAGGGACGTAACTACGCTAATTCACAAACTTGCGGATTTTCATGAACGTTAACTCTTGCGCCAGACTTGCCTTCGCCAACTGAGACCAGGCAAAGTGCAATAGAGTAGATAGGGCTTGCTTCAAGTCCCAAAAAACGCTGGCGTCTTTTCCTTTTTTTAAGGGTGATAGGCTGAAAAAGAGTGTACATTTTTTTCAGGGGGTACCTTCCTTCCCCCCTACATTTCCTAACATATGGCACCTAAACTATACAGAGGGCACATGTGTAGGTCAAAATAACAACTCTATTTTATTCTATGAAGGTTTCCCAGGCTTGTGTAGTGTAATGTATTTGCTGCTTCATATACAGTACGTCCATTCAACTTTAACTTGACGCCGTATGCAAATTAAGCATCGCTAGCGCAACTTCGCTTTGACGAATTAACGCTAGCGCAAATTCGCTACGGTTTGCCCAAATCTCGTTTAAATATACAAACTCTCAGCACGTAAAACCCAGAAGTGCGTGCCGCGCATGCCATAGAAACATGCCACCGGAGGAGAGAGTATCAGGGCTGTGGCCGTCCCAGCCAGGAACGTGGCAGGCGTCCCCACCGGCCCTTAGACCCCGCTGGACCACCAGGTAATCTTCCAATAAGGATTAATTATATCTTGATTTGGATCAAGTACAAGATACTGTTTTATTATTACAGAGAAAAGGGAAATCATTTATAAAAATTGTACTTATTTGATTATAATGGAGTCTATGGGAGACAACCAACCCTTAATTTGGAGCTTTCTAGATACCGGATTTCTGGATAACGGATCCCATACCTGGACAAGGTTTTATAATTACAGTGAAAAAGTAAATCATTGAAATATTTTAATAAAGTCCGATGCTTTGTAGTGGTAAATGTGTCTTTAAAGGACATATTCACTTTCCAGAGCACAGTGAGCAAAGTGTAATTTTGTAAAATTGGCATTTTCCCCCTCAATGCACTGTGTTTTTTCAGAATCATACTGGCATCATTGTGGATGCAAACAGGTAATTCTCTTGGCGCAATTGTGCTGTGCTTACCGCAATCATCCAATTTGTTGTTGTAAATCAGGTGCAGTTGCACAGGATGTTTTGAAGTCTGTCTGGTGTCAGTTCCTGTGTTGGCTGGCATCATTTCTGGTGTTTGGCGTGTGAGTGATGTGTTGGCCTGGTCCTATTGGAACAGCAGAACTGTGTTGATTGATGCATGGCACTGAGGAAACCTGGAGCAACTGCCTGGTCCGGCCGTGGGGGTATCTCCGGGGTGCCCTGCATCAATAGGTGCAGCACTGCTTAATTCTGAATGGAAGACGGAAGGACTCAGCCCTGCCAAGTGCAACTATAGAGAAAAAGAACCTTAATGAAAGTAGTTTTAGGCAAAACTGACTGCAGTAAAAGCACAAGTTGCCCACTACTCTTGCGGCCATAAACAAACCTTTAATTGTGTCTGACTACATAAACCTATAGCCTTTCCACGGGTACTCATGAATACTTGCAAATGACATAAACCTTCAGCTCAAACCAACCTGTTATTTGTTGTCCATGTTTCTTTTCATGCCTCTTAACTTAGACACATCAGACAGCTTCTGTAAACAGAGACACTTATCAGAAATATATTGTGTCCCATTATTTATTTATGGAGCTCTATCTCTGGCATCATTGTGTCTCCAACCTGAAATGACAGGAAAGATGATATCACTTGACACATTTCTAGATAAATGGCTGAGTACTGCTGGACAACGCTAGATCAGTGTAGACCTTAGGTTAATGTCAAACATGACGTTTTCTATACCCCCTGATTTCTCCCAGCACTGAAAATGCCAATAAAGCCCCATAATGCTAGTGCAGGCTGTCAGTGATTTTTAAAGGGCACCTATCATAGTGAAATTGTTTTTGCCACAGAGGCACGGGCAAATAGAGGGGGAGAAACAGTTGTACTATGATAGGTGTCCTTTATTGGCACCCACCTGTCTCTGTGCCTCAGGGCCAGATTATAGCAAGAGAAAGCTCAAGTGTTGTAGCTATGGCATAAGGATGGCAAGGGAAACCCCAAAGGAGATCGGAAATTTAGAGCTCCTTCAAAAACAAATGATTGTTCCTGGGAAAATAGCTTCTGCAACATTCACCTCTAAATGGATGAAGCCTTGCAGTTACAGAGGCCTCTACATTGCAGTTTTGGAAACTTTTTCTCATCGCGTTAACAGATCAAGGAAGTTTATTTTATGTGTTGTGTACTTTGGGTTAGCAACATTCTATTAGCTACAGTATCTCCATAAGTCATGCAGGATCTCCCAACGTGCTCTAGAAGGCAATTGGTACTTGTTTAAAAATTGGAATTATTTGCTTAATATGGAGTCTATGGTAGACGGCCTTCCTGTATTTCAAAGTATTCTAGATACAGAGTTTCCGGATATCAACTCTGTTGCCTAACTATAGGGGTACGATTACACCTGGTCATGCACACCCTTGGGGACGGCCCCCGCGATACAGCTTATCACAGACAGCAGAGCAAGGTAGAGTTTTTGGAGAGCACAAGGAAGGCACCAGCACACAATTGTGGAGGAAGTGGGGCAACGGGGGCATGCGTGCACATCCTGCACCCGGGCCCATCCATGGCTAGTTTTGCAACTACCTCAAATGATTAGGCCCATAGTGCTAAGAACTTCACATACATAGTATTTTTGTATTTAACTGGCAAAATACAACCGCAACAACACATATGTCAAAAAGCACTTCATATAAATGCATGGTTTCTACTTAATCAAGCACTGCCTAAGAGGGTATCCGTTTGATATCATTAATACACAAATATTCCTCACATCAGTAAGTAGGGCAATCATCCAGTCCTTTTGTAGAAGCCTTTTCTTAGTTTCAGTAGCTAATTGTGAATATGTTATAATATGTTATAATGGATAACGAAGGGATATCTTTTTTCTTATCACTATGGAGCAGATGTATTAAGGGTCGAATATCGAGGGTTAATTAACCGGTCGAATTATTGTTACCGGTCGAATAACGAGGGTTAATTAACCCTCGATATTCGACTGGCGAATTAAAATCGATATTCGAAGTCGAAGGATTCGTTCGATCAAACGATCTAAGGATTTTAATCCATCGATCAGAAAAAACTTGGAAAGCCTATGGGGACCTTCCCCATAGGCTAACATGGACTTCGGTAGCTTTTAGGTGGCGAACTAGGGGGTCGAAGTTTTTTCTTAAAGAGACAGTACTTCGACTATCGAATGGTCGAACGATTTTTAGTTTGAATCGTTCAATTCGAAGTAGCCAAAAAAAACACTTCGAAATTCAAAGTTTTTTTCCTCTATTCCTTCACTCGAACTAAGTGAATGGGCTCCTATATGTCAAAATAACATATAAAAAAGAAAATCCTAGATGCAATAAAAATAAGGCCCAGTGGCCTTTTTTGGGAGATTAAAAATTGCAGAAAATGTGAAGCTCCTTTATGCCAGTGCAGTTTCAGATATTTGCTTTTACTATTGTTACCGTACTAGAATATCAAAAGTTAATTGTTGCATTGCCCTAACTGGACTAAAGCTGCCCATAAACAGCTGCTGATTTGGCATATGGGCCCTCCCTGACTTACTTTCCAGCATTTCTCGTGAAAAATCCATCAGTGAGGACAACATTAGCATATTGATTTTATACTCTCCTGTGGTCCTGCCTGTGGCCTCCGTTATGATCCGATTGTTGGCCCAGCATGTAGGCCTAATCCACTAATTTGGAGGCCTCGCACATGAACAGATATTTAAGTGTTAATGTCAGCTACCTTGTCATTTTACAGTTGTTAAAAAACTATACCAACAAGCACAGTTTATATCCTTAAATCCTTATAATCCTTATAATGCTAAACATTTTTCCAGTATGCATTCATTACAAATGTTTTATGATTTTATAGGTAAAATTTGTCATGAAAAATGAATTAAGTACTTATACACTAATTAAGTACTAAAGGGCAGCAAATTGTGTATTGTGCACAAAGCAGGTGGGGGGCAATTTAAAAAAAATATACTGTTACCCCAACAGGAGTGCGACACCTTTCGTTGGGGATAATATTCTTGCCCAACAGGTGCCCTTCAACACTTAGGCAGTCAGAAAGTACAGGGTTGCCTACAGGCCCAGTTTTGTGGCAAGGCCACAAAGGACCGGCGGGAAAATATGAGGAGCAGCATGCCACCCAGACGGATCTAGAATAGTATTGGGAGCCGCAGACGCTCCTACAGGAGGGCCCATGCGATCGCAGGCGAAAGATGTGATCGTGTTCATCGGCAGACACTAGGACCGAGGCGTCCTGAAATCCAGCCATGGCGACAATGTGACTTATTAGTACAAGCTTAGGAAGCCGGTGCCTGTAACTGCCTGCAGCTTGTCAGCTACTCACCAGCAGTACAGGGCATTTGGTAGGATCAAAGGTACAAGCAAAAGTTCACTCTGGAGAGCCAAAATGGATTCAGTGTACTTTATTTGAACACAACATGTTTCGGACAGACATGTCCTTCATCAGGTGCGGTGCCACTGACTCTGTCTGATTGAGCCTTGAGGCTATTGGAGCGAGGGACCACCCGATAATTAATTGGATCATTTGGTAGGATCAGCAGGACACAGAATAAAGTGGACAGTGTAAATTTAGGGTGGACGGCGCATTCAATCGCAGGGGGATGGGCACAAGGACCCAAGTGGCCTAGGGGCTGCAAAAAGGGAAATCCAGCCCTGGTTGCCTATCACTTTGCCCCAGTGTAACTCCCTGGCTTGTCCCATCTCTGTCCTGCCAGCCACCCACCCATACAAAAAACTGCTTCAACTTTTTGTACTCCATTTTGTGAGTGTTGTGTATATACGGTCAATATGGGAGGGAGTGACAGTGTATGTGTCCTGAAAATCCCTCGAATACCTCAAATAAACTCACAAATAGTTTCAAATTTAAGAAAAAGCATGAATGAAAAATTCAGCGAGTTTGGCAAAAAAAACCCTCAAATCACTCTAACTGATCAAATTTTCGGGCAAAGCCCTCCGAATATGAACTTGAACATCATGAAGGCTATTAACATCTTCAAATCGTTCAGGGGACCTGTGCCATTGACTCTTACAAGACCTTGTCAGGTTTTATATGGTGCATTTTTGGATTAGAGCTATTTCCAGGGTCAGGGTATAATAAATTTTAAAAAACTCAAGTTTTGTTAACACGAAAATGTGAATTTTGATCAAAAGTATAATAATAAAAGATCCTTAATGAATAATCCCCTTAATGTGTAGTCTTACAGATCATGTGTTTTTTAGATGGGGACAGTGATCCCCATTTGAAAGCTGGAAAGAGTCAAAAGAAGAATGAATAAAATTTAAAAACTTTAAGAAATAAATAATGAAGACCAATTGAAAAGTTGCTTAGAATTAGCCATTCTATAACATACTTTAACAAACAAAATAGCTATAGGTTTTGAATTATATAAAAAAAGGATATTGGCTGCTAAACAAACATATTATCTTTCTTCAAAATGATGTGGCCGCTAGCTGCACTTAAAGGAGAAGGAAAGTCTAAAATTAAGAAAGGTATGATTAAGGTATAATTATAGAATGGTCTATATAGATACACCAGTAAACCCTCAAAGTAATGCTGCTCTGAGTCCTCTGTCAAAAGAAACACAGCATTTCTTTCCTTCTATTGTGTATAAATAGGCTTCTGTATCAGACTTCCTGTTTTCAGCATAAACCACCAGGGCTAGGGCTTGAGCATGCTCAGTTTGCTCCTCTCTCCCCCTCCCTGCTATAATCTGAGCCTAGAGCTATGAGTGGGCAGGGAGAGATTTAGGCAGGAAGTGATGTCACACCAAGCTAATACTGCAGCTGCTATCCAGAACAAACAGAGAGAGCTTCTAGAGCTGATTACTCAGGTATAGTAAAGCATTCAGCAGAATAAATATAGTCTTATAGCTTGCACTATTGTGGCTAATCTATTGGCAATAAACTGCTTTCGGTAGCTTTCCTTCTCCTTTAAGTACATCATATTTGTCCCCTAAATGGGGTTTGTGAGAATGCTCTGATGACTTGGTCAGAGTCCATTCCCTGGCTGAGTTCTGTGTGTTCATAGTGAGGGCTGAGCTGTCTGTGTTGCAATCTCAACTTGCTCACATGGTACTGACCTTTGCTCCTCTGTTTCTGCTGAAAAGTTCAGTATTCTGTACTTGTGGCCATATACATTACAGGAACACTGGCACATAAACACTGGATTTCCATGGATTTTATATCAAGCTTCACTCCTAACTCTTTAATCAGGTTGGTTTCCTAAGAAAAACACTTCATTGAATTGAAAGTGATTTATTTATAGCAGGATTAGCATTGTATAGAAACAATAACTGGGGCTATTGAGAGCCCTGACTGCTCACGGGCTACATAGGCTGATTTTATAACATCATTATTTTATTATATTCTGCCCCTCAAATACGCTGTATGATACCTAATCATGTAATAATGTGGACAGCACTACTATTTTGTTAATATAAATGTGTTAATATTATCATTTTGTTAAGTTGTTATGTGTTTACTTTGCTTTGTCTAATAGGTACAGTGTACCTTGGGGTGTGGCTTTAGTGTTAGGATATACAGGTAATTGGTATCTTCATACCTTAAGTCTACTATAAAATTATGTGAACATTAAATAAACCAAATAGACTGGTTTTGCCTCCAACAAGGATTTATTATAGTTTTGATCAAGTACAAGGTACGGTTTTATTATTACTGAGAAAAAAGTAATAATTTATAAACATGTGGATTATTTGGATAAAATTGAGTCTACAGAGATGATTCGTAGCTTTCTGGATAATGGGTTTCCAGATAACAGATCCCATACCTGTATTTGGAAGGCAAATGAAAAACAAGGATGTGCACAATAATAAACTGGAGAGGCATCAGGGACCAAAAGATGTTTATAACAAAATTATCTGGTAAAAAGGACAGAAAGAAAAATGGAAAGTGGAAATATATATGTTAGAGAAAATGATAAATGTGAAAAGTGAAAAGGGTAAAAAAAAAAGGAAGATCAAGGAATGGAACAATGGAAATTTTATTATTACAGAGAAAAGGGAAATCTGGATTATAAAATGACCTTTCTGTAATTCGGAAAATTTCTGGATAATGGGTATCTGTATAACGGATCCCATACCTGTAGTATGCAGCTCCAGAACACGATGGCGACATCTGTTGCTCGCCCAGTTTATTTGCCTAGCTACCCTCGCTTACCTTTGTGAAGGCTTTAGGCATTCAGCAGGCTGGGGGGAGCTGGTGGTTCATCTTTAAAGTTCACCTTTTATTTAAAGGAGAAGGAAAGGTAAAAAAACAAAGTAAGCTTTATAAGAAATGTCTGTATAAACACAAGTCAATTGTAGGCCAAGTTTCAGCCCCATGTGGCATTACCCTTACATTATAAACTTTTTAGGCCACAATCAGGGGCTTGATCTCATAAAACCTAAAATCTTGTATCAATGGGTGAATCCTGTGTAGCTCTCAGCATTCATATCCAGTCTCCTTCTGCTGACTTACAGGTCTGTGTCTTCTGTGGGTTCTGAGATTAGTCGACGAGTCAAGACAGCCTCCTCACCACCGCAGAGGCCTTTCCGAGTTTGTAACCATGACCGCACTGTGCGTAGAGGAGTCACAGCTGGATCTCTCAGGGAGCTAATAGCCAGGGTAAGTTGGAAAGGTGCATATTATCTGTGCTTAGTATACATATCATGTAATCAAATAGGTTTATAAACCCAATTTCAGGGAGAACCTGACGTCCTATAGCACACATGGGGGCAGATTTATTTACCTGCCAGCGCTGGCTTTGCGCACATCGCAACACTTCGCCAGGCATAAATTCGCATGGACAACGCTGATTCACGAAGATAAAAAGTTGCGCACAGGTTACCGAACGCTTGCGAAGTTGCGCAAGCGAAAATACGATCAGCAGTTTGATGTAAAGCTAGCGTTGGCTAATTTGCATACGGCGTGCAGTTAAATACAATGGGCGTATATGCTGCAGTAATTACATTACACTACACAAGGCCAGGGAACCTTAATAAGATTATATAGAGTTGTTATAATGCCCTACACATGTGCCCACTGTATAGGTTAGGTGCCATATGTTATCAAATGTAGGGGGGAAGGAGGGTACCCAAAAAAAATGTACGATCTTTTTTAGTCTATTACCCTTTAAATAGGAAAAACAATTTTCAACAAAATTTCAAGTAAGTCCTATCTACTCCATTGCACTTGGCCTGGTCTGAGGTGGCGAAGGCAAGTCAGGCGATAGAGGTAACAGTCAGTTAAATCAAAAATTTTGTGAATTTGCGTAGTAACGCTCTTTCGCCAGAGCGAAAATTCGCCTGGCGTTAGAGTGCAAAGTTACACCAGAGTCTATCTCCTTGGCTAACGGATTTTCGCCAGCGTTAGCCACTTCGCCCTTCAGTAAATTTGCCCCATGGTGCATACAAACTCTAAAGTACAGTAATAGACAAATGCACTCACAAACCACATAAACTAGTAAATCTATAAATCACAAAGTGTGATTTATCTGTAAAACAAATTGCTGATAGTTGGGCAAATATGTAGCCTTGTTATTGATACTTTTTGGACCATGGCCCTGTAGCCACCGGCAGCCACTAACTAATGAGCTGCAGTAAAAAAGGTGTGCCAAGTAATACAATGGCATTGTTACCAGATCTAGTCCCCTGCTAACCATTTTGCGGGTTAAAGGGGTTGTTCACCTTTGAGTTAAAATTTAATATGATGCAGAGAATGATATTCTAAAACAATTTGCAATCGGTTTTCATTTTTTATTATTTGTGGTTTTTTAGTTATTTCGTTTTTTATTCAGCAGCTCTCCAGTTTGCAACATCAGCAATTTGGTTGCCAGGGTCCAGATTGCCATAGCAGCCACACATTGATTTGAATATGAATAGGAGAGACCTGAATAGAAAGATGAGTAATAAAAAGTAGCAATAACAATACATTTGTAGCCTTGCAGAGCATTTGTTTTTGGATGGGGTCAGTGAACCCCATCTGAAAGCTGGAAAGAGTCAGAAGAAGAAGGCAAATAATTCAAAAAGTCTAAAAAATAAATAATTAAGACCAATTGAAAAGTTGTTAAGAACTGGTCATTCTATAACATACTTAAAGTGAACCATATCTCACTGTTTAGCACATGAAAACGCTATTGAAGTCTATGGGAAAAACTGAAATTGATTTCTCCTCAAATTGGATAATGCCCATAGATGTTCACGTGATAAATCATAAAATAAAGTTTTCTCCTTGATTTATCACTCTCCCTCTCTCATTTATCTAACGGCATATACTTTACATGCTAATACACATTGCCTAAACAAATATGTCATATTCATTTTGTGCAGAGCAATAATCATTTGTATTTAACCTTTCTATCCAGGTTAATCTGTACCATATCCGAATATTTCTCTGAACACCTCTTTATCTCTCAACGTATGTGATTCCAGACAGTCAATCATTTGAAACTGCAAGCTCATTAGATATTAGACCAGTCAGTGTGCTTTGATGGTTAGCTCCTCCATCATCATAATATTGACTGGTCTCATCCAATCTGTCACCGGACGAGGATTAGTCTTCTCTAGCGCAATGGGATCAAGAACTTTATTGCTTTATGTAGATGTCAATAATGGATGTTTTGTTACTTAACTATTTAAAGATTAGGATCTAGGAAAGAAGGAAAAAACAACTATATAAGTTTCTGGGCCTCATGAATAAATTGTCAGTTCGGTGATTCTGTTTCAAGGCATTATGGGAACTGTGGCCTTGGCTTTGGGAAGCCTTCATGGTTTTAGTGATACATGTAATCAGAACCAGCAGTGCAGAAAATGACAAAGCATAGAAATCATTTCAGTAGCAATTACACTTACCGCAAACAAAAGTATAGGAAAGGTAAATTATACATATACAGTAGGCTGCATCTGAAACTTACTGTAATCTCCTTCTTGAAAATCACCTATTTAGTGTTAGGCGAAGTCACCCCTGTGCCCTGGGTACGGAGCATGTACATTGCTCCAAGTCCCTCTGTGCCCTGCCCAGAAAACCTATAACCTTAAAGGGATTCTATCACAGGAAAACAGGTTTTTTACAAAACGCATCAGGTAGTAGTGCATCAGGTAGTAGTGCTCCAGCAGAATTCTGCACTGAAATCCGTTTTTCAAAAGAGCAAACAGATTTTTTAATATCTAATTTTGAAATTTGACACGGGGCTTAAACATGTCAGCTTCCCAGGAGCCCTCAGTCATGTGACTGATAAACTTCAGTCACTCCTTCCTGCTGCACTGCAAGCTGGAGTGATATAACCCCCTGTCCTTCCCCCCTCCCAGCAGTCCACTACATTACAGCTCCCTGACACAAGATAACAGCTCTCTGGTCGATATGAAAATGAGCATTCAACAGTAAAAATCCACATCCCACTGCACCTCCTTCAGTTACATTGAGTTGCGGAAACAATAGCCTGTCTGAAAGCAGTTCCATCATGAAGTGCCGCGTTACTAAGAGCAAAAGAACAGAGGTGAAGAGGAGAAAATTCACACATTTGTATAAATCTGTGGTAGGAATTTAGACTGTATAATTGACTTTAGTAGCTGCTAATGAGAATGACTAAATATTCTGTATAATATGTCACCTCGTTGTAAATAGAGGATAATCAAGGCATCGATAATAACCTCCCAACCTTTTATCGGGTGAATAGTAACCTTGAGGCCTCAGACAGAGGTACATGCAGCCTTAGGAAAACAACTATCCCTAATATATTGTGTCTCAGGCTTCTTGTGATATTTTTTCTTTGTAAGGCTATGGATGTTCTTTTCTTGTCTGGAGTTGTATCCTTAGTGCTGGAGGATGACGGGACACTGCTGGACAGAGAAGACTTTTTTGAAACACTAGAAGATGGTTCTGTGGTCATGGTCTTGGAGAAGGGACAAAAATGGAGTCCACAAAAGGTACCGCACATATAGTCTATAAAGGTTATAGTTTTAACACAATCCCATACCTCCCAAGGACGGGACAGTCCTGATTTTGACAGCTCAGCCCGCAGTCCTGGATTGTTACTGAAATGTCCCAACTTTCTCTTTGATCTCCTGCACTGAACATCCAGAAAAAGATACAATGTCTCTAACTTAATTGGCTTTTGGCAGAGAGCTTAGAATACGTGGCTTAGATATATCTGTAACAATTTAAGTTAAGCAAAGATGCAATTTTAACTTTAAAGGAGAAGGAAATGTTAAAACTAAGTAAGCCTTATCAGAAAGGTCCACCTAAATATACCAGTAAACCATCAAAGTAATGCTGCTCTGAGTCCTCTGTCAATAGAAACACTGCATTTCTTTCCTTGTATTGTTTACACATGGGCTTCTGTATCAGACTTCCTGCCTTCAGCTTAAACCTCCTTGCCCCGGGCGTGAGCATGCTCAGTTTGCTCCTCTGTGACTCAGAAGTTAAACGAAATAGCAAACGTCTGCTGTCTGTCTGATTTCATCCCTATTCTGCCCACTCTGTCACATTTTGTCACATTTTGCTGCAATTACAGGTATAATGACTCATGCTATGTCAGGTTGGATGGGGACAGTGGGAATGTCTTTACACTTTTATATCATGGATTATTGTGTGCAGATCAGCAGAAAAGAAATACTGCGTTTATTCCACATTTAATAGCAGGTTGTATAACAAAATGTGGAATAAACCGACCCCTGTAACAATCCAGACACATCTATTTTCTAGAACAGTCTGAAATGAAATTTGTATCAGAACCTGCATTTTAATTTATTTTGGGGTTTTTTCTACCATTATTCCAGAATATATTGTCGTATACTCTGCAGCAAGAGAAACCAAGAAACAGCAAGGACATTGCAAAAGTCACATTTAATGTCTACAAGCTCAACCCACGGGACATGTTTGGAAGTCTGAATGTAAAGGCCACTTTTTATGGCTTGTACTCTATGAGCTGTGACTTCCAGTGTCTAGGCCCCAAGAAAGTGCTCAGGTATGTGCAACACAAACCTAGGAAACCTACTGACCAATAACAAAGAAATATATAGCGTGTATGTGTGTACTGAATACAATAAGAAATAGACTATACATGTAAAAAAATAGCTTTTAAATAGTTGTGACAGGAGGTAGGCACCTCCCTCCCGTCCCCTACCTTGCGCATCATTTAGAGGTAAAGACAAGGCTACACTGCACCTCTTGATGCTACTCTCTGCATTAAGTTCTAGGGGTGCAAGTGCTCTGTAAATGAACACTATGGGGGGAATGTAATATTGGTTGCTCGCAATTTGTTCGCAATGCGAATAACTGTTTGCAAAGTGAACTATTTTGCCTTTGCAAACACTTTGCCCCTCAAACAACAGTAGGATAGTGAGTGGGAATTTTATAGTTTGCGATAGTGTACAGTGTATGTAATAAAACGTATTAATGAAAACGTTGTTCCAAAGGTTTACGCCTCCTTCAAGTAGGTGTTAAAGGTTTGCAATGTGCAATTAAGCTTTGCAATGCAATAAAAGCCTAATGAAGAATATTACATTGCGATGTACGCAATTTTATTCAAAAAAATTTCGGCTTTTCAAACAAAAACCAGCATCAAAATGCCTGAAATTCTCAAAGATCACGAAGACAAGAAACATCTTCCAATTGTAAAAGGGACATTTGCCATTGACTTCTACATGTCTTCGACGGGTTTTAGCTGGAGTATTTTCAGATTTGGATTTTTAGCAGTTTCATAATAAATCTCGAAAGATTGGAGTATTTATTTTTCCTCTAAAAATTCAGATTTTTGCCCTTAAAAGACTCAACCAGAAAAATCTGAGGCTTAATAAATAGGCCCTTTAGAGTTATGTAAATCACCCCTTATATATTAGCCACACCCATTGTATGTCATAATACAACAATGGAACACACAATTAAGTACAACTGCACCAATCACAGTATCCTAGTCACAATGCAGCAGCAGTTTGTATTCCCATTGTCCCAGTAATAAATGTACAGCTTAATATATATATATACTATAGAAATTATTGCTAATCTGTGCCTATTCGTCATCGCTATTCAATCTCTTAAACTGGTCACAGACGCAAAGATCCGAACGTACGATTCAACGTATGATCGGACTTCCCCATCTCCCGACCTGCCACTAACCATTCAAATAAAGTACAAAAGAACAGATCAGCCAATGTTCTGCCCCTGACAGCAATCGTACGAAAGTTATGTCCGACCAAAACTAGTGACAGTCTCCCTCTGAAAATCGTACGATCGGCAATACATGCAGAGATATTACCCGCAGCCGACAGAAATCTTTGTCCGATCGACCAAACGACCGATCTCCATCGAACGAAAAGTGTCGGGACTCTCCACACACGGTCCGAAAATCGTACGAATCCTCGATTCGTACGATCAGATCTATGCGTCTATGGCCAGTTTTACTTGATATCCCTTCTTGTTCCTTTTTTATTTACCCATTTCACTTCCACCATCCATCATTTTCTCTAACATATATATTTCCTGAGCCCTGAGAATTTTCCTTTCTGTCCTTTTTACCATATGATTTTATTATAACCTTTCTTTTGGTCCCTGGTGCCTCTCCAGTATATTATTGTGTACATCCTTGTATTTCATTTGCCTTCCAAATACAGGTATGGGATCCATTATCTGGAAACGCATTATCCAGAAAGCTCTGCCTTGTACTTGATCCAAACTAAGCTATAATTAATCCTTATCGGGAGCAAACCCAGCCTATTTGGTTTAATTAATGTTACATGATTTTCTAGTAGACTTAAGGTATGAACATCCAAATAAGGAAAATCTATTATCTGGAAAACCCCAGGTCTTGAGCATGTTGGATAACAGGTCTCATACCTGTAGTAGCATGGCACAGTTTTGTATCCACACTATGATATATCTGAACAATATTCAGGATAGCTCGAGTACAGTATAGTGTGTATGTTACAACATACTTGAGGGTGCCAACCATAGAAACATCATAAGAAATGTACTCAGAGCTGAAGGGCTTACTGTGCAGGGAAAAGGGCAGTTTAAATTACATTACATTCATGGGGCTTGAAAGAAGGAGGCATAGTCTGCCCAGCTCAGTCATTAATAGGCGAATGTCAGGCAGAAGTACTTCCTTAAAGCCTCATCCTTATTGAACCAACAGGAAAAAGAAAAAAATATGTGGGAGTCTTTATAATACAAGCTGTCCTTGTAGCAATATTTCTAGTAGATGTTGCCATTCTATTTTTCTCTTAAACAACTGCAAAATTATTTTTAGATTTCATTTTGTGGAGGGTTTGCAATTCCTTATAGGTTCAAGCTTAATAGCCATGCCTTTCTCTCATTTTTGTAAATTGTTTTCCTACAGGGAGTTTATAAAGTTCCTGTCAGTGACACTGCAGGGGATTGGACGAATGCTGCTCTCTACTGCCGGAGTTCTGCGACGTCTTTTGGAAGGATCAGATCACTGGCAGAATAACCGAATCGACAAGTATGAGGGGTAGTTCCCTGTGATGTTCCTCAAGAGTCCATGTAGTAATTCCCATAAACTCTGCCCTTTAGTCCCCGCACTTTACTGTATTTGCTGCCACAAAATACTAGCGTGCTGCTTTCTCTGTAATACAGGTATGGGATCCGTTATCCGGAAACCCCTTATCCAGAATGCTACACATTTTTATTAATTAATCCAAAATTTTAAAAAAGTATTTCACTTTTTCAATGTAATAATAAAACAGTAGCTTGTACCTGATCCAAACTAAGATAAAATGAATCCTTGTTGGAGACAAAGCCAGCCTATTACGTTTAAATGATTTTCTAGTAAATCTATGAAGATCCCAATTATGGAAATATCTGTTCTCCGGAAAACCCCAGGTCTCAAGCATTCTGGATAACAGGTCTCATACCTGTAGCAAAATAAATTAGGCATAGTGCATTGTGGGTCTGTAAATTCAAAATATGGCTGCTAAATGTATGACATGTTAGTGGAACATGCACTTTTTGCCCGTGGCTCTAAATAGCAGTCAGTTGTTTTAAAATGACCTCAAATGCCTTTTTTTGGAGAATCTAATTTAAGAATAATATTTGAATCATAATTCGGTTGAATAAAAACCTTTCTAGCCATGTGCCAAAAAGCTGAAGATATATTATTGTGCGCATTTAAAATTTTGACATTCCAAAACATTGTTCATCTTTTATGCTTTTTAACATTTTCAACAAGTACATTTTCAACAAGACCAAAGAAGAAATAGAAAAGAGTAAAGATATAAACAAATTCAAAGTTTTTTTTCCTCTATTCCTTCACTCGAGCTAAGTAAATGGGCCCCTAAAAGTCATAGCCATACAGGTTAATCCATTTAGCATTATAAAGTTTATTCTCCCCTATTTGGGGTGTCTGGAACAGAGGAGTACCTACTTCCAAGCTGAACAAGAAGATCATACAGTATGCTGTGAGCAGCTCAATATCTCTATATAGAATCTATTTGATTTCTTCAACATTTGAGTACATTTTGTTACATTAATTCAAAAAAAAAAAACACAAAAAGCTAATTTGGTAATAATTAAGATTCCTGAATATGGGAAATGTATCATCCAAAGGATTCAAGGCATCAGCACAGCTATTTCCTGGTTCCCTGAAAACAAATAGAAATATGTATAACAATAAATGTAACACGTAATAATTTCCTTCATTGTGCGTTTCTTATAAACCTTTATTTTAAACCTGCATACATATTGAGTAAAATGAACTAGTTATAGAAAAACTGGGATTATAAGTTTTTAAGTAGAGTTTATGCTATCTACAGGCCACGTGTCTGCCCTTAGCTATTCTCAAATTCCCATCCAAACCAAATTTCAAGATCATCTGGAGCACATTTATGAATCAGTTTGTTCACACCTTACCTTCTTATGGTTAAGTCACTTTCCAAGGATTTAAATCCAGCGTGGGGATTCTAGAACATGCCACAAAATCTCTTGGGTATCGGTTCCCCAGAAATACGTTACGGGGCACCTCAGTAATCTTGGTGTTATCACAGATGACTCTGGCCAAGGTTACTCTTTCTATTGAAGCCCTCTGCTCGTTGGTAAACACTGAAGGCTGCTCATAGTAAAACCTGTGTAAAGTAAACAGGACATGATCATGAATGTGGTTGACTTTATTTCAGTCCAAATGATTAATCCGTTATTTTAATTAAAGACCTGCTGGCAGACAACTGTTTTATATATTTTTTGATGGGAACTAGTAAAAATTATTTTATTACGAAAGAAAGAAAACATAATAAGGGAATATTTACTTACATCATCATATTCACTGGCTTGTATGTAAATTCTAATTATGTATGCTAAACCCCAACCATGAGTTATTACATCTTAATATTTCTTCTATGCTGGGTAGTCACGCAGCTCCCAATTTGGTCAAAGTTTTTTCCAGTATTGTTTCTTTTGTTAATTAGGTAATTAATTTATTAATTAATTAATAAAATAATAATTCCTCTCTTGCCTTGTGAACGCTTGCTCCTCTAAAGGTATTATGGATACTGAAGTGCAACCTTCTTCTGCTCACTGGCTGGCAACAAGTTCCACATAGCTCTCCTTGCAAGCTAAAATATGATTGGGCATGGCTTGATGGCATTAGGGCCAGTGAGAATTAGCTAAAATGAGTCTTTAGAGGCATAACTACAGCAGAAACAACCTCATAAATGTGTCTATTGACTGCACAGTGAGATAGTACAGGTATGGGATCAATTATATGGATAACCAGTTATCCAGAAAGCTTTACGTTAGGGGAAGGCCATCTCCCATAGATTCCATTTTAACCACATAATCCAAATAGAGGTGATTTTCTTTACCTCTGTAATAATGAAACAGTACCTTGTACTTGATCCAAACAAAGATATAATTAATATTTATTGGAAGCCTACTGGGTTTATTTCTAGTAGCTTTATGGTATGAAGATTCTAATTACAAAAAGATCTGTTATACAGAAAACTCTAGGTCCTGAGCATTCTGGATAACAGGTCCCACACCTGATCAGATATTCTTTATAACAGACTAGCTCACCGGTCTCCATCTCGAGCCCTGCGGAACTGGTTCCCAATGAGACATGTCAGCAACTTCCCGATGCGTCCATTGCGCACCAGAGACTCTGCAACACCTCCAACCCAAATATCAATATTTTCTGGGCTTCCATATAGTTTAATGAATTTCTCAGCCAAATTCCTGTTATTGAGCACTGCAGCCAACTCATTCACATTACTGGGAGCAGATAGGCCACAAAACCGTCTCCATGCATTGTATCCTAAATAAAAGAGGTAGCACACCAATTGCATGCATTAAACAAAGTTGAGTAGCATGAGGATTCTTCAAAAGGCAACAACACAACAAAATAAGCAGATGATGATCTTTGTGTTAATGTTAAATAGGCAGAATTAATTTCAGATTAAGCTCAGTAATGAATGGAACTTGAAAGTTTTCAGTTATATGTAAATAGGCAGAGAGGGAGTATTCTCTGCAACTATATAAATTATTATTAATTACACTGCCTACATACTGTGCAATGCTTTAGAAGAGTTTGGTGAATACATCAACAAGAGATTACACACAAACACGGGATACAGGATATCAAGATGATCCTGTTTATTAGAACTCACAATGTAAAACTGACTAAAGTTTGTACCAGAACAGGAGCATATGCGCTGATTAGATGATTAGATACCTCAATGGGCGACAGTCTTTCTTGATTGAATAGGCAATTTGAGCCTTACATAAAATCTGCTGTGCATTCACATAATTTGTTAAACATCTAGAAGAAGTTTTTCCTATCGATGCCAAAAGGATCAGTTCTGTAGGCAAATACTAACAATCTCTGTAATTTCGATCCATGTGTTTTTCAGAATATGTGATAGGTTCATGATGTCTAATGCTGCTACTATATTAGTTGTGTTTGGGGCAGATTACCTGGCAGCCCATGTTCCCGGCCTCTTTGCATATTAATAGCTGTGAGGTCAAGACCAATGCGTTTGAAAAGTACGAAAAGACGTTCTCTCAGCTCATCAACCACCAATTGGTTCTGACGATTTAGTTTGGCTCGATTTGCCATAAGGCCACGGAGCAGGGGATCAATCCCACCTATGGAAAATGTGATTTGATTAGCACCCCAATGCAACAAACATTAGTGACCATTTACAGTTTCAAAGTTTCCTTCGCCTTCACTTGTGAAGAGCACTAGTGCCTCATGCCAGCTACTTATGGGTATTCAAACTCATGAAAAGGGAGCACCTGTGGCTTGAATGCGTCACTAACAATGGGAGCTGTCATTCCTTCAACACTCCAAAAACACATAGCTAGGTTAGTTGGCTGCTTATAAAACTAACCCTACTGCCTGTGGTATGAAGCTTTAGAAAGGAAAAAAAAGGGGAAAAAAATGTGTAAAGCACAGTGTAAAATGTATAGCCAATATATAAATACAGGACACCTATGTGTTAGGTGTTATGCTTCACCATTTGCAATGTTATGCTTCACCATTTCCATCCATTTATGGAAAAGTACCACAACTTGGGAATGGCTCCAAAAGTACATAATTATGGACCATAAAGTGAAAGATTTATAACATTCCATAATTAAAATGAAGGCATCAGTAGTCTAGCTTACAGAAAACAAATCCATTTAGCTGAAAGGTCAAGTTACCTTCTCTCACCACCCTCCAGCTGTTAAAGAAAGTCTTGTGTAGAGGAATTTGAGGTTCTGGTCCCAAGGGACGATAGCCATCAGCTAGTCGGTAGATAAATGGCTGTATTAAAGTGTGTCCCATCCGGAAGACAACGGTAAAAACATTGGACACTCTTGGATCCACAGACTCATTATAGGATCTATAAGCAGGAAGAACAGCAGCCATCTCTGAGCCAAGCAGAAGAGGCAACCAGTCTTTGTATGTGATTTTCTGCCAACAAAATGCGATGAGTAGTCAAAAAGTTTGTAATATTTTACAGAAAGCAAAGGAAAATAGAAGCGTTTTATACCTGCAAAATTCCACCAATAATCTTGCGAGCTTCCTGATAAAGTGTTTCCCCAGACCATCTTGGGTTCAATTCACGTAAACGCGCTGCTATGTTGTTATGAGCTCGCACAAAAAGTGTGTGGAAAGCAGTAAGACCAGGTTGTTCACTAACACGGGGGTCTCCTGTAACCAGTGCAAAAACAAAACATTGGCTTTTACAAATGGTGAAATGGTAATGTCAAACTATTTTTGTACTATATGTGCCTTTTCAGGGCCTCCCTAAGAAATGGCTAGGTTACTGTGCAGAAATATTCTGAATCTAAAGAAAGCAAGCATATGTAACGTAAGGATGGTTCTACACAGCAACTAGGAGACAAGAGGATGGGCTGATGGGTAGTCAGTTAGAAAGTTACAACCCATAATAAGAGTTAAAAGCCTGTTGGAGACTTTCTGCCTTGGTATCTCTCTAGGGTTGCTAAATAAAATCTCTAAGAATTAGCATGGTCAAAGCACTTGCTAGCGACTATCTGCATGAGAATTCCCCACTGAGGATGCTGATTACAGGCACTAAATCAGTATTGTGTTACTTTAGCTAAATGATATTACACTGTAATCATAAATTACAGCAGAGGAAATTCTTTATTTTTATAATATAAATAGTTAAGCTATGCTGTAGTTCAGCCAGCAGGTGGCGCTAGGTCCACCTGTAACATCTAAGAAGCAGCATCAGGCCGAAGTGGCCAGACCCTTGAGGGAGGTCGGTACTGTTAGGGCTAGCTAGTGGATAGTAGAAGCAAGCGAGTTCACTTTAGGAATGAAAGTTAGGTAGGGCTAGCTAGCATGGACAGCCTGCTGTCCCAACAAGGAGTAATAGTTTGGGCTAGAGCCCTGAGGTGACTGTGCACCAGAGTTTGGGATTTAAGCATCCAGTTGTAGGTTAGTGGAGAGCCTACGGAAGAAGCTTGGGCAATGTATCT